>OW203769.1:17573260-18236149 GCA_934045905.1 Leuctra nigra
CACGTATCGCTTATTTGTTCGAATAATGTGTAAAAATTTAATGTGAAAAATGTAAAGCGTTTCATTTGTTCTTCTTTCACCATGAAGTAAGTTACAGAGGGGCGTCTATTCTTCTTACGACGACACTGTATGTTCCCAAGGGACAGACTGGCTTCCCCTGGATCGACGCCATCATGACGCAGCTCCGGGAAGAGGGCTGGATTCATCATCTTGCTCGTCATGCTGTCGCCTGTTTCCTTACCCGCGGCGATCTCTGGCTGTCGTGGGAGGAGGGGATGAAGGTGCGCCATCCGGGTCAACTTATTACCTCTCCAAACAGAATAAATCCTAAGTTTTGAACTTTTGAAAACGTAAAGGCTGCTTAAACATGCCACCCAGTAGACAATCGAGTCCTCAGGTCACTCCAGTGGTAGTGTTTACAAAGCATAGGTACCTGTATACTGTACTGTACCTACCTATAACTATGGATGGAATCGACCACTCAAATACTTTTAGAGTCAATTGACGTCAATGACCGGTCAAATACTTTTTTTGGTAGGTAATACTTTTGTGATCAACTTAAAAGTATACATTTCTTGAAAAACCTAACTTAAAAAACTTGAACATCCAAGGTTCTCTGAAATTATTTAATTCACAATTCCTGGAGGAACAAGCTGATATTGTGTTCGTAAATGTACATAAAAATACATAACACTGGTAATTCTCCTAATTTTATGAACACCCATCAGAGAAGGATTCTCCTACTTTCTTAGATTTCACTAATTAAGATCTTGCTATTTAGTCAGTTAAATTAGCTTTTATCTTGATTACACAATTACGTCAATTGACCCAAACTATTTGACCAGTCAATTGTCCTCGTACATCCCTTCCTATATCATCTGTATTCTTGTACATCCACGAACTTAATAATTCACGCCTCACGGTGAACGTCAAAGTTAGAGCTCAAAAAATAAGTTGTTAATATTTTTGAATGGAGAAGTGGTTATTAGATATGAGGTGATTGGTTTGTTCTTATAATCAAACCCTCCAACCCTATCTGATTTTACCTCAGTGTTGTAGTCTGGTTAATCAATTAGGTAGTATACCCATTGAAAAAAGACACAGAACTTCGCAAGTTGTCTCGTATTTCTTCTGGCCCCTTATTCCATAATAAAGACAAAATCAATTCAGTCTGAATTCATTTCATGGCCATATAAGTATAACATTGATCTGACATGATTTCAAACGGAAATGATTTCGTTTTCGTTACAGAATGCGCTGTACAGTAAAATGTAAGAATGAGAGTTAACGATGTGTGCAGGTGTTCGAAGAGTTACTACTGGATGCTGATTGGTCGGTGAACGCCGGGATGTGGATGTGGTTGAGTTGCTCCTCGTTCTTCCAGCAGTTCTTCCACTGCTATTGTCCGGTCAGGTTTGGACGCAAAGCCGATCCCGATGGCGAGTTCATCAGGTGGGTCCTTGCGCAGTCAGGACACTTTAAATAGTGCAAGCGCTCAGCCGTTTTAGAAAATTGTGAGAGAAAAATTGTTTCATAAGTGGGTGTAACTTTGATAGGATGTTCACATGATCAGTCTGATTGTATATTAGTAGCACTTTTTCATTTTTGCTTCATGTCTTGTTAATTAGGCACCGGTTATTCAAGAAAACGGCGCAAAACTATTGAACTATTTCCGATACGATTGGAGACCAAACCCGTTTACTAATTGTTCTCAAATTTTAATCAGGACTAGATTAAAGACAAACATAGGGTTATAACTTGGCACAATTTTAATATTAAATTTCATACGGCACCCAGTGAGACAAGAAAATAGAACAATTTTAAATGAATTTTTAAATATGAAATTAGAAAATATAATTTATTTTAGATTCATAATTCATGGTTTAGTAGGACTATAAATAAACATACAATTATTCATTACTTATAGAATAGACCAAAACATAAACTAAACGCGCATGCCCAATCCGCCATTTTCTCTTCCAGCTATGTGTGACCACCGCGTAGAGAACATCTATCTTCACACCATTAAGCTTACGGTGTGAACACTTCAATGATCTACCATTGGCTCCCGTGAATATGGACTACGGGTGGAATACGCAGAAAAAAATGCTATAAAATCGACCCTTGGTCAGTCTGCACCCTAGCCGATCGCAGCGCTAAGTTCGCTGGTGGCGATCCAGGAACTATTGTAGGCAGTTATTTTATTTCTTGAGTGATAGTCAATGGCGCGAGCTGTCAAATGCCGTCTTTTAGGTTATTTGCTGTTTGGTGAATAATAAGTAAGGGAAAATGCTTGTATTACATGTTAATTATTACAATCAATAAACTAAACACATTTTTACACTGATATCAACCCTTTTAATTTCATCTGATCGTTATCCAAGTTGTTTAAGTTCTAATTTATACATTTGATTTTGAATTAACCCGCTAAAATTCAGGTTAGTTCGATTTTCTAACACCAACCATGGTGCTTAGAGAGCGCTGCGAACGGCTGGTAGCCGCAGCCAATCCACTCTATAGACCTGGCCATATTTAGCATTGGAGCCTGTTTCACGTCTCAAACCCATCTGATCTCACCTTAAATTTAATAGTGTGAAGATAGCTGTTCTCTACGCGGTGGTGTGACATTCAGTCAAGGCACTTATATGTCAATCGTATAACGATAGTTCAGTAAAAGTTATAATTACATAGCGAAATAACAGAAATTGATGCTTACCTCAGTGTCAACATTCAAATACAATCGGCATATTTCATTTCAGCACATATTCATACACATTCTTGTGAAAACTAGATGTTTATTCACCAAAATCATCATTTGACAAACGCATTTTTTTATCACGGTCTTCTGAACCGTTCCCTTTCTGAATGAGCTCATTCAGAAAAGTTTCAGAAAGCCGTGATAAAAAAAATGCGATATGTCAAATGGTGATTTTGGTGAATAGACATCTAGTTTTCACAAGAATGTGTATGAATATGGGCTGAAATGAAATATGCCGATTGTATTTGAATGTTGACACTGAGGTTAGCATCAATTTCTGTTATTTCGCGATGTAATTATAACTTTTACTGAACTCATTAAGATTGACATTTAAGTGACTTGGAACATGCGCACTAAAGAGTGGTCACACATAGTGACACGCCCTTTTTTAGTTCGCTTTGAGGGCGCCACTAGTTTATGTTTTGGTCTATTGAAAGACGAAAAGATGAATAAAAATGCAGCTTTACATTTTCTTAAAAATACTATATTTTGCGTGACTAATAACAAGTATTCTACGGCAGGAAATACCTGCCCGTGTTGCGCAACTTCCCCACCCGCTACATCCACGAGCCGTGGTCCGCACCCGAGTCCGTGCAGCGGGAAGCAGGCTGCATCATCGGCCGAGACTACTCGGTGCCGATGGTGAACCATTCCGTTGCCAGTCGCATCAACATCCAGCGCATGCGGCAAGTGTACCAGCAGCTTACCAAGTACAGACAGCAAGGTGGGTCGCTGCAAGAGAAATAACATCACTGAGTGAACGCGTTGATAAGCGAGCCTTCGAAATGCATCGACGACCTTGAACACAGCTTTTCACTCAGATTAACCATTAGTAAAGCAGTGTAGAAACACTAAATGAATTTAAGGAAATCAAAAAAGGTACTGTTCTTTTTGGAAATTAGTAGTGTACATGACCCTTACCTAATATCGCCATATTTCAGTAGCACCGTGTTACTGTAGCACAACTTTTGTTTTAAAAGTTTTAGCCATAAGAATTAACATTGTCGCCGTGGCAACTAGCCGATTGTGCTACAGTAACACAGTGCTACTGAAATTTGGCTATATTAGGTAAGTGTCCAGGGTTGCCAATCTTGAATCGAAATCTGGACATTGCAGCTCTACATTTCTCGGGGTAACAGATTAGCAGCTAGTCCTCTGGCAACTTTTCACGATTTGATCCAACATGGCGGCGCACACGCGTATATTAAGCATGTGTATTCATTAGGCTCTTGTGAATGCATTTCAGCAACGCCACCTTGGTGGTCATGTGGTCAGCGCATTGGCTTGCGGTGCTAGGGGTCGCCGGTTCGATTCCTGCTGGGGTCGCATTTTTTTTATTTTGAACTTTTCATAAGTTTTAATTCTGCCTAACCATAGAGTTAATTTTTTTAAGTTGCCCAGCTTTAATTTTCGCTAGTTCGAATTTGTCTACCCATAGAGAGTTTTATTCCTTGGGCTGCCCAGTAACACATGAGCCGCCATGTTGGATCAAATCGTGAAAAGTTGCCAGAGGACTAGCTGCTAGTTAAATCAGAAAAAAATTGTGACCTATGGCGTCGGGCCATACAAAAAAAAACAGTGGAAGTTTCCAAAAGTGCCAAATGGAGGATCTTGCTATGTTCGCTCAACAAAAACTTGAACAAAGATATTAAAAAACAGCCTTGACTCGAGTATTGAATCGTGAGGCACAGCATAAAGCTCTTCTCAATAAAATAAATATTAAATATAAAATGTAATATTTCTTTGAGACAAAATATTCTGCTCCTTTAAACTGACATTTCGTCTGCTCGGTTTCAGCCACGGACGATGAGGAATCTGCGCTGAGATGCTCGCTAGTGACTACAAGTAGGTTCAGCATCCGGTAACTATGACTACGAAGTTCTAACCAGATCGTTAGACAGGGGGTCTCAACCTTTCTCACACCATTCCTCTTTTCAAAATTGGTCAGAATAAAATTCCCCTTTCCCAAGACAGTCTTACTCTAGCCCATGGGTTGGCAACCTGCGGCTCCTTGGTGGTTCTTGAATGGATCTTTATAATTTAAATAAAGATCTGGAATCGAAAAATTTGAAAATTCGAAAACAAAACGCCCCGCGGGGCAACAAAGGGAAGGTTATTTGATTCAGTTTGTTCATTTTAGAGTCCCAGAATAACTTTTAAATTGTTGAAATTCTAATAAAACGCCCTGCGGGGCAACAATATTAATGTTGTTTGATTCAATTTGTTCATTTTAGAGTCCCAGAATCACATTTAAATTGTTAAAATTCTAAAAAAACACCCTGCGGGGCAACAACTGGGAGGCTTCGTCAAAATATCAAAATTAACAATAGTAATTCAATTTATTATTTCGGTGTGTTATATTTGATTGCCTTTACTGCGTCTCCCATTCTTCTCTAATTTGTTAATTTTTGGGAAATTGGCTACTTCACCAAATTAGGTTGCCGACCCCTGCTCTGGCCCAAGATGTGAATTACTTTTTATGCTAGTTACGGTACGGTATTTTGGAAACTTGTTTGAGTGTTGCGGGGCTGGGTTTAGGCTGCACAGGTCCAGGAAAAATCTTGACATTCAAAGTGAATTTGGACTCTTTCTATGCATCTTGGATAATAATTTTTGTTGATTTGATATTTTTCCGCCAAAGAATACTTTTTTAATTTGTTTATAAATGTAGGTTAATATATTTTGGCTCAGCAATTTCCCCCTGGGTACCTATTCCATATCTATTTTGAACTAGTTGCGACCGAATTCATTATTCATTTCACTGCCATTAAGATAACATTCCGAAATGAATTCGATCGCAACAAGATCAAAAAGAGATATAGAATAGGTACCCTGGAACCCCACTGGTTGAGAACCGCTGTATTAATCAACTCTGTCCCCGCTTCAGACTCATCGCTCCGCTGTATCGAGTACGCTCCATCAGAACAGAAGAACATCCGATGAAGAAGATACGAAACAAGAAGTTTAGTTTATAACGAGCAGTGGTTATTTGGGGTTAACGAGGGCGTACGCGTCCCCTCACTCTTTTTTCAGGGCAAGACGCCGTCTGCCCACTTATTTTTCATAGAAGTAAAAATTGTCTTAAAATTGTGCACAAATCGCATAGAAAGGCACCAAATTTGGTCCTGAGGTACAACAATTTTCCAGGGCTGTGCGCCCCAGACCCACATTATGTTGGGGGCCTCCCCCATCACCCCCTATTGTTTTCGTAAGCAAATATGTTGCCCTAACATCGCCGAGCGTCCGCCCACTTATTATTTTCCAAATTATTAACCACAAATAAAGGGTATTATTGAGCATGTAGGTATGTAGGGAAGAGGTCGATGCAATGAATAATGAGCAGGTCAGAATGTTATAACCAGGTACTTCAAGATGCTAGTGCAGTACATAAGTATATTCATATCGCATTCTTATGATTTGTTACTTTTAATTAAGACAAGTGCATTCTTGTGACCTTATGTATGTCTTTGATTATGGCCTGTAGGCTGTAATCAATGTTAATGTACTATATGATTTTCACTTCAACATAAATAATATCATTCTTGAATATAATTTGTTTAAATATTTATGTAAATTTAATGTCGGAGTTCGGTGTTGGTGTTGGTAGAGGAAAGTGCAGCGCAGAGTGTTTTTACCTATCCTTGCTGCCAGCTAATGCAATGTTGTAGTTTTTAAAAATAAAATAATACAAAATCCTGCTTGGAAATGAAGGTGGATTGAATGGGAATTTTAAATAAATTATTGAGGCGATTAAGATATAAAATTTAAATTGTGCAAAATGCCTTTGAGTGTGGAATGGAATCACAAAGGACTAAAATCTATTCACCATAAGAATGGCAACTTTGAAATCAACTGTCAAGCCGAAGTCATTTAGCTCAATTTTGAATACGATGTAATGACTGTAAAATATCTGTAATTATATTTCGAAGTGTCTATTCGCACAATAGGAAGAGGTTCGGCTGCGCAATAGAATGTGTGTACGCTAGCCTATGTTTATTTATGAAGCGGTTATGAAAGCCTCCAAGCATCGTCGTACCGATAGCATAGCGGTTAGCCCGCTCGACTATTGCAAGTGTTCGAATCCGGCATAGGTCGCACATTTTTATTTTGAAATTGTCACAAGTTTTAGTTCTGCCTAACCTAACGTAATTTTTTTAAGTTGCCCCTAGGATGATAGCTTGGGGGGGATTGGCAACCTAATGACGTCACTCACGCTAGCTGATGCAGTACGCATTTGGCCATGTATGATACTGACGAGGGGAATGTTGCCTTTTCTTGCTGCATCGTCAATAAAATATTGGAGAGATATGTGTGTAGCATCATTGTCTTCATTACAATGCAGAGCATTGTGTGATTGTATTTTAAAATCCATTATGTTGTGTAGTACTTGTTTTGACAGGTTTAATATCTCGAGGAACTAGATCAAAATGTTAAAACCTGCGCCGACGGAAAAATATCACTTCAGCACTTTACTCACTACGTCTCACATAGGCAACGTGTTGATGTCTGAGATACATCATTGTCTTCCTTAAAGATTAACGAATTGTGAGAGATATAATGTGTGACATTTTATTGAATGATTCGAGTTATTTTCAACTGTTATAAAAGCGCGGCATTTCCGTTATCACACACATGGTTTTCAAGGTCACACGGGATGCCAATCCCCCCCAGTAATCGTCCTAGGTTGCCCAGCTTTAATTTTCGCAAGTTCGAATTTCTACCCATAGTTTTTTCCTTAGGCTGCCCAGTAAAACACGGTTACTATGGTGTCAATAGAGCCATGCATTTATAATGTTAATACATTATTTTTAATAGATTACTGGATGGTCTATTAAGTGGCCTGACTTTATGTTTCAAGGTCGATCGTTCTTACAGTGAATGAATTTTACTAGAAATACTTTTCCAAGTAGTTTTGAGATTTTAAATCAAGAAATCACTTGACGGTTGTTCGGTTACTGTTCCTACTTTTTTCCATAAGAATAAGATTTCATTTTAATCGATGTAACTTACATGTTTCATGTACAAGGAAAATGGTCGCTGTTGTGAATATAGTTGTTTAATTAAGCAATTATTCTTCCCTAAAAGTCAATTCTTAATGTAACAAAACAACATTGCTTTTATAGCTGCACAATCTTACAAATCTCACCACTTTTGCAGAGTATTTGTTTAATTCGTCATTTGTAATGGTTTCACTGCATCTTTTAATGCATACATACATGAAGGACATCCCTACACATACAGGCAAATCTTTAGAAGCGATTACAAAGACGAAATTGAAAATAAAGATGATATTCTGGTACAAGGTTAACCTAACAATTTGAAAGAAAAATCCAAATATGCCTTATTGTAAAGACTGGGGTGCGATCATATAACTTTTATTCAATAACATATTGAGTAAATGTTTTTCACATCCTTCTCGAGCGAGAAGAGAAGAATGTCACGTGATAACAAAAGCCACAGTGTCCTTTTAGTTTGTAGTTTTAAGCACTAAAACACAAAATAAAAATGTACCTATTATAGCCATAATCAGCACAAGATGTTTGGAACTGTTTGGCAGGGTTTATTATATTCACGTTTATTTTGATAGTGACGTTTTCATTGCAATATTGGTAGAGCAGGGACTGGAACCCAAATGAATATCGGTACCGGTATCGGTTCCAAGATTTAAAAAATATTGATTCCCATTCCGGTTCCATAAGGGTTCCAATCAGTTACATCAAATTCAGACAATAATACAAATATTTTTTTAAAATCAATTTTGGGAACTTACATGCTCAGAAATGTCTAGCAATAATTTGACTCGGTGATCAATTTACTTGAAAAACTGTAAATGGAAGTAAATAATTTCAGATTAGGTAGAAAGCAATGAAGTAAACATTCAATGAAATAAATTATTTAAAGAACCCTTATGGAACCGTTATTGAACCCAAATAATATTTAATATTATTAAGGGTTCCACCTAAAAAATTAAATTAATATGGGATCCAATTCTGGTTCCGGTTCCTATAAAAATAACGGTTCTTTCCGGTTCCGGTTCCAGTTCCGTCCCTGCATTGAAGTATGATTTACCTGCAAGTCACTGCTGGCTGCTTGCTAAGACTCTGTCCAGGCGTGATATCGTGCCGGCGCGGCCCAGGATTGCCATCATTTCAGCCACGCCAGGACCTTCCTGCAACACCAGTCAAGGTCAAACAGATAGTCATTTAGGAGAGTGTGTGTGTGACTAGTCCAGTGGTACTCAACCTGAGGCCCGCGGGACTAATGTTTGTGGCCCCTCAGTTGATGTTTCAAATACCTACTTATTCACAAAATGTGTACACTGTGAAAATAATATTTAAAAAAAAATAATGATTTCTCGTTTCATTTGAGATAAATTTAAGAGTCTCATGTTATTATCCACGCATCAGGCTGAAAATGCGACGAAAGCTAAATGTATCTTCATAATTGTTGCAACAAAAATGAAGCCTTTTACCAATTCCAAAAATTGTAAAACAGTGTTATTGTTTTGGCGTGTGAAACATTGTTCAATTCGTTTCCTAATAAACAAGGAACTGAATGAAGCAGGCACGTATAAAAGCAGACTGCAGGGTGCTAATAGGGTGCTAGCTGACTGACTCCAAACAAAATTAAATTTAGCGTCCCAGAATCACTTAAATTTCTTCAAATCCTAAAAAAAACGCCCTGTGGGTCAACAATTAGGGGGAAGTTTGCTTTAGTTCGTGTATTTTAGAGCCCCAGAATCAATTTTAAATTGTTAAATTCTGGAAAAAACGCCCCTTCCGGGCTAAGGCTAAGAAGCTTCAACCCCCCCCCCCCCATGCTAAGAGTAGTTTTTATGCACCTGGAATGAACCCACGTGAGCATTATTGTACTTTTTTTAAAAGTGCGGCCCGCCAACAAAAGCAAATTTGTATTATTGGCCCGCAAGTCAAAAAGGTTGAGTACCAATGGACTAGTTGATGTCAAGCCCTTGAATTGCATTCTGAGTGAGAGATGCTGATCTATACTCCTTAGTAACAGCGTAAAGTATGATTCTGAAGAATAAATGATAAAAAATATTTTAAAATATGTAGTAATAGGTACTTAAATGTCAATAACTATGTATGTAGGTAGTAGGTACCTGTTTACTAGACTAAAACTTTTAAAAATATGATAAATTGTTGGTCTTGATGACATAGCAAAATTTCAACTTGATGGAATTTTTTTTTTAATACAAGCCATAAGGTAGAGGATTTTTTTGTTAAAACAATCTATAGCGAACCAGACAAGTGGTCTTTCCTTGTATGCAAAATCTCAGCTTGATCAAAGAAGATCTGGCCTCTCAAACCCAAGCCGACATGAGACATTGTGCAGGCAGCCTCTGTTGGGGGGAACACAGTTATAACAACACGCTTACCTTGAGTCCGCTAAGAGAGTGACGTAAAGACTTCATCAACTTGTTGAACGGAACTTCATGGGTCTTTGAGAATTCTTTCAGAAGATGCTTTAGATTTTCTTGATCGAAACTTGAGTCAGAAGTTTGTAGGAGACTAGATTTTAAGCTTTCCAAAATATCTGAAAGAAATGAAAAATCATTGTTAGTTCAATTTTCAATTATAAATAAAAGTAAAATGAAATTACTACAGTACCAAACTGACTAGGTATTTCACGATTGTCTTTTAAACAAATAAAAATATTACAATAAATATACTTAGTTTTCTCATGTTCATTTTCTCAGGGACAGCAAAATTGTATTAAATTGTTAAAGTGGAAGATCAAGATTTCTCAGTAATAATAATCCATCCCTGGTTCCAATTTAATGGGTCAGGGGGTGGGTATTCCTACCAACACTAGGGCCACAGGACTCCTGGAAACCGGCTGGCCACGCCTGGCGTTTCCTCCTCTTCTTCCTCCTCTTCTTCTTCCACTTCTAATTGTTCCACAAATTCCCTCCACCATGTTCTGTCCTCCCACTGTCTCTCAGCCTCCAACTCACTCCACCTTCCTCCTCTCTCCAACACATCCTCCTTGATCAGTCCAATCCACCTGTCTCTTGGTCGCCCCACTCTCCGAGTTCCCCCTGTAGCCGCTTCAAACACCCGCCTTGGCACTCTATCGGTTCCCATCCTCTTCATGTGGCCGAACCACCTAAGCCTCTCTCTTCCCAGCTTGAACACCAATCTTTCAACCCCAAGCTCTTTTCTTATCTTCCTACTTTGGATCCTATCCATTCTTGTCACCCCCTTCACACTACTCCTCAAAAACTTCATCTCAGCTGCCTGTAGCTGATTCATTTCCTTTCCACCTGCTGACCACGTCACTGCCCCATATGTTAGAATTGGCAGGAAATACATCTTGTACATAATGATCTTGCAGACTTGTGGAAACTTCTCATTCCACAGCAACTTCCTCACTGCTTGATAAAATGCCTCTGCTTTCTTTCTTCTTTCTTGTATTTCTCTGTCTACTTTAGCCTTGTTGGTAAGCAGGCTACCCAGATACTTAAACTCTTCCACCTCCTTCAACCATCCCTCTCCAAGCTTGATCCTAGCATGACCGTGTTTAAGCTTCTTTCTTTCCATGGACATTACTTCGCTCTTCTCTTCACTTATTTTCAAACCCATCTTCTCCGTCTCTTCACTCCACTTATTAATCTTTACCTGAACTTCCTCCCTAGTTTCTCCCCACACCACCACATCATCCGCATAAATCAACGTTTGAGTATCGATCCCCTCATTCGGCTCTGCTTTCTTCAACAACTCGTCCATTACTATGATGAACAGTGTTGGTGACAACACACTCCCTTGCCGAAGCCCTTCACTAATACTAAACCATTCCGATCTCCCCACTCCCGACTGCACACAACTCACACTGTTCTGATACATACATTTGATCCGCTCAACCAAGTCCTTGCCTATTCCTCTCTTCACCAAACACTCCCAAACTATTTCCCTTGGCAACCTGTCATACGCCTTCTCCAAGTCCAAGAAAGCCATATGCATTTCCTGCCCCCTCTCCCACTGCTGCTCCATCATCTGTCGCACTGTGACTCAGTATAAAAGAAAATCATCATAGTCAAAAAGTGAAGTTCATGTCATTGGAAAATCAAATTGAATGTATTAAATTTCAAAACAAATATTTTACTTGAATGAATACAATTTTGTACTCTCCAAATCCTGTTTACAGATCTCAAAATTAATTCAAGACTCATTTTTTATGATCATTGTCTTTTTAAGTATAATCAACCCAGCCTTGATCAATTTTAAAAGATACTTCTTATATGTTTGGTTGGGTGAGTAGATATTATAAAGTGAATCACAAACGTAAGTTACCATGCCGAAGTTCGCTCCTCTTCTCCGCCGTCACGTCAGGAACGACCCACAGAAACGCCAGATCCTTCTCGACGAGATCACCGAGCCGTCTTATCCTCTTCCTGGCCCACATAAGCACCGACCTCACATGCTCCTCCTCCAGCTGCAGCGTCTGCCTCCCGCCGAACCTCGTTCGCACCAGTTGCGTCACGCGAGAAGTCAACGCCGATGTCAGAGCGTCGTCGGAGAGTTGGCGCTCGAGCTCCAACGAGTTGAACTGCTCGAGGCGGTCTGGAGAGAGTCGGCATGAGTTGACATTCACAAGAGAGAGGTCAAACTGCGGACAAGATAACGTAGATACAGCATGATAAATTGCAATGTTTTGCAAACAATTTTTGCTATCAATTAGGAGAATGGTTAAATGAATCAATGTAAATTTTATTTTAATCACCCATCAAAAAGACGTAACTTGATAAATTTTCCTAGGTGAGTAGGTATTGTTAATTCATAAATTAAATTAAGTAGTTAGTACCTATAAGTACTAAGAGTAGGTAGTAATAATTTTTTTCTTTTTTATTACAAACATTTGGTATTTGGATCTCAGTGAAAGTGAATAATTCTGTATTGTGTCTCTCCAGTCGAATTTTATTTTACTATGTGTTTTTATTTGTGATTGAAACAAAACTAAGACAAAAAAATGGTTTGTGCAGCACAAACCATGATCAAGTCTATTTCTATCTTCACTTACTTTTTCATAAATGAGGTCCATTGTTGACAACTTCAAATATTGTTAAAATCACATTTGTAGGAAGTATAATCAACAATTTTCATAAAAAGAAAAAAATTATTACTACCTACTCTTAGTACTTATAGGTACTAACTACTTGTGAATCACTTGTCAATCACTGAATTTCAATCACAAATAAAAACACATAGTAAAATAAAACTCGACTGGAGAGACACAATACAGAATTATTCACTTTCACTGAGATCCAAATACCAAATGTTTGTAATAATAACTGACTATATGCCTAGTTGTGTTGAGAGTGTTTACTTGTTCCGCCAACTCCGTCAGCGTGTGGTTGCGTTGCTTGGCGGACTGCCGGTTGAATCCTCCGCCCGCGTTGGTGATGTAATTGAGGAGGGCAAGCGGGAATATCTGGTCGTCTCGGAAATGCTCCACGCGCACGTCGCCCTGACGCTTGGACAGCTTGGTTCCGTCGGCGTTCAGGATCAGAGGCAGGTGCGCAAACTGCGGCGGATCCCAACCAAATGCTCTGCAAGAAGAGTCAAGCTTTTTATTTTCCTTTCTCTGTGCAGATTATGAATGATAATTGATTTTTTAAGATTTTAAAGAAGATTATTATCACCTGGCTAACTTGGACCTGGCCACCTGAAGGTTTTAGTTTACCAACTAAAAATTTATATTTTTATTCTCAATAAGTTTCAAGTTTCAAGTTTTATTCATCCCTATTTGATCATTACAAAAAGATATTGGATACGTCAGTCAATTACATAACAATTAAAACAATAATACATAATAACTACATACATTTTGCGTTAAGAAACTCGTCAATTGAATAAAAACAATTCTTCATTAATAATTCTTTCAGCGATGATTTAAAAATGTACAATCTCTCATAGTCAATTTTAGATTTTAATGATGAATTCAATTTATTGAAAAGACTGACAACAACTGCGACTAGACACTTATTATTAAACTTAGATTTAGAGTTCACTGAAAATACTCTTAAATTATTATTTAATCTGGTATTGTGATCATGTATCAATAAATCCGTTAATTTGTAGCAAGATGATGCCGTCAAGTATAGGTCTGGTAGGTACATTAAAAAATCACTAGTTTCCAGTACCATCCTGCATAAAGTTTTTTTTGAAACGGAAGCCGTTATTTTTTTAGGTATCTTTAAAATTATTTATTTTTATAAACAATTTTTAACTTAATCGCTAAGAGCATCTGCCGAACAATTAAATTTATTAAAAATTGCATTTTTGCTACATAGGTACACTCAAACCAATTAAAAACGGTACTTTGCACAAAACGGATTGGCTGCTGGTCAGGTTCCTTGACAATCAATCCTTGTTATTATCAATGAAATCAGAGCTCACCTACTAGAGTAAGATAATGCATTAGCACAGACTTCATGGGATGATGCCATCAAACCTTTATCATACAATCCCTTTCTTTCGAGATAGGTACCGTTTATTATTTGTTCGAGTGCACCTACTCTAATTTAAATATACAAATGTACAAATAATTTTTTCTCCATTTAAATTGTAATTGCAATACATAGTAGGTACCTACTTAAAATTTGTAAAATTTATATTTTTGTTAGCCTACAAATTAAAAAGTACCTACCTCTACTAATTACTACTCGAGTAATTGAGTAGAAGCATGGAGGTTCTAGGGATGTTGGCGGGTACCCGGGTACCCGGGCGGTTCCGGGTAATCAATTACTCGGGTAATAAATAATAATCGCGGGTACCAAATTTTTTTTATTTTTTATTTTTTTTAGAGTGAAGCTGAAAGACATTTGTTTACGCATAGTTATCAGCTGCGTCTCAAGGGGAAGCTCAACGACCTTGCTTGCTCTGGGGGGTGAGAGAGGAATGGAAAAGGAGGGGTGAAATCATGTGTCAGGAGTAGGAAGCATGGGAAAAATGAGTCTATATTTTTTTTTCAATCACCCTGTAGCACAGTGAAGAAGTTGAGTCCTGGGTAGAAAGGTGCACAAATTCGTGTTTTCTTATGATTGAAGTTGTTAGCTATCAAAGAATGTTATCATGCCCTGTCCTGTTTTCTCAAATTCTTTTCAAGGACAAGCACACAGATGGCCCTGAGAGAGGGTCATTTTCTCCTCTCACGCAGCTAAGTGCCACGTGTTTATTTACCTAAACCCCTACCCCTTTACCTAGTCACCCTACACCAAAAAAAAAAAAAAATAAAATAAAAAATTGTGTAGTGGGGGGGGGGGGGGGGGGGTTAATTACCCGATTCCGACCCGAGTATTTATGACGGGTACCCGATTCCTGATTTTTGGACCCGCCGACATCCCTAGTAGGTTCCTACTTTATAATTTTTATACTTAGGCTATACCTACATTTGTGCTGAAGGTGTGAGTAGAGGAGCGGGGGAGGAGGGAAACACATTCACACAAGTCTCACCTGTACATCTGCAGATGTTTCTGAGTCGAGATCTGCCACTCCACGCCACGTAGCACGTGAGAGATCTCCATCGCGTGATCATCGACGACGTTGGCCACGTGATACGTCGGAAAACCATCGGTCTTCAATATGACAGGATCGCCCTCCTGGTGTCCAGCCGGGGAACCAATCTTCCCATACACAAGGTCGTCGAACTCAGGAGCCTCGTCGGATAGCTTGAATCTGACGCAATGCTCCTCGTTCCGGCTTAACTTCTCCGCAACTTCTTCCGGAGTGAAGTGGCGACAGCGGTTGTCGTACCGCGGCACTTGTCTCGCTCGCAGTGCTTCCCTACGCAGGAGATCCAGTCGACGATCGGAGCAGAAGCAATGATAAGCCGAACCTTGAGCCAATAGGACGTCTATGTTGTCCTTGTATAGCTGCAGGCGATGGGATTGGATGTATGGACCGTGTGACCCGCCAACGGAGGGGCTTTCGTCGGGAGATATGCCGGCCCAGTTGAGGTCTTGTTCGAGTTTCTCAATTGCTCCAGGAACAAGTCGGCTCTGGTCGGTGTCTTCGATGCGAAGTATGAATTTACCGTTTAGTGATTTAGCAAATAGGTAGTTATAGAGTGCTGTCCTGAGGCCACCGAGGTGTAAGTGTCCTGTAATGAAAAGATTTCAACATTATTCAGTCATTGATGGTGTTAAAGATGTCAAAAGTTTTAGAAAGAAATCATTCTAGGTACCTAGGTAGGTACTACCTACCTACCTATACCTACCTGTTGGACTTGGAGCAAATCTAACACGAACCCTTTGCTCGTCATTTAAAATAGAACTACTAAAATACCTCTTAAAATTACTTCGCCCTGATATTAATAAAGTAAAAGATTGCTTTATCGCCATTATGAAATCATTAATATATAACTTCTAACCACACTTTATAAACCATGGGAGACGCCATATTGAATTGGTGTGGTGTGTGTTGTAGTCCTGTGAGATTAGATGAAAATGCATACTCCGCAGTGCACAACACAACAACAACATCATCCAGCCAGCTTACCTTGAAGCCAGAAGGAAGAAGATTTGTTTTGTTCTGGATCGTTCTAGTTGGTCTATCTATTTTGTACTATTTTGTTCCAAAATAGCTAGTTATTGTCTTGTGTGTTTAAAGAGAAAGAAAACAGAATGAATCATCGATTAAAGTTAATATTTCCTCAAGATATAGATGATTTACGTGATGTTAAACTGTTGCATCCTAAAATCAAGAAAGTTTTGACAGGAGCCCACATTAGTCCAAAATTAACATCAAATAGGTAGGTGTGTTTTGTTGTATCAGAGAAGCATTGTATAATACTGCAATATTACCTTACTCTATTGACTTGTTTTATTTTAGAAGGGTTTAATTATATCGGTGAAATCCCTAACGGCTATATTTTGTACTAGGACTACATTTCAACTAGGTACCTAGTACCTATGGTTGGTGACAGGCAAGTTGTACCCGAGCTAGCATGGGCCGGCCTATACCTGGCTATGCTAAACAGGGTTCAACTTAGCCTGTCCCCGACCTTACTACCTACCGAGAGTCTAGACATATTTTAAAAGCATTTTGTGATATTTTCAGAATTTTCTTTGTCGAGTTTAAGAATAAGGCTGATTCTGAATCGGCATACAACTCGCTGAAGAGGCGACCTGTTGCCGGGGGACGTCTGCTTGTGCACAATGTCAAGTCGCCGAAAAAAAACACGGCCAAACCCATGTCTGCCAGATCAATTCCAGTTCAACGAGGAACGTTTGGACTGTAAGACTATGCTCAATTTATAACTAATAGTTCACTAACATTTTGGAGGTGGGGGATGACTGTGGATCAAATTAGTACTGTTAATATTTAACTGTTTATTTAATTTTTGGATTGAGACGAAACAAACTTACTTTGTGTAACGGCCATGTTGCATAAAATTGAGAGACTTTCACGCAACATATCTTTTAGATCATAGTTTTTAGTAGTCTATTGCTTCAAAAGAGCAATTTATTTACCCCACTCTATTGCTACCTTGAAGATAGGCCAGATACCTACGATGAAATTTCAATATGCCTATAGAGCAGGGACCGGCAACCTGCGGCTCCTTAGTGGTTCTTGAATGGCTCTTTACAATAGGGAAGTCTCCTCATTTTTCTTAAATTTAAATTAAAAACTAGAGGAAAAATGATAAATGTCAACACTTGTTTTCCTTGTCTAGTCCGTCATTTTCATTGTCAAATCTCGCTTTGAAATATCGCCTAACATTCAGGCTGGTAAAACGGAGTTGGACAACATGAACGATTATGACGTAGACAGCAATGTTATCAGCAACCGGTCTCATCATGATTATACATTGGGTTTATGTGATTCAGTACACGTTTTTGACGTCATTTGTCCCTTGGGTCGTTCTTGCGCTCTCGATAAGTGACTCATTTAATTCAGATTCGATTAAAGCTTTGCTACTAGGGTATTTATCCCACAGAATAAATTTTTTGATCATCGAGATCAGAAACGTGTATATTTTTAAAAATCCACGTATTTATTTCATTCTACATTCTAAGAGACTTCCCTATTAAATGAAAATCTGAAATTTTGAAAGAAACACCCTGCGGGCAACAATTGGAAGTTTAGTTTGTTTGATCTAGTTTGTTCAGCCCCTAAATCACTTTTGGAATCTAAAAATTTGAAAATTCGAAAAACGGGAAAAAAACGGCCTGCAGGGCAACAATTGGGAGGTTGTTTGATTCAATTTGCTAATTATAGAGCCCCTAAATCACTTTTATATTCGTGAAATTCTAAAAATTTCAAAATATCAAAGTAAACAAAATAATCAAAATAAACTAGTCATGCAATTTATTATTTTCAGTGTTTTATATTTGATTACCTCTATGCAGCTCCCATTATTATCTCATTTGATCATTTGATCACTATTCTGCTTTGCACAAAGATAAAAATTTTACTTATTCATTTCCATTTAGGTACCAAATTTGTTCTCTTTCTGCAGCATCAAGCTTTACATTGCAAATCCCCCGGAGAATGTAACAACGGAAGATATTAAAGCAGCGATTCCGAATTGCAAAAATGTGAAAATATTCGATAATCACGGGTAAGATAATGACTTCTTACTTATTATACCACATAAAAAACAAACTGGTCTCAGTTTATCAATATTAAGGTAGGTAATAAAAGCGCTCTTCCGTTTTAGAAAATTGAGAGAGAAAAGTTGTTTCATGAGTGGGTGTAACTTCAATAGGATGTTCACATGATCAGTCTGAATGAATATTAGTAGCACTTTTTAATTTTTGCTTATTGTTAATTCAAAAAAAAGCTCAAAACTATGAAATTTCCAAAACGATTGGAGACCATTAACCAATTGATCTCAAATTTGAATCTAGTGGAGCGGTCGCTCCACCCAGCCAAGTCGTACCGTACACTCACACTCACTCAACATACTCACTCAATGCCTAATAAACTGAGGAGCAGACCAAACACTTTTACTGTAAGCAACAACATGGCATTTTCGGCCTACTGGATCTTAAAATTAAAAAATCTCACATTGTTGCAAAATATCTTAATTTTGAGCTATGGCCCACCCCACTACATATACCAAATTTGGAAACAATACGTTATTCCATTTGCGAGCTAGAGGGCCGTGAAAACAGTGAATTTACATCACTTTCTGATTCTGAAGATGATGATGATGATATCAGGAAGCCCTATTGACAGGGCCACAGCCTAAACGGCTGAACCGATCGATCTGAAATTTTTACCATACGTGCACTTTTGGCGTCTGATGATACCTTGCCCTTACAAATTTTTTGTGCCGCCATTTTGAAACTGGATGTGACGTCATATCTAGAAAACGGCAGGACCGATCGGAATGAATCTAGGGCCAAATGATTCAGACGGTCATCTATATGGAATATCAAAAGTTAAAGTAGAAATATACTTTCACAGAATCTGGAAATGACGTCATAAAAATAAAGAATTATACTTTGATCACCTCTTACTACAATAACTACATTATTCAGAAGGCTTATAATGATACAAAACATTTATAAAAATAAATTCTAGGCGGCAGTAATTTCAGCCCCCATTTTGAAAACAGGTAGTGACGCCATAACTCGAAAACGGCTGGACCGATTGGTATCTACGATGCTTTCGCAATTCTTCATGGTATCACTTTAAACTTATATTTAGCATCAAACACAATTTTTCTTAGTAACCAATTCGAAAATGGCGTATTTTTTTACAGGAATTAGTCATTGTTTCTCTGATGTGTTACAGGTCGTGTAAATAAACTAAAAAAATTAATGATATCTCCATAAAAAACACTCCGTGTAAAAATACCAGCCAAGTCTCTTCAACTATAAAAAAATAGAAGAAATCTAAAATTCAGCACTGAAAAGTAGTGATATCAAAAAATGGGCCAAGTCAAAACTTATGGCGTTTTCCATTGGGTTGCTCTCGGATCGAGCTGGATTTTGCCTCTGACGTCATGCTCCGTCCCAGAGCTGCTCAACGCTTTTTTAATGGCGGATTATTGATGTTTCAAATGAGGTTAGATTTACTTTAACATCAATATTCGTGTAATTACATCACTAAATTGTACGGATGGGCAAATATATTATAAATACAATATTTTTAATGAACTGTATCACGTTATATATATACTTATCGCTGGATTCATTACTTGTTCTTGTTAACAACGACGGCCAGTTATTTGAAATTTCTCGTTTTCGCGCCTTGCTCTCGACCGCTCCGTCGAAATATTCAGAGCGAGAAAGATCGATCCGGGAGGGAGCGGTCTGCCAATGGGTAACAACAAAAGTGCTCCGGGAGCGATCTCGATTTCCCAATGGAATATGACTACCTGCTCCCGGAGCGCGCTGGAGCAGTACGGAGCACCCAATGGAAAACGCCATTAATTTTAAAAACCAAAATATAGTTGGCGCATCGTTTATAAGGGCATTTTAGGTATATTATATATGTTTAGGTACATTTAATTTTTGGCTTAAGGCGGATTTTACCTATATGATGCCAAGTTCTACCGCCATCAGCGCAGTGCTCTCAGAGATTAGATTAGATTAGATTATTGTGGTTTAACGGCGCGTCAACGACGAGGTTATATTGCGCACGATAATTTTTGCATTTTTGCATTTAACTTTGTTGATATAAGTGGTGGACATGGGGAGAGGTCAACCTAACGGGCCCGATCCGGGGGAGTCCAACACTGGTGGGGAGGCCAGGCAGGAATGGGGACGGACCGGGGGGTGTGAGGATTCGGGCCGGCGGAACCCGATTTCAGGGGGATCACCATCTCGAGGGGGAAGGCCGGCCCGAGGGGAGGGGAGGGGACCGCAAATTCAAGGGAGGACATACTTAGGTTGACCCTGGCTGCTCTTTGTCTGGACCTCACCACTGACCTGTCCGGCATGGGTAACCCTTACACATGAGCATATGCTCGCCGGCGTAGCTGCAATGGATCGTTGGCCAACACAAACCCCACCACCGCGCTAAGGTGGCAGCCATCGGTGGGGGCTCTCAGAGAGCTCGTTGAGCACGGATGTATTGCTTTTAAAAGCAAACGTATTTCTCCGGTTGTAACATTCTTTGTGTGAGTGCGAGAGAGACAGATGATATGTCTATCTCTGTCTCTCTGGCTCACAAACTCTTAAACAGTCACGGCTGGTCTGGCAGGTCGTAAACAGGCAGGTAGTTGACAGTAAACCCAAACATGCAGCTGTGATCTCACATTTCAAGAATCTCGGAAGAAAGAGCCCGGACAATGATTCAACTCTGGATGCAGAGGCACATTAGAATACATATTTGTTCATATTTCTGTAACTCAGAGGTAGAAGGCCGGAGGTCAATTTTCTCAATTGTCTCGTCCTTGCACACTTCTGGAATGATGTAATCAAGATCTAAACATTGCTTTTTGTTTGACTGATGTTAACAAATTTGTTTTATTGAGGTACATACGCATTTAACACCATTACAAATATTGTTCAATGAATGAGGGATGAAGTGCTTTTGAGCTGAAAAATTATTTAGTCCTAATTGACTACCGGCATTCTGCTTCTCATGTACCGAATTCTACATTCAGTTGAATGCTTCATCTTGCAATAATTACACCAAAGGTGCTTAATTAATTGCAATTCATATAATTCATGTCTTACAACAATCATCGGATCTTCCGGACAAAATTTACATAGAAACCTTTGTATCAATTATTGACACAATTAGTTCAGTTACCCAAACTAATTGATTCTACCGAGATTCTACATTCGAAAATGTATTATCAACACGGCAAAATATTAAATTTTCAGCTATGCGCTGACTCAATAATTCGATGTTTTTATTTGCAATCGCCCCTTTATAGGGCAATGAAAATTACATAACGGTTCAAACATTGTTACGACTGGCTTATCAATAATCGTTGTAAATTACAAACGACTCCAGCTCGTTCACAATTACAAATAACAATATAATTATACATAAAATATACTACGCATTATAAGCCTATAATATTGATAATATCATTGCAATATAACTGTCCCAATGCCGAAATGTTTTATACTGTTTTCCACGATTCCAAATAATATGAAATGTCAGACAAAATACTGATTTGGTAAAACGAATCCCTAGCCCAAAAAGTGAACTCGCGAAACAGTGATCACTCTTTTAGATGCCTACCTCCAAGTTTCTTATTTTTCAAAAGTAATTTGTCTTCAACATAAATTGAAAGTAGAAAAATTGTCACATGAATCATAAATATAACGTAATAAATAACAAAATATCACAAACAAATCAGCTTATAGGTAAAATGCACAGTAATCTATTGCCCAATGCATCCGATTTGTTAATTTTTTTTTTCTTCGTGGTATTCCCTCAGTCGACAGGCAAATGCTGGGAAGGTACCCTACTAATAGGCCACGACCGCCTCCTTCCCACCTTCCATCCTTACCTAATCTTCACCATCATCTCCCAATTATCATCATAATCATTAATCCGTCGCCATTAGCCTCGATTCAGAACAGTGCGACGTTAAACCCCAGACAAAAAAACATCCGACTTTACGCTCCGTTGTTCCCGCCTAGTGCAAGTTGATAATATTTCGATGGAATATAAGAACGTGCATAATTTTACATTCAAATGCAGAGTTCTCTCAAATGCCCCTGACAAGTAGTTTTTGACTATGAGTTTCAAAGCAATCGAAAGTTATAACAGGAAATTTTAATTTGATTTTCAATTGATGGCATCATCCAATGAAGTATGTGCTAACTCGTCAACCATAGAGGTGAGAATCTAACTCTAGTAGTATAGGTTAGCTTTGATTTCATTGATAATAACAAGGACTGATTGTCAAAGAAAATGACCAGCAGCCAATCTTCGAGCATTAATAGTTATATGCTCGAAGCAGCCAATCCGCTTCGTTCAGATGCCGTTTTTACTTTTGGCTGATAGGTATTTCTTTACTAAGTGTACCTTTGAACTCAGCGATGGTATTAGCTATACTGCCGTGGCAACAATGTCTTCGCCATGGTAACAGATTGAAATTGTATTATTGGTACATGGGTACAAATCTGTACTTCAGAGGTAGAAGGCCGTAAGTCAATTTTCTCGTCATTGCGTTGAAAATTTTTGGAATTATGTAATCAAACTCAATCAATTGCAATTTGACTGATGATACCAAATCAATCCCACTTTATTCCCTGGCAGGGGGCGCGGGGGGCGTGGGTGGGGGACGTAACATCGAATCCGCGTGAACATCAAATCAAACCCAATGAACAATGATCAAATCGTGCCGCGTGTTCAGTCTCTCATACATTATGTCTTACTCTTGTACAGTATAAAACGGTAATCTTGATTTCATTCAAAAGAAGAATAAAAATAATTATGTCCACAAAAGTTTGAAGACTCACAAAACATGTGTCCTTATACTTTAATCCTTATATTATTATTATTATTATTATTATTATTATTGACATTCCTTGTCTACTAATTAGACAATTAGTTTTGTACAACACAGTCCAATCACACTTTGCCGCGTGAGCAAAGTCAGTCATTCATCAGATTCAGCTACCGCGAAATGTAAACCAATACATCCCCCCAGCCATAAACAGTTTATGCTCACTACCTGACCAGACAAAGGCCGACCAAGACCGACCAAGACCCTCGCCAAGACCTAACAGACTACCCCCCTCCCCCGCGCAGGCATGCGGGTGTCAGCACTTGAGATGCACACCGCTAGTGGCGCGACTAGCCGGCCCAAGACATCGCAAAACTTTTCCAGATAACAACAAAATAAGTAGCATCACATAAACACACAGAGTGACGTAAATATAAGTCCAATCAATGTCAAACTTTCGGCATTGGATTCAAGATGGTTTGACGCGTGTAATGAACTAGTTTGCAATATATTTGAAATACCCTTCTTTAATATGTAGGCAACAGAAAATGACATTCATGTATGTGTGATTTAGGGGGACAAAAAACATTTATATTTTATTTTTTGGGAGCATAAAAGGGTGTTACAAACCAACCCTCAACAAAGTAGATAGTATAAAGATACTTACAACAAAATCGTAGCGAATTCTATAATATAGCTACAAAGTTGCATGTGTATTACTATCTGTATTTTAAAAATCGATTTTCCAAAGATTTCCCGGAAAATTGTCAAACTAGATTTTTTTCATTAATTTTATTTTTCAGTCTAAGTGCATATAAACTGATATCAATACTAATTTCAACTCATATTGAATGGTAAGATCCACCTTAATGCTTCTTACTATTTATATATACGATGCGCCAAGTATATTTTGGTTTTTAAAATTAAGTTTTGACTTGACCCATTTTTTGATATCACTACTTTTCAGTGCTGAATTTTAGATTTCTTCTATTTTTTTATAGTTGAAGAGACTTGGCTGGTATTTTTACACGGAGTGTTTTTTTATGGAGATCATGATTAGATGAAAGACAAACTTAAAATTATTACTTGGCACATTGTTAAAATTAAATTTCATACGGCACCTATTGAGACCATAATATAGACAATGTTTCAACTAATTATTACTAATTAACGAAGCACTTTGACCTATCTAATCATGGTTAAAATTTAAAATCATTTCGTCAACCCATTTTTTCTCCAATCGTATCCAAAAAAGTGCCTGCAAAACGCAGCAAAATCGCTCGCGCTTGCACCACCTTCAAACTTCTCATTCTTCAGGTATGCTTCCTTCATGCTAAACTCGTCCAAGACTGCACTCCTCTGCCAACTGAGGCCTCCGACAGTGTGCGGTCAGCCTGTTCAGATCATCTCCAAGCTCCCCGGCAGACACAGCCCCAAGAGAAAACCCGGTGCAAGTCGCATGGATACGTCCGATCCGGAGCCGGACGACGCAGAAATGAATGAACTAGAAGATATGGATGTCGCAGGAAACTCGGAGGAAAATATGTAAGTGTTTTACAGTATTACGAATCAAATAGAATTCTCAATATGAAATAGGATTTCTGAACTGTATTCTGTGATTACAGGTTTTCTGGTTCTCCTTCAAAAGGAAAGAAGACAAGAAAACCGAAGGAAGGTCATCACAAGGACAAAATTCCAGTCAAGACTTTGACGAAACAAAAATCACCCAAAACAAGTAAAAGAGGAAAATTTCAAAAGTAAATATTACAGATCCTAGTGATTTAAATACCTACCCATTATTTATGAAATTGAAATGTAAATCGGTAAATAATATCACTAATCTATTTGTATTTACCATTTGAATAAAACTAGTATATACTCCAAAAAATCAAATTTGGACTAGAACACTTCATTCTCACACTGCAATATGATGCCAAAGAAAAGCACATCTCTGCGCTTACTACATTAATAAATTGCTGCGCACCTATGTCACAAAATTACAACCAAGATCTTGCACTCTAGTCTAGGACATTTTCATGTAGGTATTTAATAACAAATGCAGTGATTAATGATCAAATGTATAGGCATCCTGCGTGAGAAAAGGTTGCCATAGTAACCTATACAAAAGTATAGGGAAAAACAAATCTGACAGCGGCAATCCAAATCTCATATTTTGAGTGATTACTTGTGAAAGAAAGATATTTAAGTAAGTACAAGCTAATAATAATACGCAATATTTATCTTTACACATGTTCAAGTTAAATATTCATTTGATAAATATGATTTATTGCTATTATTTAGAGCTTTGACACATTTCCCCAACCATAGCAGCCTCCATTTTTCTACCACTGTGACGTCACGAGCAGGATTCCTATACTATGTATTCTTATGAGATGTTACTCCACTCAACATAGGAACACTATGGATCGAACAATTACAATATATTAAGGTACATTCGTAATGAAGACAAAAAAACATTCAATAGAAAATCGATTGATTTAAATATATATTTTTTTAATTCAATAGGTGTTATTCATAGATTTATCTTATTTATATAATCTAGGTGGTTCACAATTCAGCAAGCCACAATGTGTTGCAAGGTATAAAAATTCAACATTGGGCTACCGGGGATTTTTTGGGCTTACATGCTTTAAGTACTAATTATTTAATATGAAGTTATAAAACTACTATGCCAAACCTTTAAACTCTGTTTGGATGAAAAATAATAAAGAGTTATCAAGTTCAAGATTAGTCAATACAAACTAATGCGTAGTAACCTCAAAATCATAATTATCCAGATTATCTAAGTCTTGGATATATAAATCGTGTAAAACAAAAGGTATCATCATTAGCTATAAAACTTTTCATCACATCCATATCCAAATAAAATGTTTTTTCGCTCCTTTTATAATATTCACTTTCAGTGAGAGTTATTCCACCAAATGTAAAACGCTTCATGTGTTTTATGGATGGAATAGTAATCCTATATATATATTTGGCAGCATTTTCATCTGGTCCAATATACACGGCATAGAAATAAAATCGTGAATCATTGGAATTGTAACGGTTGTAAACCCAAAACAATTCATTCTCCAACTTAAATAACCCCAACGAATTAGTCTCACCGAATCTATCAAATTTCTGTAACTGCATAATTGGTGGATACGTATTATCTGCTACTGTACCAGGATGTTGCAATTCACAGTGATCAAATAAAAACTTTCTTTGGCCAACCCAATCACAATTGAAGTGCGCACAATGATAACCAAAATCACAAACTATTAAATGGTCATTCAAATCTGCCCTAACCACTTCTATGTTACAACCTGCCTCCTTATTCGGACAAGGCAGCAACACTTTGCTACTGAGGTCTTCCAATGCCATGTTGCGACTTATTGGCGCACCTGGCGCACGACAAACCGGACATGCTTTGAGACCGGGTTGACATGTTGAACAGACGTTGTGTCCATTGATGCACATGTAGATGTGATTCTCAAAGCTTTGGTAACAGACAGGGCACTCCAGTATAGTCTGAACTGAGCCAAGAGACATCCTCATAGATACCAGTTTGTCTGCCATTTCTGAAACAGATAATAGCCCATTTTTAAGAAGTTTTGGTATGAATTAGTGTATTATTTTAAACTCAAAAATAAAGTTAAGTTTTATATGTGACAGATCTTGACAGATCAACTGCAAACAATAAATGTATATTATTATTGGTAAATTGATGATTACCTAGATAATTCCAGATGCTTCTGCAGTTTGAATTCTTGTTCTTGTCGATCAGCAAACATGAGCTGTTTCTCTTTCCAATTGAGTTTGTTTGGTGACCTTCACCTCCTCTGCCTCTGAGCACCTGACTGACAATGACTATTGACTGACTCAGCCACTGATAGTGGTTTACTCTGAAGGGTCACATCACTTATACCAACATAATGTCTGAATTTAGGGTCCATGTGTTTTGAACTTACTTGGTCATCAATTTGGAATGTCAATGTTCAAATCAAACAAATCCTTATGTAAAAACAGCTGCCAATCTCCTCTCTTACAAAAACAGACATCACTGGAAAGTAGTATACAATCTATACATTTTTTCAACCTATCCAATTTGAAAATTTACTTCTAGACCTAGGTGCAATAATATTTTTTCTGGATTGCCTGAAGATATTTCAATGTAAGCACTTTTACAAATAATTCTTCTCAAAGATTGTTTCTTTTGTCTCTTAGCATCACGCTCTTCATCACAAATCCACCTACGAACGTCACCAACGAAGATATTCTCCACGCTTTCCCTCACTGCAAAAACGTAACACTGTTGGAAGACGGGTAAGTCGTCACGTAACTCCGTAGTGAAGTACTCTATGCTCGGCCTCGACTACAAATAGCTCCTCTGATTGCAGACGCGTCTCCTTCTCGGTGTATTCCTCCAAGACTGCTCTCATGTACCAACTCAAGCCGGCGACTGTGTGCGGCCAGCCCGTGACGGTCGCCTCCAAGCCGAGAGATGCCGAAATGATGCGACCAGAGCACGATGACGAGGATGTGAGGCTGTTAGAAGATGTAGAAGCCATTGCCAACTTGGAACAGTGTTTCTAACTTTTTATGTAGGTATCTTGTTGTGATCAGGAAATATGTTCATGTGTTTTACTTTTTTTATAATAAGGGGCAGTAATTTTTTGGACTGAATATAGGAATAGTATTTCAATGTATCTTACTCCTCAAAATACCTAGCAATTTATTAGGTAAGTAGTACAATTGAATGTTAAATTTGTATGGATCTCAAACTCACTATTCTCATCTGCATTTGCAAGCTGCGTGAAGAATACTGAAATCTCGTCCTTTGCCAATTCAACATCAAGAAGGCAGCAGCCACTAGAAGTTGATACATTACTTGTAAATGTTTGTATTATAGGAAGGCTAGTCGAAACTTCCTCGTTTCGTTTCACTTGCTACGAGCTCACTGGAGTATTTCAATTCCGAGACAGATAAAGAAGTTTAGAATAAACCCCGTTTATTTATAAATGTGTTGCATGGTCAGCGTCAAAAGAAGCCAATTCCCTGTTGTTATATGGGACACCGGTATAGGAACTTTTTAATGTGGCTGTTCATATCCTAAGCTCTCAATAAACAATCTGAATCTATGTTGGTAATATTTGAATTTCAGCGAATTTAACAAATTTAAAACTCCTTAATCCCCGTTTCCGTAAGTCCTTTTAATGAACTTTTTCGAAGTAGAACAATGCACAGAGTGAAACCTAGTAAAAATTATTTTGGTAACAACTTCATTGTTGCTGCAACATAGCCTTTTTCAACAAATTATCACAATCCCTAAAATGAACGTTTCATATGGTCTTCATGTTTATTGTTTACCTCTACCTACCTACTAAAGTATCAGATTGTGGCAAATGACAAGTGGGGATTTCATTATGTCGGACGAAATTGGTAATCTCCTATTCCTACAGTATTGCTTAGTTATTTTCTCATTAATTTTCTTGGACTGAATGAGTTGGGAAGTTCACAGTAGGTTTCAAGGTGTCAAAAAATATCACTATAGTCAAGATTCACACATTAATATACTATTTTATTTCCTTGAATTTCTCAGAAATTATACAATAATACTACAAAGAAAATAAGGAGACAAATATTAATATTTTTTAAACATTTTATATAAATGCGTAATATTTGTAGAGAAAAAAGGAGTTCCTTTATATTTTGCCATCCCCTCTCTTCACATTTTGTCAACATAAAGTCATACGCGGTGAACGTATTTTCTAATTAATATTCAATAGTATTATTATAATATTAATATGGTGAGTAATCCAAGTGAATTTAAACGTACAGTTGCAGTCACAGCAGCTATCTTCATCCTCCTCTATTTATAATATGGAATAACACGAGCCGAATCGGCTCCGGAAAGCCGACCGCCCGTTCGAAACTAGCCGATCTGGCCAAGGACAAAAACCACATGGCATTTCGCACCCAAGGCCCGTTGCCCGAATCTTCAGCGACGTTAAATTTACCTATATTTGGAAAAGCCTTGGGATGCAAAACCCAACTCGTGTAAAACATGGATGAGAATAAATATTATGAACCTAGGTTTCTTTCTTTAGCGCATGTTAATATAACTTCGAGACACAGCAAAGAAAGAATAAATATTTATTATGTTTTGCTCGCAATAAAAAATAAATAAAAGACGAATAAAATCGCGGCGCGTTGCGACTATCACAGGTACACTTTGGTTCCGGCAAGCAGTGTTGCCAAAACGTTATAAAAAGTTTGTTTATACTAGTTTCTTGTATCGGCGACGGGAGAATGCAGTGACGCCACTACGAATACATTTGAAGAGATTTATCTAGTGCTTGTTTACCTTTACATCATACAAGGTTAAGAAATATGTTCGGTCAAGGGAAATTACTAATTAGCTACCCCCAAAATATAAATTTAATATAATCTCCCCACCACCTAATCATGAAATAAATTTTAGTTAACACACATCCCTTCCTTTCAATTTTGGTTTATTTGCCAAAAAGTTGGTTGATTATTAAAAAAATGTCATAGCTGCGCTGTTCATAAAGTACCGACTAATTTCTTGTCTCTATTATCTTAAAAATGAGCATGAAACTGTCCTTGAAAGATACAAGCACTTTATACATCTCTTCCACTAGAATATAATATACAACTACGTCTCGTAAGTCGGCTCGCCATTCTCCCCACCCGATCTCCACCAAGCTCGTAAGCTCTTGTTTACAATTATACGTTAGGAATTCACGGTCTTCTTCGCATTCAAACCTACGACCCGAGAGTCTCCAGCCAATCACGGTCCACCCATTCACTCGCGCATTCGTCCCGCCACCATTCACGCTCGCATTCACTCGTTTCCAGCCCCATCTTTGGCAGTGGCTTTGAAGGAAGGAGGCGGTCTTGGCTCGCTCCGAATAATGTCAAAGAGAATCAGCGGTTATCAATAATTTATTTCTTTTAATCAACAGTGGTGTTATCAGATTTGAGATTTAGACATTGTCGCGACGTCGCGTAGTAAGATATTTAAGTTTAAAGCAAAGTCTAAAATACCCGTTGGAGTCGTGGCTAGAAGCCAGGACATTGGAAGGCGATCAAAATAACACCCGAACCGCACGCTTCGCTCTGATCATCGGCAGTTCCCAACTGACAGACGACAAGAGAAGCTCATTTCCTAACCGTTTCGGATTGGTTCTAATATATATTTTTTTTTGTAAAGAGAGAACAACGTTGTACCTGTGACGTCACGTCCCCTATCATCGTTTATCTTTCACGGTCAAATCTCGCTCGCTCGTTGGACTCCGAATAACGCGATCGGAAGACCGCCGGCCTCGACGAACCTTACACCTCTATTGCACACGTCTCTTTCGCCGGCGGTCCCAGAGAGAGCACTGCAAACCTTCATTTTTCATTAGAAACTTAATTAAACGTTATTTTGCTACGATTGTTTCCGTCGATATTAACTGTAACTGCAACCCGAGCCTGCAGATTGTGAGCCAGCACTTAGCATGACAACGCAGATCTTTCGTATCAGATCCCTTTTGCCTCACGCCGTTTTCCGATAACTATTTAACTGCGTACACCATAGCTTCATGTCAACAATAGACGTAGCGTTCACTTTAAAATCAAGACGACTTCGGCTATTTAAGTTGGGCAAGAACTCTTCGTCTTGCGATTTCACTTCCCCCGTCTTTGCGGGGGACATGAATTAGTTCCTAGACGCGCCGCCATGCGGCGCCAAGTTCCGCCGTTACCTCGTCTTGGCGGGGGAACAGGGACGGCAAATATAGATTTATTTATATTATTATGAAATTACATTTAAACCCCGGGACAGACGCCCGGCCATCAGATCCGATATGCTTGACGCCTTGGAGGCCCCTATTCCGTAACTTGTTTTTGTAATATTTCGAAGATCTATCAACAAGGCCTCTTTGAGAACAGAAAAAGGCCTCTTTGTGTCAACGTTAATCTTCCGCAGAGTTTTCGTCACAAACTTAAGTTACAGAATTATTATACATAGTTTTCAACCTTAATCCCGTTTGTCATGCACTACTTGTCATACTCAACAGAAGCTGATTGTCACTTTAAACCCCTCCCCCAACGACCAATCGGCTTTTAAATCGCTCCAAAACGTCAAGTCTTGCGAGACGCGCCTTCTCGTCGGATCTGCCTTTGCGCGCGGCGACGGCAGAAGTTTACGTCTACTCTACGCCCAGTACCGATCGCCGGCTAACGACGACCAAGCTACAAAACGAGAGGCGCTAGAAGATTAAGAATCCCCCTCGATTCGCACAGGAAAACCTCAAACCCGGAATATTATATTTTTGTTTTACCTAAGTAGAAAGCCTGAACACTCGACCGTAAGATTCATTTTTTCAACATCGTTAACGAAATGACAGGCGATTAAATAAAAACACGAAACAAATATCAGTAAAACAATGAACAGTCCCCTTTCCGTAGGGCGGGAAACAGTCCCACCATCTAGCAGGCATTGGAGTATATATTTTTGTCAAACATAATAAACCGGTATCAAAAGATGCATAGCGGATGAAAGTCATATTGGTACTGGTCTTGTAATCGGTGATGAAGAAAGGTTCGCCCTGCTGCTTGGGTGGTGGACTGGGTGCTGCAGGGGGGTTTAGTTGCCCCACCAGTCTGGTCCGCCGCTGCTGGCCCCACCGTAGCCGCCGCTGTTGCTCCCCCCGCCGCCGTAGAAGCCCCCACCTGTCGAAGGAACAGAGTCGTCAGAACGTTGCCGATCTGTGGCTACAGGAACACGTCGCGCTGGGTTATGTGCCTCAGATCTTTGGTGACTTGCGTGTTCATCACAAAGTCTCAAGACCAGATTTTGGCATCATTGGCATGAGTTAACCGCTGATGACGGTCATCAATGTCGCTGAAAACCTTTCCGTTCAGCGCCACAAAACACTATTATCTAACCTAACCTTTATAAAAAGATGCACATACTGGCTGTAGCAATGGCAACACTTAAAAGGCCAAAACAAAAATCTGTCATATGTTCTGATGGGAAACGATTTGCAACAAATAAAGTATCGAAGGCCTTACTCACAGATGACATTTAAGAGAAACAAGACAGGAAGTTAACTTGTGGTCATTTGTGTGGGTTTGTGGGCAGCCTCAGCCTGACAGTTATAAATTATTATTACACATTGTTTTGGAACATACTGGTGTGAAAAAAACAGGAAATGTTTGAGGTAAACTACTTCCCAGGGTTGGGTCAGTAGAATATTCCGCGTAGAAAATGGGTATTCTACGCGTATATTCTACCGTAGAATATGTAATGTAGAATATTGATGTAGATGACATATTCTACACGTAGAATATTATTTTTAAGAAAAACATTGATTTGGATTATAATGATCATTCTATTGATTTGTTTTCAATATAACAGCATTTTACTTTACTATGAGTACCTAGTACATAGTGATGTAATATTACCGGGAATTTATTGGGAATATACTACAGGGATGAGTAAACAATTTATAAGAGAAATCATTATTAAAGCATGTTTATGTTATGAGATGAAAATTCAAAACAACGCCCTGCGGGGAAACAATTAGAATGTTGTTTGATTGAGTTGTTCATTTTCGAGTCCCAGAATCACGTCTTAGAAATTGTTGAAATTCTTTAAAAAACGCCCTGCGGGGCAACATCAAGAGGGGGGGGGGGGCTTCGTTCAAATAGCAGAATAAACTAGTAATTCAATTGATTATTTTTGGTGTATTATTTTATGATTGATTGCATGCTGTGGCTCGCATTATTATCTAATTTATAAATTTTTCGGAAATTGGCTCCGTCACCAAAAAAGGTTACCGACCCCTGTCATAAGATATCAAGAAAATTAGTGACAAAAAAGAGAATACTAAAAGGTAATGAGTAATGACATACCACAAAATAAGAACATTTATCATTTTAATTTATAATGAAAAAGTAAATTCCCGATTTGGGGAATATTCCCCAAATTTGCTCGGGAATATTCCCGGGAATCTGGGAATATTCCCGCTGGGCATCACTACTAGTACATAACAACTCTACCAAATTGTTGATACGAGAGGACCAACTACAATTTCTTACTTCTAAATTTAATATTAACATAAAAACGCAAAGTGATACTCAATCATCTCATTCGGACTTTGGTAGTTGCTTGCTGTAATGCTGGATGCTGTAATCTAGATTCAATTATCCAAACATGAAGAATATGCAGTATGCACACACGTAGAAATTACATTCGATTCTACATGGTTTTCTTCAATTAGAAATTATTTTGAAATGTTTTTTTAATTTCAATTTTTTACAATCTTGCTAATGGCTTTTCCTGCAATATATTCAAATCATCGTGTGTTCCCTATTGTAGATATAGGGGAAGTGTGCTATGAATGGGCTTATTAAAATTACGAGGTAGGATTGCTCTCTAATTTGCCAAAATTAAGGATGTGGCCGTTCCATACAAGATAGAATATGAGTAGAATAAATAGAAAAGATTTGAACTCAACCTCTCTAAAGATAAGTTGAAAATAGGGCAACTAAAAAAGTAAAATAATATATTTTGGTTTATGCTAACTTTCCAAATTTTTCCACTGGCACTTAAAAAAAATATTCTACAATAATATTCTACATATTCTACATATTCTACGTGTTACTCTACGTGTATGTAGAAAATTAATATTCTACGCGTAATGACCCAACCCTGCTACTTCCTATAACAATGATCAAACACATTTAAGAACTGCACAATGAATGGAAGATTAGACTCATCATGGGCGTCAAAGTAGCATTTCTTTTGCTGAGTTTCTTCGTTGCGAGTGACTGCAAAGTCTATCGGAGATGCGAGCTTGCACGCGAGCTCAGGAGTGTCTACAGAATGAGGGGCCAAGAGTTGGCCAATGTTATGAGTATTTTTTACATCCGGTCATCGATGTCTTCCTGTCACCATGCTGCACGATGAAGATTCTAAATAAGACGGCGGAATGTGTTCAATAGACACTGCTTGGCAGGGAGGGCTAACGCCTACATTGCGGGCTTCGGTGTTTGATCAGTGATCACAATTCAACTAGTAGTTTCAATGAGATCTCATAGCTAACTCATGCGTCATGAGTAGAGTAAATGAAAATGTTGAAGCACCTAATTTGTTTTTTGTTATAATTGAGGGTTTGGGGTAGAAAACATAGTGATTGTCAAAACCGGTACTCTGAGATTCAAGCAGAAGTGTTTTGTGGATTATTTTGTCTAGAGGTCGCGACATTTAAAATTCTGACTACCTATTTACTTTTATAAGACTAAGCTTTCTGACCAGTGTTGAAGCCAGGTTTGAATAAGGGGACGAACTCCAATGTCCAACCCTCCTTGACTCATCAGATTCCAAGGGGGCGGGGGGTGAAGGTTTGAAGTTAATGACAGCCTTGCACTTTCTCACTAGTCACTACTAAAGTGGGAGTAACAGTTCCTCTAAGACTCGGTAGTGAGCTCAACTGACCTGATTGTCCCCCGTACCCGCCGCCGTAGCCGCCCCCAGGCCTGCCCCCCGGGGGTCCTCCTCGACTCATCTGGTTGCCGGGGCCGCCGCTCTGTCGGTAATCCCGAGCGCCAAAGCCTCCACCGCCGAATCTGCAAACAAACTCGTTGTTAAGACAGGTCTCTTGCTACATACTTCACGCTCGCCTCAGAAAGACAAAAAAAACGCATCATTACTCTCAAGTTTCATCACCATTCACCGGTGAACCAATCTTCCGTGACAGAATTATTATAAAAAGAATTGAGGAAAATGTTTTGATCCTTAAGATTTAGAAATTTCACTGACATTTTTAAACTTGTTACTCACCCATAGCTTTTGGATATTTAAATTTCCTGATAGCCTCTGTAATTTTTTTTATTTTTAATATCAAATTGTAAGATACTACCCCTTGAAATATGGCTGTCATGGCCCAAAAGGTTTATTTTTAAGTTCATTTTTTTATATAAATTTAGATCAAATGATTATTGTTAGAACAGCAACATTTAAAAATGCCAATAAAAGCTATTTTGGACACACTAATTAATTTCTTCGTGTTGTTTCCACATAAACAGCAAAGCGACTGATAACTGTATGATGACCAAGGTAACAACGCACCTCTTGCCGGCGCCGCCTCCCCGCCGGTTGTTCTGCGGCATGCGCTGGTCGGCCGCCATCGAGTCGAGCCACGTGGGCAGCTCCTGCTTGGTCTCGACCAGCAGCTCGACCAGGTCGCGCACCAGGTTGCGGTTCTTGTCGTTGAAGAAGGAGGTCGCCAGGCCGAGGTTGCCCATGCGGCCCGTGCGGCCGATGCGGTGCACGTACTCCTCCACGTCCGAGGGGAGGTCGAAGTTGATCACGTGCTTCACGTGCGGTATGTCCAGCCCTCGCGCGGCCACCTGCAAGCGAACATAGTCCATGTACTATCCCCGTCATCATGCCTCACTAGTACAGGGGTAACTTATAGGGCATATTGAGGGAGGGTACTGATGACATCGTTTCAAAAATAATAATATGAAATTGGCTAAAAATTGAAAACAAATTATTACTGCGTGCTGTGTACATACGCTTGGCTTAGGAATCTCAGATAGGATTATGTTATCCACATATGAATATTCAGGTTTCAAATGTCTGTAAAGCATCATAGATTCGAGAAGTAGTCGCAGCAGTAACAAAAATACAATAGAAATAAAAAGAAAGTACAGCTCATTGATGGACAAATAGTTGGTGTACAGAAATATAGTGACATTTATTATAATAGGTAGGTACTGATGTTTTGTATCTCGAGCGAGCAGCTTACCGCGGTGGCGACGAGGATGGGCGTGGATCCGGAGCGGAACCTCTTGAGCGCGTCCTCACGCTCCTTCTGCGAGCGGTCGCCGTGGATCGAGGTCACCGGGTAGCCCTCGTGGTGGAGGAACTCCTCGAGCGAGTCGGCGCCTTTCTTTGTCTCCACGAACACCAGGGTCAGGGCCTCTGAGTCTGTCGGAGGAAATCACAGCTTGTACTTTCATCCACTTGAGAGGATAGGGGTATTAAAGTTTCCATTTGATCCCCTCCCCCCGCCCATCAGCTGTGGTCCGATGCCTACACTAAATGTGACCTCCAAGAATAAAACTAATGACCTTTTCGACTGGATGCACTAGGGTTGCCCTGAAACGACGTCACCATACAAAACTCAATGCAAATGTCGAACTAAGTGCAGAACTAGTGTGGCCAGTGGAAAATGTTAAATAATATTTAGCCATTTCTAGAAATACTATCATCTTTGGAATAAGGTATCACAATGAAGGTTTTTTAACATCACTGAAACTACGATTAGTGCTCCTAAATAACTGAGAGTGGAGTTCGAAAAGCATAACATAATTTTTAGATCGGTATTGGAGTAGCCTGATCTCAGTCCAGTGTTGTCCACACGAGTGATTGAGTATTCAAATGTCTTGTAAACATCATCGATCGGCTGCGACGAGGCAAGGGGACTCAAGGCTACGAGAAGCAACTCACGCGGCTGGTCGAGCCCGGCGGCGTTGAGCAGGTCGAGCAGGAACGAGCGCTTGTCGTGGTCCTCCACCCACACCACCTTCTGCGTTATGTTCTCCGACGTGCTGCCCACGCGGCCGACGGCCAAGAAGATGTAGTTCTCCAGGAAGTCCCGAGCAAGCATCTGGAACATGTCGTGAGAACATCCAATACAACATTTTCAGTTGCACATTTTCAGCTTCAAAACTATTCTTCCTCGTAAATACAACCACCGTATTTACTCGCATATAAGCCGTGGGTTATATTGCTTTTTTACTTTTCTGAATCCATACTGCGGCTTATATTCGCATACAACCAAAAAAAAATTGCGTATAAGGCGCACTATTTTCGCATACAGAGTGGTTTCCAAAAACAGACTTCCAAAAACTGGGGTGCGGCATATATGCAGGGGCGGCTTATATGCGAGTAAATACGGTAGTTAAAGTGCACATGTCACAGGTGTCTTGGGAGATGAGAGTTATGTCCACCTCAGAAAGACTAATCAAACTGCATCATCAGTATCAAGTTTATGCAATTTTCATCATAGGTAAACATATCTCGGGCCAGAAGTGAAGTGACTAGGAAGTCCCAAGCAAGCATCTGCAGCAACATGTCGAGAGAACATTCAATACCGATTGGTTCTCTAACATACAAGTTGCACATTTCAGCTTCAAAACCATTCTTCCTCCTAATATAACTGGTCAAAGTGCACATGTAACAGGGCCTCCATTCTCGAAATTGTTACCACTTCATAAGTTATGATTAAAATGAAAAGTCATAATATTAACATGGTGTTATACTTGGGAGTTATGATGTGATAACTGTTTCAAGAATAGACTTCCAGGGCTGCGATCGTGTAAAATGACAACTCCCTTGTCGAAGCGACAAGCTTCTCATCTCAATGTTATTCACGGCCTTCTAGGGACTTGTCACCGTGACAAGGAAGTTGTCATTTTACACGATCGCAGCCCAGGTCTCTTGGGAGAAAGGAGTTATGTCTACCTCAGAAAGACTAATCAAACTGCATCATCAGCATCAAGTTTATGCAATTTTCATCACAGGTAAACATATCTTGGGCCAGAAGTGAAGTGAGGAAACATGACATCTTAAAAAATCAAATTGGAGATATCTGTTGTCAATTTGTTTTCGTGAGGTCTTAGGTAGTTGTATTATGTTAAAGCTATTTGCAATGGCCAAGTGATGTTAAAAAGTACAGATAGCCAACCAGGAGATGGTCAAAGTTTAACTGAAAATGTTTAGGTACCTATGAAGATTTTATACACTCATACAAGAAAATGTTTTATCCAGAAGCAAACATCAAAGTACTAGAACTAATCTGAATTTCTTCATTCACATCTTGCGCTTACAGCACAGGATGCAGCTCTGCTTCGTTCACCTCAGAAAGACTAATCAAACTGCATCATCGGTATCAAGTTTATGCAATTTTCATCATAGGTAAACACATCTTGGGCCAGAAATTAAGTGAGGAAACATGACATCTTAAAAAATCTGGGTTTCTGTAAAAACCCAGTAATAAACTGGGTTTCTGTGGACATTGAATGATCAAACATTTGAAAACATGGTAAAAAGTAAAAACAATGATACACTAACATATGAGTGAGACACTACCTAGTTACTCTAGAGAAAATAAATGATATTGAGTCTATAGTGTAGAGCTTCGTTCTCCTCAGAAAGACTAATCAAACTGCATCATCAGCATCAAGTTTTAAGCAAGTTTCATCACTGGTGAAGGAAGCCTACAAAACCTCATTAATTTGAATCAGATTGTGTCCACAAATACAAAATAATAATACAACTAATCATAGCTACCTACTTTGATAGTCAACTAATTACTTTTACAAACATGAACAGGGGTTCACCCTACTCCTGCTGCCAGCAAATGCACAGTGTGTGTTTGAAAATAATAAATAAATAAATAAATGAGGTCGGTAGTAGAATCAGTTCAGAGAAATACAGGAAAATACAGTTGTAGTTCCTTCACTAAACTATAATAGCCAGCCAGGCAAGGGAATTTTCAATCCACCCTTAGAAAGGGAACACTATTTTGCACTTTACACTGAATACAAGATGATCAAAAATATATATTACGCATCTAACTCAGATATAGTTTTGGGAACGCGAGTTTAGATGTTAGGCCCCTCTAACACACCCATCATCACAGTTGAAACGACGAGAGAGCGTGCGCGTAACGTACCTGTATCTCCTTGGGGAAGGTGGCGGAGAACATGAGCGTCTGCCTGTCCCCGACCTTGGGCATCGTGTCCTGCTCGACGATGCGTCGGATCTGCGGCTCGAAGCCCATGTCGAGCATGCGGTCGGCCTCGTCCAGCACGAGGTAGCGGCAGTTGTCCAGGCCGATCTTGCCGCGCTCCAGCATGTCGACCAGGCGGCCGGGCGTCGCGACCAGCAGGTGGCAGCCGCGGTCCAGCTCGCGCATCTGGTCAGACACGTTCGCGCCCCCGTAGCTGAGCACACAAGACAACTTACTCACTCACTGCCTCCTTTTGACAGGAAAACTTAATTCATATTTAACCATCGTGGCGTGGCCATAGCCAATAAGATTCACCGAATTTGTGTTAAATCCACGAACTATCAAAGTTAAATATATAACTTTCATAATTCATTGGTCCTTAAACTAATATTTATTTCCACTAATCCTCCAAAACCAATTCGCAATTACCTAGTTACTAACAGCCTCATGCTCAAAAGAATTACGGATATATCGACGCAAGTGCCCAGAGTTTACTGGATTCCGTCCATAAGATTATTAGCACACGGTCATGTGGTGTTGAGGACTAACATCCGCAAATATCTACTTGCGGACGCAACTTCTTTTGAGCATGAGGCTGTAAGAGAATCAATACAAATGCGAAACTTAGTGACAAAATTCAAATCATAAAGCTGTAATTTTTCCTAATTTAATACATTCTCTTCACAATTTTACATATATTTAATTCACACAAAAAATTGTTGATAGACATTACTTTTAGAAAATCTTGAATATTATGTATTGGAAAAGGATTTAAAAATGCAGAGGCCAATAGATTTATCTTCTAGTCAACATAACGTTTGCAAAGGTGGTTGGTTCATGATCTCAGTACAGTGTTTTCCACATGACTTGATTGAGTATTCAAATGTCTTGTAAACATCATCGATCAGCCGCAGTTATAGCGAGCGCGGGCGAGGGACAAGTAGCGACAGGCAGAGAGACTCACACGACGGCGGGACGCATGCGGGATCTGTACGAGAACTTCCTGGCCTCGTCGTAGATCTGTGTGGCCAGCTCTCGGGTGGGCGCCAGCACGAGGCCCAGCGGGAACTGCTTGCGACGTCCGTAAGACTGGAACAAGACGCACGGGACTCATCTCAGACTCATTCACAGACGGAAACATTACTATGATGAAGAAGAAACTGCCATATAAAAAGAATGTCAGAACAGAGTCTTATTATCGGTTCTGATTAGTACCTACATTGTTTACGGCCAGGAGGCCAATTCTTGAGATTGACGTTTTGAAACCGTTTTACGTTTGCATTGTACAAAACTTGAAACAGTTGACAATTATTGCTTAGCCTTCAACTTTTTTACGTTAAATTAAACAGTACATTATGCAACAATTAGCAACAAGTTAAATCATTTTCATTAAAATTCAAAGTTAGGTTCTAATATTTAGTCAACTTAACAAGACAACGAGACTACAAAGAATTTGTATGTGAAATTAAATAAACTGTGCTTCAGTTTCTTCAGGTACTGATCTTCGACTCCTAAAATGTATTGACGACTCACCCTGGATGTGGGCGCGACGGCTTGTGGGCCGCGCTCGTACATCTGGTTGAGTATGGGGACGAGGAACGCCGCCGTCTTGCCCGAGCCGGTCTGGGCGCACGCCATCACGTCGCGCCGCCCCATGATGATCGGGATGGCGTACTTCTGCACCGGGGTCGGTTTGTCGTAGCGCGCCAGCGCGATGTTGGTTGAGATTATCTCAGTCATGTGCACCTACACGACCACAACACAACGCATCGTTACGAATGCTGAACACTGCATGAAACTGGACAGCATCTAGACTCTAAAGACACTAATATTTACAAGGCTGAAAACAAATTAGAAATGAAAAAATTAACTTATTTGCAGTTCACATGGTATTACCCACTAGGAAAACGCTCGGTGTAATGCGTTTATGAGCGAGCAACATCCCCAGCCAAACCCGATACGACACAATACAATTTTCTTTGCAACTTTTAAATCTCCGTAAAAATCTCCGTTTTAAATCCTTTTTTTAAAATTTCAACCAATCAGAGGAGAGAGGACTTCAAAAAAATTAGGATCTGCTACATGTGTGCAAAATGTCAGCTCGATCGGGGATATTTTTTACCTGTCAAGTACTGGCAGTAACAGAAAAAAACACAAAAAATCAGAGGCCACGGCCCACATGGCAAATGAAGTCGCTCGCTCAACTACTCCCATTTATCCTGCCAGGAACTTAAGATAGACGAATGTAAATCCCTTATCAATTACAACTGTGGACTTTAAGTAGGTATGTACTACGTACTAGGTACTTTAAATGCATAGAATACTAAAATATAATCTTTATTCCTTCATTAGAAACAAAAGCTATATTTGAATTACAGCTTTCAGTAGTCATGGTATGTTTCACGACCACCTGCCCGAGTGTAATCACCTCGTCAAAGGTGCTGATGTGAGCCGGCACTTGTTCGCCCGTCGCCTCCACGGGAATGTCCTCGTACTTGTTAAAGTTGATGCCAGTGTTGCCCGAGCCGAACAGTTCGAACTCGAGCCTCTCGTCTCTCGCGGTCGGCACCGTCCAGTCGATCTCGCGCTGCGTCGCGCCTCCTCCGCCGCCGTCCTTCCAGCGGTCCGAACCTCCGTACGAGCGCGGCGCCTGCGCGGGCTCTTGCCAGCGGTCGTTGCGCACCGCTGGGGGCTCGTTGCCGCCGCGGTCGCTCCAGCTGCAAACGACCAGCGCTCAGTTCCAAGTGTCCAGCGAGCATTGAGGAGGGACAGCACACTTCACACTTTGCGAAAAATTCATATAACTCGATATGTTAATCATGTTAAAGTTTCAACTTGCACTCTAAAATTGCAACCATACAAACACAGCATTTTGACACCGCTTAAAGCTTAGTTAGTTTGATTTCCGGACCTCAGGGTTCTTTGCAATCAATCCGTGCTGTGTCAGTTTTAGTTCATGCAATGATGCAAACCATGTTCGTGGATCATTAAGGGCCAGTTTTTCAATAATCTGCTAAAGTTTTTAAACAGTTGATTACCTGACTAAATTGCCATGGTAACAACCAATGACATTACTACAATGATCACTTAAAGCTCGACTACTGGTTTAACCCTTTTAACTGGTATGCACATATCTTTTACGTTTTGGCATTCAACATTTAATCATTTGAAGAAAATATTAATTTTGCCCCAATCTTTTTAATGCAATCTCAAAAACTTGCACAATATTTGATAGCCTTGTATTCTTAACATACCTACATACCTAAATCTGCTTCCTAACTCAACCCAAAAAGGAAATAAAAGAATAACCTGTGTAACCTACTAACAAATTAACTCACTAGATTAAGGGTTAAAAACCGGCCCTTTCTGAGCTAAAGAGAGTTTTAGCAAGTATAGTAGATGACCCACCCTAACGTGGCAGTCGAATCTATCAGCAAAACAATTATTTTGATTATTCCCAATGCCTAGTAGTAACTCCTAAGTCCTACATCACTGAAAACTGTTCTTATCCAAGTCTAACAACGAATTTACACAATTTAAGAAACATCGGAAATACCTTAAAAATGTTAAGGAAGTAAAACAATCTTATTCCACTGCCACGTTAGGGTGGGACGGACTATAGGTTCTCTCTTTAAATTTATTTCACTAATGGGGTTGTTCATGCAAAACTATTGTAGATGGCGCTGCTGTTCTAATCGTCCGGGAGAGAGCCAATCAAAATGCATCTAGCGGAATGGAAGGTTTTTAAATCTTGGCGGGAGTTCGATTCATAGATCTTGGATTCAGAAACCAACCAATCAGAGAGAGATACCTCCATTGCTGCTAGCGCTGCGAGTGAGAGCAAATGGCAGTGAACAACCCCATTAAGTGTAGAATTCATATAATAAATACGGAGTGGCTATTTTCACCGTGTGGTGAGAATAGCGTCAAGTGCTATTATCACCGTGTGGTGGAAATAGCGTCAGGTGCTATTATCACCGTGTGGTTAAAATATCCAACTGCTATTTTCAAAGTATTTACCATCTAGAATCTTTTTGCATTATTATAATCAGATCAACAATTACACACGCAATAACAGTGCAGGTCGTCCATTGATTTGTTAAGAGTCGACAGGACTAGCAGAAAATTTCGATTCCGATGTATTTTTTTTTTCAAAAAATGCATGTCAATGCATTAGCTCTGGGTTGTACGTGACATTTGTTACATTTAATCGTGTGTTGCATGTTGCATATACTGCTGTGAAGTAAGTTATTTAAATTCAAATATTGAAAACCACGAAAAACCATAAAAAGGCGGCCCCTAATTTTTTCTTCACGGCTTGACCGATTGTTTTCAAAATTTAACAGCATATATATAAAGAGTAAATCTGTGTCTCTAGTGATCGCAAAACAAACAAAAAATGTTTTTTCTCGTTTTGAGGAAGTGCTAACATGGGCAATATATGAGTCTTTTTGGCACCTCTGCCCCGAAATAACTAAACAAAAAATAAAACTAAAAAACATATTAAAAAATGTTGAAAAGTGTGACAATAGCTCTAAAAAGAATGACATTACCTCTAAAATGAAAGTTATCATAAACAGTGAGATTTGTTACGTATGTATGAGGATTGTATGAGCAATCTGTGATTGATTTACATTTTATTACAAAAATATTTAGGACAATCTATAAAATGAGATATAAGTCTGTGATTTAACTGATGTATTTGTATTGTATTTTGTATTTAGTGTGTTTATAACAATCTGTGATACAGTGCTTACATTTTGCGTGTGTAATATTTGATCTGATTATAATAATGCCATAAGATTCTAGATGGTAAATACTTTGAAAATAGCAGTTGGATATTTTGACCACACGGTGATAATAGCACCTGACGCTATTTCCACCACACGGTGATAATAGCACTTGACGCTATTCTCACCACACGGTGAAAATAGTCGCGTTCTTATAAATATGTCTGTGTTGCTGTGCAACAGGCTACTAGCTTTTGAATTCCCTGCAAATAGGTATACCTAGTGGCAAATTTAAATTTAAGAAGATCGAGAATCCGATAGTCTCACCATAGAAAAACACTAAATCGCTTGTCAGTGCACTTCAACAATGCAACTCTATAAATGTAGAAGGCTCCACTTACCCCTGACCTCCACGACCCCCATCTCTCCTGCCGCCTCCTCCTCCTCCACCACCTCCTCCTCCTCCTCCTCCTCCTCCTCCTCCCCCTCTGTTATCACCACCCCACTGGTCACTTCCGTTATACTGAGTATTCCCACCGTATCCGTCGTTTCTACGGTTACGATCGTTGCGGTAGTTACCGCCCCCAAAATCGTTACTTCCTCGGTTACTTCCTGAAACAAACAACATTGCCATAAAACTAAGAGGTCCATTGGAAGACTTATCGACAAATGTGTCAAAACAATCTCAATCAAAAGTGATAAGCTTTTTGCATCTAATTATTTCAATTAAATTATGCAAAAGATTTGCCACGATTTCGCTAGTTGTTATAGAAGTTGCACACATATGAAGACAAGAAGATAAAAAAAATTACCTCGTGAATAGTTACCCCTACCCTGGTTATTGTCGTAAGAGTTGTTTTGTGGTTGGCTTCCTTGAAATTCTCCTGCACAAAAATAATAATTATTACAATATTCAAATGAGGAGAGGAATACACTTGAAATTAATAGAGCATGACAAACCAGAAGTTTTGTTCCGGAAATGAGGCGGAACGTAACGGCCACCGGGTTGGTGACGTTCCTGCAAGTCCAGATCAGCAAACTACGCAAAAAACCGTATAAAAAATTAGTTAACTTGCATCATTAATCAGTGAAATGCGTCAATTATTAATATGCCGATTCCAGGAAGTATTGTGCAATGCGACATCATGTAACTTGGGCTTTTAGGCCGCCATTAACAGACACGTCGAGTTTAAATACCACAGTGACACCGAGTTGTCTAAGCTCGTACATATTGATGTATTACACCTGTTAGCCGCGGCTACAGGTATCTCAAGATATACTTTACAAAATTGACAACCTATTCATTGTATACCGTAATTGCCTACACAAGAATCGATAATGGAAAAGGTCTTCATCGATGACCGAGACCCATTGCCCCAGAACATCCCACATACTTCAAACTAGCATTAATCCGCTTCTAGTGATCTAATGAAGTAGAAAATTTGATAAATTAAAGTACATACCTGCTGCTCTAGACCTGATCCATTATGGTTGGGTACATTACTCATATTACTATAATTCAGACGTTTGTGAACAAGCTCTCTTGCAAGCGTCGCCTTTTTTTAAGAAAATTCTCACACAAAGGAGAAGACCATTGACCCTCTATCGCTGAGAACGGAAACTAACCAATAGTTTTGCTCTAAGTGCTTCTTTACCGACTTTCGTGCAAATAGAACATTCGAAATTTTGATTTACTATGAAATTCGCTATTTTCTATGAGAAATGATGGATTTTTTTGGTTTATTTTTCTTTTTGGCTTAATTTTTTATGAAAGTTTCTAATAATGACTCGAAAAAAACAATAAATAAATCAAAGTCAGGGTCACTAGTGCATCATTGCACCTCTTTTCCAAAGACCATCAATGATGGCGATTAGTTTGAAATTTTGTCGAAAGAGCGCGCCACGTCTCTGGAACGTCGGCCATTGAAGATAAATAGACGTGTGTATTTTATTTATTATAATCTATTAATATCGTCAAATGTTAACGCCATCCGATTATTTTGAATCGTTTAAACTTATTTCATTAATATTTTTAATTCATTTGTCAATAACATACATATTATTTAGCATTCCTTCATGTAGTTGATGGGCTCAATCTTGGCGGCTGTCTCATGGCCTGCTTTAACCCTGTCATTTCCATCATTACTTCATGCTGCTTGCAATATTAACTAAAATTCGCTGAAGTTTACTGAAACAAGTGTGTTCATTACATTTCTAGATTCTATTTCACAATGGGTCGAGTAATCCGCGCTCAGAGGAAAGGAGCGGGTAGCGTTTTCCGCTCCCACACGAAGCACCGTAAAGGGGCACCTAAGCTTCGAGCTATGGACTACGCAGAACGACACGGGTACATCAAGGGAGTCGTCAAGGATATAATCCACGACCCAGGTCGCGGTGCACCTCTAGCCGTAGTCCACTTCCGAGACCCTTACAAGTTCAAGACGAAGAAGGAATTATTCATTGCACCCGAGGGAATGTACACTGGACAGTTCTTGTATTGCGGAAAGAAGGGTAAGTTAAGAGATTGTTCTTTTTGTAAATTAAGGCACATTCATGGACTTTGTGTATTCTGTTCTCAATAGACGATGATGATTTCTAGATTTATACCTACAAACTGACTGGTTATGAAGAATTTTCTAGAGGCTCCTTCTGAGTTAAGAGAACTATTGACACGTCAACTCTTTGTTGAATATAGTTTGTGTCCGTAAGTCAAGTTGTTGTTTATTTGATTGACAGCCAACCTCCAGATCGGCAACGTGATGCCTGTCGGAACGATGCCCGAAGGAACGATCGTGTGCAACTTGGAAGAGAAGACTGGAGATCGAGGTCGATTGGCCCGAGCTTCTGGCAACTACGCGACGGTCATCGCTCACAATCCCGACACCAAGAAGACGAGAGTGAAGCTTCCCTCTGGGGCCAAGAAAGTTATGCCCTCCAACAACAGGGCCATGGTTGGTGAGTGAAATCATCTCTTACATTCAACAGCTTAGTTCCTCCTATTTTATTCTTTCCCGTTGGTCTTAAGATTGAAGGTTTTTACTTATTGTGAAAAGTAATAGAATTCACCCCAAAGGGGTTCCATTTCTTGTGAAACCTATGTGATTTATGTTCTTTAGTTCAAAGTCCTGATGATTCCGATAAGTTGAGGCTGGAGAGAGTTTGTAATGAATCTCAAATAAATGATGATTTCTAGATGAATACCTACTAACTGAGAGGTTATGAAGATGTATCTAGAGGCTCCTACTGAGTGTTTGAGAGGCTGTCTCGATGCGCAGGTCTCGTGCACGATGACGTTGTTCTAATGACTCTGTGTTCACAGGCATCGTCGCCGGCGGTGGACGTATCGACAAACCCATCCTGAAGGCAGGCCGAGCGTATCACAAGTACAAGGCAAAGCGCAACTGCTGGCCCAAGGTATGTACAAGTAGCGAGTCTCCTTGGGACTGTGGATATTGCACTGATTGTCACTTTTATCTAATATCTTAAAATTGAGCTACTGTGGTTATTTTATAATAATACAGGTTAATAATAATACGCAATATTTATCCATACACATATTCAAGTTAAATATTCATCTGAGAAACATGATTTATAGCTATTATTTATAGCTTTTGACACATTTCCCCTACCAGAGCATCCTCCATTTTTCTACCACTGTGACGTCACGAGCAGGATTCCTATTAGTTTGATTTTATTTCCATTTCACAAGTTCAGGAACTTATGACGAATCAAAAATATGTGGGCAAAACCATCCGTATTATACTTGAAGAACCAACCAACTGATCAATACCTCTTTGTTTGTGGCGTTTGGTCTCGTACGAAAGATTCAGTGATATTTTACCATCTTAAATAGTTGTAAATCCTCTGAAATGGCTTGAAAACTCTGTTTAATGCAGTGATGCACTCAACGAACATGATGATTATCAATACTTACCTACTACCTGAGTGTAAATGAAGAAACATCAGCTACACTAGAGGCTCCTACTGACGTTGAGAAAACTCTCCCCTTCTCTCCGCCCTCCCCTCGTCACCCCTCGCTAATGGCCTTCTTGCACAGGTCCGAGGTGTGGCGATGAACCCCGTGGAGCATCCCCACGGAGGAGGCAACCACCAGCACATCGGCAAGGCGTCCACAGTGAAGCGAGGAACCAGCGCCGGTCGCAAGATCGGTCTCATCGCGGCCAGGAGGACGGGCAGGATCCGAGGAGGCAAGACCGAGACCAAGAAGGGAGACGATTAGACATAAGCATTCTGTACTGCTCGATCAAGCAGGGGTACATGTTAATAATAAAAAGAAACTTGAAAATGGAAGGGACTGCGTTTTTACATTTTCGTCAATCCTCTCTCTTTACCCTTCATATTTCCAGGTAAAATTAAATTGAGTTTTATTTCAATCTGTACTGAATAGGTAGAAAGGCAGAAGTCCATTTCAAATTTTCAATGATTATTTCAGGAAAGCTCCCTAATAAAAACTAGTAATTCTGACTTCCTTCAATATAATTTGCACCTTTAACACCAATCGTTTTGGAAGGAAGTACTTCACCGTAAGTACATTAGTTTTCACTCTATTTGCAATTGATTGAGCTTGATATCATGATTGATTACGTAATATTTGTGATCTCTGAATCAAGAAAGTGGACTTCTGTCCATTTGTTGGTAAATAAGTATTCATACAAATTTTGATTACAAATTACTTTTTTGCCGACTACTTTCACCCCAGCTTTGTTTATACAGAGAGCACGTTGTGTAAGTGTTCGTTAAAATGCTTTATGGCATCTTTAGATAACCGTGCATTAGAAGTTTTGCTGTGGATGACCTTGGGTACAAGACCTGTGATTGTGCCTTGGGGAGCAGAGAGTTGCATTAAGTCCTTGCAGTTGATAAGTAATCACCATCCTGTGGACAGAGGATGCAGATAACATTGCCTACTCGGTGCAGCCAGATGAAGTAGTACGCACATAAGCCAAAGAGAAGCTGTACAGACAATTGCAGCAGGGAAGAGTACCTATGTTAGATACTTATGGCCTGTTTTTGTATCTTGCTGAACTGATTGCTAGCTAACGGATAAACTTGGCAAGCACCTAATTTTACATAGATTTCATCCTCGAGCTAACACAATCAAGAAGTTGAAAGACGTTTGCTAACGCTATCAAGAACTTGATCCGGTAGCTAACTTGAGCAAGAGGTACAAAGACCGGCCCTTAGTGCACTTCAAGTTACAAAATCAGTTTCTTTTCATGCAATCTTGGTTGTTTATGGTTTAAAGGATTTTATTAAAATTAAACCTTTTTCTAGATATTTTCATGATTTCTGTGGATTCTCTTGAAAGTTATTACGTGGACCCCAAAGTGTTGTGGAGATAGGAAAATTACTTAGCTAATTAAAAACCAATATTTTCTGAAGCCAAACCAAACATTTGCATTAGCTGTTAATTCACAAAGTGTACCTATGGGATGCCGCGCTGCCATTAGTTCTTGTGTGTGACAACCTGAACTGTTTTTATCGAGAGTGTTGCTATAAGTGACCACTACGGTGAAGATGCTTGGCCTGCTTGCTCTGCTGCTGCTGGCAAGGTACGGCGAAGGTATTGTGGGAGGCGAGGAGGCGGACATCCCTCCCGAAGATGATCCCGTGGTGGTCGTGTACAAGGACGGCCACGACGCCAGAGTGTACGGCGTGAGAGAGCAGCCGAGCGACTACTACGCTTTCCGAGGCATCAAGTACGCGGAGCCACCTACGGGCCGGTTCCGCTTCCAGGTGCGACGGACCTGTAAAATCATGCAATCTGACTTGGCTTCTCCCTCTCTTAGTCTCTAATTAATAATTTTATTTAGAATTTGAAAAAAAAAATGTATTCATAATAATGGAATTTTGCAATTAGTTAAGAACATAGAATTTTATTTTCTATACAATAAGAGATAATACAAAATAGGTACATACAATATAATTTGATCTTTTGTCAAAATTGTCTACCACTGAGTAATTGTTAAAATATGTGCACTGATTTGATTTCATTCTCTATAGATGACAATTTTTATCAGGATTTATAAAATCTTGCAATCAAAGTATGATTAAGTCATCACTGAAGAAGTTTCTTAATTGTTTTGTTTATTCTTCGAATAGGTATGTAACTTTCTTGACAACTTGGGCCAGAAAACAGTATTTTCTTGTTTTTCATACTACTATATTGTAAATTTGTATTCACTACGCAAAACAAGGGATGAGCTCAAAAAGTTCAACATATTACTCCCACTTGGAAACGTGATGAGGGAATGAAAACTATTCCAGCGTGCGCGGCGCCTGCGTCTGGACGGAGATGTGAACGCGACGGCGCATGGAGCGCCTTGTCCCCAGCGAGGTCCAGGAGGCAAAGGATTCATCGGTGAAGAAGATTGTCTCTCACTCAACGTCTTTACACCGGAGGTAGGCTGTCAGTTATTCACCTCCTACGGTGGAGCTACTGTAGGACCTCCAAGACTATGTAGTCGGCTGGAGAAGTAACAGGTTGTTACTCTCCTCTTTGCTCAGCATGTTACAAAGGAATTAAGGTACGTTTATAGTTCGTCATGAAGATAATCGGCTCTTCGACGCCAGTCAATCAGATGGCTCAATGCCTAGCGCTAGGCATTGAGAACAAAACCATGTCCATATTTCAACGCTGAGCGCCTAACTTCAGCGCGTCAAGGGCGAACTGTAAACTAATCTTTATATAGCTTTGTGCATCGACACCATTATTTATTGTCTACATGTTTATAGCTCGGCAATAAACGCTCAACGCTTCGACACAATAATGGAGGTGCTATGATTTTTACATAACCATGTTTGATGTGTATGAATAATAAATGAAATGAAAAATGAAAAACACTCCAATCAGGTGGCTCAGCTCAGACACGCCGAAGCGCTGACCTTGAAAGATAAACCATGTTCATCTTTCAAGGTTGACGCGTCGGTACGTCGAGCTGTAAACGTACGTTAATGTTTTTGTAGCTCAGAATTAATCTCTGGCTGGGAATATTCCCTACTTATAAGGCACAGCCACCTTCCATACTTCATCCCTACCTGTTCTTCATCATCTCCCAATCAACGTCATAAACTTTCATCTGTCACCAAATAGCGTAGTTGCAGAGCAGTGCGACGTTACACACTAATATAATAAATAAAATAAGTATTTCTAGAGGGTCCTGTTCAAATCTTGCAGTGATCTCCTAACTTCATGTTCCTAAGCCAAACTGAAAATTTTATGAAGGTACCTTCTACTACATAATTAATACTTGTTCATCCTTCCTAATCTATTCTTTCATTCTCTTCATCATCATCTCCTTGTCATCAATTTAATTAAAAGAAATATCTCTAAAAGACTGATCAAGGAAGATGTGCTGGAGAAAGGAGGAAGGTGGAGTGAGTTGGAGGCTGAGAGACAGTGGGAGGACAGAACACGGTGGATGAAATTTGTGGAACAATTAGAAGTGGAAGAAGAAGAGGAGGAAACGCCAGGCGTGGCCAGCAGGTTTCCAGGAGTCCTGCGGCCCTAGTGTTGGTGGGAATACCCAACCCCAGACCCATTAAATTGGAACCAGGGATGGATTATTATTATTTCTGAAATACCTTGTTTATTTCCTCGAGTCAACATTCCACGACTGCCTCCTCCCTTGTGACACAACGTGACCTAGATGTTGAGGTACTAATAACGTGGGGTGGTTAGTTGCCAGGTGGGGAGGACGAACGTCGTCCGGTGTTGGTGTGGATCCATGGAGGCGTCTGGCGCAGTGGCTCTGCAGCGCAGTACGGCGCACGCCATCTCGTGGACAAGAAGTTGGTTGTCGTCACCATCCAATACCGGCTCGGATCTCTCGGTTAGTTGCTCACACTTCATCCATTATCGTTGGCTTACTGCAATAAGTCACTAACTCACATATCCGCAATTATCGATTATATAGTCTGGCAAAAGTACTAAAATAAACCTTCCACTTTCCAGTACCTACCTCTAAAAAAAACTGCAAAAAGAATTTTTACAAATGTGTGTACCTATACCAGTAACTTTGCAACTCATGTCCACAATGTGAAAACTGAAAATGCAACCCATCCGACATAAGTTCATTCATTTTTAAAGTACGATGTTAAAATCTTAAAAAAGCTATTTATTCTCTGATTCTAGAAAATCAGGGAATTGTAATGTGACAAAATTTGAGTAGTTTATGCCATCACATCTTGAACTTAAATCACTGTGACAAGGAGAAGTAAACTACATTAACATTTTACATGGACTACGCAGTGCCCTTGGTATAACGCCAAACCAAAACGCCTACTCCTCAGAAAAGGAGGGGGGGGGGGGGGGGGGGGTTGACTTTGTACCTATTGTTATGATGGAGGAAGAGGTAGAGCCAGAAAAAGAGCAAAAATATTCATACAAAATACTAAATAGGAATTCCAAAGTGAGACAAAGGATTTGAAGTTACAATAATGGATAAGATTCGAAGTAAGAGGATAAGAAGTGAGTTTCTATCTGGGAAGAGAGGACGCCGTCAAGAGGGTGGTGTCTTTACCAATGGATTATTTACAATAATCTTCATCTTCAAGTATGTATTTGGTTGTAGTTACTTTCTAGGGTTTTACAAGCATCTGCTGATGTATATTGAGGACGCCGTCAAAAAGGGTGGTGATTTTACTAGTGCATTATTTAAAAGAATCTTCATCTTGAAGTATGTATATGGTTGTAGTTACTTTCTAGGGTTTTACAAGCATCTGCTGATGCACATTGAGGACGCCGTCAAGAGGGTGGTGATTTTGCTTGTGGATTATATAAATAATTTTCATTGTCAAGTATGTATTTGGTTTTAGTTACTTTCTAGTATTGTACAGTCATGTGCTGCTGTATATTGAGGACGCCGTCAAGAGGGTGGTGAGTTTACAAGTGGATTGATTATAATAATCTTCATCTTCAAGTAATAATAATAATAATAATGTAATTTATTGAGCACATAAAATAGGTACATAATTGGTCTGTATTCAACAATCGAGTCGTTGATCTTCCATACATCCATCTCTTCTCTTCAGCTGCTTCACATCTTCACCATTTACCTACTTCTTCTTAATTCATAATAGTCATTAAAATTGTGCTTCAATATCAGTGGTAATATTGGAAGAACATCCAAGCATTTGCTTTTTAGCTGAGGGAAAACCACTGAAAAAACATTCTCAGCAGGATGTAATCTTGATTCTCGTCTTCCAATATCATTACTTCACGAATTCTCTTTCTTGAATGATAGCGAGTTTATCCTTAACGAGCGTCTTGAAAGCTTTTAAACTTAGGGTCTGCTCTTCTGTTGTTGTTGTGTTGTATGCTACTGAGGCTGAATAGGAAAAACAGTTCTTGAATTTTTTACTTCGATGAGTTCCAAAGTCTAGCTTATCTTTGGACCGCGTGTCTCGTAGGTGAATATCACGACGCTTTCTCAACTTATCATTTAAATACTTTGGCTCTCCCGTTCTCAATATCTTGTGCGTTGCGCATGTTAAATGTAGGCTTCTTCTCGCTTCCATCTTTAGCCAATGAAGTTTTTGAATGTAGGGACTTATATGGTGTCTTCTCTTAATATTGAATACAAACCTAGCACAAGAATTCTGGACTTTTTGAATACGACCTACATCTTTCTTCGAAATACACGGTCCGTAAACGATGTCACAGTAATTCAAATTAGATATTATAAGTGCCTCAACAAGCTTGCTTTTTGTTGATCTTGTCAGAATTTGTTTAAATCTTTGCATTGTTCGTAGTTTGCCGTAAGCTTTGCTATTTGCTTTCTGAATATGATCTGAGTAATATACCATAGTGTATGTATTTGGTTGTAGTTATACTTTCTAGTGTTGTGTACAAGCATCTGCTGATGTATATTGAGGACAACGTCAAGAGGGTGGTGATTTTACTTGTGCATTATTTAAAATAATCTTCATTTTCAAGTATGTATTTGGTTATAGTTACTTTCTAGAGTTAAAAAATCATCTGCTGATGTATATTGAGGACGACGTCAAGAGGGTGGTGATTTTACTAGTGCATTCTTTAAAATAATCTTCATCTTTAAGTATTCATTTGGTTGTAGTTACTTTCTAGATTTGAAAAATCATCTACTGATGTATAATGAGGACGCCGTCGAGAGGGTGGTGATTTTACTAGTGCATTATTCAAATTTCATCATCAAGTATTTATTTGGTTGTAGTTACTTTCTAGTGTTGTACAAGCAAACAAGTGGTTTTCCACTACTACTGAATCTGATTTGCTTTATGTACCAGAGTGTATAGATTGCTATTCTAAAGTTTCAAAAGTAAAAGGATACTTTTATGTTGATTGTCATAATTCAATTCAATGTGAATGTATATGTTTCTGTGCTTTTGGTACGGAATTCCTGTTGGAGAATTTGCACGTACCTACCTGTGCTCTCTCATCAACGCGTTACACTGAGCGTTTTCCTAGTTATTAAACATGGCATTCAGTGAGGTCACCTTAAGAGTGATCCCTTGCGTTAGGTTTCCTGAGCACTGGCAGCAAGCAGTTGCCGGGCAACGTGGGTCTACTGGACATGGCGCTGGCCTTGGACTGGGTGCACGACTACATCAGCTACTTCGCCGGGGATCCCGACAAGGTGACCCTCTGCGGGCAGGACACGGGCGGTGTCAGTGCGCAGCTGCTGGCCATGACACGTCGAACCAAGGGTAGGTACATCTCGAGCTAGGAAGATTTGTTTGGTAACTTGTGGCAGCACACAGCCTGTCCAATTTGACATTTGACATTTGACATTTGTGGCAGGCTAGGGAAGCCAAAATCTGCCACTTCTACAATTAATTGGTTCTGATGATGTGTAAGGCGTAATAATTGTGATAATATTAAAATAGATGTCTTTATGAAAAATCAAGAATTGGAATTTTGTTCACTATAATAATAATCTTCTTCTGGTTCCGACAATGTTGTCAGGTCAGACAGTGGGAGCTCCCACTGGGTCTAGGACCTCGGATCTCTTCCAAACCGGCTGGCCAGGCCTGACGTTTCATCCTCCTCCTCCTCTTCTTCATCCTCGTCACCTTCCTCCAACTTCTCCACCAGCGCCCTCCAGATCCTCCTGTCCTCCCACCACTTATCTGCTTCCACTTTCTGCCACCTTTGCTGCCTGTCCTCCACGTCTTCTCTGATAAGACCACTCCACTTCTCTCTTGGTCTCCCCACTCTTCTTCTTCCCACCACTGTTTCTTCAAACTCCTGTCTTGGTATTCTCTTGAGATCCATTCTTTTCATGTGTCCAAACCAACGCAATCTCTCTCTACCCATCTTGTAGCTCAAACTTTCCACTCCCAGCTCCTTCCTAATACAACGGCTTCTCAACCTGTCCATCTTTGTTACTCCCTTCACACTTCTTAGGAATTTCATCTCCGCTGCCTCCAGCTGGCTGCGTTCCTTATTTCCAATCCCCCATGTAACTGCTCCGTATGTTAGTATTGGTAAGAAATACATTTTATACATGAGCAGTTTACACTGGCGAGGGAAATCTTCGTTCCACAGCAGCTTGCGAACAGCTTGGTAGAAGGACTCGGCTTTTTGAATTCTCGCCTTCACCTCTGCATCCACCTTCGCCTCCTTAGTTAGTATACTTCCCAAGTATTTGAATGCATCCACCTCTCTCAGCTCCTTCCCACGTAACCTAATTCTTATCCTCTTTAATGTTTTCCTTCTCTCCATTTTCAATATTTCGCTCTTATCTTGGCTAATCTTCAGTCCCACTTCCTCCGTTACTTCACTCCAACGATTTATCTTCTCTTGTAGTTCTTCTCCACTTTCAGATTGTTCACTATTTGATTGTTCACTATTTGATAAAATATTTATTTTCATTAAATACCTACCTAATAATTTACATTTTTACTGCCTTACTGGTCAACCATAAATGCACACATTTTGTGCAACTATTTTTGACTATCACAATAGTGAAAAGGTGAAAAGATTTCACTTTTCAACCGGTCTGAGGATTTTGTTCATAAGCAGTCAAGGGGTCTACAAATTGTATATTATAGTAATATACATACAAAATGTGTGCTCAACAAAGAACTAACAACTGGACAAAGAAGAAATGGGAGATCTGAGGCAAAAGAGTAAAGATAAGATGATATATTCGATTCAAATACTAGGAAAACGCTCTGTGTAACGCGTTGATGAGCGAGCACGGACAGGCGCAACAACTCGAACCGAAATAATGTCTATCGAAAATATCATTAAAAGCCAATAATTCTTGAATTTCGTCAGACTCAAGTATAAAAATCTCAAAATTGTCCTAAAACATTAGTCCCAATAACCATGCAAAGCTTGAACCTTTTGAACCTTTCTGATTGAACTGTTCCTCGTTAATATTCTAAAATCACATGATCTCTTTAAAAAAATAGACCTGGGACCACTCATATGATAAAAGTGTGTGTACTTACACAATATTAGATCGATCTGTTGAATGGTCATATCAGTTTCATACGTTTGAAAGTTTCTACTCTAACTACCTTGGAACTTTAAAGAGTCGAAGTAGCCGTGATCAACATTTTCCAGAAATTTGACAGCCAACACGCAAAATGTCCGTAAAACGTCAATAACTTTTGGATTTAAACATAGATTAGTCTGAAAATTGTCAAAAATGCAGATAATGTTAGTCCCAATGACCATGCAAAGTTTAAAGTTGATCAGTCATACGGTTCAAGTTTAAATTTAAAAAATGACATAAAAGATTTTTTTAAATTTTAACCAAAGGGAGGATTTGGCTGAAACTTTGTATGATTGGGTACAATGTTGGTCGCCATGACTTGTCAAAATTTCAAATTGATCGGAACTACCAATCGAAAGATATTTTTTTTTAAATTTGAACCAATAACATGAGCCCGTTCAAAAACGATCCCAGGGACCGCATAGATTACGTTAGTATATGTGCAAAATTTCAGATCGATTGGTTGTGCCGTTTGACCTGGGCAGTGAACACAAAAAAAAAAAAAAAAAAAAAAAAAAAACACACAGAGAAAGTGCCGTAAGAGTACCGTGGTGACGCTCGCTACGCTCGCTCAATTAAATTTGAGAGATTTGACTCGATTGATCTTGACAGGAAACTGTGTGAGGGATTATGAAACCTTCACTGTTAGTTAGAAGATTACAAATTACTATTTGAAGTCAACATGATGAATTAATGTTTGGAAAAAGTGTCTTGTTGTTACTGAAATAACATTTTTGCAGGACTTTTGGGTGGTGTGATCGCGCTGGGTGGCTCTGCTCTCTCTGCCATTGCCGTGGACAACGATCCGATGATCACGTCTCGAGGCCTGGCCAATCAGAACAGCTGCCCCACCAGTCCGGTGCTCGCCATGTTGCGGTGTCTTCAAGAGATGAGGGTGGAGCGGATAATCAGCGGGGACGATGCTTTCACGGTAATTCTAACAAGTGGAAACTGACAGAGACCATTCTTGAGTACACTTTGATGTCTTACGAGATTTCAGTTGTTAAAAGTCATGAAGTAAGCTGACCTTGGATCAACTAACCAGTTGAGCTTTTTTGCTTGAAGTGAATTTGTAACAACTTAAAATTGGGAAAACAAAAATGCATGTAAAAAATGCAGCTAATTCCAAAAATGGAACCATTTTGTGTGGATTCAACTGGCATTTGTACTTGACTTTCAAGGCAACTATAAAAGATGTTAAAAAGCAAGTACTTTCCGAGGAACTGTAAAGGTACGTTTATAGCTCGACACATCATAGCGCCGACCTTGAAAGATGAACATGGTTTATCTTTCAAGTTCGGCGCTCTGGCGCTTCGGCGGGGGTCTGAGCTGAGCCACCCGATTGGCTAGCGTCGACTGCTAGTTGCCGAGCTGTAAACTAAGCTTAGGTTACCATTTTGTGTGGATTGAAGCACGTAATGGTGTTCACTTGACTTTAGAGTGTAGGTATGTTCATAATCATGAACTTAAAACTTATAAAAACACATTGTTACTTATTCCCAATAAATAAGACCGTTATGTATGGATCTTAATTCCTTCTCTCGGAGTACAGGTTGCAAACAACTTGAAACAAGAGAATAGAAGCACACAGATGTCTGTCGGTTTCAGAGCATGAGATTGGCTAGTGTGGGATCAGTGGGAGCATTGGCCAGCCTGCTGAGTGCCGGCCCGGTGGTTGACGGCAGCGATGACCGCCGCTTCCTACGCAACGTGCTGCTGAAACCTCCCTCGGAGCAGCTCCAAGCGGGAACGTTCCCGGCCATCCCGCTGCTTACAGGTGTCACCCGGAACCCGACCTCCACCGCGCTGCTAGGTGACCACCTTCTAGCTTCAATAGAAACTCATCAGTTGCCTTAGAATTAAAAGAAATTAGTTGGAGATACTTTTAAACCTTGAGAGTGACGTTTAGACACTTTTTTAATAGGTACATAAGTACATTTCAACCTCCATTTCCTCATAAGTCAAAACAAACCGCTACGAAACTATGATGTAGGTAACAATTAAATTTGAGGACATCTCGGGTCTCGTAAAATCTGACATTATTAAAAGTTAAAACTACTCCTTGCCTCTTAACTCAAATAAATTAATATTCTACCAATCAATATAAAATATTTTGAAACAGTTCAACAATTATAAGGCAATAGACAAGGTGTTTGCTTTTCAAATTCATTTACAATCAACATAATATTTTTGTCTATTGTCCAAATGTCTCTTCTTAACTTAGGTAAGTGATTTAAATCATCCCAATCTGAACCTCTGTGCAACTCTGCAGGCGGACTGCGAGAGAAGGTGGAGCATCAGATCCGGACCGTGCCGAGGTTCGTTGAGAGCGTGATCGGTGGGCTGGTGAGCAGCACGGCGGGCTTGGTAGCCAACCGCAGCCTCGATCTGGCCAACACGATCACCGCCGGCGTCTTGCGGCTCCCGACGCGGCAGCAAGCCACAGACGTGGCAGAGTCGTTGAAGAAGATTGTCGAGGTGAAGGAAAACAAGACTTTTCTTGTTAAACGAGTTGTGTGTGAACATAGGAAAAATGAACTGTAGCAACTGTGTTTCGATAGAAGAGTAGTAATAGAATCTACATAAAAAGCTCAATTTCTTGGGAATATGTTTAAGGTGATACTAGCGCTCGGCCGTTTTAGAAAATTGAGAGAGAAAAATTGTTTCATAAGTGAGTGTAACTTTTACAGGATGTTAACATGATCAGTCTGATTGTATATTAGCAGCACTTTTTCATTTTTACTTCTTGCATCGTTAATTAGGCGCCAGTTATTCAACAAAACCGCGCAAAACTATGAAATTTGCGATACGATTGGAGACCAAACCCGTAAACCAATTAATCTCAAATTTTAATCATGATTAGATGAAAGACAAACTTAGGGTTATCACTTGGCACATTTTTGAAATTTAATTTTATACGGCGCCCAGGGAGACAAGAAAATAGCTAATTTAAATTTTTCACCAAAAATCCACTATAATTATTACTAATTAGCGAAACAAAAAATTAAAAATGTACCAAGGGATAACCCTAAGTTTGTCTTTTATCTAATCACGATTAAAATTTCAAATAATTTGGTCTATCCATTTCGTCTCCAATCGTATCTCAAAAAGTGTCTACAGAAAGCAGCAAAATCGCTCGCGCTTGCACCACCTTAATTTTACGATTTTATATTGTCAAAAATTCACTCTCCTGATTCTGTTTAGTTTTTGACTGAAGCAGACTATTAACAACTTTAATCATTTAAAATGAAATGGAGCTTCTTGATGTGTATTCTGTTCCCTGGTACGCTGAAAGCTAATGACGATGACGTCTGATGCAGGCCACGGCAGACGCCCTGTTCAATCTGCCCGCGCTGCAGAGCACCAAGTTTTGGTCCAAGCAGGCCCCCGCTTACTTCTTCTCCTTCGACCACGAGGGCAAGCGGAAGGGTGGTCCGCTGTTCCTGCACAACTCTCCGCTGACCGACGGAGCAAAGCAGAACACAGGTAGTGTTGAAGAGCGGTTGATTTTGACTCCAGCTAGCCTTTTACGGAAAGGGCTGAAAACAGATTTCTCACTTTTTCTCACTAGTCACATTATTCAGTAATTCAAATGGTGTTTCAAATGTTTTGTGTGATTGAGGAAGCAACTCTTTTTTGGCTCTTTTGGCATAGACCACTGTTTTTTTCTCTAAAGAGCTAAAATTTTGCAAACATGTACAGACCACTTCTGGGCGCTGCAGAACCTATTTTTTTTGAAATCAGCTGATTGGTACAAATTTAAAAAACAAATCTTTTCGATTGATTTGTCTGATCAATTTGAAATTTTACAAGTCATTACGACCATCATTGTCCCCAATCTTATAAAGGTCCAGTCAAATCCTCCTATTGGTTTAAATTTAAAACCACCTTTCCTGTGATTTTTTACATTCAAACTAGAACCGTTTTACCGATCAACTTAAAACTTTGCATGGTCATTGGGACCAACATTTTAGTTATTTTTGCCAATTTTCAGACTAATCTGTCATTCATTATCTTCAAAAGTTATTGTCATTTTAAAGAAATTTTGTTCAATCATCTTGAAATGTTTGCAAATTTATGCCAGAAATTTTAATTATTTTAGCAGTGCTTGATGCTTCCGTTCCAAGGCATGAAGAGCAGAGACTTACAAACGCATACTTATCAAATCGCATGCAGTACGAAGGCTCACTCCCCAACGCGTTACACAGAGCGTTTTCCTTGTTATCTACCAGCGCTGCAAAGCATCAAGTCCTAGTCCATACGTGCCCTCACTTACTTCTTCGAAGCTTTATTATTTTGTATCAAATTGTATTTGATCTGATTGATATGAATGAGCACATTGTATAAATCAGCATGTGGGCATGAAAGACGTCACGCTTCTGAGGGAGGGGGGGGGGGGGGGAGGGAAGGGTCTGGAGGCAGTAGGATGTCACGTTTTGATATAGATATTTTCAAGCATTTTAAATTTCAGTTAATATGGTCAAACCCCAAAAATTTCTTTAAAACGATAAATTCGGATACATTTTACAGTAAAAAATATTGTATTTAAGGAGGAGTAGAGATAGATTTGTGACATCCTTTTAGGGGGGGGGGGGGGGGGGGGGGAGGTATCGAAAATTGTGACATAGCGTGACAGGGGGAAGGGGGGTGTCAAAATATCCCATTTTTAGAGTGACATACTTTATGCACAGCCCCCCAAACTGTGTTGAGCACTGGGCCAAGAGGTAATGATCATGTTCGTTGTCAGGTGTGGGTCACGGGGACGACTTACTCTACATGTTCGATGCCCAGCCCCTAGATGGCAGCAGCGAGCAGCAGTATGCAGGTCTCGACGATCCCATAGACGTCAGGGTTCGAGGAATGTTCACCGACATGATAGCAGCCTTCGCTCGAACAGGGTGAGCGGTAACCGAGAACCAAGATTGACATTTTGTTCACGACGTTTTCAACTGTTCTATAACAGTCTATCTATAACATATTAGGTAAATAACTATGTCATTATTCCAAATTGTCTTTAACAAAAAACTGTTTAAAGTGGTAAAAACGGTCTAGTAAATAAATTCTGTAGACATGTATCAAAGAAATTACTCATTAGTAGTTCCAGTCCGATATAAATGGTTGCCTCCTTAGCTATGATGAATGAATAGGGAACTCTCTCTAGTTGTTGAATGATTAAAAAAGTTAAATATGGAAAGTATACATGTCAAGGATATTGACAAACAAAATATTATTATTGTTGGATGAAAAGTTTTCAAGTAGGACAGATTGATAGAAATGTCTGAATTTTTAAATTATTAAACTTTGTTTTAAAACAGTAAATTTGGCACTGACGTCATGGAGCTCAGCATTGCCATGGCAACAAAGTATTCACCATGGTAACACATTGTGTTACTCATACGTCACACATAGATTTTCCTACCAAACCGTCACATAAAATTTCAATTAAGATATTTTATAAATGTTAATGTTAATCATGTTAATGATAAATGTTAATTTTTTCAGGTGTATAGTGTACTTGTTGTTATTTTTTGTGTTGATATTTATTATTTAATATTTACAAATGTAGAATATAATTTTTTAAGAAGCCTTTCCTATTACGACAAGGCCAGAAGTTGAGTTTTTCTTGGTTCAAATGTTACTAATCATTGACCATTGTCATCAACTCTGCTGTACATTTCAGCGTGCCTGAAGTGAAGACCGAGGAAGGTGGCTCTTGGCCGGCATTCACAGAGGGCAGCACCGGCTACGTCTCGCTGAGCGCCAACTCCAAGACCAGCAGCGGCTTCCGAGAGTGCGAGATGGCGTTGTGGTCCGGTCTCCTGCAGTCGGCTAGCTGTCAGGCGCTGGGCGGCGTGGAGGCCATCGGCGGCATTGTGGGCGAGTGACATTCTCTCTCCGTTGCCTTCTCCGTACAAGCAGTTACATCGCCAATTCGAATAAATAAGCGATATGTGATGGAGCCACTTTTGACAGGAAACTTTTTAGATGCACTTTTTTATTTTAAAGTTTGTGTTTCCATAGGGCAGTGAAAAAGGAGAAACAATTGCAATTTGGATTTAGTTACAAGTTTACTTTTCCAGCCATAACAAACAACTAAAGCAATTTTAATATAATTTATTTATATAAATATCCCCCATTATGCCCCTTATGGCAAGGACCAAAGAATCCACCAGAGGTCAGTCGTGTTCCTTATTTTCTCGAATAGAGTTCCTTGTGTTAAGAACTTACGATGTCAGAATATGGCCGGAATATTCTAAAACTCAAATATGAAGAGATTAATCTAATTAAGATTTTAGTGCAATTTCTCTTCTATACATTCCATCACTTTTTAATATGATTTCTATCTCACATTCCTATTATTAAGTCTTCATCCCTAACACGAGTAAAGTATGTTTTCCATGACTGCGACATGTCGGCGGCATCGCTGCGATTTCGCAATCAGTTTCACTCACCGTCTTCCATGAGTGCGTTACCGCGGCAGTGCGTCACGATATTTTGACACGACCCTAGCGGGACTTGAGGCAACTACATAGCTGATATCGTTCAGTTATGTGTCTTTATTAATAATAAACAATATAATTGTAAAGATAAAAATTCTATTATTATTAATTAAAAATTGTTTTTCATCAAACGACTCTCAACCTATAATAATTACATGTTTTTCTACTTAATAAATATTAATAATAATTTTTAATACATTATTTAATTTTTTAAATGTCTAAACATAATAATAGAAGTGGAGCGTAAACAATAAGATAAAGATAGAACCACGTTGAAACACACACTCTTTTAAATTAACCCGCCAACTCGATCTCAGCGCATGCGCAGAAGGATTTCGCAACGCCGGTGTCGCATCGCATTGCGAAATTATTGGAGTTGACTCAACTTCTGTTGCGATTTCGCAGCGGCATCGGCGGCACCTGAATCTGAGCTGTGATTGGCTTAAACGAAAAAAAATGGCGGATTTCGCAGATGCCGCCGTCATGGGAAACGTACTTAAGAATGTAGCCAATACTCCGAAGGACGGTGTAACATTCACAGCATGGGCGCCTTCACATCCCGCGTCGTCGAGAGACTGGTGGAGGGAGGTCAGCACACTAACCCCCAAACACCCCAGTCTCTCTAGCATAACGGCAGCAACTAGCCAGCCTGACCCATCCAGCTGCTATTGCTATGCACTCAATTTTGCTTACGGTGATCTTACGAGAACCGTCCAGCCGTTGGGTCAGTTGAAATCAATGTCATATTAAACATTTCTTCCCTGTTGAACAGGTGCTCCTACCAAGGTGCTTGGATCGGCTGGCAGTATCCTCGGCCAACCGCTGGCCGGTGTTGCCGGCAACAAGCCAACCAATCAGGCGGCTGCTACCGTGAAGCCACAGGCCAAGAAGACAACACCCAGATCAAGACTCAACATCGGGCTGCCATTTGGAGGGTGAAATGAATACACTAACTGTTGACAATTAAATAGTTTTTATTGTACTTACGTAAATCACATATAATACACCAAATACATGAACTAGATTGAGTGAAATTCCTTTAATATGACCATGCACAACTCCTGCAGGTATCAACAGTAACTGATTAATGCGGAATCACCGTAATTTACCATCCTGTATTGGTCACGTTAAATTATAAAATCAAATGAAAAGTTTACAGAAGAAAATATTTTTTGAATCTGTGGTGAGACTCCTGCATTTTACCTTTTGTGACAAAAGAATATCTTCATTTCACTGGTCAGTAGGTGCAACTATTTATTTAACAAATTACATTTTCCAAATAGGGGTGGTCAATTTACCTGAATTGCCAACAAATCTAACATCACTAGATTTCTTTCCATACATTTCATTTTATCAAATCTAAATACGAAAGTCACTCAAGAAAACATGCGTAACTGTAGCTTCTGTTACTGATCCACAAGTCATAATTATTACAACACTTTCAAAAGTAATATAAAACGAGGACTTACAATGATTATTTATCAAATACACGAACTGTTGCAAATTAAATATTTTTTATTGGACTTAAATCACATAAAACACCAAATACATGAACTAGATTGAGTGAAATTCCTTTAATATGACCATGCACAACTCCTGCAGGTATCAAAAGTAACTGATTAATGCGGAATCACCGTAATTTACCATCCTGTATTTGTCACGTTAAATCATAAAATCAAATGAAAAGTTTACAGAGGAAAATATTTTTTGAATGTGTGGTGAGACTCCTGCATTCCACCTTTTGCGACCAAAGAATAACTACATTTCACTGGTCAGTAGGTACAACTGATCGTTAATTAACAAATTACTTTTTCCGAATAGGGGTGGCTAATTTACCTGAATTGCCAACAAATCTAACATCACTAGATTTCTTTCCATACATTTCATTTTATCAAATCTAAATACGAAAGTCACTCAAGAAAACATGCGTAACTGTAGCTTCTGTTACTGATCCACAAGTCATAATAATTACATAACTTTCAAAAGCAATATAAAACGAGGACTTACAATGATTATTTATCAAATCATGAAGGTGTCAAGAATGTTGCTTAATATCTTCCAGTTCGAAAGAACTGTGTGATCGGTGATCACAGATAATTTTAGGAATTCAATTCTCGTAGAAGCTTTTGCTTACCATTAATGATGGCTTACATTCCTTTAGTTACCCTTCAATGCAGTTTTAAAATCATCCAAAGCCGCTTCCACAAATTGATCTTCATCCATCTCCTCGAATACTACGGCTTTCCCGTTGGTCAGTTTCTTCTCCGACTGCCCTCCATTCTGAAGCGTCACCGTACTCGGTTCTTGCAGCACGATCTTGCAGTCGTCGTTGTCATCGTCTTCGAGCAAAACCTCTTCGATATCCTCGTTGGATATGAACTTGGAAGGTGACTTCAGCTTCACGGGCGATATTTTCACCGTGATGGGTGTAACGGTGATCGAGGGCCTGTCTGCAATCTTTACGGTCGTAACGGTCGGCTCTTCTTCTTCTTCGGAATCCAGTCGTAGCTCTGATTCGCTGTCGTCTGAGATGGTACACTTTTCTGCCGCCAACTCTTGGTCCCCTTCTTCCGAACTGAGATTGACAAGTTCGAAGTCCGACTCTGGGGAAGATACTTCGACGCGCTGGGGTTCTTGGATCTAGGACGGAAAAACAGTTTTAGTAAACGTTTATTTAAATCCTCTCAAAAGTACATTAACATAAACACTTGAGGACTATAAAAATGCTTGCAGTGATATTATATATATACTAGAGGGACCCGTCATGTAAAACATGACCAATGCGCACCAGTGGGGAATGCGTAAAGAAGAACCGATTGAGTTGAGATATTTGGGAGCAGAGTGTGAGTCGTTAATAACTTAAGTTAATACACACAACAGCGTTTGTATGACTCAACTGCCCAACAGAATACGAAGATGAGTAACGTAGGAAAGTAATTTAATCATAAATATTATCATAAAGTACTATTATGGAAATGGTATTTCAAATGAGTTTCCAAATGCTCATCAGAGAATAAGTTAAAAAATTAAGAAAACATTTCGCCAGCCTTGGTGCGTTGTGAGTGTGACGACCTATTCTTCATTTGTGATACCAATTCATAATTCATAGGTATACTATTATATGCTATTGCTACCCCAGTAAGAAGGATAACTTATTGTGTGGAGGTTGGCTTTCATTATATTATCTGTCTCTCTGAGGTAGAAGGGAGGAAGTTTTTTTTCTCAATTTTGAGTTACACACTTTTGGAATGATGTAATCAAGCTCTTCCAATTACCATTTGACTGATGTCAACATAATACAGCTATATTGGAGTATTCTCTTACACAATGACGCATGCCACCTATACAAAATTATGTTTTTAAGAAGTCAGAAATACCGATTTATGAGCTCACCCAAGCTCGCACCTCAAGAAAAACTGAAATGGACTTCCAACCTTCTACTTCTAAAACACGGACAAACTATCATTAGGCATGTACGGTCGCATGACAGCTGTCAACCAATGAGAAAACATTCTTCACGTAAACTTGCTTTCTGCTTTCACTTTCGTGTTATAAATTTTTGTGTTATTCAAGAATTGTATGTAAATAGGAATCCTGCTCGTGACGTCACAGTGGTAGAAAAATGGAGGCTGCTATGGTAGGGACAGGGGCGGATCTAGCCTCTTGTCATGGAGGGGGCGATTTTGGAAAATATGAAGGGGGTCTAGTGGTATCCCCAGCCACAGGCGTACGCTGAATTTTTGCCAGGGGGTGAGGATAATGCAAGGAAAACAATTGTCCCACGGGCTAAGGGGGGTGTGGGGGGCGAGCCCCCCACCCTGCCCCGCAGGGCGTTTTTTGGTTTTTGGACACTTTGAAATCAAATTTTGAGACGTTATGAGGTGTATTTTGTTGAAAAATTAATTATTTTTTAAGCTTGGACACTTTGGGGTAGTGCCCCCACCTTGCCTTGCAGGGTATTTTTGGTTTGTTGACAATTCGAAATTAATTTTCTGAGTTTCTTGTTTATAAAATGAAACTATACGTAAATAACACCACCAAATTTGTATGCTATCCTGACATCCTTGACCCCCAGTCACCCCTGTGGACGCCCATGCTCTCATCCACCAAATGCTTATCGCCAAAGGCGATTTTTTTCCGAAATATTGAAGAAAACATTTAGTTTTAGGGCACTTTTAGAGCAAAGATTAAACCTTGCCAATAAATAAGCCATGATTACGATATTTTTGTAAATTTGACGAAATGAAAAATCAACCTGCTGATCTTAATAGAAGGTGGAGGAGGAATCATGGGGGGGGGCGATCGCCCCTTCCGCCCCTCCCTGGATCCGCCCCTGGGTAGGGAAAATGTGTCAAAGCTCTAAATAATAGCAATAAATCATATTTATCAGATGAATATTTAACTTGAACATGTGTAAAGATAAATATTGCGTATTATTATTAGCTTGTACTTACTTAAATATCTTTCTTTCACAAGTAATCACTCAAAATATGAGATTTGGATTGCCGCTGTCAGATTTGTTTTTACCTATACTTTTGTATAGGTTACTATGGCAACCTTTTCTCACGCAGGATGCCTATTGAATGAATATTATAATAAATAAAAATTAATGAAATGAAATGAAATTAAATGAATGACTTGATATTCACTTGATATGTATATTGTAAAAATTAAACATTGATGCTAAACGCTGTCTCCGTCTTTATCATGATACCACTAATAAGAAACAATGAAACGTAAGGATACAATATAATACAATACAAAAGGAAGGATTGAATCTTCGTCGTCGCTCATAGTAATCAGAGTAACATCGAAGTGAAAAAGTTTAAAGTAAAATACCTATACCTATCTGACATCTATCGAAGATCGATATCTTACAATTAATCAACACAATTATATACTACTACATTAAACGCATAGGTACTTTAAATATTAAACGTATTTATGCATAAAATATGAAAAACTATATTGACTTTGGTTTGTTGACGGTTTCACAGCCAGCTTGAAATGGGTTTACAGGAACAAAATACGACTTTGACAGCTTTAAGTTTCTTGCCGTGAAGACGTTTTCTATGTAAATGTACCTAATTATGGCCAGTTATAACGTGTTAAAGTAGATTTGTTACAAATACGAAGGGATAAGGTATGCGTCTGAGGTGAGTTTCGGCAATTTATTTATTTACAAAAAGCAGAAGACGTAATTTTAGACGTGATGGGCAATGAAAGGCGCGCGCAATAAAAAGCGTTCCCCACGGACAGACAGAACTGGGTATACTATAACTATATATAACTATAACTATAACTATAAGTATAATATATCCATTTTCAATAGAATTTGTCACATTTGAGTGCTCTCACTCACACTGCTAACATTGGTTCTGCACCTGCACAGGGGACCTATTTTCGAGATGGTTCGAGTCAAATATACGGATTTACAGCCGCCTGACGTCAGACAAAACAAAACAATAAACTGATTTGGCTTGTTGGATGCTATTTACTTCCGACGGATGTCACTTTGACGTTACCTTCGATTATGCGATCGCTCGAACGATCTCGAAAATAGGTCCCCAGGAAATCTTCAAGATTCCTTACTACTTCATTCCTATCAAAATACATGCTTCTAACTAATACTAAAAGAACGCTCTGTGTAAGGCGGTGATGAGCGAGCAGTGAGCACCGAAACGCGCAACATCTCCAACCGGAATATCGACCGGCTTTCTACCACTGAGTTAGAGTTATAATAATTTGACAAAATAAATAAACAGGTGGAGAGGTGGAGAGGCAGCAATTAGAAGACGTAGAGGAGGAGGAAGAAGAAGAGTGTGATGTGTCAGGACCGGCCACCCGACATCACTGAAGCGAAGGCCCAAGATGACGGTGGAATTCCACCTCCCGACCCGACATTGTGTTGGAAACGGGTGAAAGATATTTATTATTATAAATAAACAACAAGTTTCAGCAAGTTTGACATGCTATTTGGAGTACCTATTACAAAAACCCAACTCTTTCGATGAACCATTGAGCTCAACACATATGTTTACTTGTGTAAATTCACACTCGATGCAACGTCCCTGCCCTACCTTGATCGTCTCGGATGGTTTCTCGGTGGTCTCGACTGGTTCCTTAACTGTCATGACTGGTTCCTCGACTTCCTCCTCGGCCTCCTCGGGCTCAGCCCCCGACGGCAGCTTGACGGAGGCCTGCATCTCGAGAAGAGACACGGGGAAGGAGATCGGCTGACTCCGCGGCTCCACCAGGCATTTCACGCTGGCGAGGTTCGTCGTACAGACCCTCGCCACCTGGAGCGAAAACAACATCGTTCCTTTACATGTCTTATGATAAACACGTAAGCTAGGGCTGCCGTTTTTACGGATATTATCCGTTTTTACGGATTAATGAGTACAAAAACGGACACGCGGATTTGTTGATACATTAACGGATATTGGTGATTCATGGTTGAACCACTTTTTCTCTGTTGAAGGAGATAATATTTCAAATTTATTACGAAAATGTATAGTTTGACAAGTTATTTTCGTTTCCTGTCCAACAATTTTCAGTGCAGGGATTGTTTCAAAACATCCTTTTGTGTAAGTAGGCTAGCTATACTAGGGTGAATGGTTGCGAGTGATTGGAGAGGGAGGAAGGGGGGTGGGGGAAACTGGTCGACCTTGAGCAATGCCTTGAGAGACTAGGGGCGCATCTGTCTGAGGCATCCACTTGTTAGTTGTTTGCAGCTGGTCGTGGGTTAATGACCTGATTAGTGATTGCATCCCTCAGTTTTGCGTGTGCTTATAGTTTTGCAGTTTCATAATGCTCATTATGAATATTGTGTTGGAAACGGGAGAAAAATATTTATAATTAATTTAATTATGAATTCAAAATTACAATTCCATCCACAGCTGTCAGTCCAGAACCCAACCCCCTCCTCTCATGTCCCATGTTGCGTGAGGAATTCAATAGCTTATCTGTCAAGTGGCCCACTTGATGCTTGAAATATGGGAGTTTTACATCATTTTAAAGGTTTTTAATGGGCATACGGATTTTTACGGATTTTTCATGCTTTTTAAAAGGATATTAATTTGTATATGGCGGCAGCCCTGACGTAAGCGATTCCAGTTTTATTGGCACACAGAGTTGGGTTTCTTTCATATTGCCAAGCTAAGTAGGTACAAACTACAAATCAAGTTTCTGATGAAATTAATAGACCGATTTTGCTGGAAATCATTAGCCATCTTCATTGGATAGTAGGTAATGAATCTTTTGTGAAAAAATTGGCCAGATAAGTTACTTCATTTAAAATGTAATGAAAAAATGCAGATAAACAGATTTGAGCAATAAGTTTCAAGTAGAGGCGCTCGCTCCGCTCGCTTGATAAGCTCATTAGCATTAGAAATGTGAAACAAGTGTATTTAAATCTGTAACTCAGAGGTACAAGGCCAGAAGTCCATTACAATTACTTTTGAGGCGAGCTGAAAAACCAGTAATAATTCTGCAATTCATCGAATCATAGTTGTATAATAGTGACATGAGTAAGAGAATGAATAGTATCAATCAATAAAAGTCAAATAGCAATTATAGAGCTTGATTACATCATTCCAAAAGTGTGCAACACAAAACCGAAAATAGGGACTTCTACCTCTGAGGTACCTAGCAGATGGCTTCAAGTTTGACAGTACTCAGGAACTTAATTACTAACTAGTAGGTACCTAACTAGTACTAATTATTTTAGAAAAAAAACAACTGTTTTCTATTTCTTACTATATGTAGGTACTAAGATAAGATAAGTCATAAAACAGAGTTCTGAGATAATGGAGAAACTTTTTTATAAGATTAAATTTAATTTAAAATTTAAAATCTCTTTGGTCTCCTATCCCAATTGGTTTGATCGGCGTATTTTAGGTAATTCTTATGCAGAATGTGTCCATAAGCTATGTTTTCCCATCATAACTAATTTTGTCAAAAAATATTACCTACCGTTTATCACAAACAAACAGTACTTTTTAGAGGTAAAAAACTCAATAGAAGTGGAATGGATGAACGCCTCACCCTATGGTCGGCATGTCGCGCGCCACCCGCCAACAAGTGCAGCGCGTGCTGCGTCGGCGGCGGCCACGTCGGATGCGGGCGCAGCGTCAGCGCAGCAAGCAGTGAGTAGAGCGCAGCCAGACACTCGGGGCGCGAGTACGGGATGGGCGCGACGTCCCGCTGCACCTCCAGCAGTGCCTTCACCACGGTGTCTTGCAACGACTAAGCACAAACCCCAACGATCAGATCATAGATCATGCATATCATCGGAAAAATAATGCACTGTTAGCAGTACCGTAAATAGTAAAATCAATATTATTTTTAAATGTTGTAAATTTATGAAACAATCTTTGACAACCATGATTTTCGAAGCAGAACCTATTTTTATACAGATGAAATGGGTAATTTTGTTAGTCTAAAACAGTGTCCAAACATGCATTCAGGGGTTGCTTTCAGAAGGTCCCCGACCCAATGTTTGGTGGGATGGATTATATTTATATTTCTTTTGAAAGTGGAAGTAATTCTTCGATAATTCATCATTCTTTGATGATGAAGAATATGGTAACGATGGACAGTGGGAAGGAGGTGGTGGTGGCCTACAAGTAGGGAATCTTCCCATCATTTGCCCCTAGTCTGAGGGAAACCACAAAAAACTCGGGAATGATGGCCGTGGAATTCCAACCCGGGACCTCGAGTGCAAGTCCAGAGCAAACCCGTTCGCGATCATATTCCTTCAAGCTCTGAAATAACTACAAATATCCAATATAGCCAGCTAAAAGTCTCTGAAAGCTCCTGGAAGTACCTTATGCAGCTGAGCGCTGAGTTCCGTGCCATTCGAGTGCACCAGCCAATAGAGCGCATCCAGCGCTGCCGAGCAGGTCTCGTGATTGGCTGACAGATCGTGGAGTCTCTCCCGATTGGCAGACGTAGAACTAGGATCATTCTCAGACGCCAGCTGCTTGCGAAGCTTCTTCTTCTTCTTACCGGGCTGTGCCTGATATAACATTAAAATAGATTGGTATACAGTAATCAGTAATCACTAATCAGTACAGTGGCGGCAATAAGTGGCTGTCAACCTCCTTTCCACTTTCTATGCATACCTTAGTTTTGGCTCCACCTCCTCGACCCTTATCATTGGAAAAGATGTTTGAATGTGGTGGGGGGTGAAAGAATGAAAGGAACTCACTGCCGCGGTTGTACATGAACATGGATTATGAATCGAGATTGTAGTTACCTATACACGTTTGAATAATTACAAACAAAAAAATATATAATTCTATTGGGACAGTGGAAATATAATTATACTACAAACTCTAGTACCTCCATTTTGGAGGAAAGGAGTAACCTGGACATTCCAACACTTAGGTATTTTAGAGAATAATAGGTATGTATACCTATATTTGAAAATCAGTTTCATTAAGACGGCTGGGTAGTGAGTTTGACCTTGAAGAGATTTTTAATCGATTTTTATCAATATCTTTTTCCAGTGCAATTGTTAACAAAATAGGGCTATGGACGTGAATTCAGAACAGTTCAATGAAAATAATTTCATAGCTTGGAATAAGTTATAATTTTATTTTGTCTGGACAAAATAATCGGGTTCTAAACGCCTGCTGGACAAAATAAAACTAATAACTTATTCCAAGCTATGAAATTATTTTCATTAAACTGTTCTGAATTCACGTCCATAGCCCTATTTTGTTAACCCCTTCCCTACTCAATTTTTCTGAAAATACTTTGCCCAAAAGATTCCATTTAATTTGAATGACGTGCTGAATATTAATCTAAATACTTTGGATTTTAAAGTAAAACACTACTTTATTGACTCAACAGTGACTTAGTTCCCTTCTCTAACACTTCAACTACAATAATCAGTACTACTAACACCATCTGTGAGGAATCAAGTGAACTAGAATGATTTGAATCATAGCGGCAATTGGCGGGCTGGACACGTCATTGGTCCTCAATGCATTATATATTTTGGCGGGTCTGACTCGTCTTAAGTAGAGAAGGGGTTAACAATTGCACTGGAAAAAGATATTGATAAAAATCGATTAAAAAACTCTTCAAGGTCAAACTCACTACCCAGCCGTCTTAACTTACATTAAAAATTATAAAAGCAGCACATTTGAGGCACATGTTTAAAAAGTGTAACTCACGGTGAGCCTGAGTGCCGGCTTCTCGGTGTAAATGTCCGTGACCGCTTCCTGCGCAATCTTCTCCGCTGTCGCCGTGACCGCACTGGCCGCGCCGGCCGCTTGCAGCCAGGAAGAGAGCACGTTGTACGCCGCTTGCCGCAGCCTGGCGCGCGGTCTGGCGATGCCATATGTCGCCGCGCCGCCACCGCTGGTCCACTGCAGGGTCTGCAGGCTCAGGTGGCAGATGGCATTGCCGTGCGGCATCAGGTGCAGCTGCAAGCTGAGGGGGGAGGTGCCGTTATCAAGAGTTTGTATTTACCACCTCAGTTTTATTGCAGAAAAAAAAAATAGGTTTTTGCTCTTTATGATTTTAATTATTTATTTTAACAAGCTTTGGCATTGCCTGAATTTGGCGATAAGCTTCTGCTGAAATTCATAGGTATCTTAAGAGTTGACACTTAGACGTAATGAGTCAGTCACACTCATCAAAGAGATGGTTTAAATGACGATCCATCTACTTTATTACAGAATATTCTCTTGAGAATGAAGATCCCAAAAGTTTCTGCTAGGAAGAAGACTGACCATGCGATGAGTGAAGCGAGCACCCGATACAGCGCCACCTGCACTGCGGGCAGACAGGAGCCAACTGCAAGGAGCTCGCTGCCGGCTTGGTTGCACACAACGGCAGAGTTGACCGAGAGGCCGCGGCTGACCACGCGCATTATACGGTCCACCTCCACGTTCTTAGCCACCGGAAACTCATCTCTGAAAGCAAGGAAGTTGTGTATATGAAGTAGACACTGATCATGCTGGCATTAGTCAGTGTCAAGTGGCAGTGGCAGTTTTTTTCTTGGTTTTCGAAGATTCTGGGTGTTTAAATTTTCAGAGTTTTGCACTCTATATCAGACGGCGCGCGCAACGATCTAGCCTTCTTCGCCAGTACCTACCTACTGAGGAGGGATCATATAAGATGACAACTCATCTTCTTAGCGTGACAATCTTCTCATCGCACCCGAGAAGGCCATGCATTACATTGAGTTGAGAAGATTATCACTCAAGAACAAAATTGTTATTTTATATGATCCCATCACACCCCATGACAAGTTATAGCATAGGTACTCATCAATTTGAAAACGAGAGATAATTGATAAACATTATTCTTGTAAAAGAGAACTTACAGTAGCATTTCCTCCAGGAACCGGCTGATATTGACCAGCCTGGTGGCCACGGCCCGCACTCTCGCGATCGGCTCCACTTCCGTCTCCGCCTCGAGAGGCAGCTTCCCGGTGCCATCGTCTCGGTGACCCCCGTGCGTCTCGACCACGTGCTCGAACAGCTGGCCGAGCAGCGAGTCGACGGTGGAGACAGTCCGACTCTCGTGGTCGAGCCAGCGGGTCTCGAGGTTGGTCCCCTTCACACCCGCCCCGCCCAGCTGCGTGAGGTGCACGAAGCAACTCGCTGCGGCAGACACCAGCGACGGATCACGCGAGTCCGCAAACTTCAGGATGAACTGCTCGAGCACCAGCTGGAGAATAATGGAAAATGAGTCAAAGACATTTCAGAGATATATATTGCTCGCTAAGAACAAAGTTTAAACTTTAAATAAAATTGTAGCTACATATTGACAATGACAAAGGTCCTTTTCAGGTCAATTATTAAAGTCTCAAACAAAACTACAATATTTAAAAAAATATCAAGGATCCTAATAGGTAAGTTATTCATTATTTTTCCCTTTTTTCAATTAAAATTAATAAAAATATTATGAAGCTAAATCAATATTGCAATATTTTGGTTCAGGTTGTTTAATAATAATAATAGGTAACTTCAATATTAACGCAAATACAAAATAAGTGAGCGTCCAAAATTGATTAGGCTATGTAATGAGAGTCAATTAAATGGGGTAGTGTATGACCCCAAGCGACCACTCCCGTTGCAAATCGTCACTCGACCAACGGCGATTTAAAACCATAACACCTTTGTACTCACATAGCTCATAGAAACTGCGTAGACTTGAGTGGAAATTTGTAAGGGGTTACTGTCAAGCTACTGGCAGCAAGAAAGATGTTATTTAATGGGACTCACCCTATGGGAAGAAAGTGCTGATCCATAATTCCTCATCAGCTTTGCAAGACAACCCAGCACAGCCGGCACAACCTGTAAACATTTCAAAATAAAAAAAAATTATTATTTATTTTACAGAAAATATTTAGCAACGAAGTACTACGTAAAACATTTACCAATAGGTAGTGCTTAAAGTTTTACATGCATAGCATAGATCATTTAGCAGATACCTATCTACTGAAAGAGTTTGATAATGATGGAAAATTTAGTGAATCTCTCACTTAGGGATGGTGTTTTTTGGAGGTAACCTGCGAAATAAAAACGCGCACCCCGACTGGGAATCGAACCCAGATCCTTCGGGTTTCCGGCCCTATGCTTTAACCATTAAGCTATCGGGACGCATTCTTAATCAGCAGGTTGGGTTGCCATACAACTCTTGCGAGTCCGAGTATCTGACCTATACACGAAGACTGAAGCACTTCGACTTCATTTGACAACGTGAATACATCTCTCTCGAATGGCTATGCTCAAACTTCTGAGCTACGAGTGGATTGTTTGATAATGATGGAAAATTTAGTGAATCTCTCACTTAGGGATGGTGTTTTTTGGAGGTAACCTGCGAAATAAAAACGCGCACCCCGACTGGGAATCGAACCCAGATCCTTCGGGTTTCCGGCCCTATGCTTTAACCATTAAGCTATCGGGACGCATTCTTAATCAGCAGGTTGGGTTGCCATACAACTCTTGCGAGTCCGAGTATCTGACCTATACACGAAGACTGAAGCACTTCAACTTCATTTGACAACGTGAATACATCTCTCTCGAATGGCTATGCTCAAACTTCTGAGCTACGAGTGGATTGTTTGATAATGATGGAAAATTTAGTGAATCTCTCACTTAGGGATGGTGTTTTTTGGAGGTAACCTGCGAAATAAAAACGCGCACCCCGACTGGGAATCGAACCCAGATCCTTCGGGTTTCCGGCCCTATGCTTTAACCATTAAGCTATCGGGACGCATTCTTAATCAGCAGGTTGGGTTGCCATACAACTCTTGCGAGTCCGAGTATCTGACCTATACACGAAGACTGAAGCACTTCGACTTCATTTGACAACGTGAATACATCTCTCTCGAATGGCTATGCTCAAACTTCTGAGCTACGAGTGGATTGTTTGATAATGATGGAAAATTTAGTGAATCTCTCACTTAGGGATGGTGTTTTTTGGAGGTAACCTGCGAAATAAAAACGCGCACCCCGACTGGGAATCGAACCCAGATCCTTCGGGTTTCCGGCCCTATGCTTTAACCATTAAGCTATCGGGACGCATTCTTAATCAGCAGGTTGGGTTGCCATACAACTCTTGCGAGTCCGAGTATCTGACCTATACACGAAGACTGAAGCACTTCGACTTCATTTGACAACGTGAATACATCTCTCTCGAATGGCTATGCTCAAACTTCTGAGCTACGAGTGGATTGTTTGATAATGATGGAAAATTTAGTGAATCTCTCACTTAGGGATGGCGAATACATCTCTCTCGAATGGCTATGCTCAAACTTCTAAGTGAGAGATTCACTAAATTTTCCATCATTATCAAACAATCCACTCGTAGCTCAGAAGTTTGAGCATAGCCATTCGAGAGAGATGTATTCACGTTGTCAAATGAAGTCGAAGTGCTTCAGTCTTCGTGTATAGGTCAGATACTCGGACTCGCAAGAGTTGTATGGCAACCCAACCTGCTGATTAAGAATGCGTCCCGATAGCTTAATGGTTAAAGCATAGGGCCGGAAACCCGAAGGATCTGGGTTCGATTCCCAGTCGGGGTGCGCGTTTTTATTTCGCAGGTTACCTCCAAAAAACACCATCCCTAAGTGAGAGATTCACTAAATTTTCCATCATTATCAAACAATCCACTCGTAGCTCAGAAGTTTGAGCATAGCCATTCGAGAGAGATGTATTCACGTTGTCAAATGAAGTCGAAGTGCTTCAGTCTTCGTGTATAGGTCAGATACTCGGACTCGCAAGAGTTGTATGGCAACCCAACCTGCTGATTAAGAATGCGTCCCGATAGCTTAATGGTTAAAGCATAGGGCCGGAAACCCGAAGGATCTGGGTTCGATTCCCAGTCGGGGTGCGCGTTTTTATTTCGCAGGTTACCTCCAAAAAACACCATCCCTAAGTGAGAGATTCACTAAATTTTCCATCATTATCAAACAATCCACTCGTAGCTCAGAAGTTTGAGCATAGCCATTCGAGAGAGATGTATTCACGTTGTCAAATGAAGTTGAAGTGCTTCAGTCTTCGTGTATAGGTCAGATACTCGGACTCGCAAGAGTTGTATGGCAACCCAACCTGCTGATTAAGAATGCGTCCCGATAGCTTAATGGTTAAAGCATAGGGCCGGAAACCCGAAGGATCTGGGTTCGATTCCCAGTCGGGTGCGCGTTTTTATTTCGCAGGTTACCTCCAAAAAACACCATCCCTAAGTGAGAGATTCACTAAATTTTCCATCATTATCAAACAATCCACTCGTAGCTCAGAAGTTTGAGCATAGCCATTCGAGAGAGATGTATTCACGTTGTCAAAGAAGTCGAAGTGCTTCAGTCTTCGTGTATAGGTCAGATACTCGGACTCGCAAGAGTTGTATGGCAACCCAACCTGCTGATTAAGAATGCGTCCCGATAGCTTAATGGTTAAAGCATAGGGCCGGAAACCCGAAGGATCTGGGTTCGATTCCCAGTCGGGGTGCGCGTTTTTATTTCGCAGGTTACCTCCAAAAAATACTGAAAGAGTTATCATTATTATTAGGTGCACAGGAAGGGGAGGGGTAATGAGGGGGATTATTCCCCCCCCCACTCAAGCAGTCTGACCACCCATTCACCATACAAAATTAAGTTTTACGTCCCAGAATCACTTATAAACTTATAAACACTTTTACCTACCTACCTAAACTGTTATAATTTTTAAAAATTGTCCTGCAGAGCAACAATAGGGGGTTGTTTGTTGTAATTTAAGCAGTTCAGCCTCCCAGAATCACTTTTAAATTGTTTAAATTCTAAAAACCGCCCTGCGGGGCTAAAACTGGGGGTTTTGCCCTCCAGACCCCCTCTCCAGGTGTCGCAATCCCACCCCCACCAAGGTGAAAGTAGTTCCTACGCGCCTGGTTAATATTAGATATTGGTTTCAGATGATTTCAAAGAGTGCATATTTGTTTCACTTCGCCATATCTGAACTAACCTGAGGCTTAGTTTTAGTTGCTCTCTCAACAAACTTAGCAACGACAATAGTATTCATCTCCTTGGACATTCCTCCGAAACGAACAGCAATGTCCAGCAAGCGACCTGAAAGAGTACACTTCTGGTTATGGACTTGATCAGCATCGTTAAACTATTCTCTTACTAAATGACATGACAGGACTCACCAAGAGCATTGTAAGCAACGATGTTGGTTTCTATTGAAGCCGATTGTTCGATACCTCTCATACAGTGCGTCATCCAATTAAGTTGGTTTTCCACCCACTGTTCTTCGGAGCAAGCATTCCATGTGAATCCATGCAAGAGATGTAGACCAGCCAACCTTAAAAAAGCATTCAATCGTGGTTATAAGACAAGACCTCAACAATGGATAGGTAGGTACGACCCAACGTCTATACAATACTCTCTTCTAAAGGTTGAACCGATCGAGGGATTTCAGTACTCGGAAGTATTCGGCTTTGTCCTACTCTGTGACGTCATGGAGTAGGACATTTCTATCTAAATCACATGCCAGCGCATACAGACTATCAAGCAGTTGCCGGCTGTGTTGACGTCACGAAGTGGGAAAAGCCGAATACTTCCGAACACTGAAATCCCTCGTTCGGATCAACCTTTATAAGAGAGTATTGTATAGACGTTGGGTACGACCTAGGTAGGTATAACTTACACTCCAAGGAAACCTACCTCTCATTCTCCAAGGATGAATTAAGTTTTTTTTTCAAAAATGAAACGAGCGAGCGCGCAGGACTAAACTGAAATTAAAATGGAATTATAATTAATCATTCAAAAAAATCCGAAGTGTTTCATAAGTATTTTCAGGTTAAAATATCACTCATACATTAGAGCTTGATGCAGAAATGTTCTCATTAGAGAATGATTCTTGCTCCTTGCATGACTGTACAAACTCATTCAATAAGTCATCATTAAGCGAAGACTCCGGCAATCCTTCGAATATCTGTAAAACTTGGTACATTTTGAAGTTTACACTTTGCAAGGATTTCACGTGTAGACATTCACTTCACAGGCGCCGCCATTGTTAAACCAAACTGTTGCTTCCTTCTGTCGGTACAGCTTGGGTACAGCTGGGTACAGCAGCATTTGTTGAGCAGCCGATCGGAACTCTAGAACCGCGGTAAAATTGAAAATCCTTATGCTCGAACAATCCACTTGCAAGTCGCAACAAAATCACAAATTGCGAGTGGAAATTAGTTGCCCGAGAGTGAGAATATTAAACTCGCCTTATCCTAATTTTATTATTCTCAGAAATGATCTCTGAATACCGAATGGTCTTTGTTGACTTCAGTGGGATCATGGGGGATGGTGTAATTTTGGATGCCGACAGGATTTCTGACAAAAGGAGGGGGGGGGGGGGGGGAGGGAGGAAAAAATAAAGAGGGGGGGGGGGGCGTACCCCCCACCTTGTCCAACAGGGCGCTTATTGGCTTTTTGACACTTTGAAATCAATTTTGAGACTTCTGAGGTGTTTTTGTTCTTCAACTTTTTTTAATTTTTCACATTTTTTACTACAATGTGTGGGTCATGCCCCAAAATAATCTTGCCCCACATAGCGGTTTTTAGTTTTTGGCACTTTAAAATCAATATTATTACGTTTTGTGGTGCATTTTGTTTGCAAAATGCTAAACACCGTCAAACCTTTATTTTTTCCTGGCATCCAAGGAGGGCACGCCCCTCCCCTGCCCCCCTCATGAACCAATGTTACAAAATTGTATTATTACAAAAAGGAACATTTGAATGAGGTAAGCAGGGGCCGGGGGAGCAAGGAAAAAAATATTTCAGAACTGAATATGGTGCGTTTCTACGCGATTTTGACACTATTTTAAGCCTTTGTTATCTCGACAAAATGGCATTACACAGGCTAAATAGGCAAATTCTATGAAAATGGTATTATTTTGAAGTCAATTACATTACTTCATGCAGTTTTTAAATCTCTCATGGGGGAATGGTGAAGTGGACAAATTAGCCATGGGGGGATGGAACTACCAATAATCAATATATTCACCGTGGGGTGATTCCATCCCCCCGCATCATCAGTCCCCCCCCCCCAAATCGACCACTGGTGGGATTGAAATAAGAGCTTGAACAAAATTTTGAATTCTATAACATAAACAAAATATTTTAAATTACAAAAAAAATACAATTTGAATATTACATACAATGTCCTTGTTAACTGGTTGACTTTATCCGTTTTTTGACATCACTAATTTGCGAAGCTGAATGTATAATTTTTTTGTATATTTTTATAATTTCCCTTCTCTCATGGTAGTAATTCAGAAGTAACAAACCTACATAGTACTTTCAGACAACATTTTCAAAATTTTTACTGCTATAAATGTACCTATTCTATGTAAAATAGCTTATATAGCTAAATAAAGAAGTAATTATAAATAATAATAAAAAGGTATGTACTTTAAATTTCCCGGTCCATAATTCTCAATTTGATTTGTCGATTTCTCGTCCAATCACACAATATCTTCATTTGCATTGCCGCTCCGCTTGGGATTGTTTCGTTTTGGCGCTCTTTTTCAGCTGTCTAGCGCGCGAACAGGTCCTGTCGATTGTGGTGTTCGATTCGAAGTTTTGAGTTTTGATCACGTTTTGATTATTATGTTATTCAGTGTATTTGTTAATTTGTAGATATATAATTCATTTAGTAGACGATATGATGGCAGAATCATCAGATCCCGAAATGAGGGTATTTGGACGCAGACTTCCACTAACTCCGAATGCTGACAACTTAGGTTAGTTTGTGGACATGTCAAGTACCTAGGTACCCACCTAGGTAATTGGTTTGCATTCCTTTGTTCCTTCAATGCCTAGGTAGCTACCCTAATATTATCTTTGTTCTACAGAGCCGAATACAGACCCTGATGTGACCGACATGGATGAAGGCCTGCTCTCCGCTGAAATATGTGCGGAGGAGAAGCGCATGGAAAAGATTGCGGAACGAGATAGGAAGAAAATTGAATTTGACGTTGAAAGGCAGGCGGCAAACGAGCTAATGGTTTGTACCTTGACTTTGTTAGACTTGTTGCTAACATGTTGCAGGCCAAGTCGGTAATTACTGCCATTTATTATTTTAGGAGAAGGAGTTGAAGGCAAAGAGGACAAAGCGACTGCAGCATGTATTGAGGCAGAGTGAGTTTTACAGCAACTTCATGAAGAATAAACTGGCTGAGCAGGCTAAAAAGCGGTACGTTACCTAGGATACATTTGTTGCTTCGATAATAGGTAATTGCATCATTTGAATAAATGGCTGACAGCTGCCTTACGTAACGTCCTTTCTAAAGGACGGTGTAGCATTTACAGTTTGGGCCTCCACAACCCGCACCGCCAAGAGATTGATAACAGATGGAGGGAGGTCGGCACACTAACCCCCCCCCCCCCCTCCCCCCCCGTCACTCTGACTCAATGGCAGCAACTAGCAAGTCAGACTAAACGGTCACCCATTCAACTACTGACCCACCTCAATGTGTCTTGATTCGATGACGCGGGTTGTGGAGGCCCGTGCTGTAAATGTTAGGTTACACCGTCTTCGGAAGGTACACTCCTGGACACTGAAATTGGCCCGCGGTCAATGTTCAAGTGGCTCTTCGGCTAGTATTTAACATATTTTAATGTAATTTTTTTGGCACAATGACCGGATGGCTAGTGTAAGTTTAGGGCCGAAAAATTACTTTAAATAAATAAATAAATACTAGCCGAAGTGCCACTTGAACATTGACCGCAGGCCAATTTCAGTGTCCAGGAGTGTACATTAAGCCCCTTTGTATCTTTCATAAGGAGTATACTACTTGCCTGTACCTACCGGGTTCCTCTCCGACTTTCTCTATATTACATCCTCAAGTTTGTAGAATGTCAATCCAATCCGAGGAATACAAATATTCTTGTTTGTTATTTAAAAGTACCTACCTATTTAGTTTACCTACTAGGTAGGTAAGGTAGGTAGGTTTGATTGAATGTTATTCGTAAATCCTTTATATTGTTCAATAACCCATGACATTGTCATTTAATGATTGACATTTGTTCAGACCTGTGCGTAAGGCCAAGCCGATGAAGAAGGCGAATGAAGCCGAGTCTCAAGAACCTCGCAAGCGCGTGAAGCTGTTGAAGCACACGGACAAGTACAACATGGCCGACATCGTCGAGACAATCAACCTCGACACCAGCGATGAGTCGGACGAGTCGGATTCGGCGGAGGAAGCAGACGACGACGACGATGATGACAGTGAGTTTTTTTGACGGTCAAGTTGTGTTTCAGCAATCTGGAGGTCGCAGGTTCGATTCCAGCGGCGTTGTTCCTGACGGAGATTTTTCGTGATTTCCCTCAGTTGAGAGGCAAATGTGGGAAGGTTCCCTACTACTGGCCACGACATCCTCCTTCCCACCATCCATCCTTACTCTTCATCGGCATCATGCTCATCCACAGACGCCAAGTGGCTTTCCTCTCTAAACCAGCGGTCACCAATTGGTGGTCCGCAGAGAAATTTGGAAGTTTACGTTTAACTTTCAATGCAAGCCTTTTCCAAAATATTTTGTGTATTCACTAGACAGGTATTTATCAATTACATATGAAAATAATATAAGTTTCGAAATATTTTTTCAATACAGTCATTTTTATAAATGCTATTTTTCAAAATTAAAGTTGACTAGAAATGGCGTCGATACGCACCAATTAAATTTTTGAAAACAAATATTCCGGGGCTAAGCGCCCTGAACCCCCTTACTGCTGGGGGCCCCCATTGTCTCCCTAAGCAATTGTATTTCCTATCATAAGTATTTTACCCGCCTGAGTGATCTGCGAGGTCCAAATGGTTGGCGATTGCCGCTCTAAACAATGCTGTTATCTGCCTGCCACTAGATGGCACCTACATCAACACCATGGGCTTCACGGTCAGCAACCGTCAGCCGCGACTGTTCGAGGGCGGTCAGATGCGGGACTACCAACTCGACGGCTTGAAGTGGCTGCAGACGATGGACGGGAACAGCGTCAACGGAATCCTTGGTGATGAGATGGGTTTGGGTGAGTTTCTTGTTGCCATAGCAGCAGTTTACTAGGAACGTAGCATGCGGATGCCTACTCAAGTCATACTCATGGTATACTCAGTCATACTCATCTGTTTTTGATTTGCCTGGACCACTCTGGTCCCACCAATCAACCCATCAATCAGAACCCCACTAATACATTTGTTCACATTTTTTTTTTTTAAGTTTTCTGTGTAATTTGTCCATAGACCTGTATAGGTTTTTGTACCTATTGTTTTTTCTTGTTTGAAAATTAAACTTGCAATTTTGCTATTTCTTAGCAATATTTAGGTAACATAGTAGCTACTATTTTATTATACCTAGAGATGTAAAGTTACCGGTAACATTGAAATTGGTAATATTACCGGTAATATTACCGGTAACATTACCAAGCACGGTAATATTGAATTTTCTGAGCAGTTTTAACTATATGGCGTAAGAAAATTAATGAATGTGAATTAATTAACTTTTTCATATTACTTAGTTTACATAGGTATTGTGTATTTACTATTTATTGATTGAGGATAAGTATACATCTCAATTTTACAATAGCGATTTTAATTGAGCGTGCGTAAAAAGCGACTCCATTCTGCACTTTTGGACACTTTCTGTTTTTTTGTGTTTGTTTGTTTGGCCCGACGCCAAACATTAAACGAGGTCTCATTCTTTCTCGATCGAACTAAAGTTTTTGCATAGTTGGAGTAAAAATGAAAATATCTCACGATTGGTCAAAAATCAAAATGCTGCGATTAAGTTCAAATTTTGCCTGGACATTAAGACTACTACCTACCATTTTCTCTTATTTTATAAGTTTTCAGCCTAATCGGTAGAGAACGTGTATACTCATTTGATATTTAAATAGAATGCCAGAAGGTATTTTATTGTCATTTAATTTCCTGTGCAACTTACATCTGTTTTTCTTTATGGATCATAGTGATGGCTATTCTCATTTTCAATGAAGTCGTGTAATTTTATTTTGATTGTATTTCAATTCCTATGGATGTATATGTTTTCTTTGCATTACGATATTCCGGTTGGATGGAGATGTTGCGCGTTTGGGTGCTCGCTCATTAGCGCGTTATACACCGAGCGTTTTCCTAGTTATTTCTGCTTAAATAAAGACTTCGAGTCGAAGTAAATTTTCATTAAATGTTGGAATGGGCATGATTAACAATTACGAAATTAAACATCATGCTTTTACAGTCGCAGTGAAATATCCTGCAATCAAAGAGCGAACACTGAAAGACCCTTCCTTCAAAATAATTAGGTAGGTAGTATATTATGTAAAAGAAAGTAAATTTAAAAAAAATAAGTAGCCAACGTGGAAAATATTACATTTGATAATGTTTAGATGTCGGTACCTACAGTATAACTTGTTGATTTATAAAATAATAATAATCCATCCCTGGTTCCAATTTAATGGGTCAGGGGGTGGGTATTCCCACCAACACTAGGGCCGCAGGACTCCTGGAAACCGGCTGGCCACGCCTGGCGTTTCCTCCTCTTCTTCCTCCTCTTCTTCTTCTTCCACTTCTAATTGTTCCACAAATTCCTTCCACCATGTTCTGTCCTCCCACTGTCTCTCAGCCTCCAACTCACTCCACCTTCCTCCTCTCTCCAACACATCCTCTTTGATCAGTCCAATCCACCTGTCTCTTGGTCGCCCCACTCTCCGAGTTCCCTCTGTAGCCGCTTCAAACACCCGCCTTGGCACTCTATCGGTTCCCATCCTCTTCATGTGGCCGAACCACCTAAGCCTCTCTCTTCCCAGCTTGAACACCAATCTTTCAACCCCAAGCTCTTTTCTTATCTTCCTACTTTGGATCCTATCCATTCTTGTCACCCCCTTCACACTCCTCAAAAACTTCATCTCAGCTGCCTGTAGCTGATTCATTTCCTTTCCACCTGCTGACCACGTCACTGCCCCATATGTTAGAATTGGCAGGAAATACATCTTGTACATAATGATCTTGCAGACTTGTGGAAACTTCTCATTCCACAGCAACTTCCTCACTGCTTGATAAAATGCCTCTGCTTTCTTTCTTCTTTCTTGTATTTCTCTGTCTACTTTAGCCTTGTTGGTGAGCAGGCTACCCAGATACTTAAACTCTTCCACCTCCTTCAACCATCCCTCTCCAAGCTTGATCCTAGCATGACCGTGTTTAAGCTTCTTTCTTTCCATTGTCATTACTTCACTCTTCTCTTCGCTTATTCTCAAACCCATCTTCTCTGTCTCTTCACTCCACTTATCAATCTTTAACTGCACTTCCTCCCTAGTTTCTCCCCACACCACCACATCATCCGCATAAATCAACGTTTGAGTATCGATCCCCTCATTCGGCTCTGCTTTCTTCAACAACTCGTCCATTACTATGATGAACAGTGTTGGTGACAACACACTCCCTTGCCGAAGCCCTTCACTAATACTAAACCATTCCGATCTCCCCACTCCCGACTGCACACAACTCACACTGTTCTGATACATACATTTGATCCGCTCAACCAAGTCCTTGCCTATTCCTCTCTTCACCAAACACTCCCAAACTATTTCCCTTGGCAACCTGTCATACGCCTTCTCCAAGTCCAAGAAAGCCATATGCATTTCCTGCCCCCTCTCCCACTGCTGCTCCATCATCTGTCGCACTGTGAAAATTGCGTCTATTGTCGATCGCCCTCTCCGAAATCCATACTGTTCTTCTCGCAACCCCTCTTCAACATAATTCTTCAATCTCCGTTCCACTATCTTCTCAAACAACTTCGCACACTGACAGAGTAAGGTCACACCCCGGTAATTATTACATTTCCTTCGATCTCCTTTCTTAAAAAGGGGAACAATAATCCCCTTTTCCCAATCAACTGGAATTCTCTTCTGTTCCCATGCTGCTCGGATCACTCTACAAAGCCATCTTCTACCATCCTCCCCTGCAGCTTTTACCATTTCTATGGTAACCTCATCAATACCAGGCGCACGACCATTCTTCATTTCCCGCATGGCTCTAGTTACTTCTGCATCACAAAGATCTTCCTCCATCTCACTGTCTTCCATTTCACTTCCAATCTGCAGCTCTTCTTCACCCATTGATACATTAAGATCCTTTTTTACATTTAAAAGATTCTCAAAATACTTCCCCCACATCTGGTTTATCTTCATTACATCACTTATCAGATCACCCTTGTCATTCTTCATACTCTTTAGATCGTCTCGAGTTCCCCTTTTTTCCTTGACTAGTCCATAGATCATCTTTTTGTTGCCATTAAAATCTTCCACCAACTTGTCTGCTAACTCCTCCATTGATTTGTCCTTCTCTTCTTCTACAATGCATGCCACATTTCTTCTGCATATTCTGTACTGATGTTTACTTTCTAACGATCTGTCTAATTCGTACTTCTGCCATGCTAGTCTTTTCTCCTTCACAGCAAAAAATAAAAATTATAAATTATTAATTATAAATTAATTAATTATTAATTATTAATTATTAATTATAAATTTATTATAAAAATATAATCAAATCTCTATACATCCTCTTTTTACACTGTGGTGTACTGTGGCAAAATTTGAACACTTCCATTATTTTTTTTCTCTAAAATTACCGAAAGTTACAATGTTACCAACGATGGGGGTAATATTACCGGTAATATTACCGGTGTTCACATCTCTAATTATACCCGACACATTTTTGGCCAACCAAGAACTTAACGAGATTTTAATTATTAAACGAGATTAGGTTAACACTTAACAGGTAGATAACTCTTACTAGATATGTAAAAATAATATAATTTACCACTTATGATGACCCAAAACTGGTGATGAGCCCAAAAGTAGATCGTGTATGATTCCATCTACGTTCGTACCTTGCCTGACTGTCAAAAGAAGGTAAGATGGATTAGGAATGAAAGAGATATTTTGTTCTTAGATGAAAGATTTTCATATTGATTAGCTATTGTCTTATTTTTTAAATTCAAATAATGTTACATCACATTCTTCAATAACAAAGATGGCCCACAAAGATGGCAGCCATCCATCAGACATAATCTCAGCATAGTTCTCAGGATAGTAGGATAGTTCTGACATCAGAGGGACGAGTGACCTGACCAGTTGTTAAAATAATTCAACAATGATCATATTTCCACGCGCATTTGAGTTTTCTTCTTGGCTTTGTGTTACACAGGGAAGACCATCCAAGTGATTGCGTTGCTATGCCAACTCGTAGACAACGGACTGCCAGGGCCGTACGTCGTGGTCGCTCCGCTCTCGACGCTGCCCAACTGGGTGTCGGAGTTCGAGCGGTTCGCCCCGCAGGTACAGTTCTGTCAGTTATAGATTCAAATTGTAATCCAAGACTTCATATTGCAACCTACGTTTCTTCAAGCATCAATTAACATCTTGACCACTTTGTTCTTGATAGAAAATTGTTTGAATGTGATTTAGTGACTGCCAGGGTACAGTAGAGATAGGTTTTCATATCAAGAAATCATCTTTGAAAATGAAAATTTTGACAGCTTAGTGCCCCATGTCAGTTTGCATGACCACACCACAATTTCAACGAGGTATCAGATGTCTTTAGATTTTGCCGACATTAATTATTGAGCAAGCGAAGCGAGCAACTTCTATTCATAGTTTGCACAATGTGACATTATCTCATTGTTGGCGACCATCTTGATGGCACGAAAGATTGTGGCACTGGCACATAATTTTTTTCCTGTGTCTGAAAGGATTAGAGAGATTGAAAAACAAAGCATGGAATGGAACTCCAGCAGAACCGGGAGTTTTAAATTATTCAAGAAAGCTAGGAACACGACTGCGCTCTCCTCTGGTGCCTATTGTGGTACTATTAGCTAGTAAGGGGCACGCACATTTGTATAAAAATTAAAAATATCTGCTTAGTTGTTTGTTATGTAGGTACCTACCTATGGCTAAGAAAGTAAATTTATAACTAAATTTAAATTTCCATTGTTTCTCCTATTTAACTGCACTTGAAATTACAAACTGTCAAAACTAAGAAGTGAATCTAAAAACTTGACAATAGCCATTGCAAGAAGTGGCTCCATCACGAATCGCTTACCTATTTGCGCGTATAGAATAGGGCCCCCTTGACTGGATATTATTTCTGATGGAAACGAAATGGAATCAGGAATTTCTCTTTTGTTTTCAATGTTAATCGTACCTAACAAGAAATGATGAAATTCAGATTCCGCTCCTTTCCATCGGAAACGGCCCACAGAATGGCCCTATTCTCTATGCCATCTTCAGAGACACTCATTGTTCTCACTTACAAGGGACCTGACCCTATCGTAAAAACCTAACAGTGTCAAAACATACCTCGGCTATGGAATGCTCTCTGTATCAGCTCTGCCGCAGAGCCAATAGACCCCCAAATGTGTCTACATTTTCACCCACTCAAGGTCCATTTTTTCGGAACTAATCTTTATAACCCTTAGCGAGCTATGAGCTATAAGGTTGTAAACGACTTCGAACAAGGGATGACAAAAAATGGTCGAGGATACAATGAGAGCAAATGACTTTACGATAGATTATAAACGAGAACAATGAGAGTGTCTGCCCTAGGAATAAAGTGTTGCTTTTTGCAGCTGCCCATTATGCTGTTCCACGGGAACGAGGCGAAGCGCACGGCGCTGCGCAGGGAGTTCCGCAAGAAGCACCGCGTGGGCTCTGTCAGCATGCAGCCCATTGTCCTCACCTCGTTCCAAGTCCCCATCGTCGAGAGCACGTTCTTCCAACGCCAGTCCTGGAGGCATCTCATCGTTGACGAAGGACATCGGCTGAAGAACCACAACTCACAGCTGGCCATGTGAGTATAGATGTTCATTTTACGAAAAATTATAAATCTGAAAATTATCCACTTTTTTATATCAATTTCAATTTTGTTTCAATATCAATTTCAATTTCCATATTTAATCTGTTTAACTATTAAACAGCTCCAAAGTGCAATCTACATCAATAATATGCTTCGACACAGCGCAGCGCGATGTCCTGGGAAGCGAGCTGGCAACTGTGACTTTACAAAAATGAAAAACAAATGAAATATCTTTCAACAACAATTTTTCACGTCAATTTTTGATTGCTGATAAGAAGTAAACTAAACTGAAGTATTTCTATGTTCCTCGAGTTTATGCACTGAATCAAGTTCATATTAGTAATTGTAATTGCTAGATAACAGAAAACGAGATGTATTGAGCTGTTGAAATGTAAACTGACGTTCATTGAATTTACATCTTGCATCGGTGTGCATTTTCGTTACGTCATACCCTGTGTAGTGCCTTGTTTAACTTCTAACAGTTTAAATTTGATATATTTGAAGAAATGTGTTGACATAATATTATAAATGAAAGGTTGAAATTAATGGTGGATTGGGATTTTCTTAACTCTGTTCCGTTTATAAATGACCAGCAATCAAAGAACCTTAGTCCCCACCCCATGTTATTTTCCATAAGAGATTAAAGCTACATTATGCCGTGGAACTGATGTTTGTCGTTGCGCAGGGAGCTGCAGAAGTACAACACCGCCAACCGACTGATCTTGACCGGCACGCCTCTGCAGAACAACCTCATCGAACTCTGGGCGCTGCTCCACTTCCTCCTGCCCGACATATTCGCCGAGCTCTCGGTGTTCGAGTCCTGGTTCGAGTCCATCGACTTGCACAAGAACCAGCAGGACATTCTGCAACAGGTGAGCGCGGACAAGTGGAGAGTGAAACTTATATCATTGGCTCTCTGTTAGAGGTCGGATTCGGGTAATGTTTTGTACCCGGGTACCCGCTTTAATTGACGAGTAGAATGGGGCGGAATTAACTCCCCCCACTCCTCCCGGCAACGTACTGTGGGCCAAGTTCTGCTGATCAGCACAGATGCCGTAAGATTCCTGCAGTAACTTAAGTGGATAAAATCGTTAAAAAAGTCATATTTATGACTATTTAAAGTCATATCCAAGTTCATTTATGAAGTATGTAGGCAAGGTGGGAAGCCACTGGCTACTCAAAGAATGTTACAGTTTGTTTGTGAGTGGATATTATACCGAGATATGGACTTCAGAAAAATGTGTTGATACCTGGCTTTTGACAGCGCGGGAAGCTGAATATTTCTTACTCTCTAGATTAGTGTAAGCAATCTATAGTTATACTAAATAGGAATAATTCACTGGTGAACGTTATTTTTATTACGGATGTTTATTATTCACGGATTTATTGACGGTTTGTTGTTTATTTCTACATACCTACCTACACCTAGAGAGCCTAGATTCCTATACCCACCCACTTACCTACAAACAGATTGTTGGTGGTATTTTTTACTCTCAGGTCTAAACTAGAAGGAAGTACATATTTTCGTCTAGGTATGGAGGTAAGTGTGTGGATTGCACTTGGTAATCACCTATATATCAGGTTGATCAAGAGTAAAGTTTATGATAATAGGTTTGTAGGGAATAAAACAAGCAATAAAACGTGGTCTCTTTGCCAACACGCATACAGCCGTTCATCCCACCGAATTCTTATAATTCTCTTTTTCTCACAGCAAAGTTACTAGACAATCCATGAAATGTTATTCAGGGAACCTTTGTGCTGATGTTACACCCCGACACAACACATTTCGTTGCCATTTTCGTCACTGAAATACGATTTTTGCATCAACCGAACTGACTTCCCTGTGTGTTCTAATGGCGCGCGGCGAGGATCTTGCCCACAATCATTTTCCCGCCGCTCGGTCACGTGACTCGTGACGTATCGGTGGGCGGAGAGTTCTAGTCGTCAATTACCCAAGTAATTACCTGGATAGTAAATAACTTAAACAAAAAAAAAATTGTTTAAAATGCTTTAAAAAAATTTGCACTGAGCTTGCCGCCCTATCCGTGTCTTTGGGGAGATATACATAACGTCCATACAATAGAAGGTTGAAAACAATGTATGTATCTTGCTTGCATCCCCTCCATCAATCCTCCACCCACCTTCCCATCAATAATCCATCCGCTCACCAGCATTCTGATGAAATTTTACAAACCAATGGACCAATGGTGATGGGAGGAGTCAATGTAGCATAATATAATAGTTCTCTTTACTCACACTAGAGCAGCACTGTCCATGTGGGAGAGGGAGCCAATCAAACGAGTGGGGGAAAGACAGTTGAATTTCAAACTGGATCCATTTGCTATTTGATTACTATTGATTACTGTGCTGTCACAGCCTTCTTGACGGTCACGGCCCACATCCTTCTGTCATCTGTTTTATTCGTGACGTCACATAGCAAGATAATGACTAGTGGTCCATTATTAGTTTGGTTGTGATTGTTGAGATTTGGGAAATATGAATAAATATTAAATTTAGTTTACACTTTACAATAACTATAAACAATGCAGCTGGTGATTAAGTGACAGCTGATGCAAATAAATGCAAATAAACCTAACAAATAAAAAAACTAAAAAAACTGAGTACCTACCCGCCATTGTACCCGGGTAATGGTGTATCCGGGTACCCTAACTGACCTCTACTTTCTGTTGGCATTACTGTTGGCTACTCTACTTCTTATTATTGGCATTTAAAACCTGGTTAGGTAGCAGCACTTGTCCTGTGTAGTAAAGACAGGGTGTAAAGAAGTAGTGTGTAGTGTTTTCGGGTTAGATCAGCCTGCATTGACGATTTATGAACTTATTTCAGATATATCAAAACAATATAATACAAGTCTTACCAGAGTAAAAGAAGTTGTCTGCTTTGAAATGTTCCCCACACACTAACATCATAGAATAATAAAGCTAACATGCATTTTGGAAACCCTCTTGCCAATCTTCAAAGCAGATTGCAGATGATTGTTTCTCCCGCACATCGTCCTTCGGCTTATGGAGGCCCGTGCTTTGGACGTTAAGCCATTGGCCCCCTTGGAATCTTTCACAGTAGTAGGCTACATGCCGGTACCAGGTTTCCTCTCTTCTCTATACTAGTGGAGCCTTTGCTCTGTTGAGAATATGGGCTGAATGATGTGTTTCTACTACAGGAGGAGAACTCCCAGGCGGTGTCGACGCTCCAGAAGGTGCTCTCTCCGTTCCTGCTGCGTAGGACGAAAGCCGACATCAACCTGCTGCTGCCACCCAAGAAGGAGGTGTTGGTTCAATGTCCGATGTCGCCGCTGCAGATACAGCTCTACCAGGCCACGCTCGATCGCTCCATCATGCTGCTCGCAAAGAAGAAGGTACGTAGTTGCGTGCATCCAGTTTCAGTTGCAGCTCTACCAGGCCACGCTCGATCGCTCCATCATGCTGCTCGCAAAGAAGAAGGTACGTAGTTGCGTGCATCGTGTTTCAGTTGCAGCTCTACCAGGCCACGCTCGATCGCTCCTGCATGCATGATCTACGCAAAGAAGAAGGTACGTGTTGATAGTTCATGACAGTTGGAGGCGTGGCTAAGGAGAATGGAACTTGAAACAGTTGGCAATAGGAGTGAGCAAATCCTAAGTAATATGGCATTTCAAATCAAAAGAGAGATAGAATTTTTGAATCTCCTGCTCCTGTCAAAAATTCAAGCAGATACTGTATTTAAAATTATGTTTTACATCTCTACATGGGTCTGTTCACAAGAAAATGTCCAAAACCTTCACTGTTTTTTAACAATTATTTATTTTTATTTTTTAATAACCCTACGGCTTCATAAATATTCCTGATTTATGGACGCAAGTATGCAGTCAAAGATTTCCATAAGATCCATAAGACAGGGCTGCCGTTCCTACGGAATTTATCCGTTCCTACGGTTATTTGGGGTCAGATTAGGATTCATGGAATTTAGTCTAATACTACGGATTTCCTATCTGGTCTGGTAAAATTAGCAATTTGTCAGTTTGGACGGCATATTTCTAAGTATTATAATTCAGTATAGTTTGAGAAGTTAATAATGTGCGGGAGAGTGGATGGCTCGTAAGAGGGTGTGAATGGCGTTTATTGTAGGTGGTTTAGCTATACAAGTAAAGTGTGGTTGTGTGATTGGTTGAGTGTGGCTGATGGGGATGGGGGAGAAAGCGGTCGACCTTGAAGCGCCTGAAGGCAGTCACTTGTTTGTTTCTGCCAGCAGTCCACTTGTTCGTCGCTCGCGTTCGGCTACTGACCTGCTTCATTTCGCCTTTTGCGCGAGTTAAATTGAACGGTAAAAAAGGAAACGTTTGCCTACACGTTGGCAGCAAACATACAAGTGCGAGTGGGAAAGTGAACTTCCTTGGGTTAGGAAGGCGAAGAAAGATAGTGACGCTTTCTGTAAAGTGTGTAATAAAGATTTGTCAATTGTGTCGGGTGGGATTAAAGATTACGAAGACACGAGATCACTCAATACCACGTAAAAAATGCGCGAGCTGTGGAAACCAGTGCACAGATGACCAATTTCGTTGTCAAAGATAACAATGGTGTCTTTGACGCATTTATGACGCGTCTACGCTTTATGATCTTCGATTCCCATTCATAGCTGTCAGACCAGTCCCAGCCCTCCCCCACCCCTCCTGTCATGTTCTCCATGTGTTTATCTACTTCAAGTGGCCACTTGAGATCTAGAAAACGTGATTTGCTGTATTTTTAATTTTTATGGTTTTTGATAGAACTACGGATTTCTACGGATTTTTCATGCTTCACACAAGGATTTTAATATTTATATGGCGGCAGCCCTGCCATAAGATATTTAGCACATGATCTTCTGGTGTTGTTGACTGACATCTGCAAATATATACTTGCGGTATGCGGAAGCAAATTCTTTTCAGCATGAGGCTGATTATAGTTATGTACTTTTGACAGTCTGCAAAATAATGTAGGTAATGTCTTCTCCTTCTATAATATTTAATCTAAAGTTCTTTTTTCCAATGAACTTCTGACCTTATAATGAGTTCTTTTTAAAATCAAACTTTTCCACGTATGAAGTTCATGGGGAAAAGGAACTCCCCGCATTTGGAACTACATATGTAACGAGGAGTGAGATCCCATCAGATTTGGTAATATTCTCACAGGATGACGAGGAGATCGACTTGTTTGGCCCGCGGCGCAAACGTCGCTGCGTGGAGCGGCGCGAGAAGCTCAAGAAGACCTACGCCCTTCCCGAGTCCGATGACGATTTCGAGGAGGAAGAGGAGAACAAACAGGTGCTGGAACTTGTAGCCACCGGCAACAGCTCGTACAAGTAAGTAGATTACACTTCTTCTTCTTCTTCTGCCTTTCTTGGTCTTCAGCTTGTTAAGTCACCACGGTACTCTTATGGCAATTCCTCTTTGTTTTTGTCCTGACTGCCCAGATCAAACTGTTCAACCAACCGATCTGTAATTTTGCACACTCACTAATGTCGAGAGTTGTCTAAAGTATTCGCGTTTTCGAGCAAAGGGGGCACACTCTAGTTTGAGAAAGTATAAGTGCTGTAGACGTAATCGTTTTCGTTTCGGCCACGGCCGCCATTTTTTTTTTATGTTGTCAATGTCAATGTCATTTTAATCAGAAAGGCAGTACCTACCTACTTATTATCTTTGGAAATGAACCACAATGGTAAAGAATCTGATGGAAAACATAAATTGAAGTCTAATCACTACTCACAAGTTATTCCACTTCACTCACACTTTGATTCCGAAAAAAACGGCCATGACACCAAACCAACGTCGACAACAACAAACCAATGCGCGTAACCATGACAATTGCGTGTCATGGCTGTTATAGACGCATTGTCAGTGCTGCCATCTGGTCAGCCCGAAAACGCGAATAGTTTCTGAACAGGATCCTGTAGGTAGGGTTGCCAACTTCCCAAGAATCGAATTCCGGACATTGCAGCTCTAAAATTCTCAGGGTATAAAAGATCTCTCAAATGTTGAATTTTGGGGAAAACACGAATGCGTACGAAAGGGCGATCTAGCACAAAAGCAATGGGGGGGGGGGGGGGGGGTCTGGGTAGGGGGTCCCTCAGCACCATGCAGGTCCGGGGCGCACAGTACCGGGAAAATTTTGATTTTTGAGAATGCATTAGGCCATTTTTATGCGTTTTGGGCTACAATCTTTGCCGATTTGATACATATATTTACTGAGTATTGAATAATATATAGTGTAAGTTAAATATTTTCAACAATTCCGGACATTATGCAGTCCAAAATGAGGTAATCCGGACAATATTGTCCAATTCCGGTAGTGTCCGGATAAAATTTGGACAGTTAGCAACCCTACCTGTAGGTACTACCTTATTTTTTTTTTAAATAAAACTAAACCGTTTGACTGATCAACTTCAAATTTTGCATAGTTATTGGCACCTAGTGATGTAAATCCGTAAATTACGAGCCGTAAATTACCCGGTAAATTACTAATTTGTCGTAATTTACAACTTTCTTAAATTACGTAATTTAAGGCGTAATTTACAATTGTAAATTACCCGTAATTTGCTATAAAATACCGTAAATTACACAAACTCAGGCTCATACGAAGGAACTTTTCATCTTGACAATCCCAAATAACACTCCTAAATCACAGACTAGAAGGCTATAACTAGTCTGTGCCCAGATATACATAAATGTTGATCAAGAGATCCAAAAATTCACAGATTTATTTGCTCCATTATTAGGTTGAATACTCAAAATTTTCCTAAGTTTTGCAAAACTAATGGAACAGAGATATTATCGTATTATCCAATGAGACAATATCTCATTTGTCTAACATGATCATCCTCATGAATAAAATTTAATATTACGTCATTAAACTATGATACCAAAACATAATTATACCTACAGATTTTTTTCTCACTGTTTATTGTGGTGTTGCTTCCGTTTTCAAAGGAATTCCAAAATCGATTTTTTTTTACTAGAAATTCTAAAAATTCCCTGCGGGGACATTAGGGATTTTATCAAATAACGCATTTACAGATTATATTGCATTTTGTCTAAAGTTTCCCTAAGAATATTGCATATCACATTTTTAAATTTCATTGAAAAGGATGCCAAAATAGCTTCATATTCGATTCTTTTGAATGACTCAAAAAAATTCCCTGCGTGGCAAATGGGGATTCTATTTATAAAAACAAATAGATATTATATTAAATTTGCATAAAGTTTCCACAGAATATTGCATATGACAAACCATTGTACATTTCTTTGAAAAGAATGCCAAAATAGATTCAAATTTGATTCTTTAGTATCAAAAATTCAAAAAAAGCCCTGTGTGGTAAACTCGGTGCGGGCCCCCCAGACTCCCTTGTAACGGCGAACTACTTTTTCCTCACATTCATTGATCTCCGATAATTTTGACCCTCCCCCTCCCACTCAAAATAAAGTTCCTACAAGCCTGTATATGCTACCTAATGCAATCTCATTCAAATAAATATTGCATTTAAAAGTGCAAATTCTTGTCACTGATTTTAATTACCATTTTTCCTTGCAAGTATAACTGCTCTAATATCAGGTGCAATTTTGTATTTTTAAATTACCGCACATTGGTAATTTACCCGGTAATTTACAGCGTAATTTACCAAATTATAAATTACCGGTAATTTCCCAACACTATTGGCACCTACATATAGTATTTTCCATTTAAATTTGCCTGTCCCCCCAGCAAAATAAACAAGATGGAGGTCTGTTACCGTAGCTACTAGGGTGATGCATCTATCCCGTGTTCCGAGCGAGTTGATTCTGTCGCCAGGTTCCGCATCAAGATGCAGATGCCGCACCAGGTGCTGCGCCACATCACGAACCACCCGTACCTCGTCCAGATGCCGATCTTCCCGGGCACGCGGGACATCCGCATCGACGAGGAAGTGGTCCAGCACAGCGGCAAGATGCTGGTCATGGACGCCATGCTCGCCAAGCTCAAGCAGCGCGGTCACAAGGTCAGTACTGCAGAGTGACGGACGGGATGGTGTAGAGTCTACGGCAAAAGATGAGGTCCATAGAGTAAGACAGTTTAATAGGCACTGTTGTAAGAAAGTTACTTTGTGCATCATTGCCCACTTAAAAAAAACGATCCTGAAAATGGAACCACTTTCACTTTGGCTCCAACTGTCGGATATTTTGTTCGAAAAAGTAGAGAATGGTGCAGAAGGTGCATGTATGAAAAAACCAATGCAAGGGGAAAAAGTTGCTGTATGATAGCAAGTAAGTACCTAATACGAGTATTAACTATTTTTTAGTTGAGAATGCATTATGTCTACTTAACTTTTTTGATACCTAATAGACTGGAAAAGCATTTTATGTACCTAGTGAAGTCATCCACTTTGTCTCGGTTCATGAAATTAAAATGAAAGAATGAAGGATAATTTGGCAGTTTGTGCCACCTTGAAAGGAAGAAAATTTGGTCTGGGTTTTCATTGCTTTCAATATGGGTAGTGTGTATAATCATTAATCAATCAGTTGTTATTACTTTATTATGTTTTGATCAGTTCAATAAAGGTACGTTTACAGCTCGCCGCTGACCGCCTGACATTTGACGTTCGGCGCTCAGCGCTGAAAGATAAACATGGTTTATCTTTTGACCATGACCTTGAACGTCAGCGCTCGGGCACTCGCCATTGAGTCTCCTGATTGGCCAACGTTGAGCGCCGAGCGTCGAACGTCTAACGCCGAGCTGTAAACGTACCTTGACCAATGAAGTGTCTGGAATGACACTCGACCTTGACTGTCGCAGGTATTGATCTTCTCAGAGTCTTGCATGATGCTGGACCTGCTGGAAGACATGATGCGCATGCGTGGACACAACTTCTGCCGCCTCGACGGCACTGTCCACCTTTCCGACCGGCAGACGCAGATCTACGAGTTCAACACCGACCCCAGCATGTTCGTGTTCCTCATATCAACACGCGCCGGCGGACTGGGAATAAACCTGGTGGCTGCCGACACGGTCATCCTCTATGACAGCTCATACGTGAGTAATACATTCTTAAAAATATCTCCCTTATGACAGCTGGGTAGTGAGCGTGGCCTTGAAGAAGTATTTAATCAATTTTTATCTATCTTTTACCAATGTAATTGTTAATAAAATTAGGCTTTGTACAAGTCTTCAGAAAAGTTCAATGAAAGTAATTTTATAGCTTGGAATGGTTTATTATTTTTATTTTGTCCTACAGACATGAAAATTAGTAAAAATATGGCACTAAACGTCTGCAGGACAAAATAAAAATAATAAACCATTCCAAGCTATGAAATTATTATTATTGGACTCCTACAAAGCCTTATTTTATTAACAATTTGGTAAAAGATATTGATACCAATCGATTAAAAAACTCTTCAAGGTCAAACTCACTACTCAGCCGTCTTAAGGTGGCTGCATATCACAAGACTTTGTATCCAAAAAGCTACACATTTTCTATTGGAAGGGTTCAGTTTAGCAAAGACTTCTCCCTCATCAGATAAGTTAGGACTAGAGATGTGAGCCGAGAATATTCTCATGAGAATATTCTCCGTGCTCGAGAATATTCTCGAGAATATTCTCAAAGAGATTATTCTCCGAGAATATTTGAGTATATTCTCACCAGAGGTTTGAAAATTATTATTATATATAAAAAGTTCAAGTTTAAATGTTTTTGCACCATTTTATGGCCTTGGAAGGCTGTGCAATACATAGGCAGGGATAGCGAGCATGAGCGAGCACGGATACGCGCAACTCCTCAAACCGAAATTCTGTCTATCGAAAATGTCCTTAAAAGCCAATAATTCTTGAATTTCGTCGCAGACTGGTATGAAAATCTCAAAAAGTTCCTAACATATTGGTCCCAGTATCCATGTTTTCAGTTGAAGTTTTAACGATCAAACGGTTCCTTGTTAATTTTCAAAAATCACATATTTTTAGAACGAGATCACAGGATCTCGTTCTAAAAATATACTTGAGACCACTCATTTGTTATGTGTGTGTACACAATCAGATCGATCTGTTGAACATCAGTTTCATATGTGTTTGAAAGTAGGCTCGACGTTACCGTGATCAAACATTTTCGAGAATTTGACAGCAACACACAAAATGTCGGTAAAATGTCAATAACTTTTGGATTTAAGCACAGATTAGTCTGAAAATTGTCAAAAATACAGATAATGTTGGTCCCAATGACCATGCAAAGTTTTAAGTTGATCGGTCAAACGGTTCTAGTTTAAATTTAAAAAATCAAAGGAAAGATGGTTTCAAATTTTAACCAATGGGAGGATTTGGCTGAAACTTTGTAAGATTGGAAATAATGTTGGTCGTAATGACTTGTCAAAATTTCAAATTGATCGAACCAACCAATCGAAAGATATTTTTTAAAATTTGAACCAATCACGGATTTCAAAAAATTTGGGTCTGCAACGCCCAGAAATGTTCCCTATATGTGTGCAAAATTTCAGCTCGATCGCAGAAAACTCTGACCTGTATAGCCTCAGTAACGATTCCCGACTGGTTCTCCATAACAATACTAAAGTTCATTCACGATTAGAATTGCAAGCCGTAATGGCGGCCGTGTTGATACTACTGTAGTCAAATGAACAATTGTATACCTACATATGAAAATATCAATAGAATAATCCAAAACTATGTATAATACGACTGTAGATGGAAATAAATCAATTTGATTGAATTTTTCTAATATTTTCTAATAATAAAAATAGTGTATTTGACATAATTTATACAATTTCAATAATACAAAGAAAAAAGTCTTGCCATTGACAGGGAAGTGTTCAAGTGACTGACCAATGAACGACGTGATCGACTAAAACGTCAGTGAAATTCTTATCGTGAACGAACTTTATGTTGCAAGATCCATAAAAGTACATACTTTTTGGAATTGAGCTAAAAGTTCTAGTTTCTATAAGCTTAGATGCATTTTTAAGAATATGCTCGAGAAAATGCTCGTGCTCGAGAATATTCTCGAGAATATTCTCAAAAAGAATATGCTCGAGCATTTTACATCACTAGTTAGGACACATCTGTTGGAACTAATCTACGCAGAAAAGAACTGTGAAAATAACATATTAATGATTTTATTTGCTTCCACCTAAATATTCTCAAATCAAGTCCTGAAGTTGAAGGAAATTCTACGAGTTGCCAAGAACAGCAAACATTACTCATATAAAAAGGCACATATGCATCACAAACCTGACGCAATGTCAGAATGTATAAGTTATAACATGCGCTCTTTCTTCCTCTTTCCAACGAAATGTTGAGATATTAATTATATCCACTATTATGAATGTAATGGTTAAATTAACAGCACTGGGTTTTGACAGCTTTCAAACGCGTACGGATACACAAGATTTTTATTTTTTTAATTATTAAACCACTGCAAAAATAAATATTATTGACTGCAAATATTGATAAGCTCCAGTATGCAGTGAATTTTCTTCATAAATCACCATCGATTATTCAACATGAACGATGTAAGGTATGTACTCATAGTTAACTATTTCTTTTGATCGGATGTAGAGAAATAAAGTCACGTGATATGCAATGGCCTTAAGGTTCCAGCACTTTGGGTCAGGAGATGGGTATTCCCACCAACATTAGGGCTGCATGGAAACCGGCTAGCCACGCCTGGGATTTCCTTATCATCTTCGTCTTCTTACACTTCTAGTGTTGAACAAATTCCTCCCACTCTCTCGCAGCCTCCATGTCACACTCACAACACCTTTTCCTCTCTCCAACACATCCTCTTTGGTGATTCCAATCTACCTCTCTCTTTTTCTCCCTCACTCTCCGTAGTCTTTTGGTTCCCATCCTCTTCATGTGGCCGAACCACCAAAGTCTCTTTACCAATTTATACCCCAATCTCTCGACGCTTAACACACTTCTTATCTTCGCACTTCAAACCTAATCCATCCTTTTGACTCCCTTCACACTCCTTAAGAACATCATCCCTGTAGCTGGTTCATTTCCTTTCCACCCACAGACCACTTCACTGCGCCGAATATTAGAATTGACAGGAAATACATCTTATAAACAATTATCTTGCATACTTTTGGAAACTTCCCATGCCACGACAACTCCTCCCTGCCATCTCAATTTGAAATTAAATCCCAAGCCTATTCATCTGGTATCTGAATGTTTGCGTTCACCGTGTCCGCAGAACCCGCAAGTGGACTTGCAGGCGCAGGACCGCTGCCATCGCATCGGCCAGACCCGGCCCGTGGTGGTGTACCGCTTCTACACCAAGGGCACCGTCGACGAGGCCATCATCCACTGGGCGCAGGACAAGAGGCGACTGGAGAAGATCGTCATCCAGAAGGGGGCGTTCCGCTTCAAGAACAAGATCCAGGAGATGCATCGTATTAGCTTGCCGGAGCTTGAGGCATTGCTGAAGGCCGAGGACCACGAGAGGGTGTTCCATTCCAACGGATACGGTACGCTCCAATACTACGACTTGTTCCTAATCTTATGTTTGTCACTCTTTAATTTTTTTCGGGTACTTAAATCACCAGAACGATCTGGATTGACCGATTAGTTTGAAATTTTCTACATATAATTTTCGATATAGAAATATCAAATAATTACGTCAGTTATGGTTTGAAGATAACCAAAAATGTAATCATTTCTCTAGGTATTTTCCAGGCGCGTCTAGTAAAATATTTCTTCTAAATTTCCTTGAATAGGTACAGGATGCAACCCATTCTGCCAAGTACTAGTACCTACTTTTTTCATCTTTTACTTTTTGCTTCTTTTTTTACTCTTCTTTTTCATACTATTTTCAAATCTTATAAGTATATGAGAAAATTTTAAAACATCTTCCTATTTAGGTAAGTGGTAACTAACTAAAATATATTTCAAAATAAATAACAAAATTAAGCTGAGTTGGCCATTTAAGAGGCAAACGGAAGCGAACAAGAATCGCACGGTTCGTCAGAGCGGTTTTTGAAATTTTGTCTTCCCACTTAATAATTTTAAAAAATCAAATAGTAACGACCCATTACAACCTAAAAGACTAAATAATGCCGCAAACTGCAATACTTTATGCCCTCTGGTGCGACCTCCAAGTGTTAAATACGATTATTTTAAAAATATCGTATTTAACACTTTGAGGTCGTACCAGAGGTCATAATGAACTCCAGTGTGCGGCATTATTTAGTCTAGGCTGTTATGGGTCGTTACTATCTGATTTTTTAAAATTATTAAGTGGTAAGACAAAATTTCAAAAAACGCTCTGACGAACCGTGCGATTCTCGTTCGCTTCCGTTTGCCTCTTAATATGACGGTTTATGAAACCACGGTTTACCACCATAACAACCTTATAGTCAGTGGCAGGTATTTGGGGTGAAAATAAATGGATAAATTCGCGATAGGTTTCCTAAAAGGTGGTGAATTAGTGGTGAAAATTTTATGGAAATTCGCGACTTAGTGGTGCATTTCTTAATAGACAATAAATCATCAAATCAGTATAACTTGGAAATAGGCTTTATCAACAAACACTTGCTGTACAATTTGAACCTGACTCACCCTTCATGACATCTCTCTTTTCCCTTTTTAAACTTGTTTTTTACCTGAAAACTCATCCCTTGTTACCTGAAACCATTAGGGTCATCAACCCTCCCTCCTCCCTCCCCCCACCCACAACCCTAGCAAGTAGCAACAGATGTGTGTCTCTAGTGAAAGGAAAATACCCAGGCCGGAAATAGGCCGTTTTCCTGGAAACTTTAGTGTTAAAAACATGCAGTTGATACTGAAATTCTTAGAATTTTGAAATAAAAGTGGAAATATGGAGAATTGTTTGCTGAATTGCAAAAATCGCGGGATATTCGCAGGTATAAGCATTAATCGTGAGAAATAGCCAAATTCGCGAAAATTCGCGGAAATAAGACACACATTTTTGGAATCGGGAGTGTCTAATTCCCACTCATATGTCAAAATATTTGCATAAATAAACATTTCGCCTTTATCGTGAGTACCAAAAATACCTGCCCCTGCTTATAGTCCAGTAATAGGAATCCTGCTCATGACGTCACAGTGGTAGAAAAATGGAGGATGCTCTGGTAGGGGAAATGTGTCAAAAGCTATAAATAATAGCTATAAATCATGTTTCTCAGATGAATATTTAACTTGAATATGTGTATGGATAAATATTGCGTATTATTATTAACTTGTACTTACTTAAATATCTTTCTTTCACAAGTAATCACTCTAAATATGAGATTTGGATTGCCGCTGTCAGATTTGTTATTCCCTATACTTTTATGCAGGTTGCTATGGCAACCTTTTCTCATGCAGGATGCCTATTGTGTGATTATACCCCTTACTAATTGACCAATGTAGATCTGACCAAACTACGACGTCATAAAACAAAAGTCAATGTTTGGTCACAACCAAAGAGCTTGTATACACAACAAATTGAACACATGATATTATTAGAATAATGTTGAATTCGTACAGAATTTAACAGTTTTACAATCAACAAATTGCCGTTAATAATAGTATTGCTTTAAGCTATCTACTTGAATATTGTTCAGTCTTAATTAACTTCTCATAAGAGAGGAAGGACCTTTTTAAGTTGACGAAACTATCCAGTGACAGACGCCATTAAAAAGTAAAACGCTTTGGCAACATACCTGGCAAAATATAATTTGTTTCGTTGTAGCATCTGTAATAATTGTCCAGCAAATCATCAAACATGATTTATATGATATAAATATATTGATTGTACTATTTCAAGTGATAAATAGACCGATTTAAAAATTATCTAGGTGGCTCTGCTTTTCAAAAAATTTCACATGCAGTTTGGTTTTCCATATATCTGTTGGTGTTTTACAACAATGAATAAAAACACCAACAGATATATAGAAAACCAAACTGCATGTGAAATGTTTTGAAAAGCAGAGCCACCTAGATCATTTTTAAATCGGTCTATTAAACTAGATTAAACACGTGTGAGCTATTTCTTTGATCTTTCTAAATTTCATTTGTTTGAATGAAAAATTGTTTTTTCTAACAACCCTGGAGTTACCATGGTAATACTTTTGTCTTTCATAAGGCAACGCCCACCTACATTGGTCAATTGCAACAGATGGTTTCAATACATGAATTGATTCAGAAAAATGTCCTCTACAACATATCCAAAATCGCTGTACAGAAAAAGGGTTTTAATGACTTTTTAAGTTAATTAACCAAGTTAATTCCATCTTGCAAAAAAAATCATTTTTCCCATTTTTTCATGTAACTCCGATTTTGACGAAACTTGGCAGAATTGTTCACCATCCTAAATGAACACAAATATAGCTCTCTGAGCGTTTTCCTCTAAATCACATCGTTTGGGAAATATGGCCCATTGAAAAGTCATGTTTTCGAAGATTTGAGTCACTTTGAGTGTAATTTGACGTTTTGAGAGGTCCATATTTCCCAAACGATGAGATTTAGAGGAACCGCTCAGAGAGCTATTTGTGTTCATTTAGGATGGTGAACAATTCTGCCTAGTTTCGTCAAAATCGGAGTTACATGAAAAAAAGTTTTTTTTTGCAAGATGGAATTAACATGGGAAATTAACTTAAAAAGTCATTAAAACCCTTTTTCCGTACAGCGATTTTGGGTGATTTTGGATATGTTGTAAAGGACACTTTTCTGAATCGAACTGTAGGTACCAAAAACGCTTCTGTTGCAATTAGTAATGAATGGGTTATGCTGATTTTTTCACTAGAATTACTGGACTACCTAGTCTATTATGGACTTAAAGAGGATGGTGATTACAGGTAGGGATGTGTGAATCCAGGTTTTTTCATTCGAATCCGAATCTCGAATCGAATCTTGAAAGGTTCGCGAATCCGAACCCAAATCCGAATCTTATTTCATTTAATCAAATTTCTCTGAAAGGAAAAATCGAAATATGAAAGTATGGTTAGGTAGGTCATTCAGGTGAAATGGTTGACTCCCATACATCAAAATGCTGTCAATTTCTATTATATCAGTCACATAATATGTGGAGATTATATTTATGGTGGAAGATTAGTGTGAATCAATTTAAAAACAAAACTAAGATGATTATTTACCATGTTACTGACGAATGTTTACGAATTGATGATCACGATTCACGAAAATGGCGGCAATTGATGGGTTGGGCTGGTTATTTTCAGCTTCAGTGGTTGGTAGCGCTGTATTACCTCTTAGTGTATTCCGCTATAGAATGTTGGTAGTATTGAAGAACTTTAAAAATTCAAATTTCGCGGGAAAATCAAGGATTGTCATCTAGGTTTGATAGGATTTGAATGGGTTTGATATTTCAGAATCTGGATTCGTCTGACGAATCGAATCCGAATCCAAATTTGGATTCGGATTCGATTCGAAATATTATGGATTCGCACACCCCTAATTACAGGGAATAATTTTGTATGATCTATCGGGATTTAGACAACTGACATTCAACTGATGCTCTGTGTTTCAGTTTTCACCGACGAAGAGTTGGACAATCTTCTAGACCGGTCGGCCATGATGGATTGGGACAAGAAACCTCTTCCTTCGGACGATCAAGAGAAGACGGAGGAGGGAGAGAAAGAAGTCACTTCGGAGGAGACCGGAAAGACGGAGAAGGGAGAGAAGGAAGTCACTTCAGAAGAGACCGAGAAGAAGATTGAGAAGAAAATAATTAAGAAGAAGGTGATCAAGAAGAAGTAACTGAATGGCGGACCACTGATTTAGTTTAAGGGCATCTAATGTCTCGTTGAAGGTTGTACCCGTGCTTTATTTCATTACCACTTACCAGTATGATTATTGATTAGTTAACACAGGCAATGATTTGATCTGAAATCAACACTTCACAATTCATATGCTCTGTACTTGAATTATGTTCAAACTACTGCTCAGGAAGAAAGTGCTCCAATTAGAAATATTATCTTTTTACTTATAATTATCATCTTTTTACTTTATAGACAGGAGGATTTTGTCTCCAGACACAGTGTTTGATCTGAAGTATGCGGTGGACGTGGTTACGTATACCAAGATAATCATCACTCATGCTCATAGTCTGTAGATCTACCTCTTGAAAAGTGTCCTTTTGTCCTCTTTATTTTGTTACAAACAATAAACATGAGCATAAGAATGATTGTGAGTTTCTGACTGTCGCAAATATAACAGTTAAACAAGTTATGTCGGTGGCGCAACTTACAAAATGAGCTAGTAGTACACGGCAAATAGGTAGATGTTTTACTTCTTGCGGTGAAATTAAATTAAACTTGAGTGCCTTCCAAAAGTTGGCTTTTATAGTTCCGATGTACCATATAAAACAAAAATTGAATATTTTTTTAAATGGATTTAAGAGGAAAACGGAAGCGAACGGGAATCGCACGGTTCGTCAAAGCGTTTTTTGAAATTTTGTCTTCCTACTAAATAATTTTAAAAAAATCAGATAGTAACGACCCATAACAGCCTAATAGACTATATAATGCCGCAAACTGGAGTTCATTATGACCTCTGGTGCGACCTCAAAGTGTTAAATACGATATTTTTAGTAAAATAATCGTATTTAACACTTTAAGGTCGTACCAGAGGTCATAATGAACTCCGGTTTGCGGCATTATTTAGTATATTATGCTGTTATGGGTCGTTACTATCAGATTTTTTAAAATTATTTAGTGGGAAGACAAAATTTCAAAAAACCGCTCTGACGAACCGTGCGATTCCCGCTCGCTTCCGTTTGCCTCTTAACTTGAGAGTAGATTTATTCATGTCATGTGTCCTTAAATACGTACATGTATCGTGTGCATCTTAATTAAGGATTAACGCTCTCTCTTTTAACGACTGTAGAAATTTTAACCGAGGAGTGTAAATAAATGTTTTTGTCACTGAAGTACTAATGCAAAGGTAGGTACTGCTACTGTGAAGATAGGGCAATGTATCTCTTTCATTGTTAATCGCATGGAATCTCAGGTGGATGAAGCTATTGTAGTGAAGCCTGCACATCATGGTAAGTTCTGTGCATACAGTTTGTAATGTACTATGTATTCGTTTAATTGCATCTATGAGAAGAATGGTCAGATTATTTTACCTGTATTCAGAATTGTATTCACTTCTGAAATCGTTACTCAGAAGACAAAATTTAGATTTTTGAGCAGGAATCGCGATTTTAAAATGGTACCTATCTAGAAAGATTTTACATAATCTTACTTATAGTTACCCAGTTCTGTCTGTGTGTCAGGAACGCCTGCGCGCGCATCCTCTCAATTTCGCGCGCACACTCTCTATGTTGTATTTAAAATTAAAATGGTCGACGTTACATTGCCCAAATCATGTCCAAAATACATCTTCTGCTCTTTGTGCATAAATAAATAACTGAAACTTACCTAAATGGCAATCCTTATCCCTTTGTGTTTATAAGAAATGTATTTTAACACAGAATAACTGTCCAAATCTTTACAATATATTGAAAACGGCACTATTTTGTATTTAAAATGGTGGCCTTTCATTGCCAATCGTGTCTAAAAATACGTCTTTTGCCTTCGCAAAGTAAAGAAATAACCATAACTTACCTAAAACGTAATCCTTATCCCTTTGAGTGTGTAAAAAATCTACTATAACACATAATAACCGTTCAAAAGAGACATTACATAGAAAACTTCTTTACTCCAAGAAACGTCAAAGTGTAATTTTTAAAAAATTTCATTTGATCTGTATTTTAGAGGGCCATGAAAACCAAACAAAGCCGATAGATTTTTAACATTGGCCTCAAGATGCAATTTGCAAACGATCAAACGTATTATTTTCTTCCTACATTTAATCAACACGGTTCTGTAACCCTCAAACCAACTAACCGACGAAGTTTTTAAATAATGTTGTTAGATTAATCATTTTCAGTCGTTTCTTATTTCGTAGAGTGGTCTGTATTGAGTCATGTATTGACAACGAATTCATGTTGCTGTTGATAAAGTTTGAAGCACCAATGTTTAAGTTTTACATTGTTAACTGAATATCTATACTTTAATTAGTGGTAGAACGGCTGAAGTCCATTTCAATATGAACAGTATTTCTGACATCAACCAATCATTTGTAATGGTGACATGAGTTATTGTAAGAGAATACTTCAATATAACGTTATTTGTTAACATCAGTGAAACGGTACTTGATAGAGCTTGATTACAATCCAAAATTGTGCACCGCAAATCAAACAAATTTACTTCCGCCCTACATCTGAGGAACGTATAATATAATGAAGCCGTAGATAACATGTAATAGCATAACAAATGAAGAAAAGGCCGTGGGCATCAGGTCACGGTATCAACGTAATGAATATATATATATATATTTTTTTTTACGGCGCATACATTGTTTTTCTTCTTATTTTTACTTAGTACGAATACTCTGGTGTAAATTTGAAAACTTATATGAAATTGTTTTACCATAATAGGTATGATCAAATTGCTTTTCTTCGTTCCTCATTTTTTAACGTTTTCTGTTAAGATTGGGTCATCAACGACGTCAAATGTATTAACGACGCACACTCTGCTGACAAATATTGCTGTCGTTTTATATTAACGCATAACTCACTGGTGCACATTGGTCATGTTTTACATGACGGGTCCCTCTAGTTAAGAAATAATGTCTTATCAATATTTTTTATGAAATGTAACGTATTTATCCCTATGCATTTCATTTGTATATTTTTTTTCAATGGAACAATTACGTAGTAAACTCGCATTGTATTTGTACTTTATTGTATCATTCTTGAGCACAATTCCACAGTTTTGTCTGGCTTACTTACAGAGCAAGTTAAATCTTATGACTGTTTTCGGACTAAAATGAGGAAGCCTTTATTCACATTATTAGTGTATGCGAATTGAATTGATTTTTGACATTTGCTGAATGAGGATGAAATCTGTAATCATTTATATTTTTAAAGTTTTTCCAATAATGTGATACTAATATGCAACAAGTAACTTCTTACGATATTATTATTTAATTTTTATAACATTGAAACCTTAAAAATACTTAAATAAATAGTAATAATTAATTTTGAATAGATGTATGCGTTCTTCTCCTTTTTGAAAATCCCTCTTGTGTCACCATTTGCTAATATTATGAGTATGATATACCTACATCAGATAATAATAAAAACTTCATGATGCTTCCTAGTGCCTCAATATGCCTTGTCTCATTCTTGTGAAAACACTCGGTGAACGCGTTCATAATTTATTTATAAATCCTGTTTCTGACACCATTTGTAGACCCGCTATAATATTTTAAAAAATGACTTGAACACGGTACACACTGTCAATGAACTCTCTGCTCTTTCGATCAAGGCCGAATAGCAGCGAGGCAAATAAGGACGTGACAGCTGTCGGTCAATGAGAGGGCTGCTCTTCACTCGGCTCTTGAAAGTTGATTTACAGTAGGTAATAAATACCAACTGCAATATGAAAATATTTTCCTCGAGTGGGACTCGAACCCACGACCTTCCGATATCCAGTCAGATGCTCTACCAGCTGAACTACCGAGGCAGTTCATATTGCAGCGGCTGTGTTCCAATATAAGCTATGTTAGCAACTTATACCGAACTAAATTGTGAAAAATATGCATTTTGGTAATTTTCCTAACAAAAATACAGGAATTTCAACCTGAGAGTTTTCTTAAATAATAAATTCCACTTCTGGCATTATTTCTAGTTCAAAATACTATATTACAAATACATAGATTCAGAAGAAGATTCAAACAAAATTGCATTTTAGATTGTTTGAAATAAGGTACCTAGTGGAAATTGTACGCAATTACTTTAGAAATCAATTTATTTTTATCAGAAACAATATGACTACAGTAGGTAATGGGCTTGTTCACTGCCATTTGCTCTCACCAGGATCGCTAGCATCGGATTAGCTTGGGCAGCTTCGTTGGGCCGAGATTAGTAACATTTTTCTTAGTAACCAAAATGTCCGTGGGATGGCGCCAGCGGTTGAGTAACATCTTTGGTAGTAACTAAAATGAGTTTTAAAGAGTTTAAATGACCAATTTATGTATTTATAGTCTTTGGTTGTCTGTTGTAATCTCAAATACATTTAAAAATGTAAATAGGTAACAGTGTCCTACGTGCATAATATCTTTGTAAAACGAAATGTCATCATTGACCCAACATAAATTCCATATTTTCAAATTTTCGTCATCTTGCCGCGTTCTAATCTCTGCCCAGTAAATAGTTTTCACATGAAAACAAGATACGACTTCAGGCTACATCTTTGTACTATGTACATTTTAGATTTTTTTTGTTTTTTCTGTTAATTTTTGGGTCATTTTTAATAATATAAACAGTTAAACACTCTGTGCCGTAATTATTTGTACCGGAAATCAAAGCCGGAAATGACGTCATTTTGTTACCCATCTCGGCCTAAAGTCGGATTAAAGCACGTAACATAGTGGCGCCATCTATGCTGAGCTTTGCGTGAACAAGCCCATTGATTATTGAATCATTACTTTGATTCAAATGTAAGTTGATACATCGTGTGCAACTTAGGTATCTGCGGGAATACACAACAATGAATGCTTCTTGTATTTCAACTCTCTGTACCTACAGTCAAGGATAACATTGTGTCCTCATTGAAAATCATCCTACTGATTTACTTACAATAATTCACTTCGAGAACATTTAAATTATATGTTGAAATAGAATGATTTAAAAAAAGGTCACTTAAAAAAGGGTTTCAGTGAATATGCAATTTTTTAACTAGCAAAAATCAGTGTGAAAGTAGCACAATCATAATATCTTACCTGTGTAATGATGGTTTTAAATTTTACATAGAATTACTACAAGTCACTAATTATTTCTTCTTACCGAGATACAACATTTTGAACTATTTTCTGAGGAATGCTGAAACGTTAGAATCTTCCTGCACTGTGCAAAACTTCACGGAATGTATTTTAAGTCAAAGTTCTTAAATAAATAAATACAAACCAATAATTGTATTTACTATGGAATTGGATTTTGGGAAAGCAAAAATAGTTCAAATTTTATTTTAAACAATTTTATTCGAAAACTTTTGCCAACAAGTTTTACAATCTTTTGCATCAATCAAATTAAATTGCATTTAAAACAATATGCAAACCAAATAATAGTACAAGAACTTTTTAATCCAATGTAACATCTCCACTGATTAATCGAATCATTAAAATTTTAGGGCTTCTTCACTGATTCAACCAAATCATTACTCTTCCCCTTACAATTCAATACAATTCAATGCATTTGAAACATGCAAACCAAGTGTAAATAGTACAGGAACTTTTAAATCCAATGTAATCATCTCTGCTGATTAATCGAATCATCTAAATTTTAGGGTTTCTTCACTGATTCAACCAAATCATTACTCTTCCCCTTACAATTCATTATTCAATACAATTCAATGCATTTAAAACATGCAAACCAAATTGTAAATAGTAAAGGAACATTTCAATCCAATATAATCATCAAAACTGATTTAACCGAATCATCTAAATTTTAGGGCTTCTTCACCGATTCAACCAAATCATTACTCTTCCCTTTACAATTCAATACAATTCAATGCATTCAATACATGCAAACCAAATGTTAATAGTACAGGAACTTTTCAGAGTCATCTAAATATTAGGGCTTCTTCACCGATTCAACCAAATCATTAGTCTTTCCTCTCCAATTCAATACATTTCTCCTCAATATTCTTTGCAATTGGAACCTTCACCCGGCCCATATTCTGCTCTCGTAAATCAATTTTCTTTGGCTCAATCGGAAGCACCGTAATTCCCTTTGGTATTGCAGCAAGATCGTATGGTTTTGAAGAATTCACAAAATACTGACCGTCCCTTCCTTTCGACAGTCGCAATGGCTCCGGGGAGTTTGCAGACGTGACAGTCATTTCGCTACCGAGATGCGAAGATGCGGGAAGAAGAGATTGAGGATGTGAGTAATGTGCAGCGAATGGACTTGGATTATTATCTTTATCTAGAGCACTTTGATTTTTGGCCGAAGAGTCAATAGCTGTTAAGGACAGTCCATGGATTTTATGCTTAGATGTAAGATGAAGGAGTTGAGCTCTGGCAATTTCTATTGTGTTGTGAGAAGTTGTCGGATTTAGGAATACTGTTGGCTTGGAAGGCAATGGTTTAGGTACTTTCAGTTTGCGAGATATCTGAGATTTGAGAATGCTTACTGAGGCTGGCAACGGGTTTCTATTCGCAGTAGAGGGCTTGACAGTGGAAATTCTTCTAGCGGAAGTATTGACGGAACTCGATGATGTCTGCGGTGTCTGGGATTGTTTCGCAGTCGGTCTGGCAGATGTCGAAGGGGCCGTGTCCAGTGATGTTTTCGTCACTGGGGTAGCGTTTGTACCGCAACGGCGCATCAGTTCTGTGACTGTCTGGTAGTTAAGCAACTTGGATGCTTTTATCTGATGGTCAAGCTTGTAGCCAGCCACACTGGCCGGAATCGGTATGGCACTAGCGGTAGCCGCACTCGGTATGGGATTAATGGAAGACATGTTTGGCATAATACTAGCAAAGGCCGTATGTATTGGGGGACTAATAGTGGTCACATTTGGTATGGCACTTATGGAAACCATATTTAGCTTAGGACTAATGGTAACCATGTTTTGTATGGGACAAATAGTAGCCATGTTCTTCATGGAACGTAAGGCAGCCTCGCTTGGTATGGCACTAATGGAAGACGTATTGAGCGTGGGACTAATGGTAACCGTGTTTGGTATGGAACTAATGGAACCACCGTTTAGCTTGGGACTAATAGTAGCCACGACATACTGTTGTTTGGCAACACTGATTGGCTGCTGAGTTGAGCCAGAACCAGTATTTGGAGACTCGAAGCGCGTTGGTTGCGGCACATTGGACAGGAGACCGCGCGACGCTGCAGGCGTGACCGGTGCAGCCGTATTCACTACGTTGGCAGCCCTCGAGGCAACACACTCTTGAAGACTGATTGGCTGCTGAGTTGAGCCTGGACCAGTATTTGGTGACTCGAAGCCCGTTGGTTGCGGCACATTGGACAGGAGACCGCGCGACGCTGCAGGCGTGACCGGTGCAGCCGTATTCACTACGTTGGCAGCCCTCGAGGCAACACACTCTTGAAGACTGATTGGCTGCTGAGTTGAGCCTGGACCAGTATTTAGTGAATCGAAGCCCGTTGGTTGCGGCACATTGGACAGGAGACCGCGCGACGCTGCAGGCGTGACCGGTGCAGCCGTATTCACTACGTTGGCAGCCCTCGAGGCAACACACTCTTGAAGACTGATTGGCTGCTGAGTTGAGCCTGAACCAGTATTTGGAGACCTGAAGACTGTTGGTTGCGGCACATTGGACAGGAGACCGCGCGACGCTGCGGGCTTGAGCTGCGTAGCCGTATTCACTACGTTGGCATCCCTCGAGGCAATACACTCTTGAAGACACCATCGTATGACCGAATCCACCGTACTTCCATCAGTCTTGGTGTGCTTCATATAAGCATCAAGCAGAAGGCCAGCAAATACTTTCTCCTTGTGTGCCAGACGCTTCTGAATACGACGATAGCATTTATAAACGTCGATAACGAGTGCCTTCGGTGTCTTCTCGTCTATCTTGGACCGCACGGCGCGGAGGCAGAGGGCGAACGCCTGGCGGGACAGCTGCTCGCGCTCGGTGTCTCGGAGGTACTTCTTGTCGGTGTCGGGCGTGACTCGCAGCTGGATGCAGACGGTGAGCAAGAGCGCATGATCACATTCCTTGGTCAGCAGCTCCATCAGCAGCTGTACGCAGCGTGACATGTGACTGGCGAAGCTCCCGGCGCGGTCGATCTCGGATGTCGGGATTCGCCAAACGCCGTTGAACAGGTTGTTGGACTTGCGGTCGGAGAAGAGCCCCGCTACAGTCTCGCCGCCGATGCAGCGGTACGAGCCGAGAAGCAGCTCTCTGCACTTGGTAAGATCTCTCCGCTGCTTGGAGTGGAAGTAGAAGTGCGCCAAGCGGTAGAGAGACTTGTAGTGCGTTGGGAAACGCAATACGCACTGCTCCAATGCGTGCACGCATTTTTGTTCTATGTCCCAGTTGTCAAGTACAAGAAGCTCTGGTTCATCCTCCTGGGTACGGGTCGAGTCCGACTGGTCGGAACTTGACGAGTCAGATAAATCCTCTTCGCTGCTCGAACTGGCTGTGGTGCTTGATTCCCTGCTGTCTTCCTCGGATAGTTTATTGTTTGGTTCATCTTTCTGAAAGTTCGTCATTGACTTGATGATCCCATCTCTGTCCTCAAGGGGATTGTCCGTCCTGACCACGACGTCATAGTTGGAGTAAACCGCGCCCCGAGGTGAGTTGCGCTCTCCGACGCTGTCACAAATCTTTTCTCCAGCAACGTCGTTCTCAGACATTTCTTTCCGTTCCTTCAGTTGACCTCCAATGTCAAGAGTGATGTTCACTTCTAGCTTGTCGGAAACTTGGATAGATCCATCCTCTTTGACGTCTTCTGTCCCCAACATTACGCTGGCTTGCACGATCTCATCTAATATCTTCTCCTCGACATCCGTTAGCTGCCGATCAGTTTCACATCGTTGGCGTTTAGCCGGGACAACGTCCACTCCCATTCGTTCATTTACCATCCTTTTCCTTGTTTCTTCTTCACCTACTTTCCCTTCTCGCATCACGAACGGTCCTTTACTGGCACGATCAATGTAGGCATGGAAGAGAGTGCGGGCGTTTTGCTCCACACCTTTACTTTCGCGTGCCTCCATATATTTTAAGATTGCTGCATGGATTCTGTAGTAAACCTCAAGTGCCTCCACTGCAAGGATTTGCGAATTATTGTAACTGACTTTTAGGGGATATTCAGCGCCGTTCGAATGCAAGTACATGACACAACATTCGTATTCCGATAGATACACTTCGGGCTGGGCGCCTCGCTTCTCGGCCGCCTTTCCGAGCATGTAGTGATGCAACCACCGTTCGTCCTGAGCCCCCTGAGCGTCTCCGACCCGATACCATGCCTTGTTAGCCGTGGAGAAGCATTTGACGGCAAGTTTTAACATCTCCTCTTTCTGCGACTCGACTTGAACAAATGTCTGCATGTTCATGCCTTCGTTATCCTGTTTCAAATGCCTGCAGCAGAACGAATGTACCATGTAGACGAAAGAGCCGAACTCGATCCACAGCAGCGAGTATTCGTTGTTGATCTCCAACGCGCGTTGATAACATCGTTGAGCGGTGGCCGCGTGACGCAGGAAGACATTTTCCGAGAACGTCATCGCGCAGCTGTTCAGCGCGGTCTCGAGACGACTACCAATGGAAAGCGCGCATCCCGCCCAAGAGTCCAGTCGGAGTGGGTTTACGCATATATCCAGCATGTAGTGCTCGCTCGCGGCTGACCACTCGCTGTTCTTGAAATAATAGTCAGCGAGGACGTAGTAGAGTGATGCGATCTGATGCGGGAAGTCAATCTCGACACTGGGCAGCTCGTCTGTGTGGCCGTCGATGTAGCGCTTAAGCTCCTCCAGCACTGGCGTCGGATCGCACTCCGTCGGCACGAGAGTCGTGAATCGCTTGAGCAACAATTCGGTCTCGGCACTGATGCATCCCTCTCGATATCCGTCGAACTCCGGCAGTTGAGGAGGACAATATACCTGATAGAGTTGCATGACACGCTGCCAAGTGAGAGTTATGTTAGGCACACCGTGGTCAATGGCGGTCACACGTGTTTTGGTCTTCCTGCTAATGTGACCATACAGGCAGAAGACAGCCTGTTCCACATGCAACGTGAGCTCATCGCGAGACGACGCCAACGCAGGATCGTTTAGTTTGGGTATGAACACGTCAATCATATGACGAAGAAGAGCGCCTTCGTTCGAGGTACACCATGATCTTTTCGCAAGACGATCGTGTGCTATCATGAGTATTCTGAGGGAGGCTGGCATCGCCTCTTCTTCCCCCCCCTCTTCACTTGGAGAAGCGCTGACCTCGTAGTGTTGCAAGATTACCTGCAGCAAGATCCAAGGCAGAATGGTATCGATCGGCATGGCAACAGTGTCAGTAACGTTAAGCTGATGGCACACAATGTGCGTCAGATTCTGAACCAACCGAGAGAGGCGGTCGGTATTGATTGTGTCAAGCAGAGTTAAGCCAACATCATCGAGCCAGTGCATCACATACCAGACGACGATGGCGACAGTTTCCGACCAAGATTGCTGACTTGCGCTTGAGTCGGCACACTTCAGGTATTTGGCGAGAGCTTCGTTGAGGCACGCCTCGCCGCAGTAGAGTGCTTCTTTGTGATGCTCCAGTTGCGAGAGAGCTTCCACGAGCATTGTCAGTTGCTCATGGCGATCGGGGATATCCGTATCATCGCATCGCAGTGTTTCATAGCCATTCTCTAAAGTGACTTTGAGAATTTCTACAAGTGTCTCATAATCGGCAGAATCATAAAGCTGTCGAACTTGACACAGGCTCTGGTCCGTAGTCAATGTCGCTAACAGTTTGTTAGCGACGGCAGAGTTGATCAACGGATTAGAAATACAGTTCACGAGCCTCACTTCCCTTGGTCCTGCGTCACTTTCCAGAAGATCCACCGCCGCCTCAAGATTCTGCATCGCCCGATCCTCGTGTTGGCCCAAGGCGAGCATCACGTGAGCGGACAGCCAATAACAGCGCAGGGTGTGGTCAAGTGACATGTCAGAAGTCAAGATCACCGGCATCACAAAGCCGATCTCTTCACACAGTCGAGTTGTATCAACAGGCATATCGTCCAACATAAGCTCGGCGTAGACCAACGAGACAAGAGCATTATCCCTGAGCCAATCACAGGACTTCGAGAGTGAGGGGTGTATGTGGAATCTCCTTGCAAATACATACAGCTGTTTGTAGAGTCGTGTCAGGCCAGCCGGCCAATGCATCTGCCATTTAACACTCAACGCCTTGAGTAAGTCCATGATGATATCTCCGATGCGATCCCCGGCGCTCGCTAGAAACTCCTCCACATCGTGATATTCCGCTGCTGTCGCGAAGTAGCCTTCTGCTTGTGGTTCACAAGTTGAATCTGCCGTAGAGGGGATTTGATCAAACAGTTTGAATAACTCCATCGTGTCTTGAGAATCATCAGCACACTTCGTAATGTCATTGTTGTTAGAAGGAAGAAGTGAACGTGGGAAGAGAGAACTTAGCACATGGCCCAAGTCGTCGCCTGCTTCCTTTCCCCGGGCTGTGGAGCGGACACGACCAGACCTCCGCTTGTTGCTCGATATCCACTGCTCCAAGAAACTATGCTTCTTTCCTAGAGTTCCTGCTTCTTCATCTGGAGGCTCTTCCTCCTTCTCCACCTCCATAGCCTCTACTTGTAGCTCCATATCTTGTTCGCCATCGCTCGCCACCGCCGGTACACAATCTGTGAGACTAATCGGCGACAACAAGCTACCGTTTGAATCCAAATGATTGTACAGCGACAACAATGCTTCTGCCAACACCAACCACGTTTGTGAAGACAAAGGTTTCAACAGTCCAACAGTTGGTAACACTTCTGGTTCGAACAGGTGCTTGAATTTGTCTCGTAGTTTGATCTTCATTTCCAGGGCTTCTTGAACCATAGGTTCACTTTCTGTTTTATTGTAGTCTTCATTCAGGTTTCCCAGATCCTGGTCTGGATAATATTCCTTGAAGATTTCCAACAAGCACGGCTGTGTGGTGATAATGTGGTCCCGGAATGCCAGACCCTTGAGGTATCCGGGTTCCAGTGCCAGACTTCGGGACACGAAGTAGAGACATGTGATGTAGTCGTTAGTGACGAATAACATTGTGATAGCTTTGTCCAGGCATGGCCAGTGACGCGGGCTATTATGAAGACCCTCTAGAAAAGCCTCCACAGCTAGCTTATAGTCGATAACTTCGATCCCTAAAGTTCCGATCTGATACCAGAGACTGACGTCGCTGCCATCTAGGCGCGATGCCTGCAAGTAGAGTTCAATGGCTGCTTTCACATCACCTTGTTTCACAACGATGCTGGCCAAGTTCTTGAGACACGAGTACTTCAACATCAATTCAGGCGGCTTCGAGTTATCCGCACCATCCGGAACTTGATACTCCGCCAGGAAAGAACTCTCGAGAAGAACTCGGAGAATCTCGCCCGCAGCGTTGAAATCATCCTCACCCAGAAGTATTAATGCTTTATTGTATTGTGTGAAGGCTGACTGTTCATGTGCTTCTTTAGTGACTGTTTGAATGTCTTCATCATTTTCACTTTCATCAGATGTGTCAACATTCAATGCGCGCATGCGAATCATAATTTATAATCGTACCTTTAGGCCATTACAAGTTGTAAACAAAGCAAGTAGCACAGGTTAGTGAGCCCTTACCATGCTGCCAAAGATACTAATTTCTAATAACGTCAAAATTCACTTTATCTCCAAGACGGAAACACGTAAAATATGTCAAGCGTTATTTAATTAATAGGTGTTTGATCACCTGAAACGTCGCGATTCATAAAATCAAAAATCGAACACATTTGAAAATGTTCATTTATGGCGGACGGAACGTTTTGTTGTTGTGATGATCAAAACAAACTTTAAAGTTTAAAGTTGGCAATAGTGACTGTCTGCGACCTTGAGCTGTCGGCACTTGCCTGTCTGTGTGCGAAATGCGTAGTGGTGTGAGTGAATCAGCTGTGATTGGAATTTGGATTTGGAATGAAGTGGCGATGATCTGCAGATGGGATGGGTTCTTTTTGTGCTTATTATACACATAGATCACATGTTCAAAGTGTCAAGACTTGGTACTTCATCTGTGGTCAAGATCAATATGCATTTCTCTAGGTAGTTCATCATTACGTGGTGAGAAGTTTGTCAACATGAATCCTAACACCATCAAGATGCTGGAAGCGTCTCAGGAGAAACGTATCAATCCTTTATACACAACTGTGGCCAGTACGATAACAGCCTTTGTGAATATAACAATAACTTATCCATTGTATAAAATAATGTTTCGACAGGTAAGTCATTTAGTGTTTTTAATGTTATGAAATTTATCCTGAAAAGAGCTCCACTCTTGCAACAAATTAAAAGATGATCATAACAAGTTGTCATCTCTCCTTAGATGTTTGAAGACATAAAATTCACAAGCGCCTTTCGTCAGTTGCGGACAGAAGGCGTGTTTTTCCTATACCGTGGGAGTTTACCCCCTTTATGCCAAAAAGCGGTGTCATTATCGATAATGTTCGTGGGGTACAAGGAGGTGCGAACCCCCTTGGACAAGGCTGGCGTACCATTCGTCATTGCCAATGGCACCGCAGCGTTGATCGCTGGATGTAGCGAGGCCCTTGTATTAAGTCCATTTGAAAGAGTGCAAACGCTTCTGCAAGATCGTCATCATCACAAAACTTTTAAAAACATGACGCACACCCTGAAAGTTCTGGCGGTAGAACATGGTCTTCGAGAATATTATCGTGGACTCAGTTCCATTTGCCTGCGAAACACCGTCACAAACGCCATGTATTTCTACCTCCTTGAGAAAGCACACCAGAGAATGCCGCAAACCGACAATAAACTGACCAATTTTATGAAATCATTTCTCTCGGGATCATTTATTGGAGCGTTGGGTAGCACTGCCATTTACCCATTAAACGTAGCTAAAATTCAAATGCAGAGCACAATTGGAGGAAGTTTTCAAAAAATGATTCCGGTATTGCTACAGCTTTACAAGGAAAGAGGGTTCAGAAATCTGTACAGAGGAGTACATTTAAATTACACCCGCTCCTTTATAAGTTGGGGAATTATTACTGCACTCAATGAATTTTTATTAAATGCTTTTAGTAGCTCGGAAGTATAATGTTTAGTAAATAGCTAGTCACTTAACACCTAAGTCTAAATTTAATTATTATGTAATTTTTGACCATGAGATTTCTTTACAGAAGTCTGTTCCATTTTTGTAATAACCTGAGAATACTGTAGAAGGTCTATTGTTAGAATTGAGGGGATACGGACTGTACTCATACCAAATACCAACATGACAAAATCTAAGCCAATCAAAATCGAATACGTGTGTTTTCAAACATGGAGTCCACTTCACTGACGGGAGTACTGAACGTCATGAAATATCTATTTCTACTAGGATTTATTGCATCTTTAAATAAAATTGAAGGTAAAATCGATTGCTTTATTCACAATACATAATTTAAAACAAAAAATTCCTGTAGGTATACTTCTTTGTCTGACGTGAAACTATTGACACTTTCAGGCCGGAATAACCAATTTGTCACTTGTGGCTCTGTGCTGAAGTTGATGAATGTTGGTTATAAAGTGCGTCTGCATTCACATGACGTGAAATACGGCACTGGGTCTGGACAACAAAGCGTCACAGGCACGGAAACACAAGAAGATGTCAACTCTCATTGGGTCGTGAAGGGGGAAACCAAGAATCACTGCACCCGGGGGTAAGTGTCAAGTTAGCTTGTTGACTGGTGTTCTTTAGGATCGACCTTAGTAGCTCATCTGTTCATAAAACCTTATTATTAATCAGATGCATGCAGCGTACTAAGGAAATATACCTTGCCCTAGTTGCTGTCCTAAAAACCTATCTCACCTAACCTACAAAATGTGTGTGTGTCAGTTAACGGCACATTTTGATGAGAGTGAACAAACGCATGGGTGATATTCCAGTGATGCTGTGAAGTGCGGTGACGTGATCAGAATCCAGCATCTCGCCACGACGAAGAATCTCCACTCCCATCACTTCTCGTCTCCGCTCTCCGGGAATCAGGAAGTGTCGGCGTACGGAGATGACACAGGTTCGTGCTGCTTATTCCTTGCTCTCGGTTTCACTTGTTGTTGTGGCTCATTATTTGATACATCTTCGTTGAAGGTTTGAGATGAATGTTGGTTCCGTTTAGCAAGCTAACTTTAGACTAGGTACCTATGGTCGTGGAAATGAGTATCGATCACCCTCCTTCCCGTTCCAGGCATTTACGTTCTATTCTCCCCCCTCCGGCAACCGATAGCATGGTTCTCGTTTGAATGTGGTGGGGGGTGAATGGAGGGTGAGCGACACACAATTCCCAGACTGTACAGCCTTTTTATTTTTATTTTTTATCGTGTTTACCATTGCGGAGTGGCTATTTTCACCGTGTGGTGAGAATAGCGTCAAGTGCTATTATCACCGTGTGGTGGAAATAGCGTCAGGTGCTATTATCACCGGGTGGTTAAATATCCAACTGCTATTTTCAAAGTATTTACCATCTAGAATCTTATGGCAGTATTATAATCAGATCAAATATTACACACGCAATAATTGTCAATAATTGTCACATGTTTATTGAAGTAGATTTAAAGTCTTTAAAAAGGTTTTTCATCATTATCGAAAAATAAAGTCAAACTAAAAAACATATTAAAAAATGTTGAAAAGTGTGACAATAGCTATAAACAGCCCTTGAAGTCACAAATGCAAGGCAAACTAATAGATTGGGTAGATTGTGATGCCAATTGTGATCGATGGTTTCACAGTGTTTGCTTAACTGGTGACTTGTCAAATTATGTGTGTACTTTTTGTCATTCAAATGCCTGAGATTCAAACAATCTGTGATTGATTTACATTTTATTACAAAAATATTTAGGACAATCTATAAAATGAGATATAAGTCTGTGATTTAACTGATGTATTTGTATTGTATTTTGTATTTAGTGTGTTTATAACAATCTGTGATACAGTGCTTACATTTTGCGTGTGTAATATTTGATCTGATTATAATAATGCCATAAGATTCTAGATGGTAAATACATTGAAAATAGCAGTTGGATATTTTAACCACACGGTGATAATAGCACCTGACGCTATTTCCACCACACGGTGATAATAGCACTTGACGCTATTCTTACCACACGGTGAAAATAGTCGCGTTCTTACCATTGATACCCGAGTTCCAATGATGTTGGAAACTAGTAATTCTCTGGCCTTGCACTCTGAATGAAGGTATCAGGTTCGAATCCTGCACCCCTCCTTTCTGACAGAAATGTATTTATAGTTCCTCAATCAAGAGACAAATGATGGGAAGGTTCCCTACTACCTAATGGCAGCAACCGTTATCTTCTCGAATGGTCCATCATTATCATTCATTCGTTGGGTTTTGCAGAACCTTGCACAGTTGCAGAACTGTGACGTTAAATAGCATCATTAAAAAAGAAACTAAAATAAGAGAGTGTTAGTGCTGTTAAGTGATATTCCAAGTTTCCAAGTTACAGCTTGACGATCGACGCTCGGCGCTAGCGTTGAAAGATGAACATGGTTTATCTTTTGACCTTGAACGCCAGCGCTCTGCGTTGGTCAATCAGGAGTCTCAACGGCGAGCGCCGAACGTCGAACGAACGCCGAGCTGTAAATGTACCTTAATGCAAAACCTTACAGTAAATGCACAGTGCAATTGTGTTTGCCACTTACCCTGAAGGATGCCTCATTGTTTGCCGTGAAAGAGGCCTAACCCGATGCTTTCCTTCCGCAGGCGAAGGTGACAGCGGAGATCACTGGGGCGTGGTGTGCGACTCCACATACTGGATGCGCAACTACGAGGTGAGCTTCAAGCACGTGGACACGGGCGCCTTCCTGGCGGTCAGCGGCAAGACGTACGGCCGTCCGATCAACGGCCAGGCGGAGGTGGTCGCGGTCGCCAGTCCCGGGTCGCACTACGTCGCCTGGCAAGCCATGGAGGGTCTCTTCGTCCACCCCTCCGAGATGCAGCCGAAGATCTTGCACGACGAGATGCACCACACGGAACTCTAGGCGCTCGAACGCGACGCAGGTATCAACTTCAGTCGGACAGAGTAGGGACGTTGCTCTATTGATCTTATCGGCACTGTTACAAGGTTTCATCGTTCATGCTGTCAAAACCTTCCACAAACCGCTACATTCTTCATATCATCTTGATTAGGTTGTGGCAGTATGAACGATTCGAACGAACTAACTAATAGATCCGATCTTTACACTCGCGATTTATGACATTCCTTTGCACAGAATTCTGACCTCTGTACAAAACTTCAAGTTTCGTTTCTTTTACATCCAACTCTTGGCCGGATCTCCGAGTACCTAGCTGAAAATATTTTTACTACCTGCACTGATTTTAAATAATAATTCTAAGGACCAGTTTTTCAATGATTTGTTATTGCAGTTGAAAGATGCGTCCACATAGACCGGTTTTTAGTTTTACTTTTTTTTCTATGGACCAATCATCAGTCTGCCATGCGCTGATACTGGCCTTATGATTGGCTATATGTGGTAATATAGCACATAGGTATATTATAGGTTATAGGGCATTATAGGGCACATATTATAGGTAATATGTGGTACTTAGTGGTAATTCCATGAATATTGTCATTGGTTGGTGCCACAATATAGTCATCTCAGCTGTTCTCGTTCAACAGAGTGAAAAGTTTTAGTTCAAACTGGCCCTAAGATATTTTATTTTTAATCAATGATAAACTGTATGCATTTAGTTCCCAACGTTCCATTTGTCTGTCTGATGTTGATTCGAAGAGTTTAATACGCATTTCGTGATAAGGCTATGATCTTTGCTCATGTTCTGTAGCGTCTGGCGGAGATTCCTGGCGGATTTTGAAATGTTGCAAACAAGACTTTTCAAGACATGAAGTGAACTTGACAAATAAGCCCCCTTACCTACAAGACCTGTAGGTAATTTGAAGGGTCATTGAATTATAATATACCAACCTAACTTGATATGTACCACTTAGCTTCCTACATAAAGAAAAATATGACGTAAATTGAATACATGCTGAATTCAGTTTATTTTGAACTTGTACCGATGTAACTGAATACTGGAGATAGAAATCCCCAGATTAGATTTTGATTGTTTCTTGTGTCATTTGTTGGATTTGGGACAAACTAGCCTTGCAATACGTTTTTGGTGCAATGTTTAGTAGTTGGTAGGTATGAGTCAATTTCAGCATTTTTAATCATAACGAGTAGATGAGAAAATATTCACGTGAAATTAGCCTCGGGATTTTGGACGATTTTGTTCAGCCGTAATAATTGGACAGAATAAATTTGAAACTTCGACAGTATCCGTTTGATGATGTGTCAAGCATTCAGTTGATTTTATTTACCTGTCTCATGGTCGAGTAGCTTATTGCCAATTATTTCTTGCGCACAAAATCATCCAATGTCGAGCTATAGAGCAAATGATGAATTGTATGAGGGCAGATGCTTGACACCGTTTGATGTCATTATGTTACTGTTTTTATGATGTCACTGGTGTTCTACTTCTGTCGTTAAGTAGCGCAACTATTTATTTAATGCAAGATATGAAACCTCCCAATATAAATGACTGTCCAATGCACTGCTTGCTGTTGCAACTTATTGGCGCAACTTTGTTGCCGATAGGCAGATACAAGAAGTTGCATTCTACACTCACTTGCCGGCAATTGTGTTCCCTAGTAGATACTGCTTCACCGAAAGTTAATTTAAATCGCTATTCACCTAGAATAATGAATAATCAATAATTCTCTAGAGGAATAATAATAAAAATATGCTTAACTGATGGTCAAACATTCGTGACTGCTAGTCAGATATTTATAAACTAACAATAGAAAAACAATTCAAGAACAAAACTACTTGTTCAGGGATAATGGTGCAGATGGATTTCTTGAACAAAATATCTGTCTGTGATCTTTTTATGGTTTTAGAATTGTTTTGTGATGGTTTCAAAGACATTTTGTTTGATGTGAATTAAGAGTTAATTATTTTTCCAGAGTATTATTACACAGCAACAGCACCATGTGCTCCGACAATGTGTATGCAATGTTGTTGCCAAGCAACCTCTTAATGTTCGTTATTGCACAAGAAGCTTCTGCTTCTTCCAAGCTAAATTATCAATGTAGAATAAACAAAATTTGACTGTGAATAAGTTTCTAAATTTATTGAGTAATCCTTGACAATGCTTCCTCAGCGCCCCATAGCGGTGACTATATTTGTGTTTGTGAACGGCTTTGAGAGGCCGGCGAGGAGGTTTCAGCTGACCGACTTCGACTTGCGGGCGTATTATCCCACGCTGGATGTGATCGCAAGAAGATCCGGGCTGCGGCAGACGGGAGTGAAGTCGTACGTACAGGGAGTTTTGTAGACATTGCCGTGTCGGAAGCTAAATGAATGCAAGACATAGAAATTGAATTGTGTGGTAGAGAAAGGCATTAATACATTGCTAGGAGTTTTGACATCATTAGAGAAAAGTAAAACTAAATAAGAATCCATGATGCTTATTTTATTCTCAAGTTTGTTGAAAATGTTAGCCATGCGGAAATGAGCCACTGCACAATAGATTCAGCTACGCTACTTTATCATTGAAAAAATAAAAGATTTCGCATAGTCGCATAGTTGACCCAACAAATAATAAAACGGTATTTGAACGAAACGGATTGGGTGCTGGTCAGGCTCCTTGACAATCAAACCTTGTTATTTATTATCAATGAAATCGGAGCTTGCCTACGAGAGTTAGATGACGAGTTAGCACAGACTTCAAAGGATGATGCTGTCACATGGTTTTCAGCCATTACCTACATTTCTTTCAAATTCCGTTTTATAATATGTTGACAGCCTCAAGCTCGAAAGATTTTCCAGATTTATCGACGCAAGTGTCCAGAGTCTACTGGATTTCGTCCATAAGATTATTAGCTCACGGTCTTGTGGTGTTGAGGACTGACACCCTCAAATATCTACTTGCGGACGCAACTTCTGTAGAGCATGAGGCTGTGATGAGTGTAATACAAAACATAATTTTGAAGTCTAACACTCGATTTTGCAAGCAATTGAATGGTGCCCTTTCTCTAATTTGCAGGATTACATTTTTATAGGGATTTTTATCAGTGGGCAGATTTAGAATGACAAAATAATTCATAATGACACCTCAACATTGGGCTTCTCGTGAAGTCTACTAATCGGCCAAAGGAAAAATTATCAGAAAATAAATTGGAATTAGAAATTCTTCCTTGACCAATCATTGGATCATTGTGGAATGAGAGATTTCCCACTTGTGGAGCTACAGAGTTTACAGACAGACATCTTATAATGTGATCAATTTTCAGTAAATTGGATTTATTCATCGATAGGTTTTATTTTGGCTGAGTGTCTTCGCTAGTTAATAAGAGAGACAAAACACGTGCAATGTTCCGTGTTCAGATTGTCAGGGTTCCCAGCCAGGTCTCAAAAATTTATGGGCAATTTTGCTTAAAAATATGGGTCCTTCAATGGGATTTTATGGGTTTTAAAGGGTACATTTCTGATAAAATGCATTACCTAGATGCATTATATCGCATTTATTGAATACACATTTTGATCAGCTGAAAGCTATATAATGCACTGCACTAAAAAAATCTTGAAATATGCATAATATTGTGACAGGGACAGCAAAGGTATGAAATGTTAAAAATCATTACTAGTCATTTAGTACAATAGCTTAAATTTCATAAAAATGGCTTTAATTCATTCTTGAAATTCAAAATTTTCCGAGGCCTGCCCGGCCCGGACCCGCGTGTTGTTGGGAGACTCTCCCTCAGGACCCAATTGATGCCATAAGCAGGCGATCCCCCCCCCCCCCCCCCCCCAACCACCATAACTGCATCACGAAAAGTATTAACTAGTCCTCTGTCCCGGATTGCATGCATTGAAAGGTGGCAACCCTAGTTTTATTATAAATTATAATAATTATTATGCATATTATTGAAATCCACTTTTTGAGCTCGACAATGCTAGGAAGGGGGAAGTGTAGTTTGAAGAATAGCGAAAGTGGGAATGGGCAAAATAGGTTTAAAGAACTGAATAATCTGCAATTTTAAGATAAGGAAGAATTGGTTTCAGTTAGTAATGAGTCACCAAAAACTACCAAGTTATTGCGAAAATTAAGTTTAAATGTATTAGTTTCCATATTTCTTCTCAAATATTTAAATATCTTAAATTAATCATCTGGCAACCCTGTGCAAGCGATATGACACAGAAGATTTAAAATAATAGACAATAAATATTGCGTTTTGAAATTCAAAATTCAGAATTCCGACTATTGCTGTCCCGAAATGATTATTCTAATTCTGGGAAAAGGACAACAATCGCGAAATATCTGGAATGGGCGGCAACCCTATAGTTTATACGGGGCAATACTTTGGGAAAACTTGCTAAATTGCATTTGAAACATTTTACATGAAGCCCCAAATGTCATGCGGGTCCGGGCCGCACAGGCCCGGAATTTTTGTTGAAATTTAGAAGTATTTTTTGATCATTTTTATGCGTTTTGGACAGTTTTCGGCGATTTATTTGGTAATTAATTGAAAAATATAATATGTGGAATAGATTCCTCTTCATTTTATGGGTCAGACCTAGAAAAGTGGGAATTATAGTGCCTATAAATTGAAATGCTGAAAAAATGGGTTTTAGGGGTTTTATCGGCCGCCTGGGAACCCTGAATTGTACACCCTCTGCGGTCGACAGTTAATAAGAGAGACAAAACACATGCGATGTTCCGTGCTCAGATTGTACACACTCTGTGATCGACAGTTAATAAGAGAGACAAAACACGTGCGATGTTCCGTGTTCAGATTGTACACACTCTGCGGTCGACAAATAAAACATCATCTCGACCTGCAAGATGGCGGAGCGTACGTCGCAGTGAGCGGGAACGACAGGTTCCGCATGCGTCGTTACTCGGACTCAGCTTGCAGCCAGTTTAAAAAGCAAGTACCATTTTAAATGTCTCGTCAGGTGGAAAATGCCAAGATGATTTCTCGGGATCATTGATACAAACTGAATAATTTTGTGAGACATTAACATAAAAACAAACAATCTTTGCAATTCTGATAAAATCCAAATTATCCCAAAAAACAGAGCTGGGTAGTAACTTAACGAAAGTAACGCGTTACCGGTAACGCATTACTTTTTTGTAACTTTTACAGTAACGCGTTCCTGCTATGATAGAAGTAACTTAGTAACGTGGAAAGTTCCTTTTTGTTGTGGAACTTTCACATTTATAAAAGTTCCTTTTGCAGTTACTTTTAAAGCAGAATGTACCTTCCCTCAACATTCAAAACTACACCATATCTGCCCTCAAATATGTACCTGATTTTCTCTGATAATTGGAATTTTAGGCCACCTGCACAAAACCGCATTCCAATCACGCCGTTCATGCTTAGTGCGTCACCAGTTCGTCCTCTCACTTGCACTTGACCAACCCTGCCGTGGCATGGGGAAAGGGGGTAGAATTAGATGCAAGCCTTCTTACTTGGAGGAATTTCGTTGAAAATTTTGTTTTCCACAGAGAAAAAATTACAGCCTGAATTTGTGTTTTAGCAAATTGGCTGCATTCCGGAAATAAAATGGTCAAGTAACTTTCAAAGTAACTTTTCATTGAAAAGGAACTTCCAGTTCCTCTGATTAGTTGAGGAACTTTAACTTTAACTAGTTCCTTTTTTTCGGAAAGTAACGTAACTTTAACGCGTTCCTATTTTTTTGGTAACTTACCCAGCTCTGCCAAAAAATGCCTAGAACTACAATAACACTTTGACAATCTAAAATCGTTTCAATGATACTGCAAAAGATTTTAGCCCAATGCAGCAACTTTCTAAGTGCCGTGAGGAGAGAATCTGACAGCTGAAATGTTTCAGGGGGCTGTTTTTGAACCGAGGGACAGTCAGTTTAAACACTTTCGCTGCTGCGGACGAACCAGGTAGATTTCTGATACAGATTGGATTCAATGTTTTACGTGTGCAAAATGAAGCAACTGTTGTCACTAGCTGAAATTTTTGGATCCAAGCAGTGGCAGTCTGGCAAGGCATTCCCTGTCGTTTGCAGGCCCTTTTTAGTTTTCACATATTAACGGCCTTTTTCATATTTTACGAGCGTTTTTCGTTTTCTACTATGTTTTATGGGCCCTTTTGCCTTGTCGCATACCAGTCTGCCTCTGGAGCCTAGTTTATACAGACATTTCAGAATAACCTTCCTGAAAATGTAGAGGGAAATGTATCAGAATGAGTTTTGCTATTACTTATAGAATAGATTATAAATTCTTTCAACCAGAAGGACTGAGTTGTGAATGGGATATGGAAAGCTGCATTCCTCTCTACAGATATAAAGCACTTCGTCCCCAAGCGTCGTTCTCCGTCGCCTGCTCCGCTCCCCGCTCCTAGCCGCTTCGCAATCCCATATTACCAAGAGAAGCATCGTCCTCGCTCGACCAAGCCGCTTCCTCGGCCTTCCAAGTCGGTGCACCGTGTCAGCCGCCCGACAGAACCGATTATTCTGCCGCAAGTTCCGTTCTACTCCGCGATACACTCTCATCCGCACGGACGGAAGCACAGGGCCCACGCATGGAACCAACATGATATTTCCAGTTATCTGCAGGACGGTTGGATTATTAAATGTTCCAAGAGAAAGGCCACCAATTAGACGGAAAAATTGTATGTAGACATTTTGAGATAAAAATAAAAAAAAACTATTGATGACATCACTCATATCTGATGGAGTGTTATCTCCATTCATAATTCTTCTGGAACCTTCCTTATTTTTTTAAACTTAATTTCTGTAGTAATTATGAATAGGAAGTGTTATGCACAGTAAGTAATAAGAGACAAATTAATGATGTTACCAATTCCACTGAATGGCTCATTCCCAGAAATAATTGTGATTACTAATGAGGAAGTTACTCCCAATTAAGTGATGCTTTTGCATTGGTGGCTGCATGCCTTCTTAATTAATTTCAAGATTAGATAATATTTGGTACCTATGCCAACTATGAACCATATGACAAAACAAACAACAATTTTGATAGGAAGGGATGTGCATTGACAGTTTTGACAACTAAAGAAATATATAGTTTATTAATACGTATTGGAATAAACATTAAAAATTAAAATATGTACAAACAATTTGACTGAAATGTTTGGTACAAGTACATTTCCATGGAGGAACCAAACCGCTGCAGTCAAAATTCTCATTCAGATTCGTAGCTGAAATCTTTGGATAAAAGAGCTCGTTAAACACATTGAACACTTATTAAAATACAGAAAGATGGGCATCACAAATAAGCCCAAAACATTTATACTTGCAGGCAAAAAAATTTACCCTCAGCATACGGACGTATGTGGAAGGTAGGTAGGTAGCGATATATTTTATACTAAAATAATTGAATGTCATACGTATGTAAATATCATTTAATTATGATTCAAATTAATTAGTCAGATTGTCATAACCCAAAAGGGTGAATCCACTAAGGTTCCGTTAAGTTTAATTGTTCTACAGTAGGATCACTCGCATAAGACAAAGAGGTCTAATTTTACAACCTTCAAATACCAAACTCTATTCTAGCACTGTAGTATATTTCAATGTCTGTGAGAGCAATGTTTCCAGACATAAACATATATTTTGTCTTGCAATCTAAATGCAAATGGGAAATATTTTATAATGCAAATTTATTATGCAAATAATGTGTGTCTACAGTAATAGAGTAATGAGTAGTCCAGACAGAGTGAGAGGGCAAAGGTGGAGATAATTATGTAGATGGCATGTGCCAGTACTGTGGAAAAATGCTTGTTATGCATGGCACATTTAAGATGTAGTAAAGAATCAAATATTAACAACTGCATCATATAAGGGAGTAATATTTGTTAACCTCCACAATTTTATAAATCCAATTTGAAGAGGCGCCAAGGTAAATGTCTCTGGCAAAAAATTACAAGTTATCACAAAATTTGTTTTCCACGCTGCTATAATCGTGTCAGTCTCCCTTCAGAAAGTAGATTAAAATATTTTAAAAAATACACCGTATTCCATGTCAAGAGACGGCCAAGGCAACTTAGTGAACCGCAGAATATTTCTTGAATATTTCTAGAGCCAACAAATAAAATAACCAATGCTCGTCATAGTCCTCAGATTGTACCACAATGTAATTCAAGCAGTTCTAGGAAGGATAGACAATTCAATCCTTATTAAAAAATAGAATACTGAATGTAAAATAGTTTGAATCTGAGCATTGGTTTTCATTACCAACTACTACACAAGAGAAGGGTAATAGGGAACAGACAAAGAAAAATGATCTATTTCTTGAGAAATTTATACATTTTCACAACTTTTCAAATGTTGCTTTTTACAGCATGAAAGCTGTAAAGCAAATTTAAATATCTCAAGAAGTGAAGCACTTTAATTTGGATTCTCTTTCGCTTCTCTCTCAAGGAGCTGTGGGAGTACCGACAGCAGGGGCGGACTGGCCGGGGTGGGATCGCATCCTGGGCCCTTTTTTATGGTTTTGCGGGCCCTTGTCCGGCCGGGTCATGTATATGTAATACACAGTGAGAAGCACCCACCACAGCTCACCAAATCAATACTTAAAGTACCATATTTCAAAATATTTCCTGTGGGGCTTGCCCCCCAGACCCCTTTCCCGACGTCGTGTGATATCGTCGTTACGGGCCCCTTCGTTTTGACGCATCCCGGGCCTGTTCAGCCCAGTCCGCCCCTGATTGACAGTATCCATCCCATCACGCCTCCTTCTTCATTATATTGACCTTGAACTTGATCCTTTTGTCCTTATTGACGAGCTGGTCCATCATCCGCTTGCCCTGGAAGATGGTGCTGTTGTACTGGGGGAAGTACGTCCCCGGGTCCCCGATGGTGCCGCGCTTGCAGATGTCCAGCGAACCGTCCTCCGACACGAACTGGTACTGGAACGTGAAGCGCACGGGCGGAGTTATCTTGGTCACCGCAAACAGGGAGCCTCGCATGTCGAACGCGGTGAAGTCGTACTTCAGCAGGGACCAGAAGAGGTGGTCGTGTGCGGCTGGAAACATTCACGTTGGAATGAACACTCGTGGGCATGATTGTGAGATATTAGTAGATGTTCTTGAAAAAATATAAGCGAACTGGGCTGAAAAGGCTCGTAGAAACAAGAAATTGCATTTTCCATGTACCTACGGGAAAATGTATGTCAAATATAACAAGCGAAAAAAAACCCACCCCTGAGATAATAGAGTTTATAAAATAGAAAATATAAAAACCGATTTAATTTAGAAAGTTACTAAGTACCTACCTACACATAAACTGTGCTTATTTCCCGGGCAATAATTTAATTAAAACATCATTTTGTCTGCATCGGCATAATTGTTTTATTTAAATACGAACTGCATTTTCTAGTATTTCAACTAGGTATCTACTATGAAGTTTATAAAAGCGTTACGATCCCTCGCTTAGAAAATCAAATATCAATTAATCACCTATGAGGCACATGTGCTGTTTCCTCAGCTTGTAGCAAATTGTCTTTGTGTTATCGTTGTTCGACCAGCTGCCCGGATGAGCCTTCTTGACGTGTTCAAACAGTTTGCTTGCCTCCCCCTTCCACGGACACTGCACAAACACCGTAGCCTCGGCCGGGAGAATGTGTATCAGGCACTTGGTTTTCCCGTGGTCGCACGACGCCACGTGGGTCTTAAGGTCTTTCAGTTGGACTTGCGTGGGACAGCCCTTGGCGTGGTTCGAGCAGGGGTAGAGCTGATCCACCAACTGCTCCGCCAGCCGGTTGCGAACCTACGGCAGGAGGCATGGGGCTGTTACACTGTAAGCCATGGTACGGAAACAACTCTCAGGTTTTTGATTGATTGTATAAATTACAATGTAAATATTTACATCAGTAATAATTGTTTTTAATAGGTACATTCAATCCAATAAAATTTTGGTGGTAGAAATTAGTGATGCCATCGGGTAGTAATTTTTGTACCCGGGTACCCGCCAGCAGTACCCGGGCGGGTACCCGCCATCTTTAAAAAAAAAAAAAAATTATTTTTTTTTGATTTTAAGATGATGGAAGAATAAACAGTATACCTTTTGAGTTTTTAGGTATTGTTGCGCAATGGAAATAGCACAATTGAAAATAGGACTGCAGCAAATGGTGCCGCACTGTCTGAGTGGGGACCAGAGTGGTGTTGGAGGGGTAAATTAGCGTGATGATTCCCGTTGGAGAGAGGAATGGCTTGATTGTATACTCCCCTGCTCAATTGGCGCAACAAAAAACAAAATTTATTCAAAAAAAATTTTTTTTTTTTTTTTTTTTTTTTTTTTTTTTTACCACTCGCGGGTTGTGAGTGTAACCCGGGTCTCCCATTACCCGGTTCTGACCCGGGTACCCGATGGCATCACTAGTAGAAATCAAATGTCCAAATATTTTAGTTGTGATTTCGTAGTTTATTGGAAAAAATGTAACATTTCTGACAACATTTAAAATATATTACACAAATTTAAAATCTTAAAATCATAGACAATGAATTATACAACATCAAGTTGACATCTTAATCAATACATATATCGGAACCCATAGGTATTAATACCTTTGGGAGTTCCGATTTAAATCTCGCCCTGGTTTAAATTGACATGGATTTCCTCCAAAACCTAAAATACAAAATGTTTATTTTACACTTGTGCACAACAGTCTGGTTTTTGTAAATTAATGTGAACTACATTACTTTTTCTTATGGAGTTAATAAAAAAAAATGTTTTAAATGATTTGGGCAAGACGCAATACCGATCCGTTGCGATAATTTCGTTCTATTCTAAGTTAACTTACGATTGAGAGCTTCGCCTTGCATGTATAACAGACATCATTCTTGCTGCGACACTTTGAGCACATATTATGTCCGTTGAGACACTGTATGATCGGCGGAGTGCAGTAATCCTCGCACGCCGGGCAAACCAATTCCCGCAGTTGTTCTTTCAGCGTTGCACTCATGGAGCCCAGACCCATTGACACATCTTGTTTATCAGCCATTTCTTAGCTGTGTTCTACCTTGGTGACAGAACTCTTCATAGACACAACCTGATCTCTTTATAGGTTCATGAAGTAGAAACAACACTAATGTTTATGACACATCTCAATTGGCTATTTCTCTTATCACAATAATAATTATCTAAGTACAAGAATGTCTAATAATAACATAGCCTTATCTAACATAGAGAGAATCAGCGGAATACTGACAGACTTTTGCGAGCAACACAGTTTCACTTCCTCTCAAACACTTGCACTGTGCTGAGCGTGCTGCTGCTGATCTGACAGTGACACTTGAGACAATCACTCAACAAGTGGGTGTGCAGAGTTTCAAGGTGACTGTGAACTTGATTCTGATTAATTATATGTTGCGTAATGATTGTAGCAGATGATGCATTTATTAGCCCATTTGTCACTCATTACCACTCAGTAGTAGCAAAGCAATGGAAATGGTCATTAGTAACTAGGAAAACGCTCTGTGTAACGCGTTGATAAGCGAGCACGGATACGTGCAACACCTCGAACCATAATCAATAATATACGTAAAACAATTGAAATCTAGAAGCACGATCCATTAAATTACCTATATTAAAAAAATGAATTTGCTTCTCATTGCAAGTAACACTACACTCATGTGTATTTATTGGAATATTTAGGTATTATGGATTAATACAAAATAAAAATACATAGATTCAATCCACAAAATAGACCATTATCTAAGTGCTAATATGAGCAAACCTAATTTAAGAAATATTATCCAAACAGACCGTTCCGTTTAATAGAGCTTACCTAACACATTGCTTACCTAACATAAACCTAACTCGTTGGATCTATAAGAAACATATCGACTAAATAAATAAAATATTTTATAAAATTAATTTCAATTAACAACTAACCAAACTGTTTCTACAATCAAGCAGACTTGCCGGTCTACAAATAATTAGCTCAATCTTTAAAAGGATTTAAAGTAAGACTGCATGTTAAAACTCTTATAATAACCTATACCTACATTAATTACATCTTCTTCAAGAAAATAATATGAAACCTAAGTATAACCTAGCAGGTATTGCTATAACTATATATCATACCGTAAAACGTATTCTAACAATAAAATAGATATGCAGCTGCTTGCTTCCGAGCTGTTTTGAATGGGGCGCATCGGGCGGCCGCAACGGACTCCTCGAACCTACAATGCTATTTATATGGGAAAACATGATTTTTTTTTTATTTATGGACGGATCTTTCTAAAAAACTATACAGGTCTAAGTTAGTATGAGATGAAGGTGTGTGCAAAATTTCAGATCGATACGTTGACCGGTGCGACGTGGGTTGAACCAGCAAAAAAAAAAAAAAAAAAAAAAAAAAAAAAAAAAAAAAAAACACACACAGAGAAAGTGCCGCAAGAGTCAAGTGGAGACGCTCCCTCCGCTCGCTTAATTACTTTTGCAGTTTGATTTAATGTTGTACAAAAACAAAAACTTGTAAAAAAAACTGCCAAGCACCTTCCCACTTAAAACAATTGAGATCTAAAAGAAGGGCCAAGCAATAATATATTGTTTAAACATTTTCGCACTTAAAATTCGTGAAATCATTTCGCCCAGTTACTGCCGCCAAGCACAACACTAAAAACCTAATGTTGTGTCCAAATTTGAAGAATCTAGTGGAGCGGTCGCTCCACCCAGCCAAGTCGTACTATACACTCACACTCACTCAACATACCGTAAATGCCTAATAAACTGAGGAGCAGACGAAACACTTTTACTGTAAGCAACAACATGGTATTTTCGGCCTACTGGATCTCAAAATTGGGAAATCTCACATTGTTGCGAAATAACTTAATTTCGAGCTATGGCCCACCTGACAACATATACCAAATTTGGGAACAATACGTTATGCCGTTTGGGTGCTAGAGGGCCGTGAAAACAGTGAAATTACACCCCTTTTAAAAGCTATCTGATGATGATGATTCAGATATCAGGAAACGTTGCTATCACCGCCACAGCCTAAACGGCTGAACCGATCAACCTGAAATTTTTACCACATATGCACTTTTGGCGTCTGATGATACCTTGCCTCTTGTGATTTTTTGTGCCGCCATTTTTAAACCGGAAGTGACGTCATATCTCAAAAACGTCTGGACCGATTAGAACGAAATTAGCGCCATTCGATTTAGAATAAATAAAAAATAAAAAATTCGAATAAAAAATTATTATTTTCTTATTTTCTGAACCGGAAGTGACGTCATAAATACGCAATATTTAACTTATTTCAACAAATTATACTTAAAATACATACATAAGTAACTTACATTGTAACATAGACAATACAAATTATAAATTCAAGGAGGCAGTGTTCTCGGCCGCCATTCCTGAAACCGGAAGTGACGTAATATATCTAAAACGCCTGTACCGTTTGCAACTGAACTAGCTCCTGCGTATTCATTCTGCAACTTTTTTTGAAACTCAATTGTGAAAAATGAATAAACAAATTAACGGTACCGGAAATGGCGGCAGGAACCACTAAATGAAACCGGTAGTGACGTCATATATTACATACGGCAAGACCGATTTTACGGAAATATAGGGATTATGAATTCAGATGGTCGTTCATAAAGTATCAACTAGATTGTTTTCCTATTACCTATACCGGAAATGACGTCATAAATATGCTAAATGACGTCATAAATATGATAATTGACACAAAATTCACCACTTTATACTTTTAAATAGATATTTAGTAAACCTACTTTGTAAATAATTATAAATTCAAGGTTGCAGTGTTCTCGGCCGCCATTTTTAAAACCGGAAGTGACGTCATATATTGAAAACAGCTGTACCGATTGCAACCAAATTTTGGAAATGTGTAGGACTAATAATTATGAATTGAAGACGACATTATTTTCGGCCGCCATTGTTAAAACCGGAAGTGACGTCATATATCGAAAACGGCTGTACCGATTGCAACCAAATTTTGGAAATATGGAGGACTAATAATTATTAATGAAATACGACATTATTTTCGGCCGCCATTGTTAAAACCGGAAGTGACGTCATATATCGAAAACGGCTGTACCGATTGCAACCAAATTTTGGAAATATGTAGGAATTATAATTATGGATTAAAGGCGACATTATTTTTGGCCGCCATTGTTAAAACCGGAAGTAACGTCATATATCAAAAACGGCTGTACCGATAGCAACCAAATTTTGGAAATGTGTAGGACTTATAATTATGAATTAAAGACGACATTATTTTCGGCCGCCATTGTTAAAACCGGAAGTGACGTCATATGTCGAAATCGTCTGTACCGATTGCAACCAAATTTTGGAAATATGGAGGACTAAAAATTATGAATTAAAGACGACATTATTTTCGGCCGTCATTGTTAAAACCGGAAGGGACGTCATATATCGAAAACGTCTGTACCGATTGCAACCAAATTTTGGAAATATGTAGGACTTATAATTATGGATAAAAAGACGACATTATTTTCGGCCGCCATTGGTTAAACCGGAAGTGACGTCATATATCGAAATCGTCTGTACCGATTGCAACCAAATTGTGCAATTATGTAGGACTTATAATTATGAATTCAAGATGACATTATTTTCGGCCGCTATTTCAAAACCGGAAGTGACGTCATATATCGAAAACGGCTGGATCGATTATAACGAAACTTAAGCTATTCTTCTTGGATAATCATTTTCATCTTATACCAAACGCAACTTTTCTTAGTAAGCAAATCGGTTGAGGCGTATTTTTTTAAAGAAATTAGTCCCTGCTCGGACATGTGCTACAAGCTGTATGAATAAACTAACAAAAGAAGTGATATCCCAGAAAAAACACTCCGTGTAAAAAAGGCAGCCAAGTCTCTTTACTTTAAAAAAATTCAACACCGAAAAGGAGTGATATCAAAAAAGGAGCCAAGTCAATGACATTTCCAAATATTTAATCGTATTTTTGAAATAAAAGAATAAACACCGAGAAATACTTTACAAAAGGACTTGGCGCATCGTTTTTTAAATGCATTTTTTGATTCATAAGCATATGCCATTGATATACAACCGTAATTTAGAATTTTTAGAATAATAGGGAAACATCTTTCAATTACATATTATACATATACCTACTGTAAAATATTATCTATTAGAATATGTACGTACGCGATAAAACTTGTTGCCTATGTTTTCTATAAATACACAATAGTTAGTTATCTTCGTAATATTGTTTCGTGGTCAACATAATTAAGTCTCATGCGTTAAACCTTCTCATCATGAAATACATTTCTATTAATCCACATTTTATAACAAAACATTTCACAAAGTACATAGTCACATTGAATTTCTATTAAAAATTTTAACTTTATACACTTGACACTTCAAAAATATATAATAGTGTTCCAAAGACAGTTCGTAATTATTTGACAACGTTTCATGATTTCCTTCAGTCAAGATCAAATTATGAAAAGATACCCTTCTAATATCACCATATTAACAGTGCTATAAGAATATGTATGAGCCCACTTCCAATTGTTATTTAATTCTTCCACCCTTATATTACTTATCTATTACAGCATGAAATCTTTCTACTATCGCCATTGACAAAACTATAAAATAGCCATTACTAAAAGTAGCTTGATTCATAGTTTCTGGCTCTAATAGAAAGAGGAAAATGTACCTACTTTAAATTTCTTTCCACTTTTAGTATTGAATGAGGTCTTTAAAAAAACGATGCGCCAAGTCCTTTTGTAAAGTATTTCTCGGTGTGTATTCTTTTATTTCAAAAATACGATTAAATATTTGGAAATGTCATTGACTTGGCTCCTTTTTTGATATCACTCCTTTTCGGTGTTGAATTTTTTTAAAGTAAAGAGACTTGGCTGCCTTTTTTACACGGAGTGTTTTTTCTGGTACAATCTAAGTGAACCATCATTGTAAATTTAACAAAATTATAAAAATTAAAAACGACTTCAAAATAAATTTAAAATTGAAATTAAAAAAATTAAAAATAAAGCTAGGCGCATTGTGTCAAGAAGAAGGCAACATAAGAAAGAAGATGACGATAAAGGAGCCGAAGAAAGACAGAAGGTAGGAAGAAGATAGAGGAAGTCTACAATATGGTCGGTGCAAATTCAATGCGCCAAGCTTTATTTTTAATTTTTTTAATTTCAATTTTAAATTTATTTTGAAGTCGTTTTTAATTTTTATAATTTTGTTAAATTTACAATGATGGTTCACTTAGATTGTATTCTTCAAATTTGGACACAACATTAGGTTTTTAGTGTTGTGCTTGGCGGCAGTAACTGGGCGAAATGATTTCACGAATTTTAAGTGCGAAAATGTTTAAACAATATATTATTGCTTGGCCCTTCTTTTAGATCTCAATTGTTTTAAGTGGGAAGGTGCTTGGCAGTTTTTTTTACAAGTTTTTGTTTTTGTACAACATGTCATATGGGGTATAAGTTTATAGCAGCTTTCACTGATCATTAAGTGTTACCTATCATTACAGTTAACGCCAACAACGTCACTTCTTGTCTAAAGTTTTCTGTTTTTATTTCAATAGTTCCGAAGTTAGTATAACGAAAGGGTCCATTTCTTTTGGTTGAATTTGAGTTATATCAAATTATAATTTGTTAAAAGTTCACAGCTTTGAGTCATGTGAATAACGTAAATTGTAGGTGTATTGTTCCGGTGTAAACCGGAATTTGTGCGTTCATCTCGTAAAACGCGTATTTGTCGCCACTAGGTAAACTGAAAGGTACACGAAAGATGATTGCAAATGCGTTTCCTCATTTTTAAATTCTCCCATGTTCACTCTTTTATGTCAAAGTTCCGAAGTATAAACTCAATTGGTAAAGCGTGCAGGCTTACAGATGTTTACAACACATTTTAAATAAAATCCGGATGGTTTTTGGAAGGCAATGTAACTTAAAAGGAACTTAGTTAAGATTAACTAGCTGAGCCACCTGGTGTTTATAGTGCTGGTGGGAAGGAGTATGACGGGTGATGAAATTTACGCTACCCGCCTTACTCGCCTATGTACACGGATAGCATGGGCCGGCCTATACCTGGCATCTCCACCTCTCTGCCTCTCCCTGTCAGGTCAACTTAATGTTTACATTTGTTTGTTCATGGCAAATAGATCGATGTCCATTTAGTATTGTTGTCTTCTTCTATAGGTACTTGTAAACAGTTATCGAGCTTGCATTTTAATTAGTCCACTGATCTTATTTAGTGATTATTATATTGTTTTGTGATGTTGCTGTGGAAGATAATATTTTCATATTTTCAAACCAGGAAACAACTTCGTGCTATTGCCTAGATACTTGAAGAATATTATTGTATTGCCGATGTAAACAAGCCAGACCACTTTCGTATATAACGTTCGCATCAAAACCAATGTTTATTTTATTAGTGTCAGATTAGGAGGAACATCAGTTTCAGTTTCATTTATTTCCATTAAACAATGTCACTTGATGAGACTTTGACTCACAGTTTGGAAATAAATCATGACAATTTAAAAGCGTTTTATTATTCTAACTTTTTAACGTAAGCATTGTTGGATGATGAAATGAAATTTAAATCTCTCATACCCACAGATTTCCATTAATTATCATGGACCATTTAGTGTAGTTTCTTGTTTATTGTAACCGAGCTTCTAAGATTGACAGATTACAACATCTGAAATAATGAAATAATTTTTACTAAGTTGTAAACACCTAATAAACCTAGTAATGGAGCCATTTTGTGTGGTTTCTTGTTTCGTATCTGAACCATCAAGATCGACAAATTTGCATAATTAAAATAATTAAATTTATTTTAGAAACTTAAAGTTGTGATCACGTAATGGATGCACGTAATGGAGCCTTTTTGTGTGGTTTCTTGTTTCGTGTTGTTCTTGTTTCTTGTTGAGCCACCAATATTGACAAATTAACTCTATTTTAAATAATTAAATAAGTGTGACAAATGAAAAGTTGTAAACACCTAATACTCTGAATATTAGTTATGGAGCCTTCACTGAATTTTACTATTTACTTAATTAACTGAATTTTACATAATTAAATAATTCGGATAAATTAAAAGCTGTGACAACCTTATGCACCCAGTAATGGAACCTTTTTTGTGTGGTTTCTAGTTTAGTAACTGAGCCACCAAGATTCTGTTGATTAGCATGACCACGAATTGTTTTATTGCACAACTTTACGTACAACGTGTACATTGACAATCATTACTAGAGTCCAATGAGTATAATATTAAAAAGAGTAGCTATGTAATCGTTGAATGTATTCGGATTAACATTTTGAATATATACACAAGAAGGTTAAACATTTTTTAAGTAAATAAAAAGATAAAAAATAAAACGCTTGTTACGGGGATCGAACCCGGCAACGCCGTGATCGAAGTCACTTGCCTCATGTGACCGAGCCAATTCGCCACACTGAAATATAAACCTGTGTAGTATATCAAAGAAGAAAGGTAGAGCGTAAAACGACGTGCGCAATTCCTGATTCCCTGATATCTTCAGTGTTCACGATGGCAACTGGCGTGCCGCGATTGCGATGTTTCGGTCTATTGATGATCTTCACAGCATCCCTGGACCTCTCATTTGAATATATATCCATGAAGGTATCATCGCTTATACAAATTAAAAAATAATATATGAAAAAAAAAGTTTTCCGGGATCGGGAATCGAACGTGTTATGCAGATGTCGAAGCCAGCTGCCTTCCTAACATGAGCTATCAGTCCGATGGGAATTAGAGCCGCTGTTTAGTGTATCAAAGAAGAAGGGCGGAACGTAAATATTGATAATTTTCCCACTTCCGGTTTAAATTTATTGATTTTTCTTGAAGTGGAGTGTCTAGCAATACATTGTCTTTATTGTTGCCAAATTTCAAAACTCTCGATGGACCCGTTTGACTTTTAAAATATTTAAAATTTAAAATTGTAATAACTTCACTTCCGGTCAAAATGTTTCAGATTTTCTTTCAAAGGGCACTGCTATAAATATGACTCTATGTCTCTGCCAAATTTCAACTCTCTAGGACAAACCGTTCAACCTGTGGAGAGGGGCAAACAAATTGACCGTGCCTAACTAACTAACTAACATGAAAGTCAATCCTTGCATGTTTGAGGCCCAAAATTCACCCCGAAGGGATGATCGCAGCACTTTGCTATTTGGTTAGGTGTTGTCAGGTGGCTAAATATACCCGATAACCATGGTTTTCAACTTTCATTTCTAAATGCTTGCATGCGTACTGACACCCCGAAATCGGGCCCGAAGCGCTTGCAGTATAAGTCTGGTAGTAGCTCGCACGTTGTATTAGAGCGGTGCTTGGCAGCGTCGAGCTAGCGCCCGACTAGATCATAGCCAACTGACATATCGTGGATGAAAATGTGGTGTTTTCATCCACGAAATGTCAGTTGGCTATGGATTTAATAGTGCAGTTCAGTGCAAACATGAAAATTTTTTGTAAGTTTTAAGTTTACTAATTCGATAATGAGAAATTCAAAAATGTTTGGCCCCAAGCTGATTTCCTGCAACTTTCTGAGTATACACATTCTTGTGTTCTTTGGCATTTAATTGTTTAATTTAATTACTCAATTACTACGAAAGTTGCAGGAATTTAGCTTGGGCCATACATTTTTGGATTTCTCATGGTCTAATTTAGTACACAAATGTTCATTCTTGCATCATAATTTGCACAATTGTTGCACGAATTACCACTTTAAATCAAAAATTATTTACAATTTAGTGAATTCCAAAATAAATAAAAAAATATCAATTAAAAAGATAATTTTTTTTTAAATTCTTATTTTAAAATACGTGCATTAGGCATCCATGATTTAGGTACTATATTTATTTAGCATAATTTTTCTCTTTTTAAGATTTAGAATTTACAAAAAAAATCGTGAAAATTAGATATTTTAATAATAATAATTTTATGAAAGTTGAGATGTTGCTGAACACAGTTTAGTATTATTTTTGTTGTAGGATGTATAGTTTTAAAGGAATTAATTTACAAAAAATTTCAAAAATTTCAAATTATGAAAATTGAGAATTACATCACAATTTGCTATATAACCATAGCAGCACATTATTCACCAATGTAACAAAACAACATCACAATTCTGATTCTAGTTACATACCGTTTTCCCGCCAAAATATCCCAGGACATTTGAAATTAATTTTTTTGAATGAAAATGTAAAAAAAATTGTTAATGATATTACATATTTATTATTTAATGCATAAAATTTACTTTTAATGCATAAAAGGAGACTTTCCTATGGTATTTTAATTTTTAACAGTCCAAAACCTTATAATAACTACTAATTAGCTATCTATACCTACCTATATTTTTTAATTAATAAATAAGTATGATTTTTTTAGTAGAAGTAGAGTAATTGTTTATTGAATAAATACACACTTACTTTAATACACCAAATTTTTTGCTTAACCCTACAAGTGAAAAGGCAAAAAAGTGTATAGTGCCAGCCTTATAGAAGAAATGTACATGACTTTGGGAAAATTAATTTGAATGTGAAATAATTGTGCAAACGCATTGGGGTTAGTTTTTAAAGTTTCAGAAAACTCCATAAGAATCATGAGTGCATTACTTTTATTTTTTTGCCAAAAACTCAATTGCTTCAAAATTTAATTTGGGATCTAAAAATATATTTTCAAATAAATATGGTTTTTCAATTTTTTTGTACAAAATAATGCTATAGAATAATCTTTTTCTCAAAATACACATTATTTGCAATACAAAGAAATATACAAAATTATGGAATGATTATTCTCAAAATACATATTATTTGCAATACAAAGAAATATAAAAAATTATGGAATGATTATTTCCAATAAAAAAAAGATATGTCCATTTCAGATGATGCGTACGCGCTATTCCACACTTGCAATCGCAATAGGCAAGAATTCACTGCCATCTGTATAAATCCTGTTTCACGACCTCTGAAGCTATTTTATCAACTGATCTACTAAGTTCAACTATGCAGTGGCGTGCAGAGGGTAAAATAGTGAAAGTGCTGAGCCTTATGAATGACACCCACCCACCCACTTTGCCTTCGTTTTACATTACCATTTCACTCTTCTAATCTCTTGAGTCTCAATTATTTTCTTTTTCCATCCACTCACAACTCAATTTAATTTCCCAATCATCCCCCGGCACCCACCTACCCACTCACCCAATTTCGGGACGGTGCTTGAGCACCAAAATTAGATGCTCGGCACGCCACTGGACTATTGATCAAGTAGTACACAAATCCCCCAAGAGAATATGCTGTGCACCCTTAAATCAAGTTAGTAGGTACATGGCCCCAAATTTACGAAGTGTCGAAGAAATCGACAGTGGCACTTGTATGGTTGATTCAAATATTTAAAGCGTTACAGATTTTTTTAATGAATCGGTAGAAATTTTTCTCGAGTATCTTTGAAGGGATATGGAAGCAAAAAATTAATAAACCCGAACTTTCCAAAGACAGTCATAAAATTGTTCTTTGCTGTGGAGTGATCACCATGGGACTCTCTTTTATGAATACTGCCCGTACATATGCGGTAACATTGATAAAGACTGTAGACAAACGTCACGACACCAACAGGTATCAATACACCAAACATAATGCTCATAGTAAATAAATAGAATGTTTCCAATCCAAAAATCCATCGGAAAAACATGACTGGGTATAAGTATTTCATTGCCAACTGCCACGTAGTAAGTTCTGCTTCGCGCTGAAACTCTTCGTGCAAGTGCGGCACGAGAACTTGTACGACGTAGGCGCAACCGATCACTGTGTATAGCATGAAGATGATGAAATATTTCATGTTGGCGCTACTGATGCAAGTTCCGAGGAAGAAGCAGTGGTGGTCGCGATGCGCCCAACATCTCGCGCACAGAGGACAATGCTGTACGCTGTACGGGTAATTTCTATCGCATCTGCTGCAGAACCAAAGCTGACTATCTCTTTCTTTCGGATCTGAATCAATTTCATTTCTTCTCCACGGATTGTTGGTAAATACAACTAGGAGCCAGTTTGCTAAGAATTGAAACACTATGAAGTAAAATATATAGCTTAATTCACCATCAATTATATAAACTATAGACACAACCCATACTGTAAATGCAAGACTAATAATTGGAAAAATTTTGAAAAACAACATCATGTAGGGTCCCATTTTCGTTCACGGAACGTGAGGACTTGAAATTTTACCGCGAATACGTTAACCAATAGAAACACACTTCCGGTCGGCGGTAATTGTCGGCAAGCTGACCCTGAAGATTCAAGAAGAACAAAGTTACAAACACACTCTCTTTGAACACACTTGAGAATGAATATGGAAATGGAACTACTTACACTGTGGAATAACGTGTTAAAAGAGACCTAGCGTGAGTAAACAATTATAAATCGTGCATTACTTACTCTGTGATATTCACATGATATTTGAAGTGTATTGTCAGTACGCGTATGTTTCTATTTGCTTTTATTTCAGCCGCTACCACTTGGCTTGCACTCTCGGAAAGTCAGACATCTTGAATGTTGTGTTGTGATAAGGCGAACGATTGTTTTGGCGTTGAAAGGATGGAATGTTGAAAGCATGGCGCGTATAAACTGTGTAAAATGTGAGATCTGTGATGGGAATCATAGCACAGAGGCGTGTGGACACATCAAGGAAGCAATTACGGTAAGGATATCGAACTTAACCTTATTTTATACAATTAAGATTTTAATTCAATGTTGATTCCATAATTTTAGTACAGATCGTCACCACCAGGTCATAAAAACATTGTAAACATGTTATATCTAATATAAATCTTTGGATCTTCATTTAGCCAAAATATTAATTCGTTGAATCTCATGACCTGTTAACATACTTACCTAGGTACCTACTCCTACCTACTAGGTAGGTAAAGGTGCAGTTAGGCATGATAAGGAAATGGGACAGTCGCAACAGGTTGGTAGGTACCTTACTGAACCCTATAAAATGATGCTGGCCTTGATCATGACTTCAGCCAATGAACTGGTAATGTTTGTATCGGAGACATGTTGATTTGTGTTGGTCGGTGGTAGTCATGCACTATTCTGTCGTCTCCAGGTTGCCGACACTGAGGTGTACACTCGCGCCAGACAAACGTTGCCGAGGAACCTGGAGTTGGTCACACTCTCTGATGGATCAACAGCGGTCAAGACTCGGGAATATCTCAAGAAGAGCACTATGTTTGGACCGTTTCAGTCCAAGAAGTTGACATTCTTGAAGAAGATCATTACATTTCCAATTAAGGTTAGGAGCCTACCCACATACCTACCTACTAAGAAGTATTCAACAATCTACCTGTCAATGCCTAGTACAGAAGGATCGGCCCAAAAACAAGCTTTTTCTTTTCTTGGAACCATTTTTTTCTGTGTGTCAGCATGTTTTCACACCAGATTCAAATCCTAATTGAGTTCTCAGTTTTAAAAATCACATCTAGGTAGGTACTATTCGACACTAAAAGTTGCAAAACGCCACCTAGCGGAAAAAGTTAACATCTATACCACGAGTACTTGTGCACATGCGCACAAGGCGCGTTCAGGCAAGTCACTTAGATGTCCAATCGTAACGAGTTCAGTAAAAGTTATAATTACATTGCGAAATAACAGAAATTGATGAATACCTTAGTGTCAACAATCAAATACAATCGGCATATTTCATTACAGCACACATTCATTCAAATTCTTGTGAAAACGAGTTGTCTATTCACCAAAAATCACCATTTGACAGATGCAAATTGTTTTTCTCACGGCATTCTGAACACACATTTTTCTTGACGCATCGTTCAAACAATTGCAATCTGTCAAATGCTGCTTTTGGTGAATAGACAACTCGTTTTCACAAGAATTTGAATGAATGTGTGCTGTAATGAAATATGCCAATTGTATTTGATTGTTGACACTGTGGTAAGCATCAATTTCTGTTATTTCGCGATGTATTTATAACTTTTTACTGAACTCGTTATGATTGACATCTAAGTGACTTGTATGTAAAAGTACGCACGCGCTGGGATTGTACTCGCGGGAGCGTCCATCTTATATTTACTAGCGCACTCTCTAGGTACTTTTAGTGTCGAATACTTACACCAATTTTTCACAAACATTTTTAACAACATCCTTGAATTCCTTACAAAATTTATAATTAGAATGAAATATAAAAAAATAAGAGAGTTGCCTATTCGAGGTGTTCGAGGCTTGCAAACCCTAAACGCGCATATACATCGCGCGTGTGTCCTTAAAAAATGTAACATTAAAATCCCTTCTCCAATTCTCCCTTCTCCAGACTCCAATTCGATTGAATGCGTCGTGTGTAGGTACTTACTGGCCATTATCCGATCAAGTCTATGCTAACTCGTCATCTAGCTCTAGTAGGTGAGCTCTGATTTCATTCATAATAACAAGGATTGATTGTCAAGGAAGGAACCTGACAAGCAGCCAATTAGTTTTGTTAAATTACCTACTTGGTCCTATATTTTATTGAGTGTACCAAGGAATAAATATTCACTGGTCACGCAGGCAACTGTATGAGAGTTGCGCAGGTCGTGAAAGAGTCGCAATGGCAACAGCGTGATCTCGTGATTGTTGCAGGTATTCTTCCCCGACGCGACCTTCCTCTACCTGGACACAAGTGACGAAAACGAATGCAACTGGATGTGCCTGATCCAGGGCTCGGTCAAGGGGTTCTCCAAGGCACACGAGCAGAACCTCATTTGCTTCCAGCTCGGCACGGAGATCTACTACATGACCTTCAGGGAGATATACCAGGGCGAGTTTCTCAAGGTCGGATACTCGAGGGCGTATGGCGCCAAGATGGGGTTCAAGTCTCAGCTGTGCATGGTATGTACCTACTAGTAGTAGTAATGGCAATTTTCTGAAAAAAAATTTTTTTTAACATTTTCATGAAAATGTTTTAAATTACTTTTTTTATTGCTTTATTTCACAAAATTGTAAATAATAAATCTGAAAAAAGTGTGAAATCAAAATGAAAGCCAAATATAAACCCAAATCTCAGTTTTTCTTCATTGTAATTTTGGCCAGACTGTAATTTCTACATCTAGGCGGGAAATTTGAATGCTGTATTAATGATCATTTTGCACATTTACCACTCAGACAACAACACGCATCATAAGAGTTCAGTATGCATCCCAAGTATGCCCATAAATTTATTAAATCAAATATAATTGATTTAAAATTTTTCAAAAAATTTCAATTTTTTCTATGGTCATTGAATTTTTTTTGAACATTTTCATTTTCATCATTCCATTTATGAATGGGCTATCACTACCTACTAGGGATATCGGCGGGTCGGAAAATCAGGAATCAGGTCCGTCATTACTCGGGTCGGAATCGGGTAATTGTTCACCACCTCTCCCCCCTCCAAAAAAATTACGTAAATAAACACGAAGCGCTTGTAGCCAGCTGCTCGAGAAGAGTTAATGACCCTCTCTCACATCGGTGCGCTTGTCCTTGAAAGGTCTAGATAATTATTTTGTATCTATTATCTTATCTAGATAATTAAATAATTGGTTATCTTTAACTTTATCTAGGGATAAAAAAATATAGAATTCAAAATGCATTTGTGTGTATGAACATGGAAACGAACCTATCAGATGATATCAGATGATATGAAAAAGGAAAATCATCTCCGTTTAGTTGCATTAGTTGGCTTGTTTTGACGGCCCCAATTTTTTAAAACTCGAGTTCCGAATTTAGGATTCGAAAATATTTAGAGAACTGTAGTATGTGGTAAAAAATATTATCTATTAGGTATTTATTACAATTATCTAGATTGTATTATTTTTTTACCTGTAATCTATTATCTAGATGATTTCTTGAAAATGTATCTATTATCTTCTAGATAAAAAATAAAATTATCTAATCACAACACTGCTAGCAACACTCGCTCAAGTGCTCGATGTTGACTGAACTAATATCTTGGACTCTCAGTTTGGGAACAGTGAACGTTGACATGCAATGCCTAATGCTCTGGAAGTTGACTTGTACTCTGGAGGATCCGGGTTCGATCCCCGCCGGTGTCCTAAACAAACGACTGATCTGCGTTCTTCACAGTTACCCTCAGCAGGAGAGGGACAGAATGTTTGTGAAGGTTTCCTACCAATAGACATCAACTGCCTCCTTCCCTTGTTCCATCCTTCCTTACCTAATTTTCATCATCCTCATCTCTTTATATTAATTTATGAGATCTATTAGCCTTATTTTAAACATTAAAAGACAAGTGCAACATATTCCAGGTTTTATTTTGGAATGTGCTTTTTTGATCATCTACTTCGAAATGTTCAGTGGTAGGTTTCTGATATATTCATGGTGCCAGTTTTGTGAATTTAATAATAATTTTCATGAATTCCATTACAATCTGGTTTATGCATTGTTTGCAGGCCCAAATGTCGACAGACCACATTCTCCACGAGTTCCAGGAGCAAGAGAACAAAGCCGCCAACCAGCTGGTGAGCCGCCTGCCCAACGCCACGCTCGGCGTCCCTCGCTCGACCGCAGTGGCCGAATGGCGCTGCCGGAACTGCGGCATCACCGACTTCCCGAGCGTCGTCGCGTATGCGAAACACATGATCAAACATTACGCCGACGACCCGGAAGCCAAGAAAGTCAAGAGGATCAAAGCCTCTCTGGAGTTAAACGAATCGTCGTATTCTGAACAGGAGATCAATGACCTCATCATGGCCAACATGCCGGCCTTCCACAAGACAAACTTCAGGATGGTCATCAACGACTACGAAAGCGAGACGGGTAATTTCTACAAGTCTGAGGCCACCGGTTTGCTCGGGGAGTCGAACGAGGCTTTGGATATCGCGATACGTCGCGGACTCGAGGCAAACAGCATTAACTGCGACAACGTGAACGTCTCGCAGGAAGAATGCAACTCGGTTGTCTCGGACATCCTGCCGGATCTCTCCGAGGACTTCCGAGGACTTCTGAACGATCTGCAGGGCTACGGAGAAGAGAACTCGCCGCGGCAGGTGAACGTCGCGGACTATCTGATCAACCCCAGCGAGAACTTCAAGAACTTCGAGGGGCGCTTCTCCGACGACGAATTCTATCGCCTGGGCGAGAAGAACGCGGAGTTGGTCAACTGCTTCGAGATTGAGAAGGACAGCGAGGAATTGGATTTCATTTCAGAGTTCGCTCTTGGATCGTCATTACAGGTATGCATTACAGGTCTTTGTAGTGGAGGTTGGATTCGGGTAATTTTTTTTATCCGGTTAGGCAAGAACCCGCTTTTATTACTTTGGTCATAAAAATCTCTTCTTGTGGTCTGCTTTTGAAATTTCTCACACTCAAGCTGCCCCCCCCCCCCCCCCCATCCATGTCCTTGAGTGGATATACACCACATCCTTACCATTGATATATAACACGTGGATTGCGCTTCAAAGCTTGCCAGCGAAGTTAAGTCACCGCCGTACGGATGTAATGTACTGAAAACTTCACTGCCTTGTGAAGTAGTCCACATTCCTAAAAGTGTGCGTGATTGGTCAAAGCTTACTAGCCTTATGATTGGTTCATGTCGTAAAGCGACTGTCAGTTGTTTGAAATTTCAACTAAATGCTGACTTTTGCGACATTATATTGATTGCTTTAATGGGAATGTCCGCGCCGAGTAGGCGCTTGTGTTTAGTTATTAGTTTCCTGCCCATTCCCTGTCCTTGACTCACCTCTCAGTTGTTCTTGGAACTATTTTTCCTCCCTCCTTCCACCCCTGTTATTGCGCTACCTGTTTACCTATCCCCGCGCAATAATACTTTGCCTACCACAGTGTATTTGATTTACCGGTGACAGGTGCACAGTTTACTACCCAACGTCTGACCGTTCACATCGTCCGAGCGGTCATTCGAGTTACTCACGTACATTGCTATCAGCAACATCGCCTTGCCGATCAGCATTACTAGCTCAGCACAGTGAACCTACAATTCAACTGCGCCCACGCTTTTACATATACAGTGCATTTAATATTACCTCCAGCAATACCGTTTAGACAATACTCTACGATCTGCGTGAAGTGCGACTCCCACAAGTATTTCCATTCTCTTCCCTGTGGACTCTGAATGCAATTCTTTCCTCGCCACGCCTACCCGCGCCACGCTGTGTCTCAGAGGTCGTCTGGCCCATTTCTACTTCTACACTGGTAAGTACCTGCCATTAGGTAACATTGAATGAACTGTGGTGTGGCCTCTAGCCACTGGTCCCTTGATTGCCGTCACTATCCCGTGCTCGTTTACGGTTGCATCAGCTCTCTTAACGCTGCTGCACCCGATCTTACTCTCCAGGACCAGACTCCATTATCTGGCCTCAACACATGATCCCTGTGAGCCGGAGTTCCAACTAGTATTTGTCCGTGGTTTACAGCCGTTCCTCGTGTGTTGGTTACATGTTCGTTTGTCAGAACCAACCAGGAACCATTCACGCGTGCACGCTTCCGTCTCCCTCGCAGACGCCCGTGCTCGCTACAATCTCGTTCCGTAATCTGCACTCTCTACAGTGCAATTGCACGTTTTCCGTCTTCCGTGCAGGCGCCCGTGCTCGTTTACTAGCTGCTTGCCAGTTAGTTACTTTCTGCCTCTCGTTCAGTTTGTGTTTCGTCACTCGTGACCCTCGTGACCTTCATAAGGTCAGTTGCGCGATTACGCGGTTTTCTCGCAGTGATTCATCGCTCAGCGTGGGGCAGTCCTTACGATGTCTCAGAAGCAAGATCAAGATTTGCTTCAATACAGACGTGAGGAGGCTTTCGCTCAAACACAGCAAATCTTTGATGCTTTCAAAAAACTGTCTCCCGACAATGTCGTGTCATTCAAAGGTCGGTACGATCGTTTACTCAGTTTGCAAACTAAGTTTGATGAAATTCAAGAGAGTATAATTTCCCTCAATGTAAAGTTGGTCGCTCCATTAACTGCAATGGAAGTGAGCAAAAAATGGGCAAGTTTCAATGATCTTTTCTTCAGTGCTCAATCTCGCTATCTAGAGGCTGTTGCAGCAGCTGAGGCAAAAGCAGTCATTCCCCCTGTTGCATCACCTGACATTTCACTTGTCAAAAAATCAGTTCGTTTGCCGACTATAAACTTGCCGAAGTTCTCTGGACTTCACTCTGATTGGCCTGCATTTATTTCAGTATTTCGTTCACTCATCCACAATCGTACTGAACTTGATGATTTACAGAAATTCTTTCATTTAAATAGTTGTTTGTTTGATTCCGCTCGCGCTGTTATCTCTGATTACACGCTCGAAGCAAGCAACTACATTCCTGCTTTCAATGCATTAGTCTTACGTTACGAAAGCAAACGTTTGCTCGCCAACCATTATCTACAGAAAATCTTTGAGTTTACTCCACTCAAATCGTCTTCTCTCGAATCGTTGCAGAACTTTGTTCAAATTCACAAGAATTCTATTTCTGCACTTAGACAATTAGGCATCGAACATCTCGACGATTTCATTCTGCTTTCGTTGTCTCTTAGAAATTTGGATTCTCAAACCAGAAAGGCGTTTGAAACCAAGTTTGCTGACGATGAACTCCCTACTTTGGAAAATCTGACGCATTTTCTAGAGAGCGCCAGCCGCACGTTGGAATTGTGTGGTTTAGACAAGTCCGCCGTCGCGACGCCGAGGTCAATAACCTCGCCTGTCAAACGCCTCAATTCGTTCATAGCGACCTCTGCGGTCTCGGTCAAGGACAAACGACCACTCAATCGGTCTGATTCGACTTGCCCACAATGTAAACAAACCCATCGACTGTCTCATTGTTCTGTTTACATTGCGCAAACGATATCTCAACGGTATGAAACATTGAAGCGGTTCAAGCTCTGCTTCAATTGTCTCGGCCCACATCCCAGATCTGCGTGTACTTCAACACGTTCGTGTAGAACTTGTTCTTCGCGTCAGCATCATTCAACTTTACACGTAGAGCCCTCCTCGCGCTCTAGTGACACCCAGTGGTTAATTTGGGGGCGGACGAGGGCGGACGCGTCCCCCCACTCTTTTTTCAGGGTGGACGCCGTCCGCCCACTTACTTTTCATATTTATATGAAAAATAAGTCAATTTTAAGAGAATTTTCACTTTTAAGAGAATTTTTACTTACAAGAAAAATTCTCTTAAAATTGTGTACAAATCGCGTAGAAAGGCACCAAATTTAGTCCTGAAATTCAAAAATTTTCCCGGGGCTATGCGCCCCGGACCCGCGTGGTGTTGGGGGGCCCTCCCCCCAAACCCCCCATTGTTTTCATAAGCAAGTTTGTTTCCTGGCATCGCCGAGCGTCCGCCCACTTATTATTTTACAAATTTACCACTGGTGACACCACATCCCCTGGCGTCACCCCCGAGGTCACCACTTCTACGTCTACCCCTGTTGTTGATGCCGCTCTCGCGCAGCCTATTGCTGGCTCCTACTTTTGTAAAACAAGTTTATCGCGGCCTGTCTTCAATCAAGTCCTGCTCGGAACTATTCGCGGTTTCATTCATGACCAACATGGCAATCTTCAGCCAGTGAGAATGGTTTTAGACTCGGGTTCACAAGTCACAGCCATCACTCACTCATTGGTCCAAAAGCTCGGACTTAAAGTTCAAGGCATGCCCACTCAGTTGTCTGGTATTGGCAATTCATCGGCCAAAGTTCACGGCCTGGTCAATTGTCATATCGTCTCACGCTTTCCTCACGAGAAAGCTCTTGATGTACAAGCTCTCGCGCTTCCAGCCATTTCGAGTTCTCTCCCCTCCAGCGCCGTCTCTTCTGACATTTGTGAACGCTATCGTGGCCTATCTCTAGCTGACGATAGGTTTTTCGTGCCCGATGAAGTTGACGTTTTGTTGGGTGCCGATGTTTACCCGGATGTGCTACAGAAGTCTGGAGACATGCTCCACGGCAAACCCTCTGCCATTAGCACTATCTTTGGGTGGGTTATCATCGGTACAGTCGGTTCTCAAACTGATGCCCAACATCCCCGCTCGTTATTGGCTTGTCACACTCCACCTCTGGAACGTACTTTGCGTTTGTTTTGGGAATCTGAGGAGGTTCGACGCCCTCCCCCGACAGACCCGGCTGATCAGCTGTTTGAATCCCAGTTCGTTGCCACGCACTCTCGTGATTCCACAGGACGCTATTCTGTCAAGCTTCCGTTTAAACCTGACATTTCAGCACTCGGTTCGAAACGCGCTGTTGCTTTTCAAAGCTATTTGAGTTTTGAGCGTCGTCTCAAGCGTAACCCCGAGCATGAGTCAGCTTATCAAGCTTTCATGAAGGATTCCGTCGAGTCTGGTCATACGCAACTCTCTACAACGCCGTCAGATTATGTCACCCCTCCTCGTCTGAAAACATTTGTCGCCAACAGATTGACCACTCAGAGTGCAACAGAGATTCTCGACTCTTCTGCTCCCTCTGAACGGTCCCATGTTGTCTCCGTTGACAATCTTGCTGACTGTGCGTCACGTGGCCTCTTGCCTGCTGCATTCCTCGAGCACCCTCTTTGGCACAATCGTCCTTCATTCCTTCATTCATCCTATGAAGAATATCCCCGTTCAACTTCGCTGACTTTTGATGACGCCAGCATCCCTGAATTAAAGCCTGCTGCTGCTTTAATCACAGTTAACGACGCCACTGTATCACCCATCGATCATCTGGCGCGTTTCTCAACCTACCTGAGGATGCAACGCGTATATGGTCACGGTGTACGTTTTGCGCGTATTCTGCTGGCCAGGAGAGCCAAACTCCCCCCTCCCCCCTCTACGCTTCAACCTGCGGATCTTGTTGACGCTGTCAACTTATGCGTCAAGAGCACCCAAGCCCTCTACTATCGCGAAGAGCTCGCTCAGCTCGCCAAGCACGGACTCGTCCAGTCCAAGCTTGCTTCTCTTCACCCCCTGGTTGACGCGGTTGGTTTGCTCAGGGTGGGTGGCCTAAAGAAGCGCATCTGTCTCACCTCATCTGTGATTTCTATCACTTGCAATCATTGCATTCTGGTCCTCGGACGGTACAGGCTCTGATCCAACAACGTTTTTGGATTACCTCTCTTCGTGGCTTGCTCCGGCAACGAATTCATAGATGCCTCACTTGCCACAAGTTTCGCTCTAAACCAGTCCAACCATTCATGTCTGACCTTCCTGATGTTCGTGTCAGGCCGTCTCGTCCGTTTTCCAACGTCGTGACCGACTTTGCTGGACCGTTTTTGGTTAAGTCCAGCCATCTGCGACGCGCTCCAGTGTTAAAGGGCTACCTCTGCGTCTTCGTGTGTATGTGTACTAAGGCAGTGCACTTGGAGTTCGTTTCTGAATTGTCCACGGAAGCCTTCATGGCCTGCTTTGATCGGTTCATCGCACGGAGAGGTTTGCCTTCCGACGTGTACTCCGACTGCGGTCGTAATTACGTCGGTGCGGCGCGACAACTTTCAGAAGTTGCCGCCTTCCTGGCTCATTCACAGCCCGAACTTAGTGACACTCTCGCCCGGCGCGAGATCAAGTGGCATTTTAATCCCCCCTACGCCCCTAACTTCGGTGGTCTTTGGGAGGCTTGTGTCAAATCAGCCAAGTCCCTTTTGCTCAGGCTTGTCGGTGAGTCTAAACTCACGTTTGAAGAGTACTCTACACTCTTCGCACGCATCGAAGCCGTACTTAACAGTCGGCCCTTATGCTCCTCTTCAGCGGAGCCCGTTGAAGGTGTAGATTACCTGAGCCCTGGTCACTTCCTCATCGGGTCCCCTCTGTTGTCTACTCCTGATTCGACACCCCCTCTTGATATCCGACCCCTTGCCCGTTGGCACTTCGTCAAGCAGCTTACCTCTGCTTTTTGGCAGCGTTGGTCTGCTGAGTATTTGCATTCCCTTATGCAGCGTGATAAGTGGATTCGCAATCCCCCCAATCTCCAGGTGGGAGACGTGGTTTTCTTCTACGAGTCCCACTCTCTTCCACTCAACTAGCCCATCGGCAGAGTATGCCGAGTCCTCCCCGGTCCGGATGGTGTTATACGTGTAGTGCAAGTCCGCACTTCTTCCGGCGTATACACTCGTCCCGTGAACAAGTTGGTCGCTCTCCCTCAGCCTTAGGGTGTGCGACATGGTTTCTTTCTTTCTCTTTTTTCGAGTATTGGCATTCTACCAGTACTCTTGGTGGGTTTTTGTTAGTTCGTTGTCTCTTTTGTTTTGGGATTTTTCGAGCTGCGGAAGTCATTGTCTTCCGCGGTGGGCGGTTATGTCCGCGCCGAGTAGGCGCTTGTGTTTAGTTATTAGTTTCCTGCCCATTCCCTGTCCTTGACTCACCTCTCAGTTGTTCTTGGAACTATTTTTCCTCCCTCCTTCCACCCCTGTTATTGCGCTACCTGTTTACCTATCCCCGCGCAATAATACTTTGCCTACCACAGTGTATTTGATTCACCGGTGACAGGTGCACAGTTTACTACCCAACGTCTGACCGTTCACATCGTCCGAGCAGTCATTCGAGTTACTCACGTACATTGCTATCAGCAACATCGCCTTGCCGATCAGCATTACTAGCTCAGCACAGTGAACCTACAATTCAACTGCGCCCACGCTTTTACATATACAGTGCATTTAATATTACCTCCAGCAATACCGTTTAGACAATACTCTACGATCTGCGTGAAGTGCGACTCCCACAAGTATTTCCATTCTCTTCCCTGTGGACTCTGAATGCAATTCTTTCCTCGCCACGCCTACCCGCGCCACGCTGTGTCTCAGAGGTCGTCTGGCCCATTTCTACTTCTACACTGGTAAGTACCTGCCATTAGGTAACATTGAATGAACTGTGGTGTGGCCTCTAGCCACTGGTCCCTTGATTGCCGTCACTATCCCGTGCTCGTTTACGGTTGCATCAGCTCTCTTAACGCTGCTGCACCCGATCTTACTCTCCAGGACCAGACTCCACTATCTGGCCTTAACAGGAATTATTCAACAGAAATTGGATTACATCAATTAAAGTTAGTTATTTATTTATTTATAAGAGCGAAGAATATATCAGGTCATATTGTGTCGAGTGTAAACTGTCATTAAAGTGCTGAATGTCAATCCCTAACCTCGCATCCGTCTATAACAACATTGTGTTCTTGTAATAGCTACTAAAAACATGTATTTATTTGTATTACCTATAATATTAAAGCAATAATAACACTTCTGCGAACAAAAATGCTAATAAATAGTTTCGAAATGTATGTTTGTTATTAAAATGTCAAAGTTAAGTATGCAACCATTTTAAATTCACCGCCCACTTGTTTTGAAACTCAGTTGATTTAGAAATTATTCTGATCGTGTAGAAGGCTGTTATGGAATGATGACCTTGAAAAGGAACATTTTATTTTCTGTCTTTGTCTCACATCTTCTGTCTCTGTCGCACTATTTCAACTTCACTGCGACCAATGTTAAAGGGGTTCAATGCTCTATCCACCCCAACGAAGTGGAGGTACCTTGAGATCAGTGATCCTTACATTGGTAGGTTGAACTGAAAGCAATGTATCTTGCCTGCTTCCCCTCCATTTGTCCCCCACCTATCTCGCCCACCAATAAACAATCCCTCATATCATGAGCACAGCATTTCTGATGAAATTACAAACAATGAAATTACAAACCTATTGTTGGGAGTTCTAATTGATAATATAATTTTTATTAAACATTATCAATACAATAATATTATACCTACTATCGTTTTCAGTAGATTTTTTTCTAGATATTCTATATTTATTATTTATTGGTAGCAAGCAGTATTTTTGTCTAGAAGTTTTTAAAAATATTCAAGTTAAAGAAGTCACCATTGGTATGAAATCTTTGTAGGTCTCTATTGACTTTACCTAGGATAATCAATCAACACCTAGTAATGTAGATTCATTTATAATCCCCGTAATAATAACTACCTACAATACAATGTTCATTTTTTACAGAACATGGAGCTTTACACTACTGCAAATCTTCTAAATGACATAGAGAACTCTCTGCCTACTGAATTAGGACTTGACACAAAAGAGATTAAACATGAGAACTCGATCCCATTATCTGGCGGTTTTGTGAACTCTATTCCGACACATATTGGACTCGAGAACTCTATTTCGACACATATTGGACTCGAGAACTCTATTTCGACACAGATTGGACTCGAGAACTCTATTTCGACACAGCTTTTACTCGAGAACTCTATTCCGACACAACTTGGACTTGAGATTCCGACACAACTCGGACTGAAGGACTCTATTCCGACACAACTTGGACTCGAGAACTCTCTTCCAATAAGTCTGGTCCTCGAGAACTCTCTGCAGTCCGAACTGAATCTTCCGATTGAGATGGAAACGCTCGAACAAGACCTTGCGAGACGAATCAAAGAGGCACTCAGCGATCAAACATCGCCTCGGAAAAGTGAAGAGCAGCTTCTGGAGAAATTCGAGATCATTGTCCCAGAGTTCGGAGAGATGCTGCCGATTACGATCGAACCACTTTTTGAGACGGAGATGAATGTCGACCAGAGTCTTCCAATGGAAGTTGAGCAGGTAATGATACGTTTACTAACAGCCTCATGCTCTACAGAAGTTGCGTCCGCAAGTATCTGTAGATATTTGCGGATGTCAGTCCTCAACACCGCAAGACCGTGTGCTAATAATCTTATTAACAGAATCCAGTAGACTCTGGGCAATTGAATCGATAAATCTTTAAATTCTTTTACAATCATGAGGTTGTACAGTTCGTTTTTCCTATGTTTGAACTCTCACCAGATGGAGCCACAGTCAGTTGTTCTGCTAGGCCGAGAAAGACTTCATTGCGCGCTCACCTTGCAATGTTGTCTTTCTCGGCCTTATAGAACAACTGACGGTGGCTCCGTCTGTAAAGAGTTCAAACAAAGGAAAAAACAACTGAAAGTAGGTAGTAGTTCATGGTAATGGCTTTCTTCACATAAACTCAACAAAAAAATCAGCTTCCTAACTCATCCCAAAAAGGAAATACATATAATTTTTTCCTGTACCTACCAACAAATTAACTCACTTTAACAGGTCCCTCAATCCTACCTGAATAGCCCACTAGTTAAGGTCAATTTTAAACTAAGAAAGTTTAGCATGTTTAGCTCTGATTTGTAAGATTCATGGAATTTGCAGCTAGTTTGGTACGTAGCTACTATTATTTTTTATTTGCTAATATTTCCTAAGTAAAAGCACACTTTTCACACACCCCCTGAATAAAACGACCTACACCAGAATGTGTACAGTGAGCGATATATTGTTTAGCTGCAGATGGAGGCGGAGCCCGTCGCCATGGAGGCGGAGCCCATCGCCATGGAGGCGGAGCCTGTCGCCATGGTGATCGCGGTCCCGAATGAGGAGACCTTGGGCCGCACCACCTGCACCATCTGCCGCCGCAAGCTGGCGTCGCTCAACGGCCTCAAGAAGCACATGATGCGCCACACCGGCGACTTCACGTGCACCGTCTGCAAGAAGGTCAGTGCTCGGCGCCGTCTAGAAGCTTCCTACAGGGTACCAGAGGCTGGGAAATGTAGGGGTATGATGGTGGTAAAGTATTTGCACTAGGTAGATGACATAAGGAATTTAAATGTCTCGAGAATAAGTAGGTAGGTAATTATTTTATTTTCAATATCATATTTCAATAGGAGGGCAATTCTTGAAATGTACGGTTTGAAACCATTTGTGTTTTGAAAATATAAGTTGAAAACGTGTGTGGTTTTGATTTTTATATCATATCATAATGGCCTGCGATTCAAAAGGCCCAATTATTTACCATAATGTTAGGTTACCTCCCTATGAGGTGGCTGGTTTTTGGCTGGTTTTGTGAATGTTCGAGGTTTTTGCTACAAATACGACTTGAAAACGCAAAATTATCAAAATCAGAGGTTCCATTTTTTAGGTAATATTTTTACTACTAGGAAAACGCTCAGTTTAATGCGTTGATGAGCGAGCACAGAACATGCAACATCCCCAATCACGATAAACGACACGGCATGGTACAAGACGATTTTCTCTGCAACTTTCCAATCTCCATATATACTCTGGATGAATATCAGATCCATTGTGTCGTGACTTTCCTACGTCAAACTTTTTCCAGCTTTTGACAACCCATACTAAACTTGTAAAATTACAATAAATACTTGATTGATTGGGCTTAACATGTGTAAAATTTTAGATAATGTTGGTCTTGATCACCATGCAAAATTTGAACTTAATCGGAACATTTTGATTGTCGAACAATCATATGCTGCCAGGCATTCACGTGCAAACATCTGTGCACATTCATGTGTTCTAACTGCGTTTATGTGCTGCCAGGCATTTGTGTGCAAACATCTGTGTACATTCATGTGTTCTAACTGCGTTTATGTGCTGCCAGGCATTCACGTGCAAACATCTGTGTACATTCATGTGTTCTAACTGCGTTTATGTGCTGCCAGGCATTCGTGTGCAAACATCTGTGCACATTCATGTGTTCTAACTGCGTTTATGTGTTGCCAGGCATTCGTGTGCAAACATCTGTGCACATTCATGTGTTCTAACTGCGTTTATGTGCTGCCAGGCATTCGTGTGCAAACATCTGTGTACATTCATGTGTTCTAACTGCGTTTATGTGTTGCCAGGCGTTCGTGTGCAAACAGTCGCTGACGAAACATCTGTGCACCAAGCTGGTGAAGTCCACCGATGGGCTGGTGAAGCGGTGTGAGCTGTGCTCGATGGAGTTCTCGCCGCGCGACGCCAAGGCTCTGTGGCGCCACCTCAGGAGCGTGCACCAAGGTATGCATCTTCGTCACCTTGCCACTCATATTTGGTTACAGTAAACCCTCGTTATTACGAACTCAGATAATTCGAATTTAGGGGTAAATTCGAACTAGGTGGGTGGTCCCAGGTTTAAGTATAAGTATGGTTTACAGTAGGGATGTTCACGATTACGATTTAATCGAATCGATTAATCGATTATGACATTCAAAACGATTAATCGATGTTAGTACAAATAATCGAATTACATCAATTTGAATTTGCCGCCTTCAAAATGGTTGCATTCAACATCTAAAATGGCTGCCTTCATTCTGTCCACATTTTTCTTTGTGTGCGTAATATTTTAGTGATAAATTTATGTTTGTGTGTATTTTCCAAGTTTCAATGTGTATTTCTAATTCGCATTACCATTTATCAGTGATGATTAAATGAATTACGGCACATGACAGTGATAAAAAATGAATGACTTCCCGGACACATTTCATTGTTGAGGTTAATATTGCCGTAAAAGACGATATGATGACCACCCTGGAGGGCTATTCTAAATTCCCGTGTCGTCTGGTTTCACGTGATAGGGGCTCACTGCACACTGGAGTGCTATCTATTTAACATGGTGGTGACGCCGTTTCAGTTGATACGAGACGACAAGGGAATTTAGAATAGCCCTCCTGAACATGATGATATCAATACAATTTAATTTGATTATTATTCGATTTAATTTACGAAAATCGAATTAATAATCGATTTAAATAAAATAATCGTTGAACATCCCTAGTTTACTGTGCTTAATCATTTTGATAAATCGAATTTTAGGTTATTTCGAAATTCGAAATGAATTTTGGTCCCAGCCCATGTTATTACTTGCATACAGTTGTTTTAATTCGAACTTTGCATTTTCAGCTTGATGCGTGGATCCTAACATGACAACTCTCAAAATTTCTCTCAAATGAAACTAAAAACTATACATTTTTTGATTGTTATTTTCACATTGGACACATTTTGTGTGAATAAGAAGGTATTTGAAACAACAACCGGGGGGCCACAAAAATTAGTCCCGCGGGTCACGGGCCGCAGGTTGAGTAGCACTGATCTCGATCGTTCTCACTCAGGTCAGCAGCAGTGCAAGAAGTGCAACAAGTGGAGCGCGAAGGGCGAGCAACACAGCTGCATGCCGAAAGTCAAGATGCCGGGCGGAGCCGTCAGCTGCCCGGTCTGCCCCAAGGTGTTCAAGCAGTCGCAATATCTCGAGCGGCACATGAAGGTAACGCATAAGGCTGCCGTAGGGTTTAGCATATATACAGCAAGGGTCTACATCCTTTTTTTTGTCAAGGGGGCAATTTCCCACAAATAAATAAATCAGATAATAATGGGAGCCGTAGTGGAGGCAATCAAATATAAAACACTGAAAATAATAAATTGCATTACTTGTTTATTTTGATTATTTTGTTTACTTTGTTATTGTGACTCCCAGTTGTTGTTTTTTTCTGGGGCTTAACGTCGCACTGTTCTACAGCGAGGCTAATGGTGACAGATGAATGATTATGATGATGATTGGGAGATGATGGTGAAGAGTAGGCAAGGATGGAAGGTGGGAAGGAAGCGGTCGTGGCCTATTATTAGTGGGTACCTTCACAGCATTTGCCACGAAAAAACCCCAGTCAGGAAGGACAACCGCTGGAATCGAACCCGGGCCTCCGGAATACAAGTTCAGAGCGTTAACCACTCAGTCATACCTGTTCCGTCCTCCAGTTGTTGCCCGTGTTTTAGATTTTCAACAATTTAAAAGATATAAAATTATCTTATCACAACAATGGGTACCTATGACTTTTGTTCAGTCCAAATGAATTAAACGTTTAAACTCCATTGCAGACCCACGCCGCGACAGTGCAGTGCAGCGTGTGCGACAAGAAGGTGCGCGGTCCCCACGCCCTGCAGCACCTGGCCGTGTGCGCGGAGGCGCGCCAGCTGCACACCGCCGGCGTGGCCAAGTGCCCCACGTGCTACGAGATGTTCGTCGAGACGCGCGAGTTCCGGGACCACGTCGCCGCGCACTCGCATCCGTTCCCGTGCCCAGGTTGCGGCGCGCGTCTGGAGACCATCGAGAAGCGAGGTCTGTAGTGGCCACATTTCTGTACCTCGGAGGTAGAAGACCGATTAAAACATTATTTATAGAGATGGGTCGATACCACTTTTTCACCGATACCGATACTCACTTTATGATTAGCGATATCGATAGTATCGCCGATACTTTTGTTTCTTTATATTTCTGTAGTTCCTGTCCACCAAAGTCTCAATTCAATCAAAATTCACAAAACTAGAGATATTTTTGGAGATTATGTCACTTGCAACCTTGGCTCTGATTGGTTGAGGCATCTGCCAATGGTGATACAGCTCAATGACGTGATGCCAATGAGCACCAATGGCGGGAAAACGGCCACAATTCAAAATTTCAACTAAAAAAGTAATATGTATCGAAGTATTGAAAATATTGCATTAAAATTGACCGATACCGATGGCGAGTATCGGTATCGGTATCGGCCCATCTCTAATTATTTATTAAATTTATTGCCTTTTGACTGGGTCGTTTTCGCTCGCTAGAAAATTTACTCGTTTTATTCTGACTTATAATAAAGATTCCTCTATGAATATTTATCTCAGAATAATCATTTTGTGTGTCTTCAGCAGGGGTCATCAACCTCTGTTGGTCATGGAGCCACTACAATTTAATACATTAGGTAATAATGGGAGCCGCATTGGAGGCAATCAAATATAACACACTTAAAATAATAAATTGCATTACTATGTACACTCCCCCAAATAATAAACGGTACTCGAAAGAAATTAATCGACTGATTAAGGTTTGATGGCATCATCCCATGAAGTCGGTGCTAACGCATTATCTAACTCTTTTAGGTGAGCTCTGATTTCATTGATAATAACAAGGATTGATTGTCAAGGAACCGGCCCAGCAGCCAATACATTTTGTCCCAAGTACCGTTTATTATTTGGGGGAGTGTACCTAGTTTTTTTTTGACAAAGTCCTCCAGTTGTTGTTCTGCAAAGTGGTTTCTTAGAATTTTAAAGATGTAAATTACAGTAAAACCTCGTTAAGTCGAAATTGAAGGGACCAAAAAAAAACACTTTGACTCATGATTTTTCGATTTATAAGTATTTTCATAGAATGATGTTTTCCAGACATGTAGTAAAGATAAGCCTCGTAAACCTACCCCCTCCCACTGTGCAAGGGTCTAGAGACCACTTGAAGACAGCTGTTTAGTGAAGGGTCAATGCCTCCAATGGTTTAAAGGACTCTATTATTTACGCAATTATATATAATCTGCAGACTGGATACTAAACAAATTAATCACACACTTAATTTTTGACAATAAATCGATTTCATAATTATTATTTATTCAACAACAGGTGTGGTGTTATTAAAAAAAAAAAAAATGGAACAGAAACGGAAAGATAATTGTTCGCTGTCATTAATGAATCATCAAAAGATTGAGAAAAAAATTAAATAGGTGGAAGATTTCTTGAAAAAGTCACTGATTTCAGTTTGTTTTTCAGTCGACAGAATATTTATTTTATGTGGACATTTATATTAAAAGTAAACATAAGATTAAATATTACGCAGAATAATAATTCAATTACCAATGTTTATGCTGGCAGTCAGTAGTTGACTATTTACAGCCCTTTTCAGAGTGACTTTTTGCTCTAATTCTTAGAAACAGGGATTCAACCCTCCACCCGTGTCTGTTTTTTTGTTGAGAGACCCACTTGTCTTTGAGATAGAGCAGGTAGTGCCAGCTGGGGTGCTGCAGAAAAGGGAGGGAAGTCAGGCGGACACTCTGCTCCAAAAATAGAGGACATTTTTGATAGAAATAATCCTGTATTCTCCGAAAATTGTATTATACAAAATAAATACTTCGATTTATAAACTGAAATCACATGTTATATTTCAACTTGGGGCCAAATATTACTTCGAATTACGACTTACGCAAATTTCGGTTTATAATTTATTTTAACATGTAACAGATTATACTGTGGCCGGGACTTGAGTTTACTTCGATTTATGATGGATTTCGGCTAATGGTTGTTCGATTTAAGGAGGTTTTACTGTAATACATTATAATTCAATGGCTCTAAAATAAACAAACTGAATCAAATAACCTTTCAATTGTGGCCCCGCAGACATTTTTTTTTTAAATTTTCGATTCTAGATCTTTATTTAAATAATTATTAAGAGCCATTTAAGAACCACTAAAGAGCCACAGATTACTGACCCCTGGTCTACATCCTAGACGGGTAAACTTTCAATATTTCACATTGCTAATTCATTCCACTGCTGCCCCGCTTGTACCGGAGACGTCACGATGCCCATTGTGTTGCAGAGAAGCACAAGTGCATGGCGTTCCAGTGCGAACTGTGCCTCGAGAAGTTCGACATGTTCTGCAGCTATCGCAGCCACCTGGCCGGCCACGGCGAGGCCGAGTACCACTGCTTCGAGTGCGCCCTCAGCTTCCATCTCGAGGTCAGTCCTGTATAATTGCGGGGGCTCGTAGGGTTGGTCGAACAAGCGACTACATCAGCGGTCGTCAACCTTTTGGACCTCGCGGACAACTTATAACACAATTTTATATCTCGCTGACCACTCAGGCGCGTAAAATACGTAAATGGGAAATATGATTGCTTAGGTAGACAATGAGGAGTCTGGGGTAGGGTCCCCCAGCAGTAAGCGGGTACGGGGAGGCTTAGCCCCGGAATATTTCAGTTTTCAGAAATTCATTTGGTGTGTTTCTACGCGATTTCTAGCCAACTTTTATTTCGAGAAATAGCGTTTAAAATGACTGTATTGAATAAATATTTTGAAACTGATATTATTTTCATAATTGATAGAAATACCTAGTGAATACACAAATATTTTGGAAAGGCTTGTATTGAAAGTTAAACGTAAGCTTCTAAATTTCTCTGATGACTACCAAAATTTCCTCCCTGACCACCGGTTGGCGACCACTGGTCTAGATTAAACATTATCTAGTTAGCCTAGCTTTTCATAAACGTCAAAGGCAGTTTCAGTTTCTAGGTAGGTACCTATCTATTTATGTTACTACCTACTGTTGATTGAAATTAACCCAATACAGCAATCTGTTCCATAAGTAGAGCGCAGTTCAGATCGCAAAATTCACAATTTATTTTTAATTTTTATACTTCGAAAACTTGACTCAACAAGGAAATTACATCGACTTATACACAGAAAATCAAAGCTATTATTGACTTGGGTGGGACCAAATAACACTTCGAATTACGGCTTATTAAAAATTCGGTTTTAACCCACTTAGTGCCAGCATTATTTCCTGTATATATGCGAAGAATGCCAGGCCATATTTTCACAAATTGTTGAGTCACAGTAAAAAATTGATATCTTTGCTTGTGCTTCACCAAAACTGTTGATTTTTTTTTTACATGGTGGTAAAAGTATAATGAGGACTTGGACAAAAATTTAGTTCATGATTATTCTTATTGTACATGTTTTATTTTATTATTTGGATTATAAAAAAAAATAAAAAAAAATAAAAAAAAAAATGTATTATGCCACAAATTTTGTAATGAATTTTTCCCAACAAAGTGAATATATTTTTTAGATTTACTGATATTTTCTCAACACTCATGATTAATTTTATATTTTTGTGATTAAAACTACAGAAGCTATGAAATAATGTATAAAATATATGCCAGCAAAAGTAGACGCCATTTTGAATTGAAAAAATGTCATTTTGCGTCAAAATAGTAAGAAATCTGTACGCTACCGCCACCAAACATTTTTTCAATAAACTACCACACTATTACCAACCCAGTCGATCAAGCAGTTCAACATTCCAAAGACATTAAGAGGCGCGAGATTTAATTTAAAATTTAGCCGATATATCGGCCCTTGGCAAGTTTCGCACAAACTCTCAGAGCCGATATATCGGCTCTTGGCACTAAGAGGGTTAATTAATATATTTTAACATAAGTGGCCTTGAGTTTATTTCGATTTATGATGGATTTCGGCTTTTGATTTACCGAGATTAGACTGGAACCAAGAAATCTGAAATTGTTGCTATGTGGTCACGGCATCTCCCCCCCCCCCCTCCCCCCCCCCCCCTTCTTTTATGAAAGTAAATAGTACGAATAATAAATGTGATGACAGCCACAGTGTAGTATTTTCAGGATATGACAAAAGGTAACGTCTAGGGGTGTGCGAATATTCGAAAATTTCGAATACTTTGAAAATTTCGAATACTTCAAAATACTTTGAAAATATTTGGTTCGAATACTCAATTCGGTATTCGAAAATAAAGTATTCGAAATTTTCGAATAGTTCATGTCTTTTAATTCAAAATTATCCCGCCATTTCTCATATGGGAGTGTTTTTCAATGCTGCTAACTGCTGCAAAGTCTAAAACTCCAACCGAAAATAGTCATGGCCGCCATTTTGATTTCGAGGGAATATTATTTGTAGGTTATTGTTCCTCCAGGTAGACCTTCCTCCCTTTTGTTCCTGTTAATTTAATTTTTTGTGATGATAAGTGACAACAATATTATCCTTGCATATTACATCATAATCAGTACATTTTCACTGTGGCCATCTTTCATTCTGGTCATATGAAAAGAGTTTGGTGTCCAATTATTTTTTTTAATTGATATTATGTCTTTTAATTTAGATTCCAATTATTCGATATTCGATATTCGAAATATTTTTGTCAATTATTCGATATTCGTATTCGAAGTCAAAAATCACTATTCGCTCACCCCTAGTAACGTCGAAGTGAATGTGTTGCAGAGCTCGCTCGCGATGCATCCGTGCGACAAGCGCGGGTTCGGAGAACCGGCCGGCGAGCCCGAAGAGTTTGCCGCGGCCGCCGTGGCGGTGAACAACAACAACAACAACGGCGGCGATCTGGTGTGCGAGGTGTGCGCGCTTACTTACAACACACTGCGCGCGCTCAAGGCGCACGTCGCGATGATGCACGGTCAGTAGCGCACCTCGACCGTTGATGGACGGTGCATGAAATTACCTTTCAAATGGAATGTTCTTGAGCTCTCTAGCTCTTGTACAATCCAAGATTGATTAAAAATGTTGGCGACTAGTTGTGCAGGGGTGGAAAGGACTCATCATTCAACCCCATATAACTGCTGATCTTCGTCCAAAAATTCTAAAAAAGTATATACATGTTTTGTATAGGTACACTTGGCCAAACAAAAATTGAACGTTCAATAAATCTGATAGTCTGATAAATGTAAAATCGCACCATCAGAAGTCAGTCTAAGCGATCTCATTTTCTCACTCTAGTAGGTGGCCTCACATTTCAATGATAATAACAAACTTCAATTGGTTATGGGACATGACCAGCAGTGATTCAAATTTGTTCAACAATCAATTTTTGTTTTGTCGAGTCTACATACAAATTTAATCAAAATCTGGGTCGGCTGAAGTCAAGATGTGAGTGACTTCACATGGGATGGCTAAGAAATGATTACTCATTTTCACCTTGAAATCAACATGTTCTGCTCATGTATTAGGAGAGGGGGGGGGGGGGGGGGGCAGAAACAAAAGAGCACTGAATGCCACACTTCACAGTGATTTCCATAGGATTGGTAGAACATGGACATACAAAATCAATATCGTAGTCTTTGTACAACAGTAGTATTGTAGTTCATTTTCAAATAAAGAGGTTTTTAGTGGTCGATCCTTTTTATTTTGCATAGTTTCTCAATAAAAGTGTTGTACCTAACTATGTTCTTCATAAAACAAATGTTTCTTCTTATTATTTGGGGTCAAGTTTTTTCTTAAACATGAAATATCTTTGTAAAAAACCTACTCTTCTACATCTGCCCACCACGTTTAATGATAATAATGTCTGTTCTCCTACAGAGGATCCCAAGTATGCGTGTGAAGAGGAAGGCTGCGGCAAGATCTTCTACCGCAAGGCCTTGCTCCAGACCCACGCCTCGGTCCACAGCTCCATCGAGGTAAGCTCGTCGTCTGGCTCACGCTCGACAAAAGTTGCATCCGCATGTCAGTCCTCAACACCACTAGACCGTGAGCTTATACTCGTATGGGTGGAATCCAGTAGACTCTGCGTACTTGCGTCGATAAATCTTGAGAAATATTTTGAGCATAGGGCTGTTAAGGTAGTACCTTCATTATACATATACAAAAAAATAAAAATCTTGAAATTACAAGTTCAGAAAACGTTTTGCTACATTTCAACTATATTTAAGTATAAATTAATCATAAAATATAATTTAACTTGCAACCCCTGTCGTATAGCGAGGTTTCAATTTATTGCTTTCCGAGAATGAACAAAACTGTAACACAGGAGGTATAGGGAAATCATTTAGTTTTTGGTTGATAACTTTTAAAATAGCACACGTTGGTATTGTTTTCAATTTTTTTCCTTATAGCATGTCCAACTATCTATCTAGAAATCAGTTTTTTGAAAAAACGTTGAACCTCAGTAAAATTAAAAACTCAAAAATAGCATGAAAATCGTCATGATTTTAATGACCCCCATAAGACTACATGTTAAAAATAGGAATTTATAACTGCAGTATCTCAAAATCTAGACACGAGAAGTTGTTCATATTTCACAATATCGTGTAAATAGTGATTATTGATACCTCTGCCAAAAATAGGCTTATTTGGAAGATATGAGATATCAGTTGTGCTACCTTAAATCGGCTGTTAAATCAGATAGCTATATAATAAAAATAATAGAAATCAAATTTTCTCAAATCTCCTTAAATAGAGTATGAAATTCTTCTGGTACATCTGTTTGGAGCGAAAGACTTTTTCATCTAAGAACCCAAAAATGTGTTGATTCAATTTCACTAATGCATTTGCCCCAAAAGAACACTTATGAAAGTAAAAAAACAAGCAGTTTGTCATCAGTTTATCAGCTGCTGTTACATCAATTGTTGAGGAAGTTTTAAAAGTGTTTCTACTTTCTAGCAATTCATTCCTTGTTTTGATAGTTGTTCTGAGAAGTTTTGTAGTAGATCTTGGTCACAATTTTATTTAGAATAAACCTTATTTTACAAAATAAGAATTTTACAACCTCGCTTCTTCTGGAACGTTGCTAAAGAAAGGGCATAGCTAACACTAACCTCGCTTCTTCTTGAACGTTGCAGTTCCACATCTGCCCGAAGCCGAACTGCACGACGGTGTGCAAGACCACCAAGATCTTGTCCAAGCACCTCCGATCACACCGCGAGGCGTCTCACGTCTGTCCCGACTGCGACCAGGGCTTCTTCTTGCGGCGGGACTTGAACAAGCATCGCATCGAAACCCACAAGCAGGTGCGTGCGCTCTTCTCCGTGATGAGGAGGACTTTTCCTACAATCTAACACTTTAAATCATTCTAAATGTGTACCTACCTAGTGATAAACTGCATTCCGTAGGAATACTCGACCTTAAAATCTACTGTCGGCCATTTTACAGTTGGCCATAAATAACAATTTATTGATATTAGGTATAAAATATCATTATAGATATTTTACAATATTCAAAATTGAGCGTTTTGTGTTTAGTGTTGTTTTGTGGCTACTCTTGTGACTGTTTCGTATCTTCTCCCAATTTTGGCTTTACCACAGATCACCAAGGTTGCAATTTAGCAGGCTGTGACTGCATGAACAAGTCTTTAGAAATCATCACAAAACACTAGGGATGTGCGAATCCAGGTTTTTTCATTCGAATCCGAATCTCGAATCGAATCTTGAAAGGTTCGCGAATCCAAACCCGAATCCGAATCTTATTTTATTTAATCAAATTCCTCTGAAAGGAAAAATCAAAATATGAAAGTATGGTTAGGTAGGTCATTCAAGGGAAATGGTTGACTCCCATACACATCAAATGCTGTCAATTTGATAATTATTAATCAGTAATTAATAATTATTATTCTATTATATCAGTCACATAAAATGTGGAGTTTACCGTATTAACTCGTGTATAAGACGCAATTATATGTCAATATTTTGATTCTGAAAACAGCCCTGCGTCTTATACATGCATACCAAGCTTTTTTCCCAGTAAATCCAAGGTGGATGTTTGTAAACAGAGCTTTGGTAGACTGCCACATGTTGTCTATCTCTGCCTTTCCCTCTCACTCTGTCTGGACTACATACAGTGTCTAGACACAACACTATTAACATATTAAATTTGTGCAACAAAATGTTTTCCCTTGCATTTAGATCAGGAGACAAAATATATGTTTACGTCTGAAAAATATTGCTCTGACAGACATAAAATAGACTAAACACTGTTGAATGGCGATCTTAATGAAAGGGGAGGAGAGGAGTTGGGTTTGTTTTGGAATGCAGAGGAAAGGCAGGTGCATGCCTCTTAGAGCAAGCAACAGCTGCTGGAAAAAGACTCCCCTCCCCCCTTTCTCAGAATCAAGAAATTACTGTTTGCTTACAACAAGTTGGCAGTGATTTTCATTCAAATAGCTCAGTTAGCTGGAAGACCAACATTTAGATGGATATCATGTATACAAACACACAATGTTTTTCATAATTTTACTGCGTCTTATACACGCATGCTAAGTGTTTTCTTAAAATAGACTTCTCAAAACAAGGGTGCGTCTTATACACGAGTGCGTCTTATACACGAGTTAATACGGTATATTTATGGTGAAAGATTAAATTGAATATCAAATTAAAAACAAAACTTAGATGGTTATTTACCTTATTATAACAAAAATGATCACGAAAATGGCGGTAATTGATGGGATGGGCTCCTTATTTTCAGCGCCAATGGTTGGTAGTACTGAAGAAATTTGAAATTCAAATTTTGCGGGAAAATCAAGGATTGATGTCTAGGTTTGATAGGATTTGAATGGGTTTGATATTTTAGAATCTGGATTCGAAATATTATGGATTTGCACACCCCTACAAAACACGAGGTTAGAAATGTGCACGACGACCAAGTACACAATCTATGTGAGAGCGAAAGAGTGATCTGCCGGAACTAATGTGGCGAGGTGTGAAGGTGGAGTTGTGTGTGCAGGGCGGCAACTTCTGTCGCGAGTGCAATGAGCCGCGCGGGGAGACGAAAGAGGAGATTCACTTCCACGTCCTGCAGCACGAACAAGATCGCCCGCTGCCCTGCATGCAGTGTCCGCGCCGATTCAAGACGGTGAGGCTCGTGTGTTGAAACAGACCGCTCGCTTCGGAATTCATATTATCTCTGTTTTCCCCGCACTGTCGCAAATGCACTCTTCATAATGTTCCAATCTCACTGCTACTGATATACAATCAGACTGATAATGTGAACATCCTATCAAAGTTAATTACACCCAGTTATGTAACAATTTTTCTATCTCAATTTGAAAAAACGGACGAGCGCTCGTATCACCTTATCACCGCTAATTAAACATTTTCTTCCTCTCGTAATGAGCTATGTGATTGGGTGGGTTCCAGGGTGAGCAACTGCGCTACCACAACAAGGTGAAACACTCGGAGAAGAAGAAGTTTCCTTGCACGTACTGCCCCAAGTCATTCCTAACCAAAAGCTCGTTGAAACGCCACTCGAATAACTTGCACAAGGACCTGCAGCCGCCGAACACCGACGAAGCGTCCTCCTCCGTTCCCGAACCCAGTTCCGGCACCTCGGACGGTTCGAACGACTCGAACCCCAAGACGCCCGCCATCGTCGAACCCAGCGCTTTCGATCTGCTGTTCTCCTCGGCAGACGGAAGCGGAGGAGCAGGTGAGATGAACTCCATGTATGGTTTGCCGGACTTCGACTTTGGTTTGGATTCGTGTGACATGCCCCCTTGAACGAACGCTAGTGTACATGACTTTTATAATGGCCGGTAAACGCAAGACATTTATAGCACGTCTTTACAACTGATCTGTATTAGGGTTGGGACTAGACATTGATATCGATGTAAAATTAAATAATTTAGTTTCGATATGTCATCGGTTTGAATCGGGAACTGGAACCCAAATGGATAGCAGTTCCGGTTCCAAGTTGTCAAAAATATCGGTTCCCATTCCAGTTCTGGTTCTATTTTGGTTCCATAACATCGACTTTTGGGAACTTACATGCTCAGAAATGTCTATCATTAATTTTACTTGGTGATCATTTATATGAAAAACTTAAGGTAAATGGTAGTAAATTATCTCCTCTTTGTGGCTCCCACAACTTTAGCTTTTGAACTGGTAATGTCATCTCTCCTGCTATACCTGACGTGACAGATTGAGATCGGGTGTCAAATCAGTGGCTTCTAGCGTGAGCTAGTACATATGCAAAAAGTTTAGCAACCAATAGAAAAAATATAAGAAGCAATCGGGGACTCAGGGAACCGATACCGGAACCGAAAAGAATCGATATTTGTAGCAACTGGAATCGGAACCATATTAGTTTTAGGTGGAACCGGAACCCTTATTATTAATATTAAATATTATTTGGGTTTCTCAACGGTTCCATAAGGGTTCTTTAAATAGTAGGTACTTAATTAATTTCATTAAATTTTTACTTTATTGCCTTTCAAATCTGAAATTATTTACGTATTACGATTTACAGTTTTTCAAATAAATGATCACAGAGTAAAATTAATGTTAGAAATTTCTGAGCATGGTTCCTAAAAGTTGATCTAAAAAAATTATTTGAATTATTGTCTGAATTTGATGGAACTGATTCCCTCAAATGCCTTATGGTACCGAAATGGAACTGGAATCAGAACCGTTATTTTTTTTAAAACTTGGAACCTGTACCGGAACCGATATTCATTTGGGTTCCAGTCCCTTAGCAAAATCCATAAACTGTTTTACCTATTATTATATCGAAATTATTTAAATTTATTGTATTCTTTTTTACTTTTACCTCGATTTAGGAACTGGTTTCGAATCCCAACTCTATTTGTCAAACAAATGAAAATGAGTCAACAGTATTTATATCTATTATCTACTAATTGACATACTAATTGAAAATATGTATCATTTTAATGAAAATGAGTCAACAGTATTTATATCTATTATCTACTAATTGACATACTAATTGAAAATATGTATCATTTTATTGTTTTCATAAGTTCATTTTTGTCAATAGCCTGTGAACCTTTAGTCAAACAAAAAGCGATATTGAAAAGTAACGGATCAAGGTTGAAGAAGATTTACTGGCATCATCCTACAAAGTCTATGCCAACACATCTATTCTCAAACTCTAGTAGTAATCTCTGATTTCATTGATAATAACAAGGATTGATTGTCAAGGAACTTTAGCAGCCAGATCCATGTTTTCAAATACCGTTTTTAGTTGTGCCAAGTGAACATAGATGTGATAAATATTGTTTGATGTTTTTGTATAGGGTTGGGAGAACTTCATATTTTTTAACCGAACCTCGAACTGTACTTTAAATATTTGACCGAACCGAACCTCTGGCCTTTTTTACCTGCAGTGGTTTTATCACTTTTTACTTAGACATGATTCACACAAATAACATAAAACATTGTTTGGCATAGTTTGCACAAGGGGATTTTTGCATTTTATAATTCCTTCCTTCGTAATATGTAATGTAATACTAACACTGTGCAAAATTGTTACCTGGTGCAACTCTACTATCAATTATCTAATTTATGCCCATCATTTTAGTGCATTTTATTTTTGATAAAATTAATTCCCATCATTGAATGTAAAGAAAAGTAAGAGAAAAATAAAAATAAAATTAGTACACTACACTTCGAACACTACACTGGAACAAAATATTTACTGGAAATTTCAAATTGGCGCTGCGAGAAAGGTTCGGTTTGGATATTTCATCTTAAGGTTCGGTTCGCAAACATCTAAAGCTGGCTCGGCTTTAGATGTTCTGGTTTCGAACCGGTTCGCCCAACTCTGGTTTTTCATAATAATAGCATGTTGTAACAGCACACGGAGCGCATGTTTAGTGTTAACCCTGTCTTATGTTATGCAAAGCATTTCTTCGTGCTTTTTAGACTTTTAGTTGCATTTAAGGTAAAACCTACACTTGTTTTCAACAACCTTTTGTGAATAAAAAGTAACTAATTGTGCACTGCTTAGCGCTTGTGGTTTTGTTTTAACCTGTGAATGATTGTTTGTGGTGATATGCACTTGGTGAATGTATGCACTCTATCGGTGTTGGCATGTTTATTGATCCTCGTCGGTTAACTGTGAGGCGATCCGGTTTCAGACTCCGCAAGCCCGGACGCCAAGGAAGAACCGGGCTTGCCCCGTGCCAGTGTGAAACAGAAAGATCCGGTATCGGACTCCGCAAGTCCGGATGCCGAAGAAGAACCGGGCTTGCCCCGTGCCAGTGTGAAACGGAAAGATCCGGTTTCAGACTCCGCAAGCCCGGACGCCGAGGAAGAACTGGGCTTGCCCCATGCCAGTGTGAAACAGAAAGATCCGGTTTCAGACTCCGCAAGCCCGGACGCCGAGGAAGAACCGGGCTTGCCCCGTGCCAGTGTGAAACAGAAAGATCCGGTATCGGACTCCGCAAGCCCGGACGCCGAGGAAGAACCGGGCTTGCCCCGTGCCAGTGTGAAAAGGAAAGATCCGGTTTCAGACTCCGCAAGCCCGGACACCGAGGAAGAACCGGGCTTGCCCCGTGCCAGTGTGAAACGGAAAGGCAAGATCAAAGTCAGTTACGTCAAGCCCAAGCCGAATGCCAAGACTATCGTCGTCAAGCTGCACGATCTGAAGCTTAAGTACGACAAGAGCACCGCGACGACGGTGAATAAAGTGAAAGGAAGTGAGGCGAATGGCACTGGAGAAAGTGGTGTGGAAACAAGCGGCGGTGCGGACGGGCAACCGAAAAGAAATAACAAAGCCGCGGGCGTGTTTGCCTGCCTGTATTGTCCGACTGTTCTCAAATATGCTGCTTCCATTCGACGACATAGTCTCAACAAACATCCAGAGAAGTCTCAACAAATTTAATGTTTGGAAAACTTGAATTAAAATGTAAGGCTTTACGATGTTCTTCTTGTGATTTTTTATCATTAATTTATAATTATTCTGTAGGCAGCTTAACTTGAACACAAATTGCCTTTTCATTTTCACATTTAAAGTGTTAAGTGTTCAGCTCAAAATTCATTATTTTCTTCATACTCCATGACTTACGTTTTAGTTTCTCTATGTCCTGCTTCATACTCAAAGTTGATGGAGAAAAAGATATCTTATTATTCATTTTTTTTGTATAGGTTAGGTACACTTAGCCAAACAAAACTTGAACGTTCAATAAATCTGATAGGCTGATAAATGTAAGATCGCACCATCAGAAGTCAGTCTAAGCGATCTCATTGTCTTTCTCTAGTAGGTGACCTTACATTTCAATGATAATAACAAGCTTTGATTGGTTATGGGACATGACCAGCAGTCATTCAAATTTGGTCAACGTTCAAGTTTTGTTTGGCCGAGTGTACATAGTTTGCACAGGCTTAGATTAGTATACTAAGATGGCCACTCAACAGTGTTAAAAGTTATGTTTTATGTATTTGCTTTGTTGAAATTTGGTTTTCATGTATTGTTTAGTGACTGGCCATCTTTGTACTGAATATAGAACAAAAGAGGCTCATGCAAACAAATCTTCTTACTATGCCAGTAAGATGAAGGCCAGTGCTCTGTACTGCCATATTTGAGATTTGTGAATATGCATTATAGATCATTTTTAATGACGAAGTTTTAGCGAATTAAATATCTTTGTGCATCATCAACTACTTTTACAAAAGTGTATCTCCTAAACTTTATGTTCGGTTTCTAGGTAATTTTGATATTCTTTTGCAATAAAGTATGATGCACAATGATACACATTCTGTACAACATCGTCACAATCTTAAAATGGAGTGGTTCATTGTAATTGGTGTTCTGCCCTTCAATGGGAATTTGTGAGAATTATGGTTGATTTTTTGTTGTAACCAGAGGGGAATCAAAAAGTTGGTGTACAGTTGTGGAATAAAGACCCTGTTATTCTGCCTCTCTCTGACTCATGTTCTTATGTGGAGCAGAGAGAGACTACCAGCACAGCTACTTTATTCCACGCTTGTACGATAGTATGTACTGATAGAAAGATGCTATGTACATAATAATATTAACCAAGAAAATGTTATTGTTGGAAATATAAGATGAAAAGATATGTACTAGAGTCTACGCACGTTGGGGATTCCATGGGCCGTAGATTGTCCGTCCAAGGGATTTCGTTCTATAAACAAGGAAGTATGATTGCTTATTATTTTTTTATTAATATTAAGCTGGATACCATTGTTCTGTATGTGCCAATTGTATGTCAACGAAACGAGGGAAAATGTATGCTTGTTCATTTTGTTTAATTCATGTAGATGTTATCTCTTTTGAGAGTATTTATTCAAGACCAAAACCTTTGGCACCGTGAAAAATTATTGTATATGAAGCTAATATTGTTTTTGGATTTCATGCCTCGGAAGGTAACGAAAAGCGCGCAATTCTTCAAAGTGTTTTTTGCAGTTTTTTCTTCACACTAACAGATTTTTAAAAAATCTGATTTTAGCGCACATTCCAAGCTCACTCGACTAAAGAATACCACATACTGGAGTACATTACAACCTTTGGTACAACCTTGAAGTGTTAAATAAGAAACTTATAAAAATCATATTTAACACTTTGAGGTCATAGGTAGGTACACTCCCCCAAATAATAAACGGTAGTACTCGAAAGAAAATGAATTGACTGATTAAGGTTTGATGGCATCCATGATGGCATCATCCCATGAAGTCAGTGCTAACGCATTATTTAACTCTTTTAGGTGAGCTCTGATTTCATTGATAATAACAAGGATTGATTGTCAAGGAACCGGCCCCGCAGCCAATACTTTTGTACCGAGTACCGTTTATTATTTGGGGGAGTGTACATACCAGAAATGTGCTCCAGTGTGTGACACTATTTAGTCCAAGAAGCTTGAAACGTATTTGTTCAAATTCTGTTAAAGTGAAGACAAAACTAAAAGAAATATTTGCGCTCATCCAGATATCATACCTTTGCCTCTAAATTATCAATTATGTGTGAAACATTGCTCTGTTAGGGTACATTTAACATTGCCGTTGTTCAAGATACGTTTATTTTTTTTAAAAGAAATACTGACAGCTTTATAATAAAACGAAGAAGTTAATGTTGCCTGGAGTGTATAATAAAAACCTCCTGGACTACACCAGTATACTTATAAAAACACAAATTAAAATATGGAGGCAATATTTTTCAGGTGTCTTCTTCAGAAAGACACTGTTGTCCTAGCAGCACTGTCGAAATATTGCCTCCGTATTGTAATTTGTGTTTTATTTTATCGGCGTCGTCCAGAGTAGGGTTTTTATAAGTGACAGCTTTCTTGTGAGTCGGCATGTAAACTACATAGTAGGTACTACTAGGTATCTCATTCCAAAGTTTTCTTACTAGTACATTTAAATTATTAATTTAAATGTTATCTATTCACGAATAGATAAAACGCCTACGATCTCAACGCACATTCGAACTTGGTGCATTTATCCCTCGTTTTGCCAATGTCGTGATCAGGTGTTGACATTTGACTGTTAACGTGTTATTCGCAATACCTGCACTTTGAAACTTCGCAACTTGAGTTATTAGTTTTTATTCCCACCGAAAGTCGAAGTGTTGCCAACAAACTGTGTAGCTAGAAAGTTGGCTTACAAGAACTATTGGAGAATTTTGACACTGTATCTTTGTTTTGAATGCAAAATTGTTTAATGCTTATGAATAACCATGAAAATGCTTTAATGGAGGTATAGAGTGTAGAATATTACTAGATGGATCGCAATCGAATTTGAGAGCTTTGAAGACAAGATGTAAATTTGAATCCATATTCAGCGAGAATACTTAAATCTCAGTCTTCTGCAGGAAATTATTTTCTCATCAATTTATGATCTAGTAGAAGTCCAGGGCTGCGATCGTGTAAAATGACAACTCCCTTGTCGAAGCGAGAAGGCCGTGAATAACATTGACATGAGAAAATTGTCGCTGCGACAAGTAAGTTGTCATTTTACACGATCCCACCCCTGGTAATTGATTGCATTTGTTACATGATCATTTACTGTGCAGGTATTGTTTTATTTTATTTTATGTTCTCATATTTTGTGTTTTCAATGTTGGCAATGATTTTATGTTGTTCTCATTATTCGAATGACTTGGAACTGAATTTTGTACTAATTAGTAATAGCACCTGCGGAGTGAACATTGTGTGGATCGAGTAAATTCAACATGAAATGCATATTTTTAACGTAGGTAGTTTAGATTTTCAATATTCCATGTTGCCTACACAATGTCTCTCTGCAGTTGGCGATTTTATGAACGTGTTTTCTACTCTCTCAGTATTGTTGTAGATTTTGTATTGAGCACAAATGGTGAACGTTTCGATAAATAAACATTCCTGTGAAGGAATATGAAGGAACCTCGAAAAAGTACATTTTTTAAGATCCTTTTGAAAATTAATAATTATGCTAATCACTAATCATTAATAAAATCCCGTAATATTGTAAGTGTCGTTGATACCACTGGGTCAATTCTTCTCATGACAAGACCTTTGCAATAATTTCATCCACTCAATTATTATGAATTACCTATATTTACATTACATTTATTCATTTACAAATATTTTCCTTGTTTGTGGCATTTTGATAATGAAAAAAATAAACAGAAGAATGTTCTTAAAAATCATATATACCAAAATCCCATACAATTGAAGAATCAAGTGATTGTTGGCATTAATGTAATTTAAAACGTATGGGTTTTAAATAAAATGTAAACTTACATGTCAAATACCTAAATTTTAATTTGTCAGATTTAATAAAATAATATAAAATTAGTACCTAAGAATAAGATGTCTAGAATGAATTTTAAAGTAGATAGAAGTCAAAAAGAAAAATAAGCATTTGAATAATTTCATAAATAAAACTATAGGGTAGGTAGCTAGAACTTGTATAGGTTTGATTAAAATAACGAAATCAGATGTAGACAGGGTGCGAATTGATGGGTGGGGGGATTTCCCCCCTCTGGTTTTCTCATCCCCGGCTCTATTTCCCAATAAAGCATCCCAGGGGGGATAGAGTTTCCCCCCCCCCCCCTCTGTAAAATGGTTGACTTTTAATCAACAAAACAATAGATACCTACTTTTTTCTTAAATAAATCTAAAATTATAGAAATAAATTGTCACAAAACAACTGTCAAATTGCCTTAGTAGCAAATAAGCTGTATTTGATACGATTTATTAATTCCAATATTTATTTTGCTTGCCCACCACTTCTGAATTCCCTTTTAAATTAAAAGCAAATCTTTTATAATGCCATTTGTCGTGATGACATCACGACAAATGGACGACAGGGGGGGGGGGGAACAAATATAAAATATAGAAGAATAACTAGATAAGTAAATACAAATGTAAATTATTGCAAAAGTACAAAAATTCTTTTTATAAATCGGAGATATGATGCCCTTTTTAGGGCCAACACAGGCAACAACAACCAGAGCAATAACCGCACCAGATCCAACAAATCGGAAAAAATTTGATGTTTTCCCAAAAAATAAGTACAAATTTAAAAAAATTACGAAAAATGTAAAATTGGAAAAATAAAATTCTCCAGAAGGAAAAAATTGTCAATTCAAAAATGCATAGTAATTCTTAATAATGTAGGTAATTAAAGCACTCTGAACAAGATTATGTCAACAAGTTAGAGAATATGGAGAATGTAGAAATATGGGGAATTTGTCACATTTTTAAGGTGTGAGGCAACTGAACGTCTTTCTGGAGAACAATTACCTACATGTCTCACTGGCTGCCAAGAAACAATTGCCCAATCCGGCAACTCCCTAGCCAACAGGTAAAACAAACAACTTGCAAGACAGTTTCCTTCCTGTATTTCCATCTCTGTCTCTGTATTGTTAGATAACAACCAGCTGACCTTGTGTGATCAGCCGTGAAGGTCTCAGGTATGTGATAGCACGGCACGGTTGTTGCGTCACGTCCAGAAGGCGGTGGTTGCAGGGATGAGAAAGCAATGTCAAGGAAACGTTCGATTCCACTTCAAGAAGGCCGTGATTGTCTGAGCTATAAATTAAAAATAGCCTGATCAGGGCCCTGATTCTATAACTCGCATTGCGACCGCTTAGCAATTATTGCCATGTTAATCTTATGGAAGAAATTGCTAAGCGATCGCAATTGAGTTATAGAATCAGGGCCCAGATTGATTTTCCAGATATTTGCAGATATTTCCTAAAATTGAACCCTGTTTTTATTAGAATCTAAAAGGGGTTAGTGGTTATGACAACAATCCAAGGTCGTATTGGGGGGGGGGGGGGGGGCGAGGGGGCCATGCCTCCCGAAATCAGGGTTTCATCTAAGAAAATAAGCACATGAAAAAAAACACTTATAAATAGACAGATCATGTCAAAACAGTTCCAAAATGGTTAAAATTGAGTTAAAATTCCAAAAAATTTCCAATTTTTTGATATTTTGTAATTTATTATTTCCCAAAATAGCCATACACTTCGATTCAAAATTGCACCTAAATGAATTACCTTGATCACAAATTTTCTCAGGGCTGCGCCCCCGAACCCCTTGTTTTCCACCCACTGTGATTTTTCAAAATATTAGTAATGTCCAGCCTCCCCCGAAATTTAATCCTGGATACGCCCTGGCAATAATCCAAAAGATAATACGAAATTTGCGATGTAGATTAGCTTTTAATGCAAAAAGAAATGTTGGGAGGCAATCTCCAAAAATTATAATTTCAGATAAAATGCTGTAATAGAATTTCATTGGAGAGGAAATGAAAATGTGCTTCTGGCCGAAAATCACTGAAACGAATTCTTGTAGTAAAAAAATACAAATAAGTAGGTAAATTGGTATTTTTTTCACAATGTTTCTTATATTATGGAAAATCAATATAATGTGGAAGGAAAGGAATCTATATTTTTAGTTTATTATTTGGGGGGGGGGGGGGGGGGGGGCTCCTGTTACTGGTGCCATGCAGCCATATTTTAACTATTTTAAGTTCCCAGTGTCCATCCTACAGTTCCACAATGGTATTTAATTCATAATGTTGTACAAAAACAAAAACTTGTATATAGACTGCCAAGCACCTTTCCCCCTAAAAAGATTGAGATCATCTAAAAGAAGGTCGCAGCAATAATATATTGTTGAAACATTTTCGCACTTAAAATTCGTGAAATCATTTCGCCCAGTTACTGCCGCCAAGCACAACATTATAAACCAAACATTGTACCCAAATTTGAGATTGAAAAAATCTCTATGTGAACCATCATAGTATAAACTTTAAAACAATTATACTCATTTAAAACTAAAAATAGAAAGTATTCAAATTTTAAAAACGTAAACAAAATCAATTTAAAAACATTCTTTTTTTCATAACTTAAAATACAAATTAAAAAAAATTATTTAAAATTAAATAAAACAAAATAAAATTAAAAAAAATAAAAATAAAGCTTGGCGCATTGTGTCAAGGAGGGGGCAACATAAAAAGAAAATGTCGACCAAGGAGACGACGAAAGAAAGAGGAAGAAGAAGATGATGAAGGAAAGAAGGAAGAAGTCAACATGACGGTGCAAATTCAATGCGCCAAGCTTTATTTTTATTTTTTTTTACTTTTATTTTGTTTTATTTAATTTTAAATAATTTTTTTTAATTTGTATTTTAAGTTATGTAAAAAAAAAATGTTTTTAAATTGATTTTGTTTACGTTTTTAAAATTTGAATACTTTATATTTTTAGTTTTAAATGAGTAGTATAATTGTTTTAAAGTTTATACTATGATGGTTCACATAGAGATTTTTTCAATCTCAAATTTGGGTACAATGTTTGGTTTATAATGTTGTGCTTGGCGGCAGTAACTGGGCGAAATGATTTCACGAATTTTAAGTGCGAAAATGTTTCAACAATATATTATTGCTGCGACCTTCTTTTAGATCTCAATCTTTTTAGGGGGAAAGGTGCTTGGCAGTCTATATACAAGTTTTTGTTTTTGTACAACATGTCACATGAGGTGGTAGTTTACAGCAGCTTTCATTGATCATTGAGTGTTACCTATCATTACATTGTTAACGCCAACAACGTCACTTCTTGTCTAAAAATTTCTGTTTTTCTTCCAATAGTTCCCAAGTTAGTATAACGAAAGGGTCAATTTCTTTTGGTTGAATATGAGTTATCTCAACTTTTAAATTGCTAAAAGTTCACAACTTGTGAATAACGTAAATTGTAGGTGTATTGTTCCGGTGTAGACCGGAATTTGTGCGTCATCTCGTACTACGCATATTAGTTGCCAGTTGGTAAACTGAAAGGTACACGAAAGGTAGATGATTGTAAATGCGTTTCCTTAATTTTAAATTCTTCTAAGTTCACTTTTTTGTGTAATTTAAACTCTATTGGTAAAGCGTTAAGGCTTACAGATGTTTACAGCACATTTTAAATAAAATCCGGATATAAAAATCCGGATAATTTGGAAGGCAATATAACTTAAAAGGAACTTATTTCATAAGTTAACTTTCCAGTTTCTGGAAACTTTCCAGGTAGGTAACTAACCAGTTCTTTATTTGAACTGGAACTAGTTCCTTTTTTTGAGGAACTAATCCAACACTGCTGTTTAGTGATAGTTCCATAACATGGATTATGCCGCAAATTTTTCCGCCAACAGTTTAAAAACGTACCAAAGATCACGAGTGGGGTTATGCAGAATATGCATATATAATTTTCCATTATTACCTACGGGTGATTTTTTAAATTAGGGGATGTTGGAAGGGATCAAGTATCATACGGTATGGGTTATTTCATATAGAATGAGTACACCAAATTTGGTTGAGATCGGTCAAAGGGTGTAAGAGAAAATAAGAACGTTCATACCAAGAAGCCTTTTCCTTTGTTCATGCGCAGAGAGACACTACTGAAAGTTAAAGGAATTACGGCAAAGGATGTGGCCATTTGATATTGCCTTGTTGTGAAAATTGATTTTGAAGATGTCAACCTAGAGTTCCTTTAAGATTAACTAGCTGAGCCACCTGGTGTTTATAGTGCTGGTTGGGAAGGAGTAGGACGTATATCATTAACAGTCACAAAACACACCAACACACGAACAAACCAACAAACAGTGTTGTGATTAGATAATTTTATTTTTATCTAGATAAAGATAAAGATAACACGTCAAAAATTTATCTAGATAAGATAATAGATATAATTCCAAAAAATCATCTAGATAATAGATAAAGATAAAAAATAATTATCTAGATAATTGTAATAGATAATAGATAATTTTTTTAACAAACAATAGTACGTAATTCAGTGGACTCAACCTTTTTGACTTGCGGGACAATAATGCAAATTTTGCTTTTGTTGGCGGGCCGCATTTTTTTTAATATAATTTTTACAGTGGACACATTTTTGAATAAGTTATAAAACATCAACTGGGGGCCACAAATATTTGTGCTGCCAGGCGCGTAGGAACTACATTTTGAGTGGGGGGGGGGGGGGTCTAAATTATCGGGGATCGATGAATGTGAGGAAAAGGTATAGTACGCCCAGGGACGGCGCCAGGAATTTTTGATAGGGTGGGCAGTGAGCGGCGGACAATTATTTAGGGTGGGCACACCAATTTTCCATTAAAAGTACAGGTGTTAGGTAAAAAAAACATGCCCCGCAGGGCGTTTTTCGGATTTTTAAATCAATATGTATAAACGAATTTATGGGATGCTGACAATACTAGTTTTGGAGTAAAATATGATTGAAATCTCACATAAAATTGGAATGGATTGTAAACTTACTAAAAATTAAAGTTTTACACTAACAGCCTTCAACTTGAATGCGGTGTTATTTTTGAAAATTACTTATTCAACCTGTGTTATCGATTACTTATTTCATTAAATTATAACAAAAAATCAAAATTCGAAGACAATAAAAAAATATCTTTGATTAATTTTGGCTGGGCAGAGGGTGGGCAGTTGACAATTTTGGGTGGACGCGCGCCCACCCGCGCCCACCCCTGGCGCCGTCCCTGAGTACGCCGTTACAAGGGGGTCTGGGGGGCTCAGCACCCAGTTTGCCCCGCAGGGCCTTTTTTGAAGTTTTGATACAAAATAATCGAAATTGAAGCTATTTTGGCATCCATTTCAAAGAAATTTAAAATGTGTGATTTGTAATATTCTTCAGGAAACATTAAACAAAATGCAGTGTAATCTGTAAATTTTGTTATTTGATAAAATCATCAATGGCCCCGCGGGGCCTTTTTAATTTTTGACACAACAGAATAGAATTTGAAGCCGTTTTGGCATCCTTTTCAACGAAAATTAAAATGTGTGATATGCAATTTATTCTTAAGGAAACTTTAGATAAAATGCGTTATAATCTGTAAATTGTATTATTTGATAACATCCCCATTGGCCCCGCAGGGAATTTATTGAATTTCTAGTAAAGGAGAATCGATTATGAATCGATTTTGAAATCCCTTTGAAAAAGGTTGCAATAATCTGCATGTGTTTTGGTATCCTAGTATAACTTACAAGTAACATTAAATTTTATTCATGAGGATGATCAAGTTGGACAAATGAGTCATTGTCTCATTGGAATACATCTGTTTAATTAGTTGTCAAACTTGGGAAAATTTTGAGAATTCAACCTTATAATGGAGCAAATCTGTGCATATTTAAATCTCTTTATCAACATTTTTGTATATCTGGGACTGATAACTGGGGGTGTCAGGATGAAAAGTGACGGTGGAATGGGGGGGGGGGGGGGGGGGGGGAGAATTGACCTCCCCCCCCCCCCCCCCCTTCCTACGCGCCTGTGTGACGCAGGTTCAGTAGGTACCACTGACCTTAATACAAATAATTTTCATGCAAAGTCAAACAATGAAAATAATAACTTTCCATAAATTCCAAACTACCTACAACGGAAATAATTTTTGGCAAGTAATAGTTCACTTATTACGCACTCGTTACGTGCATGTTCATAGGTACACACAAATGCATATTTCGAATTTTATATTTTTTATCTAGATAATTGCTAATAGATAACAATATTTTTATCTAGATAAAGATAAAGATAACCAATTACAAAATTATCTAGATAAGATAATAGATAAAAAATATCTATCTAGATAATTATCTAGATAATTTTATCTAGATAAGTCACAACACTGCCAACAAAGAACGGTCAACCTGATTGTACCTGACTGATTGCCAAGATACCCGAGAAGCTAAAGCACTATTTTTGCCGGAGAACAGACGCATAATCCTTGATCACACGCTTATAAATTCCCTAAGGTGTCTACCGCTTACATCGGTATGTACGAGGGACAATCAATTAAAAATCAATGTACCTACACATATTTTGTTTAAATCTCACTAAATGATAATTAACATAAAAAATCTCAAATGATTAAAAAAAAAATATATATATATATGATAACAATGAGAAAAAATGGTAACACGGAGCGTATTTTATCTCCTCGGTCCCATTCAGTGCGTACCTATACATTTAAAAAAAAAACTGTTGCTCGTCAAGACTCAAGTGAAAAAAACATTGTTTAAAATATGACTTTATCCAACACGTCATGTAATATACAAGCTAATGTTCAAATTCTTTTAAAAAGTACCAAATATAGTTATGAATGTAATTTATGAATAAGATTTTTTTATTTCATTTTGAATGAAATGGCTTTAAATAAAAGTCCTTTACGATTACTAATTTTACCCTGGGGACGTCTTCGAACGAGTCGTGTGCTTACTCATTGTCTTGAAGTATACAATTTTACAATAAATAGTGTGAAAATAAGTTATTTGAAAATACAATTGTGCTAGAAGACAGCCTCCTACTGCAGCAGAATCTATTATGTTATATTCCAAAACAAGTGTCATCTACGTACATTTGTATTCGTTTAAAAGTGTCAAGACAACATAGGAAACCAAACCTCTGATACGCTCACAACACAACCCCCACCCCTAATCCACCAGCCACTGAATAGATCATGGTGTGTGTGTGTGTGGGAGGGGGGGGGGGGGGGGGGGAGGGGGTGTATGTGTTTATTACGCATAGATCATACAATCAATTAGTCTACCGGTCTTTATTCCTGATAGTGATGGCATATTGTTGATGCATCTAATTGATTTATTGTTTGTTTTGATATTTTAGACAGTATGCATTATTTCGTGCATTAGGTATTCTTTTAAAAATGCCATTGCATAATTGACCATGTTTGTAAACACCTTTCGCACAAGGCATTCGATTGGCGTCAGAATACCATTGTTCATTGTGCGTAGTTAATCTATTATTCTTTATTCTACACAAAACGAAGTTTCCATACTCTCGAAACTGAAATAAATTTAGATATTATAATATTCATACGTGAAGTAGTAGAAATAAAGATGGCATTATGGAACGGAATCGATGTCTGTTATTCGTTTGTATTATTGTCCCAATACTTGAATATCCATAAATACTATCCAAACTAGTTTTCTCAAATGGTTGATACTACGTCATATTCTGTCGTCATATTGAGGTACCTATATTTGAGGTTTGAATCTTTCAATGTGACAAAATTATGAAGTGCATAATGAATTCTTCTATGAACAGCACAATTAGTCGACAAATATCTATCGAGACGCAGTCTGCTGCCGATTTCTATAACAAGCAAATGGGCGAAGATTTCAACATGCAGTAAGTTAGTAGATGAAGGGGAAGAGCGGAACGCTTAATATTGATTAATTTTCCACTTCCGGTTTGAAATTTTTGTTTTTTCTTGAAGTGGAGTGTCTAGCAATACATTGTCTTTAATGTTGCCAAATTTCAAAACTGTCGATGGACCCGTTTGACTTTTGAAAAAAATTTAAATTTAAAATTGGATAAATTCACTTCCGGTCAAAATATTTCAGATTTTCTTTCAGAAGTACGCGTGAGAAGGGGGACTCTATGTGTCTACCAAATTTCAACTCTCTAGACCAAACCGTGCAATCTGTAGAAAAGGGCAAGCAAAACGACGTGCCTAACTAGCTAGCTAGCCAGCCAGCCAGCCAGCCAGCCAGCCACCATGAAAGTCAATCCTTGCATGTTTGAGGCCCAAAATTCACCCCGAAGGGATGAACGCAGCACTTTGATATTTGGTTAGGTGTTGTCAGGTGGCTAAATATACCCGATAACCATGATTTTCAACTTTCATTTCTCACTGCATGTATGCCTGTCGACACCTCGTTTCGACCACTTAAGCCGTTGCGGCATAAGTCTCTGGTAGTAGCTCGCACGTTGTATTAGAGCGGTGCTTGGCAGCGTCGAGCTAGCGCCCGACTAGATAGGGAATTCCTATCGCAATAAAAACAATGCCACATCTTTGATCAGCAACATGTAGCATCTCTGAAATCTAGTCTTCACGAGACTTCCCTATTGATTAGCTACTGGTTGCCGTGCGGAAACAGATTGTGAAGAGTATTACACAACAACACCAATATCTATGTAAATATGTCGTCAAACATTTGACTGACACAGATGCATTGAGGAAAGAGGTGAGTTATTGGAAGTAACACAATTAGCATGCACTCATGAAAGTGAGTGTACCTGTACTGTACGTGTGTCCTTGTCGACAGTCCTGGGTTTGATTCATGACGCTGGCAGGTCTGATCGTGGTTCAACGTGATTCTTGCCACTGGGAGATGGCGAAGTCTTCGGCGACACTGGATTGCATATTCGTACAACAACTGAATATATGTATGCACCATTATTTGTATAATATACTAGATTTTAGCAATGCCACTTAAAAATATGATAAACAAAAATATAGAGAAATCAAAAAAAATAGAATAGAGAATGAAAAAATTCAAAAAGTCAGATAAGGCCTGGAATAACCAAAGTTAAATTGTGCTGGATTAACTAACTTTTGGATTAAATTCAATTGTTTCACTCATTTTGAGGTATCTGATTGGCTGTGCCGCCAATTTAGTCCAATATTTATAGTTAATCCGGCTCAGATTAACTTTGGTTATACCGGCCCTAATGAAACGTTTTTAAAATGAATGAAATTAAAGCTGCTTCCAGTAAATTTTACAGCTTTTCAAGTACAGATTGATTTTAAAACATTATTATTGTCCTGAATTTAGGAATTTATTTGTACACTCAAAAAGTACTAGAGCTCAAACTCATATAACTTACACAGTCCCCAACTATACCAACAAATATGGTAAGAGGCAGTTAGCTGTTAACATTCCGAATATTTAAAATTTAATCCCTGATAACTTAAAGAATTTAGAAAAATATGCTGAAATTAAACGCGAGTTAAAAAATTGGTTTCTTTTCAATTGTTAATTTTATTTTTGCTGATCTTCTATAAAAGCTGGGACAGATTGCTCGTGGGTAATAATTCATTGTATAATAATAGAGTCTAGATTTATTTTGTTGTTTCACTACGGCATTGGTGCGTATTATTGTTGTGGGAGTTTTTTTTTTTGATCTTGTATTTTTCTTGTGTTGTCACACCGCATTATTTGTATTGTTAATTTTTCTTTTATGATATACACCTGCAGATAAGCCTGCATGGCTTTGCAGGATTTTGTTTTATGTATTTTTTGTAATAATGTACTGTGTGTATATGTGTGACTAATAAAAAAAAAAAAAAAAAAAAAAAAGTAATCATTATCTTTCTTCATTTAATTTCCTTATTTTATTTGATACTACTTCTAACTCTCTTTTTATTACAATCTTTCTTTTACAACTGTATTTAAAATAGATTAATCCATAGAAAAACAATAAATTGCCTTTCACCCAGTAATATTATCATTTATCAAGATCAAGATTGAGGTAGCAGCAACCAACCAGGGTTCTGCAACTACCCTGTCCCTAGGCTTTCTCGCAGTTTCTAAGTAAGACGGTGACGACATAACTGAGTGACACATGGGAGATTGAATCTCGTACATCTGGAATAACAAGAACATCTGAAGTCTAAAGTTGTTGACATTCTAATCTGTTTTTGTTATGTTTTTTACTGGTCAAATGACGTACATCTCCTTGTCCCCCCTCCCCCGCAGCCGGTACCATGCTCATCACCACTTTGGGTTCAACCCGCGCAAGTTGGCTCAGGCAGTAACGAGGTTCCGCGTTCGAGTCCCGAGAACGACCTCCTGCAGAATATAATTAAATGCTGTAAAGGTTCGCTAATAATAGGCCACGACTCCTTCCTTCCCACCGTCCATCCTTACCAATTCATCTACAAGGGCGTATTCAGGGGGGGGGCGGCCCCCTTCCCCCGAAATTAGGGTTCATCTAAAATAATATGCTCATTTAAATAATATGTGAAAAAAAACGTTCCAAAATGGTGAGAATTGAGATACAATTCAAAAAAATTAAAATATCCTAAGTTCAATACATTGACCCATTCTTTAATCTTTTAGACCAATTTTTGGATATTTGGTAATTTATAATTCCCCAAACACTGCGATTAAAATTGCACCTAAACGAATGACTCCCTGTTATCCACTGTGATTTTTCAAAATATTAGTAATGTCCGGCTCCCTCCAAAATGTCATCCTGGATACGCCCTTGTCTGATGTCTCCCTATCATTATCATAATCATTTACCGCCATACTTAGCCGTATAGTTTGCGAACTGTGCGAAAAATTTAATCACAAGATAAATTGAAGACTAATATTATCTAGTCAGCCACCATACCTCATTAAGAATGCGATAATTATAACTTTTTGGCTTTTGCGAACTACTGGGCGATTCTAGATAGCCTATCACTGTTTTCTAATTATCAAAAACACGTCACATTTTAATGACCTTGCTAAAGTCGTAAAAAGTAAAAACGATACTTCCTACATTTCCGTCTACTCAAAATTTCGATTTCCCCATTCTCCTCCGCTCAAGGTCGTTTTGACTTCCTACGACTAGAATAATAATGTCACTATTATAAGTCTGTTTTCCTTATGCCAGGCGGCTAGTAAAGAGAAACTCGCTTCAGTTATCTGTCGACTGCTAGTCGTATACCTCACTGGCAGATAGTCGACTCAAGTCGCGGTTATAACAGCGCGCTGTAGTGTATTAGTCATTTACATGCTTGCCAGTGACAGTTTGTCTGGGAGAGAATGTGAGTAGTGATTCTAGTGTTCTGTGACATTGGATACGTATGGATTTCATGGCAAGGTAAATGTGTATTAGTCATTTACATGCTTGCCAGTGACAGTTTGTCTAGGAGAGAATGTGAGTTGTGATTCTAGTGTTCTGTGACATGGATACGTATGGATTTCATGGCAAGGTAAATGTGTATTAGTCATTTACATGCTTGCCAGTGACAGTTTGTCTGGGAGAGAATGTGAGTAGTGATTCTAGTGTTCTGTGATACTGGATACATATGGATTTCATGGCAAGGTAAATGTGTATTAGTCATTTACATGCTTGCCAGTGACAGTTTGTCTGGGAGAGAATGTGAGTTGTGATTCTAGTGTTCTGTGACATGGATACGTATGGATTTCATGGCAAGGTAAATGTGTATTAGTCATTTACATGCTTGCCAGTGACAGTTTGTCTGGGAGAGAATGTGAGTAGTGATTCTAGTGTTCTGTGACATTGGATACATATGGATTTCATGGCAAGGTAAATGTGTATTAGTCATTTACATGCTTGCCAGTGACAGTTTGTCTGGGAGAGAATGTGAGTAGTGATTCTAGTGTTCTGTGACATTGGATACGTATGGATTTCATGGCAAGGTAAATGTGTATTAGTCATTTACATGCTTGCCAGTGACAGTTTGTCTGGGAGAGTATGTGAGTAGTGATTCTAGTGTTCTGTGACATTGGATACATATGGATTTCATGGCAAGGTAAATGTGTATTAGTCATTTACATGCTTGCCAGTGACAGTTTGTCTGGGAGAGAATGTGAGTAGTGATTCTAGTGTTCTGTGACATTGGATACGTATGGATTTCATGGCAAGGTAAATGTGTATTAGTCATTTACATGCTTGCCAGTGACAGTTTGTCTGGGAGAGAATGTGAGTTGTGATTCTAGTGTTCTGTGATACTGGATACATATGGATTTCATGGCAAGGTAAATGTGTATTAGTCATTTACATGCTTGCCAGTGACAGTTTGTCTGGGAGAGAATGTGAGTTGTGATTCTAGTGTTCTGTGATACTGGATACATATGGATTTCATGGCAAGGTAAATGTGTATTAGTCATTTACATGCTTGCCAGTGACAGTTTGTCTGGGAGAGTATGTGAGTAGTGATTCTAGTGTTCTGTGACATTGGATACATATGGATTTCATGGCAAGGTAAATGTGTATTAGTCATTTACATGCTTGCCAGTGACAGTTTGTCTGGGAGAGAATGTGAGTTGTGATTCTAGTGTTCTGTGACATTGGATACGTATGGATTTCATGGCAAGGTAAATGTGTATTAGTCATTTACATGCTTGCCAGTGACAGTTTGTCTGGGAGAGTATGTGAGTAGTGATTCTAGTGTTCTGTGACATTGGATACATATGGATTTCATGGCAAGGTAAATGTGTATTAGTCATTTACATGCTTGCCAGTGACAGTTTGTCTGGGAGAGAATGTGAGTTGTGATTCTAGTGTTCTGTGACATTGGATACGTATGGATTTCATGGCAAGGTAAATGTGTATTAGTCATTTACATGCTTGCCAGTGACAGTTTGTCTGGGAGAGAATGTGAGTAGTGATTCTAGTGTTCTGTGACATTGGATACGTATGGATTTCATGGCAAGGTAAATGTGTATTAGTCATTTACATGCTTGCCAGTGACAGTTTGTCTGGGAGAGAATGTGAGTTGTGATTCTAGTGTTCTGTGACATTGGATACGTATGGATTTCATGGCAAGGTAAATGTGTATTAGTCATTTACATGCTTGCCAGTGACAGTTTGTCTGGGAGAGAATGTGAGTAGTGATTCTAGTGTTCTGTGACATTGGATACGTATGGATTTCATGGCAAGGTAAATGTGTATTAGTCATTTACATGCTTGCCAGTGACAGTTTGTCTGGGAGAGAATGTGAGTAGTGATTCTAGTGTTCTGTGACATTGGATACATATGGATTTCATGGCAAGGTAAATGTGTATTAGTCATTTACATGCTTGCCAGTGACAGTTTGTCTGGGAGAGTATGTGAGTAGTGATTCTAGTGTTCTGTGACATTGGATACATATGGATTTCATGGCAAGGTAAATGTGTATTAGTCATTTACATGCTTGCCAGTGACAGTTTGTCTGGGAGAGAATGTGAGTTGTGATTCTAGTGTTCTGTGACATTGGATACGTATGGATTTCATGGCAAGGTAAATGTGTATTAGTCATTTACATGCTTGCCAGTGACAGTTTGTCTGGGAGAGAATGTGAGTAGTGATTCTAGTGTTCTGTGACATTGGATACGTATGGATTTCATGGCAAGGTAAATGTGTATTAGTCATTTACATGCTTGCCAGTGACAGTTTGTCTGGGAGAGAATGTGAGTAGTGATTCTAGTGTTCTGTGATACTGGATACATATGGATTTCATGGCAAGGTAAATGTGACTTTTTCATTTAGTTTTAGTACGGAATTTATGTTATTTGACAGTATGCCTATAGAGCCTGTCGCACTTCTGGTTTCTAATAAGCAAATCGTATCGTATGCATCGTACAGATCGTATGCAAACTAATGTAATTTTTTTTAGATATCCCAGACAATTTTTATTGGGCTAAGACATGGGCTACATAATGGAAGAATAGTTACGCATTTTTAAAAGATTCAGAGGAAAATGTAAATATCTTTTTTATGTACACTTGGCACAACTAAAAATGTTGGGCTGTTGGTCAGGCACCTAACACTCAATCCCTCGCTCAATCCTTGTTATTCTCAATAAAGAGATATAGCTCACCTAAGAATTAGATAACTTTTTCAGCCCATCCGTTTCTTGGAAATACAGCTTTTAGTCGGCTCAAGTGTACAAAGAAATGTGTTCCTTTACATTTAGAGCGTGATCCAGAGTAACTAAATTTTGCCAATATGGATTTGAAATGCTGTCTTTGGGCCGGAGAGAGGGTATACTGTATACTGAGGGTGTACTGGGTAGAGAGGGTAATGCTGGAACTGTCCGTGCCAATTAAAGAGTTAAATTTTGACAAAAATTGGAAAAGTTTGCAAGGTGAAGAAATTGTACGAAATGGTAGGAAAAGAGGAGGGATTTACGTGAATAAATATCATTGTACGGTTTTACTCCAGTATGTTCGCAAACAAAATATTAGATAATTACACAAAATGAAGTTCTAACAATTTATAAATTTGGTAAATATTCTCTTTTTAAACATTGAATCCACTGTCTTAAGCCCCATTTATACGGTGCAATTTCTTGAACAACTTCTGTGTCACAGAAGTTCTGCACATGTGCAGATTCCCTTTATCATCTCAAAAGTGATACTGCGCACGAGCAGAACCACTGTGGCACAGAAGTTGTTCAAGAAATTGCACCGTGTAAATGGGGCTTTATGGTGTATACAATCTTTTGTACTCAGTTCATATAATTCGGCCAACAATCGATTTATGCTCATTCTGATAAACAGATTATCCTAGTGTAAGATTCAAGCAATGAAGTTTATTCGAACACGTTAGATACATGTGTTTATTTACTGTCTGTTTATCTGTGTAATTACACTTCCATTGTTGACTCACTCGCTCCACTTCCTCCATTCTTCACTCTATCTTTTGTGATAAATCCTAATCTCATTACAAGGGAATTTATTTACTTAGCTGTGATCTCGGATTAAGAAGAACTGCTAAACCACATGAAAATCCGGCGTATATTTGAGATGTTGTGGATGTAGACAATCTAAATGCCGACATGTGAGGTTGGCTGGAGAGGGGGGGGGGGGGGGGGGCAAGTGGGGCGACAATTTGAAGCAATGAAGAAGTGAAGCTGACAACCACGTTGTTGATTACATTGACAATACCAAGTTCTGCTGCATCATTTTATTGTCCAAGTATTTTTACAAGATAAATGCAGTACGTACGTTTACTTTGTATTTGTAGCACAGCTAAAGCGAGATATTAAACATGTACCTATATTTGTCAGATAAGCAGGAAATAGCTGAAACATTCATTTCGAGAGAAGATATTGTTTTGGGAAATATTCGGAAACGCGTTTTTAGGATTTAATTACAAGTTGGAAAACGAAGTTACGATTACAAACTTTGATCAAATAAAATGTAAATGAATGTCTGATGTAAATGTAACATTATGGGTAATTTCTAGGTTGATCTGTTGATCGAGGTAATGTAGCAAATCTGCACATTTTAGAACTCCTGAAATCATTGGTGTACAAGCTGCAGACTGAATCCTCAGACAAGTTCACACGCAACAAGTAACAAGTGATTTATTTCTATTAATCCGTGACGCATGAGCAGAAATTTTATCAAATAACGTCCGACTTGCAATCAACGTAATAACTAATTGTTGTTATAATTACTTTCCACGAGAGTCGAACTGAGTACTCTGATGATGCAATCGTTCTGGTCTAGATAGCTCGTCAAAACACTGCAAACAATTACAAACTATCACTGGTGAATTGCAAATCATTTACACGCTTGATTTCAGGCGGCATCCTTCAACTATAAACAACAAATAAATAAATATTATTATTATATAACTATTTTAGAATTTGTGTGATGATTAACGTCGCACTTTTCTGCAAATATAGACTAATAGCGATGGATGAATGATTATGGTGATGGATAGAAGAATGGCGGGAAGGAGGCGGTCGTGGTCTATTATAGGAGGGTAGGTACTTTTAAGAGGCACTATTTTATAACTTTAAAATTCCTGATTCGACAGGATAATCCGATTCACAGTCAGTGGAATCGGGAAATGTATAGGACCTTGTTAAAAATACATGTATGCCCCCCCCCCCCCCCCCCCCCCCCAAGACAGCTAAAATATGGCATATCTCTAGAGGCTCTTGCTATAATGAATTGTAGTAAAATACATAATTATTTAAATAATATCAATTTGCCGAAAATGATGGTCCAAACCGCATAGAAATGGTCTAGCTAATTCATTTTTGAAACTGAAATTTTACCATGCCTGTGCGACCCGGACCCACAGCCGGCTATAGGCCCTCCCCCAGGCCCACTCCAGTAGCAGCCCACCCCAGGCCCCTTGCCATCATTTGCCTCATAGAACGCGGGGCGCGAATATTTTTCTGGCAAAGACTTCGTAAATGGGAGAAAAAAATATTTTTATAAAATTCCAGTTTTAACATTTCCTAAACTTATAAAACACGAAATTGGCCAAACTATTGCTCATAAGAGGAAGATAATGTATTTTCCTCATTCTATTAGTGATTCTACAACCCACTTGACCTTTTTCGATACCAATATTTTGGTCCCGAATTTTTTTTTACGAAATATTGCTGTTTCATTAAAAAAATCGCACAGACCGCAATTTTCACTCAACAGACTTGCAAGTGGGCTCGTTGTCTTCGTTATGAAAATGCGAAGAGAACGTCGACGCTCTTTTTGTTAATAACTTGATATCTTACCTGGCCACAGGCACCAATAAATAGGCGAAATTTCCGGTACATACCGACTTTATTTTAGAAAAATTGCAATTAAAATACCGAAAAAGGACGTCGACATTTCATAGGTATATGTATTATGATTATACATGCCAAGTTTCAGGTCGCTATGTTCAACGGTTATGTAGTTCCGATTTTTTCTGTGAATCGTCTTTGACCAGTTTGGATCGTCCCGGATATTTTTTTGACTTTCCAAAATGGGTTGATTTCGCTAAATATCGATCTCAGATGACATCTTCTTACAATATTTGCCCTGAAATTAAAATCTCATATCCCCCTAGAATCCCCTTAAGGCCGATGCACAATTGACGCAGACGGACGACGCGGACGGACGACGGAGACGGATACGATGTTTAGGTATGACATATTCACTCTGGCTGTTCACAATCGGACGCGGACGGACGACGACTTTAACATTGTATCCGTCTCCGTCGTCCGTCCGCGTCGTCCGTCCGCGTCAATTGTGCATCGGCCTTTAATCCTACAAGATTATGTTTTCAAATGTCGATCACGATAGTTCTGGGATGAAATTGGGGTCGTGAAAACCCTCTAGAGTAAAAAATGTTCGATTTTTTTATTTCGAAATGGAGCATTTACTGTTAATATATCCTTCATTTTACTGATAATTTAGCTGTCAGAACACAGTAGGTATGTATACAACACTTCTAAATCAGAGTTCTATTTGTATAAATATAAATAAGTTATTTATACGAAGTATTTGCCAGAAAAATTCTCGCACCCGGCGAACCGTAGAGCAAGTCCAGATCTGATTTACTTTTATAGACAAAATGTTAAAGAACGAAAAAGGATGAAATGAAACATCGAACATGTTGTGCACCAAAACATTAATCAATGAATTTGACGTGTCGCTGAACATAATATATCATTATACTGCTGCGATATGCCTACAGCTTTATCAGTTGAAAGCAAGCCGTGTTGATTAGCAAGTAATTATTTCTTGACTCAACTCAACTACTTTTGGGTTCAAGAAGTTTGAACTAATTTCTATTCCAATCGTTAGCCTTGAATAAACACACAATCACCAAGGACTTAGTTTGTTTTGAAAGGGGAGAATTCTTAATTATGGAAGCTAGATAAAACTAGGTATTTAGGCATTTTATATCTCGTCAGTCGACTAGAAAATAATTTTTTAGTGTGTCAAAATATATTTTTGTTTGTTTTTTCGCATTGATCGAAGTAGGGATCAGGACAATATTTTTCCACAAAAGATTCATTGCCTACTGTCCTTTCCTTTTACTCACTGATTTCTAGCAAGATCGGTGTCTCGGTTTCATCTGGAAATGTATTAATATAGTCCGCTTTACTGATGGGTAATCTAAAAAGAAGAGCTGGTCTTCCATGCATTTCCAATGCTCACTTATGAACGCGTTCATTTTGAATCCAAATTTACGTTAAAAGAAAAAATAGAAACTGAAGAACTATAAACCATGATGTTTTATTAAAACGCATATTTTAGCGTGTAAGTAGCAATTACAGCACATTGCCATGTTAAGAGTCTACGATACTTGATGAAATCCATGTTTTATGAAGCACAAAAAGGCGGCCCCTACTTTTTTCTAAACGGCTTTACCTATTGTCTTCAAATGTTCACAGTTTATAGATAAAGAGTAGATCTGTGTCTCTAGTGGCCCCAAAGTTAAATTTTTCTTTTAGTTATTTCAGGGCAGAGGTGCCAAAAAGACTCATATATTGCCCATGTTAGCACTTCCTCAAAACGAGAAAAAACATTTTTTATAATATTTTTCGATCACTAGAGACACAGATTTACTCTTTATCTCTATGCTGTTAAATTTTGAAAACAATCGGTCAAGCCGTTAAGAAAAAGGTAGGGGCCGTCTTTTTATGGTTTTTTGTGGTTTTCAATATTTGATTTAAAATAACTTACTTCACAGCAGTATATGCAACGTGCAACACACGATTAAATGTCACGAATGTCACGTACAATCCAGAGCTAATGAATTTTCATGCATTTCTAGGATTTTTTTTACATCGGAATCGAAATTTTCTGCGAGTCCTGTCGACTCTTAAAAGTGAAATACCAAAAGCTATTTCTTGGGAATGTTGGAAGCTTTATAAGATAAACATAACATGTTTATAGACATAGGTAGGCACCATGCAATCTAATACCTAAATGTAATAATTTAATTACACATTTTCTTGTAGGATAAAGTACGATGCAATCTATGTTCTACTCTCTCAGAAATAATGGATCGAGCGTCACCGTTCTCTTTGTGTGTATGTTTGCCAGCAGTACCGAGCTCAAACATTTCAACCAGTCGGTCTAGAGATTTTTCACACAAACTATTGCATTTTCAGAGGTCTCTTGTGTATAGTTTTTAAACAGGATCCCGTTATTTTTTGAAAATTAAACTGAAATCGTTTGACCGATCAACATAAAATTTTGCACGGTCATTGGGACCAACATTTTAGGAGATATTGTAAATTTTTCAGGAAGTTTTTAATGCTTCCACATACATCTATCAAGGGCTCTGATCCACTACATCATATCATCATTCGCCTCTGCGGGGAGGACAAGAACAACCGGACTACACAACTGGAGAAGCTGATTTTAAAGAGGGAGAAATCTCTCTGCAATCTCAGTTTCCTCACGCGGTGCAGAGACCTGGAAGTTTTTAATGCTTCCACATACATCTATCAAGGGCTCTGATCCACTACATCATAATAAAATGTTATTGACATTTTCCGGTCATTTTATATTTGTTTGGAAATATTCTCAAATTCCTTGTATGATTTAATGTCACATATTTTATCACTGCGCATCTTGGACGTATTTCGTTTCGGCTATTTCCACGTCTCTATAGAGCAGAAACTTGCAAACGCAAACCTATCAATTCACATGCAATACGAAGGGGCGGAGTGAAGCGAGTGAGCTTTACTCCTTTTGGCTCTTTTGGCACGGACCTCTTTTTGTGTTTTTTTTTGCTGTTGTTGAGGTTATACAGGTCACAGTTTTTCTTCGATCAAGCTGAAATTTTGGACACATGTTCGGACCTGCTCTTGGCATTGCAGACCCAACTTTTTTTTAAATCCGTTCATGGTTAAAATTTAAATAAATATCTCCAGATAGGTTGAAAAATTAAAATGATCTTCGATAAATCTGATCAAACCCATATTTTGCATGGTCAAAGACAAACATTGTCTCTTATTTTTCACATTTTCAGCCCAATCAGTCAAGAAAGTATGAAGTAAGAAAGTAAGAAAGTATTGTTAATTTTAATATTTGTCACAAAATGAAGTACTATCGAAATGAATGTTTTTCCACTGCAACGGAATCTATGATTTGCTTTAGGTACTAGGTACTAGTGTTAAGAGTGGATCATATTTCAATTCAATCTGGATGTATGTTTTCTGTGCGTTTGGTACGGAATTCCTGTTTGAGAATTTGAACGTACCGGTGCTCGCTCATCAACGCGTTGCACTGAGCGTTTTCCTATATACAATGGTATCTATGCATGCATGTGAACACTGAACATACCTAATGTGTATAAACAGTGATTACTTGGTATTAAAGTGCGATTGTGCATCACCAACGCATCAACTGATTAGCGATAAGTGCTGAAACCACGATTTCATTAAGCTGTAAAAGATATCAAGGAAATAGAGATAAGAATAACCTTTTTCTTTCGCCGCTGCACTGAATAATTCCGAGGAAGCGGAAAGAAACACTGGTTTTATCCGAGAAGGACGGGAAATGTGGTTTCAGAGTGTGGAAGAGAGAGAGAGTGAGGTATTTCCTACTCCAGTCTCAGATGGAACTTGGTATAGTGATGTTTGAATCATCAAGAGCTGGATCGAGAGGGATTTGATTGTTTCGTTGTGGAATCTATTACATTTACATGCATCTCTATACGATTTCTGTCGAATTAAAGCTCTGCTCTATTTAAGAACGTAATAGACGGTAAGGTGTTAGAAAAACAAATAAATTTGTATCATTTTACTTCCAAACTATTCTCAAAGTGATAATTTGACATTAGATTCATGCTCTCTATTTTAATTGTACTACCTTCTCGTTCAATGTAAAATAAACAATAATAATTTGTTTGACAGTTTTTGAGATCACTTTGTTTAAATAATTGATATGAAAACAATAGCGTATCTAAAATGTGGTACCTTTCACACTTTTATAATGATATCAAGCTATATCTATTGCAATTTGACTTATGCCAACAAATAGTTCAATGAAGTATAGTATTTCAATATGACTGGTGACACCATTACAAATTATGTTATAAATAAAGCAGAATTTCTGTTTATGAACTCACCTCAAGAATCACTGAAATGGACTTCGGGCCTTCTACATCTGAGTTATAGAGTTATATTACTTTATGGTTTCCAAACCGATATCTTGTTATTCATATAGCTTGCACGAATTTGTTTCATATCAACAATGAAAAATTATTGAATTTTCCACCTGAGGGCGGACATTTTGTTGGCACGTTGACGGGTCAGATTTATTGAGGTAAATCGATGTATTTTTGTTTGTGAGTGATTCATCTTCCTACTAAAGATATCTCCGGAGCATACAATTTCCCAGGTACCTATCATTCAATTAAGTCTATAAAATATCGTCAAAAAAGCAGAGAATCACAGCTATTCTGCGTGCCATCAAGATGGTGGCAGGCAACAATGAGAAGACATCACATTCAAACTATGAATACCTACGTCATAAGTCCATAAAGTTGTCAAATACATTCCTTACATTTGTATTTCTAAACTCGATTGTAAATACAACGAAATACCACATGTAGGAGTGTATGACGAAATCGACGAAACAAACAAAAGTTCCAAGACAATTCGAACATTCTCCTGTGTTTGCAGATCGAGTGATAATCATGGAGTCAACGCAGAGATGAAGACGACTACGAGGTTCTCGTCGACGCATTATCTTCGCATTGCCGCCACATGACAGCAGAATGTATCAGAAAACTTGACATGACGCGATTAAAACAGCAGGAAAACTTATCTGAGTCTGAGTAACAGAGTTTTTTTTAAAGATAATTTATGACATCGTTACGACTTAAATACTTTAAGACCTAGATCAAAAGTTGGGAATTTACCAAACTAACAGTATTTATAGCTACTATTTTTGTGGAAGAGTCAGTGACAATAAACAACTTGTGAAATAACAATAAGTATAATCGCAAAGATGATTGGCGGCGTGTTATGACGAAGTGAAGATTGTGATTAATTGGAGCTAGTTTGAGTGGCGATGCGCTGCCCGGAGAGTGCGGTGGAGGGGGGAAGTGCTGACACGAGGTCGTGACGTCACCTCTGTCAGCATGGATGTGTCAGCGGGCAGCAGGGAGACTCTGACAAGTAACAAAGACGTGCCCAACTGGAAAGCGCAGCTGCATATCCTCAGCAGTGCGCTCTGCACATTCCTGCGTCGATGGGTGAGTTCAAATCCAGTTTCACATTACGAGTTGGTCCCAACTAGGTGCAGTTCAGGATCGACATGGTCCCTTGCCCTCCCCAAATTCGCGGGCCCCTCGGGCCGGCCTCCCCCCCTCGAGATGGTGATCCCCCTGAAATCGAGTCCCACCGGCCCGAAGCCTCCCCCCCCCCCGGTCTGTCACCATTCGGAACTGGCTTTCCCACCAGTTTCAGACTACCCCGAATCGGGACCGTTAGGTCGACCTCTCCCTAGTCCTCCACTTATGATCAACAAAGTTATAAGTAAAAATTATTGTGCGCAATATAACCTCGTCGTTGACGCGCCGTTAAACCATTAGTCTAGTCTAGTCCAATACCCACCATGAGGTTCACTATCTGTACAGGCGAATCGTAATGTTGTGATAAATACAGCGATAAAACATTCTTGCAAATCTCCCCTCTGTATGCAAATATATTTTAGGCAACTTACACTTCGTCTGTGACGTGTCCGACTGGTTATCGCGATAGGGGGTAAGTTTTATCACAACATGTAGAGGTGACTACATAACTACCCCTACCCCCTCACCATACAGGTAAAAACTAAATTTGTAACGGTGGGGGGGGGGGGGGGGGGATATAGGAAATGATGCTTATGCTCAACTTTATGTCGAAAACGTGTCACCATCATTGACAAGATGCAGTTGTTGTTGTGATACGTGCATACAATTTCAAAATAGTTGGTCGAATGTTCAACTTGAAGTCTTCGCTACTGACGCAATCCCGAGCATTATCGCCATTATCGCCTACAGCTCCAATCAGAAAACGATACAAACGCACCAAAATAAATTATGCCATTAAACAAAATTCCGTGTATGTGCGCCCTGGACCCGCAATTTGCTGGCCGGACCTTTCGCTAGTCCCGCTAAAATATTCGTTTTTCATTATTTTTCGGTCACCCCCACCCCCCCGGATTTTACAAAAGTCGGAACCCCAAAGATTGACATCCGCTCTATGTGATTCGTTACTGCGATTATAAGGACTAGATCAGAAGAATATTGTTGTACTGTGTCAGGTTTCCCTGCAATCTGGTGAAATATAAGACGATCTCAGCCGGACGCGTGATTGACCTTGGTATACGTAAGAACGAGGCGGCGTGCTTTGTCAGCATACATCCACGACAGACTTGCAAATCCCAAACAAAGAATCGTCTGTTAAAACCGGAACACGATCGAAATGTGACATTGAATTCAGTTTCCTTGAGCTAAGAGAGGAGTGTGCTGAAGGTGCGTGAACCTGGCACCCCCCATGTCAAAATTTCAAAAAACAACGACAAATCGAATTAGTGCTTAATTAGTGCCAATTAGTGCCGTTGAATCCAGAATTAGTGCTTCAACCCTTAAAAAGTTACAGGGAAAAAACTGTGGGGGGTGCCAAGTTCACGCTGGCACCCCCCATGTCGAAAATTTAAAAAAAAACGACGGATCGAATTAGTGCTTAATTAGTGCCAATTAGTGCCGTCAAATCCAGAATTAGTGCTTTATCCCCTAAAAAGTTACAGGGAAAAAACTAATGGGGGGTGGCACACCCCATGTCGAAAATGAAAAAACAAACGACGGATCGAATTAGTGCTTAATTAGTGCCAATTAGTGCCGTCAAATCCAGAATTAGTGCTTCATTACCTAAAAAGTTACAGGCAAAAAACTTATGGCGGGTAGCACACCCCATGTCGAAAATTCGAAAACAAACGACGGATCGAATTAGTGCTTAATTAGTGCCAATTAGTGCCGTTGAATCCAGAATTAGTGCTCCAACCCTTAAAAAGTTACAGGGAAAAAAATGTGGTGGGTAAGTTAATGCTGGCACACCCCATGTCGAAAATGAAAAAACAAACGATGGATCGAATTAGTGCTTAATTAGTGCCAATTAGTGCCGTCAAATCCAGAATAAGTGCTTCATCCCCTAAAAACTTACAGTGAAAAAACTTATGGGGGGTGGCACACCCCATGTCGAAAATTCGAAACAAACGACGGATCGAATTAGTGCTTAATTAGTGCCAATTAGTGCCGTCAAATCCAGAATTAGTGCTTCAACCCTTAAAAAGTTACAGGGAAAAACCTTGGTAGGTAAGTTAATGCTGGCACACCCCATGTCGAAAATTCGAAAACAAACGACGGATCGAATAAGTGCTTAATTAGTGCCAATTAGTGCCGTCAAATGCAGAATTAGTGCTTCATCCCCTAAAAGGTTACAGGGAAAAACTTATGGGGGGTGGCACACCCCATGTCGAAAATTCGAAAACAAACGACGGATTGAATTAGTGCTTAATTAGTGCCAATTAGTGCCGTCAAATCCAGAATTAGTGCTTTAACCCTTAAAAAGTTACAGGGAAAAAACTGTGTTGGGTAAGTAATGCTGGCACACCCCATGACGAAAATGAAAAAACAAACGGTGGATTGAATTAGTGCTTAATTAGTGCCAATTAGTGCCGTCGAAACTAGAATTAGTGCTTCATCCCCTAAAACGTTACAGAGAAAAACCCATTTTAAGCTTACGTGACTAAATAATGCCGCACACACTGCGGAGTACATTATGTGACCTTTGGTACGACCTCAAAGTGTTAAATATGATATTATCGTAAAATAATTGTATTTGACACTTTGTGGCCGAGCCAGTGGTCATAAAGTACTCCAGTGCTTAGTCTTCAGTGCTTATTACTTAGTCTTTTAACTTAGTATGGGTCACTTATTTGTAAAATTCTGTTTGTGTGAAGACAACATTAAAAAAGTAAAGACCGTGCGTGTGATGTTCCCTTACGCAGGCTCTTAACGTGGCAGCTCTGATCGACCATTTTCTCAGATCGTTTTCATTTTGTCCAGTTTTGGGGATTGACGGATAATAAATAAGTATTTTCACAATATCATCTTATGGCAGGCATGAAAAATGGCCTACGATTGAAGATTCCAATCACAGTGCCGTAACTAGGAATTCAGCACAGCCTCCTTTTCCTTTTACAGTAACATATGTACAGAAGAAAAATACAGTATTTTAATAATGTTTCAATGAGGATTTTGTAATCGTCACTGTAATACACGTATTAAACTCTAATCAATAAAAAAAAATATTTAACCTTCAACCCAGCCATTCCCAGTTCATTATAATCCAAATAAAACACAATTTGACTTCGAAAGGAATTGACAGCTGGAACTAGAGGTGACCGCGTGAGTGGATTTTCGACATGGGGTGTGCCACCCCTCATAAGTTTTTTCACTGTAACTTTTTAGGGGATGAAGCACTAATTCTGGATTTGACGGCACGTATTGGCACTAATTAAGCACTAATTCGATCCGTCGTTTGTTTTCGAATTTTCGACATGGGGTGTGCCAGCATTAACTTACCCACCCAGGTTTTTTCCCTGTAACTGTTTAAGGGTTGTAGCACTAATTCTGGATTTGACGGCACTAATTGGCACTAATTAAGCACTAATTCGATCCGTCGTTTGTTTTCGAATTTTCGACATGGGGTGTGCCACCCCCCATAAGTTTTTTCACTGTAACTTTTTAGGGGATGAAGCACTAATTCTGGATTTGACGGCACTAATTGGCACTAATTAAGCACTAATTCGATCCGTCGTTTGCTTTCGAATTTTCGACATGGGGTGTGCCAGCATTAACTTACCCACCACATTTTTTTCCCTGTAACTTTTTAAGGGTTGGAGCACTAATTCTGGATTCAACGGCACTAATTGCCACTAATTAAGCACTAATTCGATCCGTCGTTTGTTTTCGAATTTTCGACATGGGGTGTGCCACCCCCCATAAGTTTTTTGCCTGTAACTTTTTAGGGGATGAAGCACTAATTCTGGATTTGACGGCACTAATTGGCACTAATTAAGCACTAATTCGATCCGTCGTTTGTTTTTTCATTTTCGACATGGGGTGTGCCACCCCCCATAAGTTTTTTCCCTGTAACTTTTTAGGGGATGAAGCACTAATTCTGGATTTGACGGCACTAATTGGCACTAATTAAGCACTAATTCGATCCGTCGTTGTTTTTTGAAATTTTGACATGGGGGGTGCCAGGTTCACGCACCTGTGTGCTGACGCAATGAAAGTCAACGCAACTCCTGGCCGTCTGGAGAGAATGTCAGCTTCGGCCGACAGACGGCTTATCAGTCAAGGTCAGACGTTCTATCTCTCTCGCACACCTTGTAATCTACTCCTTGTGTTTGCCCACGACTAGGCGAGGTGTTGCCAAGTTGTTGTAATGGCTTTGCCTTTGGTGTTGACTCGGAGGTATTCACGATCTGTCGATACGGGTAGCATCCGATGTATCAGGGAATTAGATCTTTAACTCAAGGGTTGTTGTTTAGCAGTTGCTTTGTGGTCTTTTCTAGGAATGGCATTGGCAGTTGCAATGGCAAAAATGTCCTATCAACTGTGTGTTAATTTAACATATTATCATGGACGTTGGAGCCTCCAGAATTTGAATTGGGCCGGGGGGTGGGGAGGGATTAAAATGAAAAAAATGATCTTATACTAAGATTAAGATTAAAATGATCTTACACTGAAATTCAATGAAAATGGGATCTTCTCCCCAAATATAAAGAAATGTTTGATTATTTTTAATGTTATAAGAAACTGTAGGTACCTACAAGAAATGCCACAAATCGGCCCGTTTTCAAACGCCACAATGTTCCCCCGCCCCATTTCTTTTTTTTGTCTGGGTCTTAACGTCGCACTGTTCTGCAGCGAGGCTAATGGCGACGGATGAATGATTATGATGATGATTGGGAGATGATGGTGAAGAGTAGGTAAGGATGGAAGGTGGGAAGGAGGCGGTCGTGGCCTATTAGTAGGGTATACCTTCCCAGCATTTGCCTGACGACTGAGGGAATACCACGAAAAAAACCCAGTCAGGAAGGACGGCCGCGGGAATCGAACCCGGGCCTCCGGAATACAAGTTCAGAGCGTTACCACTCAGCCAACATGTTCCGTTTTTTGTTTTCTTTTTCGAAATTTTCGTTGATGTCACTTAAAATAATCAAAAGGCCTTGTAATGGCAATCAAGTAACTGTGTCGAATGTCAACATTATATCGAAACCATTTTTTTTAATCACTGACTTGCGACTTATTGACGTCAAAAAAATTCCATAAGAAATCAATGACGAGTTTCTATAATGAATGAATGCGTTATGAATTTATTTTGTATTGTTTATCGCTAAAGTGAAAGCGCTAGTCTATGTAGTGCAGTAACTTGGCCATGCATTTCGAACATTTCTTGTAATGCACTGGTTTACACTGCTCGATGCACGGCTCCTGCAGAAAACAAAAATAGTAGGTTTAAAACTGACCAATACCTACTTGTTTAAAATGTCATTGTTTACCAAGCCCCTTGTTCAAGAAACCTCAAGAAAATAACACATTTATTTGGAAATATCAAATTGACGAAAATTATAATTGAAGCCACAGAGGAATGGTATGAATAATAAATGATGCTAATAATAATTTATTTGGATTCTCTTCATCACTACTGAGGCTAAAATAACTATTTTAGTTAATTTTCGCTCTCTACCTATGGTTCATCACTACATCTCGCCACTTCTTTTCATCTTCTCCAAGCTCTACTTCTTCCTAAATCATCCCTCATAGGCCTCCCACATCTCTGTTTCCTTCCTCCAACGATGCTGGATTAGATTTTTTTTTTAAATTCTGTTACCAATACTTTACATGCAAAATAAACTAAACTTTTGGGCAAAATGGTATATTCGGTCATTAGAGTTCTGATTTGTTGTGGGAGAGATTTGATCTATAAATCCAGATGAAGTCTAGAGTTGGTAGAGTTGGTAAATGATTGCAGTGAGAATGACTTGATGTACCGACAGCAGGGGTCGGCAACCTTTTTTAATGAAGGAGCCAATTTCCTAAAAATTAATAAATTAGATAATAATGGAGCCGCAGTAGAGGCACACAAGAAAATAATACACAGAAAATAATAAATAAAATTACTATAGTTTATTTTGATATTTTGACGAAGCCTCCCAGTTGTTGCCCCGCAGGGCGTTTTTTTATAGAATGTCAACTATTTAAAAGTGTTTCTGGGACTCTAAAATAAACAAATTGAATCAAATAACGATTCATTTGTTGCCCCGCAGGGCGTTTTTTTTCTTCGAATTTTCAAATTTTTCTATTCCAGATCTTTATTTAAACTATAAAGAGCCATTCAAGAACCACCAAGGAGCCGCAGGTTGCCGACTCCTGACCTACAGAGTTATTGGTTATTCTTACCGTGACCGCCTTGCCGTTCTTACACTTCGAACAGGCCTTGTCGTCCCGCGTCTTACAAGACACTTCACACGCCTCTGAAATGTGAAAACACACCCTAAAGCCTTTCTCAGTGAAGTTACTTCCAAGTTATTTCGAGTGTTAAAACATCTGAAATATAAAATCAGTTAACCAACAGTCAATCGACAGGGCATGCTTATAGAAAACAGAGAGTTATAAAAAGTTTAACAACAATAAATTTAAGACGGACTTTTTTAGGGTTGAAATTTAACATTTAAAATTGTAGGATTGCACTTGACTTTGTGGGCGATCTATACTACAATATGGAACGGATTTTAACATTATCAACATGAAATACAAGATGTCCGTCCCCAGAATGAATCTAAATCGATTAGGTCGGGTAGGACCCGACCTATCCAGTTGGCGCGAAATCCACAGCCATCCACTAATTTCCACTAACTATCGAGAGTTAACTTAATCCAAAGTTGGTGCTACCCGGGCCGATGCACAATTGACGCGGACGGACGACGCGTCGTGTCCTTCGCGACGCGGACGGAGAAGGAAGCGAACGGGAATCGCACGGTTCGTCAGAGCGTTTTTTGAATTTGTGTCTTCCCACTTAATAATTTAAAAAAATCAGATAGTAACGACCCATAACAGCTTAATAGACTAAATAATGCCGCACACTGGAGTTCATTGTGACCTCTGGTGCGACCTCAAAGTGTTAAATACGATTATTTTCGATTATTTTATTAAAAATATCGTATTTAACACTTTGAGGTCGCACCAGAGGTCATAAAGAACCCCAGTGTGCGGCATTATTTAGTATTAGGCTTTTATGGGTCGTTACTATCTGATTTTTTAAAATTATTAAGTGGGAAGACACAATTTCAAAAAAACGCTCTGACGAACCGTGCGATTCCCGTTCGCTTACGTTTGCCCGTCCGCGTCCGATTGTAAACAGCCAGAGTGAATATGTCATACCTATAAACATCGTATCCGTCTCCGTCGTCCGTCCGCGTCGTCCGTCTGCGTCAATTGTGCATCGGCCTTTAGACATGGTTCGAAATTTATAAATGATGCTCATGTGATAAATGATAAACTAGGAAAACGCTCTGTGTAACGCGTTGATGAGCGAGCACGGATACACGCAACACCTCGAACCGAAATTATGTCTATCGAATGTCATTAAAAGCCAACAATTCTTTAGTTTCGTCACAGACTTGTATAAAAATCTCCAAAATCTCCAAAAATATTGGTGCCAATCCTTGCTAAGTTTTAAGTTGATCGATTAAACCTTTATGATTGAACGGTTCTTTGTTAATTTAAAAAAATCACAGGATCTCGTTCAAAAAATATACCTGGGACCACCCATATGATATGATATGTAGTGTGTGTACACAATATCAGATCAATCTGTTGAACGGTCAATATTAGTTTCATATCGTTTAAAACTTTCTGCTCTAACTACCTTGCCTTGAACTGTAGATTCGAAGTCGCCGTGAATTTGACAGACAACACGCAAAATGTCCCTAAAATGACAAAAACTTTTGAAAATAACGACAGATTAGAGTGAAAATTGGCAAAAATACCTTAAATGTTGGTTCCAATGACCATGCAAAGTTTTTAGTTGGTCGGTCAATCGGTTCCAGTTTAAATTTCAAAAATCACAGGAAAAATGGTTTCAAATTTGAACCAATTGGAGGATTTGGCTGAATTTTTTTTTGATTGGGTACAATGTTGGTTGCAATGACTTTGCTAAATTTCAAATTGATCGAACCAACCAATCGAAAGATAATTTTTATAAAATTTGAACCAATCACAGGATCTCGTTCAGAAAAGATCCCAGGGATCGCATAGATTACGTTAGTATGTGTACAAAATTTCAGATCGATTGGTTGTGCGGTTTGACCTGGGCAGTGCAGGCAAAAAAAAAAAAAAAAAAAAAAACACACAGAGAAAGTGCCATAAGAGTACCGTGGTGACGCTCGCTACGCTCGCTCAATTATGGCATAAAGGTTATGGGAAAAGACATGGAAATACTTAGGCCACGTACATCATCACGTTTCGACGAAAGAATTACCTATACTAGTTCACGTCGGTAAAGAGTCCTACTAACTTACCGTCCGCGGTCCTCACACGGCCCATGCAGATCAACACGAGTACTGACAACAACATGACGTGCATGTTGATAGTTGAAGTTGATCAAGACCACTATGTTGATAAATCCTCAGCTCTGCTCTCGTGTATTCTTGCACTGTGTGAGTCAGCAACTTACAAAATACATCCGAGCGAAGGAAGTAATAAAATGTTATTACATTCTTATCAACAATGTTTAACACTTGGATTGATGCCGATTGATTAATATTGGGGGCGCTGACGTAGGACTAGGAAAACCCTGTGTAAAGCTGCCTTTCCAAAAGTATTTCGGTTTTCTTTTCCCTTTTTCGAAAATTTATTTGATTTATAACTTCATTTGGTAATTGATAGAAATATTCATGTTAATTTATCATTTTTACGACTGGAAGTTAAAGTTCTTTTTTTCACTATGTATTCCTTTATTTACAAACACTATTACTTTTTTATTAACTCTGTATTGACAATGTGAATAAAACATTTTATAAATAAATTTAAAAAATGCTCCGTCATCTTCCGTCAACGTCCGTCACCGTCCGACGAAAACGACCACGTGACCGTCCCGACTAAAACGTCGCCGTCCGAGATTTTTGGGGATGGCTCTGAGCTCTGAGTTCTGAGCTCTGAGTTTTCACAATTTGATTAAATTTAAGTTCACCTCATGCTTTATTCTCTTTGAAAGGTCCATAAAAGTTGAATTGATACACTCGTAAGGCTTTTCTTCATATTCATCATTGAAACCTTGTTGAAAGCAAACAAGTAGCTCTATATTACTGCTAATAAATATTTTATTCTATAAACAACATTAGTGGTCTTGATTTTTCATTGTCATAGACAGTCTAAAAGTCATGCATTTTAACAATACTATCACAACTTGCCACAGCCTACACATCATCAGAACCATGTGTTACCAGGCGCGTAGGAATAGAGGGGAAAGGAGGGAAAGGACCCCCCTGTCTGGAGCCTGACCCCCCCCCCCCCCTGCCAGAGATCCTGACCCCCCCCCCCCCCTGCTAGAGATTCTGAACACTCCAAGATATTCACAATTGACGATTAAGAGATGCAAAAATGCACAGATTTGCTTCATTATGAGGTTGAATTATCAAAATTTTCTCATGTTTTGCAAAACTAATTGAACAGAGGTATTATCCAATGAGACAACTCATTTACTCATTTGTTCAAAATGATCATCCTCATGAGAAAAATACTAAAATAAAGTTTACACAGAATATTGCATATCACACATTTTAAATTGCTTTGAAAAGAATGATAAAAAACTTCAAATTCGATTATTCTGTATCAAAAATTCAAAAAAGGCCCTGCGGGGCTAACGGGGGGGGGGGGGGGGGGTGAGTCCCCCAGACCCCTTGTAGCGGCGAACTATCTTTTTCTGATATCCGTCGATCCCAGATATTTTTGACCCCCCCTGTCAAAACAAAGTTCCTATGCGCCTGTGTGTTACACATGAATATTTACTATTTAGAGATAATTTCTTTCTACACATGATGTGTAGAAAGGGGCAGGGTTTGGCTATAATACACGGCCTTGTTCTGCCACAACTTACCAAAAATCCAAAACGAACGCCGTTTGGTATAATGTGGCGTGTTTCGGCAGTGTAAACGAACAAACACCAACCTACTTAAATTTTATGTGTTTTATTTATATAAACTTAAATTTTTTGCATTGCTGATGTAAAAAAAGAAGTTCGTGCAACGAGTCTTCCTGGTACATCGTTATCTACTGATAGGTTCATCTAATGCGATTACTCATTTTAGTGACAGATGATATGTTGCAAAACCGCTCACTAACATCAACCACCTTCCCAACCTGCTCCATTGCTTGTTTTGTAATTCAACCTTCTGATATCGGGTCCTATCGCCTCTTATCATCAAACTGATTTGGTAAAAAAACAACTATCTCTACGGAGATAAGAAGCCGTGCGAATTATTTGCTATAATCTCCACCCTGGCGTTGCCTAGACGACTATATCTCTCACTTCCAGTCGTGACAGATCTCCTGGTTATACGTGACAGTCACCTGATCCATGCGTTACAGTGCGTGACACGTGACAGAAAACTGGTTTTATGCGTGACAGTGCAGTGCAATACACAAGACACCTGGTTCCATGCGTTTTAGTGCGTGATACGTGACAGACAACTGGTTGCGTGCGTGACAGTGCGTAATATAGAGTGATACGTGACAGTAAACTGGTTTTATGCGTGACAATGCAGGGCAATAAGTGACATTACTGTGTAGTATTGTGACTATACGTGATAGAGCAGTGTACGTGACAGTACCAGACGATACGTGATAGTGCAAGATGGATTATTAATTACTGAAACGTGATAGTCACGGATAAGAACCTGGATGCTCAGGAAGAGAAGATCTTGGAATTCCTGGAGCTCTCTGGACATTTGATAGTGCAGTGATAGTGTCGTGATAGTGATAGATGGATACTATCTTCACACTCAGCTGAGAGCTCGAGCTAGCAGCGAGCAGAATGGTGAGTGATTTGTTGATGAGCTGAAGATGGTTTGGATGACGATGTGGGTACATCGTGGCCTTTTGTAAGTCTTTCCCGAGGAGTTAACAACTCCGGAAATCTGGTGTAGGTACACTAGCCTGGAAATCTTGGAAAGTCTTTGGAAATCATCGGAAATCTTGGAAATCTTGGACATCTTTGGAAATCTACATCTTAGAAATCTTTAAAATCTTATAATATCTATCAAAATCTTTGGAAATCTTTGGAAATCTCAAAAAATCCCAGGAAATCTGGGAAATCTTGGGAATATTAGGAATATTAGAAATCTCGGGAATCTTGGAAATCTTGTGAAATCTGCGGAAATACAAGTAAATCTTTAGATATTTTCGGAAATTATTGAAATATTTGGAAATACTCCTATAATTTGAATTTAAAATTGACATTTATTTACAATTTTAATTTTAATTTTGCCTTTAATTAAAATATATTTTTATCTAATCATTTGAAGAGCAGAGCTAGTATGTTCACGCATGATTTGAAACCAAGGCTTCTTCTATCTTTGTTTTCGAGAACGTCGCTAAAATGCGCTACTCTCCATAACTTGCTGTCACCGCTTCGTCAGCGAAGCAACTCAACCACTATCTTGATTCTACTCGGCTTGCATCACGCCTTGAAAACCTATCGTTAACCTCCGCTACCCACAAGGCGATAACAGCGCTGATGACGACAGCATTGCGACACGGTGTACGAACCTGGAACTACACATGTGTTTGTGTGGTTGTTAGGAGGGAACCTTCCCGGCATTTACCTCTCGACTTGGGAACGAACAACTTCAGTGAGAAAGAAAGGTATTTAGCGGGCAGGGCCGTATTATCCATAAGGCAGCATATAGGCAGTCTGCCTAGGGCCTACGAAGCTTTTGGGGCCTACGAAAGTGCCAGAATAATTGATAAGAAAGTGTCAAAAACCAAAAAATTCCCTGCGGGGCAGATTTGAACATGTTTTCCACCACCCTAAAGTGCCAAATTTAAAAATATTGAATATTTCAACAAAATACACCTCAACGTCTCAAAATTGATTTCAAAGTGTTCAAAAACCAATAAACGCCCTGCGGGGCAGGGTGGGGGCCGCTCCCCCACACCCCACTTGACCCGTCAAATATTGTTTTCTTCCTGGCAGAAATCCTGCGGTTGCCCATGCCCTTTGGTTTTTTCTGCAAAACACTATAGATCATCTCCCCGCTTACTATTTTACAAATTAACCACTGGAAAAATTAAAATATTTCGGACAGGGAGAGGGGGGGGGGGGACTACGAAAAAAGTACTGCCTAGGGCCTACGAAGGTCTTAATACGGCCCTGTTAGCGGGATTCGTACCCGGCACACCGGAATGCATTCAGACCATTGTTGATAGTAATGTATTTAATATTTAAAGTCAGTTTATCAAACCATGAAGCGTACGCCAGTACTATTTAAACCTTCATGATCAAACTATGTATTTTAAACCGTTGATTTAAATTGAAGTTGACTGAATTGAAGGACGGTTTTCAATGCTCTGCTAAACTAAAACTAGCTATTTGACATTGGTTGTTGCCATGACAATATAATCCTTATCAACTGTTGACATTTTAGCAGAGTAATTGCAAAACTGGTCCTTCCCAGTTTGTCAAAACTCTGCTATATTTTTTGCCTCGAACAGTCAATTAGATAACTTTTGTCGGAGATTAGTTCTTATCATTTGTCGTTTCTTATTTAACCAAATCGAACAAAGCTGGTTTATTACAGCAACTTGCTCCAAAATAGCTAAACAAAATTGTGTACTATTCATTAAAGTACATTAAAGTTCATTAAGTAAAGTATATATTAAAGGTTCCATTCTTGGAAAAAGTATAGAATTTTATTGTGAAATGTCTACTTTTCACAAATAGTGTCATAGAGATATATTTTGATAACATGATAGCATACATATCCCAAGAAATGGATTAGGGTTGGGCGAATCTCATATTTTTGAACCGAACCGAACCTCTGGCCTTTTTTACCTGCAGTGGTTTTATCACTTATTTTATTACTTAGTTTGTCATGATAAGACAAATAACATCAAACATTGTTTGTTTGGCATAGTTTGCACAAGGGGATTTTATAGTTTTATTTTTTATAGTAAAAATAGCATATTTAGATACAGTAGTTCCGTTTTACACATAGTTATGTCCTTTGTAATACCAACACTCTTGCAACCTTTGTTACCTTGTTACCTGCACATTATTGAATACAAATAAAAATAAGAAAAGTAAAATAAAAATAAAAATATTAATTCTGTTAAATTTTTTGAAGTACACAACTTCTTTGGCTTCTTTGTCACCAGCCTTCTATCACAGCCTTCTAACACTACACTTGGAACGAAATGTTTACTGGAAATATCAAATAGACCATTTTAAATATTATCTCGGTGGCTCTGCTTTCTAAGAAAAATTATATGCAGTTTGATTTCCAGAGGTGTCTGGAAATAATGATTTCCAGAGGTGTCTGGAAATAATAATTATTTCCAGACACCTCTGGGAATCAAACTGTATATGATTTTTCTTAATATTGAAAATGGTCTATTGGCGCTGCTAGAAAGGTTCGGTTCGGATATTTCATTTTATAAGGTTCGGTTCGGGTTTCGACCCGGTTCGCCCAACCCTAAAATGGGTCCATTGTGTGTTGAAAATATTCCATATCTCTAGTTCTATTGTGGATAATCCCTGTTGTTATCGTCTCCTGCTAATCAGCTCGGCGCACACTTCCTGATGGCTAGATTACCTGGTGAGAGAATCCAGCTGTGTTTCACGGCTGACAGCTAACTGCCCCGACTAATTAGTGGATGAGTGGGTGGACTTTGTGGCAGCTAGTTACTGCCGAGGTCGGGCCGCGTTCTGTCATGTTTCTTGTGCCTTTGTACACATTGCGTTCCGGCATTGAGATAAGTTGGTGATTTGTTTTCATTGGTGATATTTGAACACTTTGTTTAAGTTGTGAGTAGGAGACGACAGGCGCGTAGGAACTTTATTTTGACAGGGGGGGTCAAAATTATAGTGGATCGAAGGATGTCAGGAAAATGTATTTTACTGCTATACGAGGGGTGGGGGGGACTCACCCCCAGTTAGCCCCGCAGGGCCTTTTTTGAATTTTTTATACAAAATAATCGAATTTTAAGCTATTCTTCTCAAAGAAATGTAAAATGTGTGATATGCAATATTCTGTGGGAACTTACGAAAACTTGTTTTTATAGAATTCCCAATGGCCCCGCAGGGCATTTTTTTACATCTTGATAAAAAAAAGAATCGGATTCAACGCTTTTTTGGCATCTTTTTTAAAGAAATTTAAAATGTATGTCCTATGTCTTGGGGATACAATAGACAAAATAAAATTTTGTTATTTGACAAAATCCTAAATGGCCCCGCAGGGAAATACTTGAATTCTAGTGAAAGAGAATCGATTATGAATTGATTTTGGAATCGCCATTTGAAGAAGGTTGCAAGAGCAACAGCAATAAGCAATCAATAAGAAAAATCTGTATGTGTTTTGGAATCTATTGTTAAACGTGTAATTATTTAATTTGATTCATGAGGATGATGATGTTGGACAAATGAGTAAATGAGTTTTCTCATTGGATCATTGGATTGGACCTCTGTTCAATTAGTTTTGCAAAACTTGAGAAAATTTTGAGAATTCAACCTAATAATGGAGCAAATCTGTGCATTCTGTGCAACACTTATAATCAACATTTGTGAATATCTGGATGTGTTAGGATCTCTAGCAGGGGGGGGGGGGGGGGGGGGGGGGGGGTCAGAGTCTCTAGAAGGGGGGGTCAGGATCTCTGGCAGGGGGGGGTCAGGCTCCAGACAGGGGGGGTCATTTCCCCCCTTTCCCCCCCCCCTATTACTACGCGCCTGGGAGACGAAGATTAGCACACAAGGTTTAAATGAAAAAATGTCTGAAATCAATCTTTAAAAATCTTCAAAAATCTGTTTTTGTTAGTTTAAAATATTTTGCAACGAACTTCATGTTGCTGTATAGCAGGGGTCTGCAACCTGCGGCTCCTTGGCGGTTTTTGAACGGCATTTTATAATTTAAATAAAAATCTCGATCGAAAAATTTGAAAATTCGAAAAAATAACGCCCTGCGGGGCAACAATTGGCAAGTTATTTCATTCAGTTGGTTCATTTTTTGAGTCCCAGAATCACTTAGAAATTGTTGACAATCTTTAAAAACCGCCCTGCGGGGGCAATAACAAGAGGGGGGGGGGGGGGGGGGGCTTCGTCAAAATAGCAGAATAAACATTCAATTGATTATTTTCAATGTATTATATTTGATACATTTGGGATATTTTGTATGCCATGAAAAGTCAGCGATTCTAGTAGATTTGTTTGAAAAGGTTTTAGTTTTGGTCCGAGTCATAGGTGTTTCTTTGAAGTAGACTTTTTTATACCGAAATTCTGACAGTTTGACGTTGCGATACGAATCTTCAATTTCAACTGAAACGAGTCGAAATATCAATACGAATATTGCGAGGTCGCTTACGCACTTAAAAACTGTGGCAATGCTTACCTCGAACAAATGTCGTTCACATCCAAGACGGGCTTCCCGGAATTCCCGCGCAGATAACATCGATTAATCAAACAAAGATACGCGAGCCGCCCAGTTCGATTGAATGTCGTATTGATCAGGGGAACGCACTGGCTGATCTGTGCACGAGGCGATGTGTAAACGAGGTCAGATCGGACGAATCGAAGGGTGATTTAGTGGAATGATGTTTACAGTCAATGAACGACATATTGTTATGAGATCTCGATGCAATCAATGCTTGCGTGACTCGACTGACATTTGTATTTATTATTCATGCGGCTGGCCACTGTGTGTCTACTAATTCATTGTTCAATGCCAGGGGTGGACGGGGGCGGTTTTTGTTCACACTGCACAGAGGTGGACGGGGGCGGTTGTTGTTTACACTGTACAGGGTGGACGGGGGCGGTTTTTGTTCACACTGCACAGAGGTGGACGGGGGCGGTTGTTGTTTACACTGTACAGGGTGGACGGGGGCGGTTGTTCACATTGTACAGGGGTGGACGGGGGCGGTTGTTGTTCACACTGCACAGGGGTGGACGGGGGCGGTTGTTCACATTGTACAGGGGTGGACGGGGGCGGTTGTTGTTCACACTGTACAGGGGTGGACGGGAGCGGTTGTTGTTCACATTGCACAGGGGTGGACGGGGGCGGTTGTTGTTCACATTGCACAGGGGTGGACGGGAGCGGTTGTTGTTCACATTGCACAGGGGTGGACGGGGGCGGTTGTTGTTCACATTGCACAGGGGTGGACGGGGGCGGTTGTTGTTCACACTGTACAGGGGTGGACGGGAGCGGTTGTTGTTCACATTGCACAGGGGTGGACGGGGGCTGTTGTTGTTCACATTGCACAGGGGTGGACGGGGGCGGTTGTTGTTCACATTGTACAGGGTGGATGGGGGCGGTTGTTCACATTGCACAGGGGTGGACGGGGGCGGTTGTTGTTCACATTGCACAGGGGTGGACGGGGGCGGTTGTTGTTCACATTGTACAGGGTGGATGGGGGCGGTTGTTCACATTGCACAGGGGTGGACGGGGGCGGTTGTTGTTCACATTCACAGGGGTGGACGGGGGCGGTTGTTGTTCACATTCACAGGGGTGGTCGGGGGCGGTTGTTGCTCACACTGTACAGGGGCGGTTGTTGTTCACACTGTACAAGGGTGGATGGGGGCGGTTGTTCACATTGCACAGGGGTGGACGGGGGCGGATGTTGTTCACACTGTACAGGGGTGGACGGGGGTGGTTGTAGTTCACATACTGAGGGTCGTTTGCCCTGGGAGCTGTATCATATCTGTGAGGGGTAGGGGGATTTCTCTCCCATGCATTGAGATACATCTTGTTCTTATCAATTGACGACTAGAACTCTCCGCCCACTGATACGTCACGAGTCACGTGACCCATTGGCGGGAAAATGATTGTGGGCAAGATCTTGGCCGCGCTCCATAGAATTACATAGGGAAGTCAGTTCGGTTGATGCAAAGCTAAATAAGTTTGCTTTAAACCTTTCTGTAACGCAGTACGTCGATTCTAAAATTCTAAAATTCTAAAAATTTGATATTAATTATCATTAACATAATGATGTATGAAAGCATTGTCGTGTTACTTACGTCATCAACAAGAATAATTTTTGATTTCTAAAATGAGAAATGTCATATCGATATCGAGCATCCGTGCTGTGTGTGGGAGTGTCCTGGCCAGTCCACCCCTGGGAAGGAAGAGTTGCAACATGTGATGACGCGCCATCGATCTGTTGTCAGTCATTCGTGAGGTAACTCCTTGTCGATGCTGATGAGCAGGCTTCAGTCGAGCACGTGTTGGTGTCCGTGCGTCATCGTGTCCGTACCCGTGCCAGACGTAGTACCCGTGCCAGACATCGTGTCCGTACCCGTGTTAGGTCCTCATTGGAAGCAGTTATTGGGTTTAATTTGTATCATTTGTACCAAGGAACAATAACGTTATATTTAAAATTTAAATTTGTTAACAAATTTGAAGTACAAAAGATTAAAGTTCTAAAATACCATTGTTGAAAAACGGACAAAAGACTTCCATCAGGTATTTAAATATTTTTAGTCAAGTCTAGAATGGGCACCATTAAAAATTATCTCTTTTTCAAAAATGCATAGCTAATTAACAAGATGTTGTCTATTTGATCCTATCTTTATGTAATACGCATACGCAACGTCAAAATTGATATTTCCGAGTAGGTATGAAAAATCAGATGTTGTAAGCATTGTCTTTTGTCTGTCGACAACAATGATGATTATTGTACCACCTCCTACACAACAAAGCTGAATGCCTGGTTCATTGGAAAAAGAGTGTCACTTCTTCATAGCTCCTTCGTCATCGTCATCGATGCACTCATAACATTGTGTAGGAAGTGGGCGTATCGAATTTCAAGGAAACCAAATGATAGAGTTGGAACAAAACATGAAAAACCGCAACCAGACCAAAACTTAAAACAACAGAAGCAGTTAAAAGTGAAATGTTATTGAGTCAACTTCTCGTTACAGTTACAACGAAAAATTTACAAAATAAGATACATCGTGATGGAAGAAAACGAGCATATTTTAGATATGGGTGTTTACGTCAGTGATTCGAAAAAGTTTGTCGTTTGTAATACGTAAAAGTCGAAAAGTGCGATATGATTCCATTTATGTGAAAAAATATGCGGATAACTTGTCGATAATGTGGACGCCGTTGAGCATCAGTGTAACAGAGTAATTGTGGTGACCGAAGTCGATGAACAGAGGGTAGCGTGACGATGGCGTTGAACTCATGAACAGAGGGTCGTGATAAGTGAGTGCGGCGAGTGATGAGTGAAGACGATGATGACGTTGACGACATCGAACAGAGGGTCGTGATAACAGTGTATTAACATGTGGACGTTGTACAGAGGGTTGTGATTAAACGAGTGTATGAACATGTGGACGACGTTGTACAGAGGGTCGTGATAGCGACGACGGCGACGTCTAGAACGAGATGTTGAGGCCGAGGCCGATATCACTACGAGAGAGTTCATACCGACCCACGTCCTGGCAGCGGGTACAGTAATTCATACTTCATACTTTGTTATTCATACTTCATACATTATTATATTCGTAGGTACTTCATACTTTATACCCGGTTTGGGTAACTTCCTCAAAAAATGGAACTAGTTTCAGTTCCTCGTTACTTTCAAATAAACTGGAAAGTTACCAGGAAGGAACACATTAAAGTTACTTTGCCCTCAAAAAACCATCCGATTTTCTTTTAGTTATCAATGTCTCTTAATTGAGTGAGCAAATTGGGAACAAGTATTTTTCAGAAATCAGGTAAATTTAGGTAGCCACAAAAATGCATCATCATTCATTATACATTAGGTGAAAATCATTTTAGAGACACAACATGTCTGTTCGAATGGAACTTAAAAATAACGTAAAATAAGTTCCCAAGTTCCTCATACAAAAAAGGAACTTTTTATAGTTTCTAAGTTCCTTTAAATTTATATGAACTGTTACCCTAAAAGTTCTCCAAAAATGAGCTTGTTCACGGTAACTAGTTCCTCCCCAACACTGGTTTATACTTTATACAAAATAATTGATACTTTATATTTTATACTTCATTCTTTATTCTTGATACTTAACACATTCAAGTAGATAGTTCATTTTGGAATGATCAAGGTTGATATGGATTCTCTGAGAAACATGTAAAACAGTGACGACTACAGACAGTAGCTAGTTTTCATACGCCTATACAGTGATGATTTCAGTCATTTTCACAAGAGGGGGCAAACCAAATTTTAGGGTGGGCACAACAACTTATGCTCATGACTCTCCAGTCTCCACACTCACAAAATACACATGAAAACAATTATTAGGGGACTTATGCGGGTCCTGGAAGCATATTCTAGAACGTTTCCCAATTCCATTCCTGATAGAATCCGGTCACGGCCATAAGGATTAACATCATGATTCCATCAGAATTGGGAATTTAAATGTTCTAGAATGCGGGTCCGGGTCGCGTAGCCCCATGAAAATTTTGAATATCTGGATTGGAGCATTTCTGAAGTTCTTCGCAGCAATATTATTTAATTTGTTGAAAAACGAAACATGATCAATGCAAAACATCGATATTTCGTGTTTTTCTCTCTCTAACATTTCGATAGAAATTATTATTAGATCAATTCGATCTAAAATTGTCTAAATGTACACTTGGCCAAACAAAACTTGAACGTTCAATAAATCTGAAAGGCTGATAAATGTCAGATCGCACCATCAGAAGTCAGTCTAAGCGATCTCATTGTCTCACTCTAGTAGATGACCTCACATTTCAATGATAATAACAAGCTTTGATTGGTTATGGGACATGACCAGCAGTCATTCAAATTTGGTAAACGTTCAAGTTTTGTTTGGCCGAGTGTACCTACTCATTAAAAAACTTTTTAACCCAATATTTTATAATTTAACTTCATTTTAAAACTCTCTAAGGGGGAGGGGGGGGAGCACTGATAGGTCAAAGGGGTGGCGTTGCCTCCCCTTGAGTATGACTGGAATCATCACTGTACGCCTATGTCTATATGGTGCTGATGTGTCATTGTTGAAATGAAAAACTAGAGCGAAAATAATCAATGAAAAGTGAAAACACCCTTCCTTCTCGTATTGACTTATCGACTTTTTATTCCATTCAGCCGGGAAAAAGGAGTGAACGATAATATGAACTCTGACATATCAGCAATGTTATCAGCAGCATTGTGATTATATGTGTTGTGTGATTAGGATTCTCCTAAAATTGGAAGAAAAATACATTGTTGATTTTGTTAAGTGGAACAGCGCTGTGTCGGAGAAAAGCCTCAAAATTATATATATTTTTTTCTCTTTTATAGAATGGCTGGTGCCTGGTATAATATACGAGTGTTGAATATAGGCATACCTGCGGGGGGGCGAAGCCCCCCCGCAGGTAGGCCATGGCTTCCCCGGGGCAAATTTTCCTCATATCAAAATATAAACTACTAAGCATTTTACAAAATATCAAAAATTTTAAATAAATAATTTAATATATTTTTCTTCAAAATGTTATTTCGAGCCAGTTAATTGATTGAGCGAGCGTAGCGAGCGTCACCACGGTACTCTTATGGCACTTTCTCTGTGTGTGTGTGTGTGTGTGTGTTTTTTTTTGTTTTTTTTGTTTTTTTGTGTTCACAGCCCAGGTCAAACGGCACAACCAATCGATCTGAAATTTTGCACATATACTAATGTAATCTATGCGGTCCCTGGGATTGTTTTTGAATGGGATCATGTGATTGGTTCAATTATCTTTCGATTGGTTGTCCCGGTCAATTTGAAATTTTGACAAGTCATTACGACCAACATTGTACCCAATCTTACAAAGTTTCAGCCAAATCCTCCCATTGGTTAAAATTTAAAAAAATATTTTATGTGATTTTTGAAATTTAAAGTAGAACCGTATGAGCGATCAACTTAAAACTTTGCATGGTCATTGGGATCAACATTATCTGTAGTTTTGACAATTTTCATACTAATCTGTGTTTAAATCCAAAAGTTATTGACGTTTTACGGACATTTTGCGTGTGGGCTGTCAAATTTCTCGAAAATGTTGATCACGGCTACTTCGACTCTTTATAGTTCCAAGGTAGTTAGAGTAGAAACTTTCAAACGTATGAAACTGATATGACCATTCAACAGATCGATCTAATATTGTGTAAGAACACACACTAATATTATCATGAGTAGTCCCATGTCTATTTTTTTTAAAGAGATCCTGTGATTTTTAAATATTAACGAGGAACAGTTCAATCAGAATGGTTCAAAAGGTTCAAGCTTTGCATGGTTATTGGGACTAATGTTTTAGGAATATTTTGAGATTGTTATACTTACGTCTGACGAAATTCAAGAATTATTGGCTTTTAATGATATTTTCTATAGACATTTCGGTTCGAGGTGTTGCGCGTGTCCGTGCTCGCTCATCAACGCGTTACACAGAGCGTTTTCCTAGTTAATCTAAAAGATGTGATAATAAGATAACGTTCTTAATATGTAATGGGTGGGTGAAAGTTTTAACTCTTTGTTTTGTTCTTCTCCCTATCCCATCGTTTATTCCCGCGTCTGATTCAAATGATTTAGATATCTCGAATCGATTATTAAAATAAATAATTTTTAAATGCCATTTGTTTGAACTGTTTTTTTTTATAATTGTTGCTCTCCTGCAGTTAAAGTATTCTTTTGCAACACTCTCGTGTGTTGCAAAAGAATACACAGGGGCCAAGTTCAGTGTTCAGTGATTTTTTTAACATCATGTCATTATGTCATGATGGTATGTCATTGCGAAAAAGATTAGTCTCGAATCTCGAGAATGTCAATAGCCCCCCCGCACAAAATAGTCTGAATCAACACTGTACGACCATCAAAAAGTATAGTCCAAATAAATTAGAGTGCAAAGAAAAACTGAATTTTTTATTCGTGGATTTTCCGTATTTTGCGCCCAAAAATGTATTTTCTTCTTATTTATCTCTTATTATGATTGGTATAATATACGACCATCAAAAAGTATCACAAATCAATTTAAGTTCAAAGAAAAACTTGCTTTTCTTTTTATTCGTGTATACCTTTCGTATATTCCGCCTCAAAATATTTTTTTCTTATTTTCTCTCTTTTATAAGAAATAGTAATGATCGGTACGATAATCAAAAAGTAGCCCATCTTAATAAGAGTGCAAAGAAAAACCGACTCAATTTTGTCCGTGTATTTTCCCTATTATTTTCGGACTTGGTGTTCTTGCCCCCCCCCCCCCCCCCCCCCCCTCCACCAGGCGCCTAGATTTGATGTGGACCGATGTATTGAGTTAAATCTCTCTGGCATATAAATGATCGTCACTGATTGACTGAGACAGATCACGTGACATACGCACGTCAATCAAATGATTATTCTTCGAAATCTTCAACATTCAGCGATCGGCAAACTGACGTGCTCTTATCTTATCTAAACTGGACCATTCGGTGCAGGTTTGTCGCCGCTGAGTGCATTATTAACGTCATATGCAATGTGAAGTGTACTTGACTTATTTATAACTCCCATTTGAGGAGTAAGAACAAGGGGCAACAAAGCAAGACCTTCCAAAATGAGATACACGTGGCATAGTACTTCAAGACTACCTATTCTGTCTTGCGTATTGCAGATACCACAATAAAACACTCCCAATATAAAAATACCAACCAAGTCGTTTCAACGAAAAAATCATCAAAAAAATGGACCATGTCGAAACTATTTAACAAATCAAACAAATATTTGGTTCGTCGTGTAGGTATATAAATAATAATATAGACGTGTAGGCCAGAAATCAAATGTACTTATAACATACCGTTACCGTTTTTTTTTTTTTTTTTTTTTTTTTTTTTTATAGCTTTGACTTGGCCCAATTTTTGAAGGGCATAATGGCATAACAAATATCGTTCTCAAATTAGGTAATGTGGTGGGGTGGGTAATAGCTCAAAATTGAGATATTTCGGAACAATGTGAGATTTTCCGATAGGCCGAAAATGCCACTTGGATACTAGGTGTAAAAGTGGTTGGTCAGCTCCTCAGACTTTTTATCGACCGCTCCATTAGATCGGTCGCTTACAATCGTACTGCTGACGTGGGTATATTATTTCCGTTTTTCACCTGATTTCACACAAGACAACAGAACGAGCTAATAATAGCTACTTACGGTGTTTTTCATAGTCGATCAATCCTTCTCATGTCAATGCATCAATAATTAATCAAGTGATTAGTAGCGCTGGACAAACACATCAATCACATCGAATGTGGTACATTCGAATTCCACCACAGAAGACTCACATACGACCAATCCCAAGATCAAACATATTTACAACGAGATTTATAGTACTAGGAAAACGCTCAGCGTAACGCGTTGATGAGCGAGCCTTCTTACTGCATCCGATTTGATACGTTTGTTTGTAAGTCTGTGCTCTACAGACCTTGGAACTGAAGCTTCAAGAAGGCAGCGATGAAAATTAAGTACCTATAAATTTTTCAAATATTTCAAGATTATAGAATAAAATGTCCTTAAAATGACAATAACTTTTGAAAAAAAACGACAGATTAGTTGTTGGTCCCTAAAATGTTGATCGGCCAAACGGTTCTAGTTGAAATTTAAAAATCACAAGATAGATGGTTTTAAATTTTAACCAATGGGAGGATTTGGCTGAAACTATGTAAGATTGGGGACAATGTTAGTTGCAATGACTTTCCAAAATTTCAAATATTTCGGATAGATTTTTTAAAAACATTTGAACCAATTACAGGATCCCGTTCAAAAACGATCCCAGATACCTCATAGATTAGGTCGTTAGTTTGTATGCAAAATTTCGGTTTGCGGTTTGACCTGTTATTTGCGACCAGCCAGAGCCATCATGATTGCACCTTTTTTATGCGCTCGGAAGGTTTTACTCGTTTTATTCAAATTTTGAATAAAGCCTATTGATGCCTATTCGTCCCAAAACAATAATCTTTTGTTTGTCTACACATCATAGACATACTTTTAATAGTTCACGCTTTATGCTCATTCTACATCTTGAGCTATTCAGAAATAACGACGTTGTTTAAAAAAATGAATCGAATATGTTTATTATTATTACAAAATGAAATCAGATCACTTCTTCTTGCCGATGTCTGAGACCTCCATGGCGAGGTCGAGGAGGGCGTTGTACTCCGCCGTGTATTGACTCTTGCTGCCGGTGCTGGGGGAACTCGACGTGGCCCGCCCTGCGTAGGTCATCACGTCCTTCTCGCACTCCTGCAGGGCCGTACTGAACCTACACACATTGTTCCGTATCCATGTAATCAAACGCATACATACACACAGGAAAATAAATCGTTACTAATCGTCCACCCACATATTACAGTATTTAAAAATTCCCTGTCAGGCAAATAGAGTCTCAAGTTGTTCGTCTTCAGCAAGGCAGGGGTCGGCAACCATTTTTGGTAAAGGAGCCAATTTCCCAAAAATTAATAAATTAGATAATAATGGGAGCCGCAGTAGATGCTATCAAAATAAATACACCGAAAATAATAAATTGAATAGTTTATTTTGATCTTTTGACGAAGCCCGCAGTTATTGCCCCGCAGGGCGTTTTATTTGAATTTCAAATGTTTAAAAGTGATTCTTGGACTCTAATATGAACAAACTGAATCAAGTAACAGCTTCCAATTGTTGTCCCGCATGGCGCTTATTTTAGAATTTCAACAATTTAAAAGTGATTCAAGGGCTCTAAAATACACAAACTTGCAATAGTTCCTAGGAGAATACCTATAGGATGGAATATGGGGTCCCTCGTCCTTGAATTGATACAGCAAAATATGCTAGAACAATCTTATTATTATTGCCAAAAACACAAGATGACAATGGATGTCGCTGCGGTGTTCACAGGCGCGTGAACACTCTAAAACCTATCCACGCCAGCCAAGTCGTATGGCGCGCGCACACTCTCATATAAAGGCTGGAGCAAACCCACTTTTACTGTAAGCATCAAAGTGGCATTTTCGGCCTACTGGATCTCAAAATTGGGAAATATCACATTGTTGCAAAATCTCTTAATTTCGAGCTAAGGCCCACCCCACCACATATACCAAATTTGGGAACAATAGGTTATGCCGTTTGCGAGCTGGAGGACCGTGAAACCGTGAAATTGTACGGCTTTCTTCAGATAATGATTATTCATCTTCCAATAAATTCCGCGGTCTCCGCCACAGCCTAAACGGCTGGTTTGATTGACCCGAAATTTTCACCACATATACAGGTTGTCTGCCTGATGATACCTTGCCCTTATGAATTTTTTGTGCCGCCATTTTGAAACCGGAAGTGACGTCATATCTCAAAAACGGTTGAACCGATCGGAACGAAATTTGCACCAATCGATTCAGACGGTCCTCTATATGAAATAACAATAGTGAAATTAAAGTTTTCTAATTACTGAAACCGGAAATGACGTCATAGTTTAGCGAAATCTGCCTAAATTCACTTCCCCTTTATATAAAAACCAACTACATATTCAGAAGGCTTATAATGAAATATTAGTATTTATATACATATTAATACAATGTGTAAGAGCTTACAGCCGCCATTTTAAAAACCGGAAGTGATGCCATATCTCGAAAACGGCTGGACCTATTGGAACGATGCTTTCGCAATTCTTCATGGCATATCACTTTAAGTTTATATTTAGCTCCAAACAATATTTTTCTTAGTAACTAATTCGGAAATGGCGTTTTTTTTTAAAGGAATTAGTCATTGTTGCCCCAATTAGTTTTACAAGTTGTGTAAATAAACTAAAAAAATAAGTGATATCCCCATAAAAAACACTCCGTGTAAAAAAAACAGCCAAGTCTCTTCAACTAAAAAAAAATTATGAAATCTAAAAATTCTGCACTGAAACGTAGTGATATCAAAAAATGAGCCAAGTCAAAACTTTATTTGAAAATTAAAAAATACTTGGCGCATCGTTTTTTTAGGGCATTGTAGGTATACTATAAGTATATGTATTTATATCTAGCCTATACTTCTAAGCTATTTATTTACACGATGCGCCAAGTATTTTTTAATTTTCAAATAAAGTTTTGACTTGGCTCATTTCTTGATATCACTACGTTTCAGTGCAGAATTTTTAGATTTCATAATTTTTTTTTAGTTGAAGAGACTTGGCTGTTTTTTTTACACGGAGTGTTTTTTATGGTATACTCTTACATTAGGTCTGTTCGTTTACCCTGCCAAAAGCTACAGCAAACTGCCACAAGCACACATCATCCAATCAGATCGTTCCTCTGCAGTTTGTGGCAGTTTGCTGTAGCTTTTGACAGGGTAAACGAACAGACCTTCTAATTCACATGCACATAACCATGAAAATACCAATCAGCACCGTACACAAAGTTCAGGTGATCTAATACGGTGAAGAATCGCTCTTGACGCCGCAGAGACGTAGCTGGGTTCAAGTTCGTAAATATGCTTCTTCGTGAAATATTATTGATGTAAAATGGGTAACCTGATGCGTGCCACGGCAATGAGGACTCACGCGGTGTCGAGGTGTTGAACAGTGTGTAGATAGCGAATACTCTGCACAGTGACGTTGTTGAATCGTCGTCGAGCGTCACAGGCGTCTAGGCGTTCTCGTGCAAACCGCTCTCGGCGCGAAAGCTTCTCTTGACCACCGGACGGCCCTCCAAGGTCCGTCACCCTCGGTCCTCGTCTCAAAACGTACTGCCTGCTTCCTCAGCTCACCTCGAGGGGTACACAACCCCTCCCCTCAACCCCTCACATGGACACTACCACTGAGGTCGTTGACACCCGAGAATGTCGCACACGCAAACTTATACTATCTTATGCTATTATACTAGAATCTATACATGAACCACTGGTGTACCATTACAAACTGAGTTAAATAACCCAAATATTGCCCCGCAGGGCGTATTTTTACCGAATTTTCAAATTTTTCGATTCCAGATTTTTAACCTTGATCTTTAGATCCAGCTTGTCTTCCTCCTGTGTTACTGTGTTACCTGGGCACGATGTAATACCAGGCGCCCATGTTCTTGTGTTCCTCCTGAGCCCAGCACAGCTCGGCACTCGCGTACTTCTCCACTTCGGGCTTGAGCAGGTCGTAGGGGAAGGGGAAGAGCTGCTCGAGGCGGGCGATGGCGATCTTGTCCTCCAGACCGCGCTTCTTCCGCGCGCCGCTGTAACACACCGCCTTGCTGATCAGCGATCATCTTCGAACACTGCGCTAAGAACACAGGTTGCAACGGACAAAGTCGTCGAAAGCGGAGATTGAAGGGGCTTCGAGTGGTACCCCGTGACTAAACATAGGATAACCCGAAATTGGCCAAACTATAGTACATAAGAGGAAGATAATCTATTTTCCTCTTTCTATAAGTGATTCTACAACCCACTTGACCTCTTTCGCCTCCAATATTTTGGTCCCGAATTTATTTTGACGAAATATTGCTGTCGTAGAGACCGCAATTTTCACTAGATACAGACTTGCAAGTGGGTTCGTTGTTTTCGTTATGAATAGGCGAAGAAGGCACTAAGTAGCTTTTTCTCAATAACTAGATTTCTAACCTGGCCACAGGCACCAATAAATGTGGGTTTTCTCGACGAAAAATCCAGTACCCAACGATTTTATTTTAGAAAAATTGAAATAAAAATACCGAAGAAAATTTTTAGTACTACCTAGGTATTACGTATTACTTATTAGGATTATTCATGCCAAGTTTCAGCTTGCTATGTGTTGAACGGTTATTCAGTTTCGATCTTTTCTGTGAATCGCCTCGAACCAGTTTAGATCGTCCCGGATATATTTTTGACTTTACAAAATGGGTTGTTTTCGCTAAATATCGGTCTCAGCTGACATCTACTTACAATACTTGCCCTGAAATTAAGAAGTCATGCCCCCACTGGAACCCCTTTAAACATTTTTATAATCAGCATATTATTTTGACAACTCCATGACCTATGACTTGACCTATGACTTGACCTATGACATGTCCTATGACCTATGACTCACGTGAGATCGTAGTAGACCTTGCCGGAGCAGAAGATGAGTTTCTTGACTTCTCTCGGGTTCTTGCTGGCCGGCCCGCTCTCTGGTATCAGGCGCTGGAACTCCGACCCTGTGTGCAGTGATGACGAGGAATGATGAGGAATTGGCGGAGGAATGATGAGGAATTGGTAGGGAACCTTCCCAGTGTTGGCCCGTCAAGAAGGACGAGCGCGGGAATCGAAAAGGAGAGAACACGAGCCTGAGCCAACTTGCTCAATCAGTTTACGTCAATGTACACGTGGCTTAAGGCCAAAGAAAAACGGTTTTATGAAGAAACGGATTGGCTCCTGGTCGAGTTCCTTGGCAATCAACTCAATGTTACTAACAAAACAAAAGAGACTACCAGTACCTCTAGACGACGAGTTAGTATCTAGACTTCATCGGATCATGACATCGAATCTTTTTCAGCCAATCCGTTTCTTTCGAATTCCTACCAATATATTAGAGTACACACATTTTATTGAAAATTGTTTCTGATCGAAGATTCACCATCAGTGCTAAAATGTAATTTGCACAACCTTATTCATAGCTTGCACGACCTTTTTTGTTTTATATCAGCAATGCAAAATAACTGAATTTTCCACTTGAGGACACACATTTTGTTGGCACTTTGACGGGTCAGATTATAACTTTATTGAGATAAATCGATTCATTTTTGTAATGTTCGTTATTCCTCTTCGTACTAAAGATATCTCCGGAGCCCACACAATTATTTCCCAGATACCCATTAACTATAAAATATCGTCATAGAAGCAGAGAATCACAGCTATTCTGCGTGCCATCAAGATGGTGGCAGGCAACAATGAGATGACATCACGTGCAAATTATGAATGATAGAAACCTTTCTTCTATTCTGCCTGAATCCTGATACGACGTATAGGCTCTCGACAAGTAAAATATATTATTTTACTACCCTTGGCTTTAAGTAGGTACTTGTACCTAATGAAATCCGGAATGTGCATACAATTCAGTTTAAACACTGCTTTATCGCATTGATTTTGATAAACGCTATCTCTTTGCTTGCGTGACGTCATTCAATAGAAAAGGTCGCAGCCACGCCGCCAAGCGGCAATAAGTTAAATCTTAGATCTAAAGAGATATTCTTGAGCACGGCACTTGAAAAGAAACTGTTGCGTACGTCAGTGTCTACAATCAAATACAATCGGCAAACTTAATCATTATTATCCTTATCAATTTCTTTTCTCGTGAAACGTATGACCTTATTTACCAAGAGTAGCCGCGGGTTTGACAGTTGACTTTGTTTTAATCACAGCCTTCTTAGTTTCCTCGAACCGCCAGCCATCTTACTTCTGACTTATCGGTAGATCAGACTGAGCGTTGTGTCTGAACACATCGCCAAGAACAAGTGGCCTCACCCTCCGCCATGTCGGCGAACGACGAGCGACACTCCGGGTGTCTCAGCAGCGACTTCGGCGTCATCAGCACGAGAGGTTTGCGGAACGGCAGCGCCACCTGCCGCCGCAGGATGTGGAACAGGTTGGCGGGCGTCGTGCAGTTGGCGACGATCCAGTTGGACTCCTTGAGCACGGCGACGACGTCGTCGACGTTCTCCGGCAGCGCGTCGGGGTCGTCGTCGCACATCATGAGGAAGCGCTCGAGGCGGGCGGAGCTGTGCTCGGGGCCCATGCCTGGACGGGAGAGGGTGGAGGGTCAGGCGGGCGGAGCTGTGCTCGGGGCCCATGCCTGGACGGGAGAGGGTGGAGGGTCAGAGAGGCCGAGGAGTGATGGGCCCATGCCTGACGGGAGAGGGTGGAGGGTCAGAGAGGCTGGGCGACGTGGGGGTTCATGCATGACGGGAGAGTGTGGAGAGTCAGAGAGCCGGGCGGGCGGTGTGTCAGCTAGCTACGAGCCACTCACCCTCCATCCCGTGCGGGTTCAGCATCACCAGCCCGGTCTGTCGGATCCACTTGGTCTCGCCGCTGGATAGGAACTGGTCGATCATCATCTGGAACATCAGCGCATGGCGCATGCGTCACACCAGACGGGGATAGTACGTACACGATATTGTTCAAATCCTCGGCGTTCAAATTCACGCCATCTACCGGTTGGGCGAACCACTAAAAATAAGAAATATATCTCCGATGATTTAAACAATAGCTTGAACAATCCCAAACCTCCAAACTACTGCCAAAACAACTTGTTGAACTCGAGTTGTGTCTCCCCCCTCTCCACGACGCCTCCACCTGTCCCACGTGACGGAGGCGTTGTGTCTCCCCCACGCCCTCCTCACCTGTCCGCCGTTGTTGAAGTCGCCGAACTGCGCCTCCCACATGACCAGCGCGTTGGGGTTGGTCATCGAGTAGCCGATCTCGAAGCCGAGGACGGCGAGCTCGCTGATGGAGGAGTTGCAGACGGTGTAGTGCGCCTGCGTGGGGAAGAGGTGACGCAACGGCACGTACATCTCCTTGTCCCTGGTCTGGTGGTGGATCACGTGGTGGCGGTGCGAGAACGTGCCTCGCTCCACGTCCTGGCCGCTCAGCCGCACCTGCAGGAGGGGGAGGGGAGCGTGTAGTGCGGGGTGGAGGTGACGTACATCTCCTTGTCCCTGGTCTGGTGGTGGATCACGTGGTGGCGGTGCGAGAACGTGCCTCGCTCCACGTCCTGCCCGCTCAGCCGCACCTGCAGGAGGGGGAGGGGAGCGTGTAGTGCGGGGTGGAGGTGACGTACATCTCCTTGTCCCTGGTCTGGTGGTGGATCACGTGGTGGCGGTGCGAGAACGTGCCTCGCTCCACGTCCTGGCCGCTCAGCCGCACCTGCAGGAGGGCGGCGAACTTAGAACACTATTGAGAGAAAGAGGCTCCACGTCGTTACTCATTTGGCTCTTTCTTAATGTGTTCGTTTTTCTGTCTGTTTGTGTTTTCGTCCACAATGCCCAGGAGGCCAATTCTTGAGTTTTCATGTTTTGAAACCATGTGTGGTTTCATTGTTTAAAACGTAAAAAAGTTGACAACTATTGCTTAGTCTTCAACTTTTTTACGTTTTAAACAATGAAACCACACATGGTTCCAAAACATGCAAACTCAAGAATTGGCCCCCAGATCAAACTACTCAACCAATCTATCAGCAATTTTGTATTTATACTTGTAGGTGAACGGGCTGATCTTTAAACTATGGTTGTATGTACTAACGTAAGGGCGGCCTCGTAAATAATTTTTGACCAGGATTCTATATGGCTATTTGAAAATTAAATCTGGAAACGTTTGAAATTGTTAATCATTGACATTTTACGGACTTTTATTCGTGTCTGGATATTATATTTGTAAAATTTCTTAAAGAAAATTTCAAATATTTTATCTCTGCTACGTCGACGCATTTCGTTTTAGCTCTTTCTAAAGTCTGTGGATCAGAAACTCGCAAACGCATATGAATTCGCAATTAATTCGAAGGCTAGCTTTCAACGCGTTACACGGAGATTCCTAACTATTCGATGTCACCCGACATTGAGTATTCTTCACGCGGTGAGATAAGTGGAGTTTCACGCGAGAACGAGTTGTCACTTTACATAATCCCACCCCTGGTGAAGGGCAACTCCACGGGATGAACAACGACATCGAGAAGGGTTTGCACTGACGTGGACGCCTTCCTTGAGCAGCGAGCCGAACGCCAGCGCCTCCCCGATCGCCCAGTCCGCCTGTCCGGCCTCGGCCATGTCCAGCCGCTGTCGGAACACGCGCTCCAGACCCTTGTGGATCTCGAAGTCCCCTGGCGGCGCCGTCGAGAACTTGACGGCGATGTCCTGGAGGCAGACGTCACTCGCTTACTTACCGCCCATGCGCAGGAATATCATCGTATTGGTGGGACAGTTCCGGATTCAGTAGCAATTCATAGCTTGCACCACAGACATGCACGCACTTCTTTTGTTTTATATATCAGCAATGCAAAATTATTGAATTTTCCACCTGAGGACGAAGATTTTGTCAGCACGTTGACGGGTCAGATTTGTTACTTTATCGAGGTAAATCGATGTATTTTTGTATTGTGAGTGATTTCTCTTCCTACTAAAGATATCTCCGGAGCCTATACAATTTCCCAAGCACCAATTAACTATAAATTATTTTCAAAAAGCAGAGAATCGCAACTATTCTGAAGTTATGATATTTATAAAATTAATATCTTCAGAATTAACAACTGAGAGGTAAAAGAGACATAAAGAGACTCCATGATGCGACCAAAGTATAGTTATAGTATAGTTACGTCAGAGGGGGGCGGGAACTGACCTTGAGCACGTCGACGGCGACGCCCGTGGGCTTGACCTCCATGTTGACCGCCGGCGACTTGGGGAAGAAGTTCTTCCAGGGAGAGTCGATCCAGTCTTTCATCTTGGTCGTGGTCTGCGTCTGCGCCTTGGAGAAGTCCTCCTCGCAGATGGCGTCGTACTCGGCGCCGAACTTGTCGATCTCCTCCTGCGTCACCACCTGTTGATAGGCAGTCGGTCAGGAAGAGCGATGTGTCTTCCGCTAGGTAGGCCCTGCGATCAGTTTGTGGTGCAAGCGCGAGCGACTTCTTTTGACTCTTTTGACACGTTTTTTTTTTTTTTTTTTTGCTGCTATTTGGAGCAATGGAAGTCGCACCGTTTCACCGATCGATCTGAAATTTTGCACAAATATAGAGCCAACCTTTTCTGTTTGCAGATCCAATTTTTTTTTAAATCCATTAATTGGTTAAAATTTAAATAAACATCTCCTGATAGGTTGAAAAATGAAAATGTTCTTCGATAAATCTGATCAAACTCATATTTTGCATGGTCAGTAAGACCAAAATTGTCTCTTATTTTACAAGTTTTCATCCCAATCAGTTAAGAACGTATGAACTTATTGACAGTTTTAATAACTGTCAGAAATGAAGTATCGAAATGATTGTGTTCCACCCACCTGTTCGGCAATGAGCTGCTTGGCGTACTTCTGCAGAGTGTTCGGCATCGAGCGGATCTTCTTGTACATGAGCGGCTGCGTGAACATCGGCTCGTCGATCTCGTTGTGCCCGTTGCGCCGGTAGCAGACGATGTCGATGACCACGTCCCTCTTGAACAGTTGGCGGTACTCGACGGCGACCTGGGGGGACAGAGGGCGGTCCGTCAGTGAGGTCATCGTGCCTCACCAATGGACTGCTACCTTGACGCGGTGGTGGGACTTGAGAGGCCGCCTCACATTACGAGTTGGTCCCAACTGAGTGCAGTCCAGGGTCGACCTAGCCCCATGCCCACCCCAAATTCGCGGGCCCCTCAGGCCGGCCTCCCCCCTCGAGATGGTGATCGATCCCCCTGAAATCGGGTCCCACCGGCCCAAAGCTTCCCCCTCCGGTCTGTCACTATTCTGAATTAGATTTCCTACCAGTTTCAGACTCCCCCGGATCGGGCCCGTTAGGTCGACATGTCCGTGTTCCCCATGACATGTTCCCCATGTCCTCATACACGCGACGACGTCCGAGACGCACGTACCTTGATGCAGTAGACGACCGCCTCCGGGTCGTCGCCGTTGACGTGAAAGATCGGCGCCTGCGTGACGCGCGCGACGTCGGTGCAGTAGGGCGACGACCTCGAGTACCTGTGCGAGGAGAGCGTCGTGAGGAGGGCGACGTGGAGGTGGCCCGGGGGCGGGGGCGGGGGCGTCACTCACCGGGGATCGGTGGTGAAGCCGATCTGGTTGTTGACCACGATGTGGATCGTCCCCTTGGTCGTGTACTCGGGCAGGTCGGACAAGTGGAACACCTCGTAGACGACGCCCTGGCCGCAGAACGCAGCGTCGCCGTGGATCAGGATGGGCAGCACCTGCGCGTGCGTGGCAAACAGGTGGTTTTTCTCAAGCCGAAATTGACGTCAGAAAAGTTTTATTGACGTCAATAGGATTTTATTTTTATAGCTATCATCATCAACATATTTTTCCGTAGAATAATCTTCTGAGGATATTCGTATCAATCCTATCGAAATACTTGACTGATGTATAGGTTGAATTCGTACGTAATCTCATCGATACGTGTACGTTTTAAAATGACTTTTAAGGAAGAATGTAGAGGTGAATTACATACTTGAGGTAATATTCTTGATAACTTCGTCCATGTAGACGAGGGGTTAAAACTACTTGGCTCACGGCTGGTTTTTCGCTACTTGTAGGTTTACAATTTTGCTACCAAGTGCTAACAAATAGCCCTAACAGCCTCATGCTGAAAAGAAGTTTCGTCCGCAAGTAGATATTTGCGGATGTCAACCGACAACCACAACACCTCATGACCGTGTGTTTATAATGTTATGGACGGAATCCAGTTGACTCTGGAGATGTATTCTAGAACGTTTTCCTGATCGCCCTGATTCCTGATCGCCCTCACCTTGTCGCCGGCGACGTCGCCCGAGTAGAACTGCTCTGCGCGCGCCTTGCCCAGCACCAGAGGGTCGACGGCCTCCAGGTGCGAGGGGTTGGCGACGATCGAGATGTGCACCGGCCGGTCGGTCTGGCGGTTGACGCGCTCCGTGGACGTCCCCAGGTGGTACTTGACGTCGCCGCTGCCCGACTCCTCCGCCTCCAGCCCGGAGAACTGGGGACCACGTCGAGGAGGTCACGTATCGGAACAACTCCAGCGACCGCAATTATCATTCTAGAGACTTGCAAGTTGGCTTATTGACTAAGTTATGAATGCGAAGAAAACGACTATGCATTTTTGTCAATAACTTTATTTCTACCCTGGCCATAGACACCACTAAAAATGACGGGTTTTCTATATGAAAAATCCTTCCAAAATAGCGGTTGGGCGATCTTTTCGTTTGCGAATATTCATGTCAGGTTTCAGCTTTCTATGTTCAACGGTTATTCAGTTGGAGCTGTCCCTGTGAATCGTATTTTACCAGCTTGGATCGTCCTGGATATTTTTTGAGTGTGCAAAATGACGCGATTTCTTACTAACATCTTTTTAAAATAGTGTTGTCTAAAATGTTACAATTTATCGAGTATTTTATTCGCGTAATTTACATAGATCCGAACAATGGGGTTGTTCACTGCCATTTGCTCTCACTCGCGGCGCTAGCGGCAATGGAGTAGTCTCTCTATGATTGGTCGGTCTCTGAATCCAAGATCTCTGAATCAAACTCCCGCTAAGATTTAAAAATGTTCCTTTCCGCTCTGCATTTTGATTGGCTCTCTCTCGGCATTTTGATTGGCTCTTATTACGTTTAGGACAGCAACGCCATCTACAATAGTTTTGCGTGAACAATCACATTCGTACAAATGATCGTTTTAAAAAATATACGAGATTTAGATTGCTTCCGCCATGACACCACTGCTATGTGTACCTGCGTGAACAGCTTGTAGAGCGGCTGTCTGAGGATGTTGGCGATGACGTTGAGTCTGCCGCGGTGAGGCATGCCGATGATGAACTTCTCGCACCCGACCGCCGACGCGTTGTCGATGACGCTCTTGAGGGCGGGGATCAACACCTCGCAGCCCTCCAGACCGAACCGCTTCTCGCTGACGTACTTGCGCGCCAGGAACGCCTCGAAGTTGGTCGCGCGCACCAGCCGGCTGATCAGCAGTCTGGAACAACCTGTTGGTCAGCACCTCCAGACCGAACCGCTTCTCGCTGACGTACTTGCGCGCGAGGAACGCCTCGAAGTTGGTCGCGCGCACCAGCCGGCTGATCAGCAGTCTGGAACAACCTGTTGGTCAGCACCTCCAGACCGAACCGCTTCTCGCTGACGTACTTGCGCGCCAGGAACGCCTCGAAGTTGGTCGCGCGCACCAGCCGGCTGATCAGCAGTCTGGAACAACCTGTTGGTCAGCACCTCCAGACCGAACCGCTTCTCGCTGACGTACTTGCGCGCGAGGAACGCCTCGAAGTTGGTCGCGCGCACCAGCCGGCTGATCAGCAGTCTGGAACAACCTGTTGGTCAGCACCTCCAGACCGAACCGCTTCTCGCTGACGTACTTGCGCGCCAGGAACGCCTCGAAGTTGGTCGCGCGCACCAGCCGGCTGATCAGCAGTCTGGAACAACCTGTTGGTCAGCACCTCCATACCGAACCGCTTCTCGCTGACGTACTTGCGCGCCAGGAACGCCTCGAAGTTGGTCGCGCGCACCAGCCGGCTGATCAGCAGTCTGGAACAACCTGTTGGTCAGCACCTCCAGACCGAACCGCTTCTCGCTGACGTACTTGCGCGCCAGGAACGCCTCGAAGTTGGTCTCGCGCACCAGCCGGCTGATTAGCAGTATGGAACAACCTGGGGGCTTATTATCGAAACAGTTATTACGTCATAAGTTATGATATGACGACAAGTCATAATATTATCATGGTGAGAGATTGGACAAACCTCATTATGATATCATAACTTGGTGTTTGACGCGATAACTGTTTCGATTTGTTTGTTTTTGTCCTTAAGAAGATCGAGGCTTTTGAAGTGTGGGTATATAGGAGAATGCACCGTAATAGCTGGATGGATCGGGTACGAAATGAGGATGACATGGTTCGAATGAAGAAGAGTAAGGAAGTAATATCGACCATCAAGATTCGAATTGTCCTACTTTGGCCATGTCATGCGGCATCCAGAGACGTACAACATTATGCACCTTATCATTCAAGGGAAATTATAGGAAAGCGAGGACCTGGAAGGAGAAGAACGTCATGGCTGAAGAACCTGCGACAGTGGTTTGGTCAAACTACCGAGACACTGTTCAGAGTAGCAGTTGACAAGACAAAGACAAAGAAACCGATATGATCGCTGACGTTCGATAATCGGACATGGCACTACAAGAAGAATAACTGTTTCGAGAACAGAACACCTCCAGCACCTCCTCCATCGATAATATATGCCTTTTTTAATTCTGTTTTTGTGATGACAAAATTCAAAACAAACGCTTTGAAGAACACGTTGGGCTTCCCGTTACCTTATACCCAAGTCTCTTGACGTCTCACCTCTTCTCCTTCTTCGTCATCGCCGTCACGCCGGGCTTCTCGAACTTCTCCTTGAGCCACTGCGTCTTCGTGAACGAGTAGATGAACATGAACTCGGCGCCGATGTGTCCGCAGTAGGCTGCCTCGAGGCGTTTGAGGATGTCGCGGAGACTGAGCTCGTGCTGGTCGCCGCCGATGAACGTCGTCGGCGGCAGCTTGTAGACGGCGTCGAGCGCCTCCGCGGTGATGTCGAGCATGTGGCGCTGGATGACCCGGTGCGGCGGGACGCCCTGCGTGACACGGGACGGTCGTGAGGCGACCGGGTTTCCTTGAGTTTATTTCTTCAGCCCGGTCCGCACGAGCAACTTCTGATTGATCAAATTGGTTCTGCACATGTGCAGAGTCAATTCTTTTGTCACCAAAGCGACACTGCGCACGAGCAGAACAAAGTTGGACAACAAAAGTTGCTACTGTGGACTGGCCAGTTTTTGTACCTCTTGCTAAAGTTCTTGATAGCTAGCTAACGAATAAAGTTCGCAAAGTAGCCAAGCACCTAATTTTTGTTTTCATCCTCTAGCTAACACGATCAAGAAGTTGAAAGACGTTTCGCAACTCTAGCGCAAGAAAATTTATTCGGTAACTATAACTTTAGCAAGAGGACACAAACCGGCCTTTAAAAAATTTTAAATATTGACATAAATTGTAAATTCAAAATTAAGCGTAAACTTTTATCGTAATTCAAAGAAATGATTGCTTAAGTGGGTATTACACTATACAATAGGCCATTTAAGAAAGTCAGTGCGCATGCGATAAAGCCTGGCAGGTCCACAGCCGTCTAGTGTGTAGTGACTAGTGTCTGTTTGGTGTCTGTCATAAATGTAGGTGTTGTGTTCGAGAAGGCTGTGGGTGAGGTGACGTCACGCCAAGTCCTTTGAAGTGCGCACTGCGCATGCGTTTAAGCCTGATAAAATTAGTACCACACCTCACCAACAGATGTATCTTTACTTTCTTAAATGGCCTATTCAAGTTGGGCAATTTGAAATTCTAGCCAATGAAATATTGTTTTGCATGAAACTCTGAAATCCAATTGGCTTATGATTGAAATTGTCCAATCAATTGTCTATACAATTGTATAGTGTAATACCCACTTTACAGAAATGGAATCCACCTATTCACTAGTCCAACCAGCAGTAAGCAGTGAGCCTGTAATTTATAGCAAAAACTTCTAAAAAAGATGTTCTAGTCGTCACTCTAGAACGTAGACACCGACCTTCCTGTCTTCAAACGTTGAGTGGAGCTCGCCGAACTTGAGTTGCAGAGGGTCACAGTCCGCCACGAGATGCCCGCGGGTCTGGTAGGAGCGGATGATGTTCTGAACAGCGAGGTAGTCGTTCAGCCTCTCCCCAGAGATCGCGTCTGCCGTGTACGCCGTCGTCGCGCGCTCCTGTCGACAGGGAATACAACTAGAGGGCCGCATTCTGCCACGAGATGCCCGCGGGTCTGGTAGGAGCGGATTATGTTCTGAATGGCGAGGTAGTCGTTCAGCCTCTCCCCGGAGATCGCGTCAGCCGTGTACGCCGTCGTCGCGCGCTTCTGTCGACAGGGGATACAACTAGAGGGTCGCACTCTGCCACGAGGTGCCAGCGGGTCTGGTAGGAGCGGATGATGTTCTGAACAGCGAGGTAGTCGTTCAGCCTCTCCCCGGAGATCGCGTCTGCCGTGTACGCCGTCGTCGCGCGCTCCTGTCGACAGGGGATACAACTAGAGGGTCGCACTCTGCCACGAGATGCCCGCGGGTCTGGTAGGAGCGGATGATGTTCTGAACAGCGAGGTAGTCGTTCAGCCTCGCCCCGGGGGGTTCGCGCCGCTCGACGGACTCACCTGCGCCCTCGGTTGCGCCGCCGCGGACTGGGCCCCTACTGTCATGGCGGTCAGCGCCGGCGGGGACTGGTGGGCCATGCCGGGCCCCGCGCCTCGATCCACGTTGCCGAAGAAAGAGTTCCAGGACGCGTGGACGCTCGTCTTGTCGGCGCGCCAGGCGTTGTACATGTCCTCGATGTACGTCGACGAGTTCGGGTTCATGAAGGCCTCCTTGTTCAGGGACGTCGTGGAGGTCTGACGAGACATGGGCGCCGTGGAAGTCTGACGAGTCATGGGGACCGTGAAGGTCTGACGGGACATGGGGACCGTGGAAGTCTGACGGGACATAGAGATCGTGAAGGTCTGACGGGTCATGGGGACCGTGGAGGTCTGACGGGACATGGGGACCGTGGAGGTCTGACGGGACATGGGGACCGTGGAGGTCTGACGGGACATGGGGACCGTGAAGGTCTGACGGGACGCAGGGCTGATGTAACATCGCGGCCAGTGATTGGTGGACGGCTGGTGAATGATGAGACGGGATTTCAGAAGGCTGAGGCCTCGACGTCGCAACACGCGCAGCATTGCTGTAGGGACAAGAAAGGGAATGATTAGGAGAAAGATTGAACAAAGGGGGAATGAGCAGAGACACTTGAGAACTTTTTCCCTAGTGTTTCTTGCATCGTTAAATTTCCCATTCGTTTCTTTTTCTTTGGACTTCATAATTTGATGAATCAAAATGAACCTACAAAACATTATAATATTAAATTCAAGTCAAAAACAATAAAAAGGATCTGGTGACTATGGCCAATGAAATAACAATAAACGTCTAAATTAGATCATATTTATCAAGATCTGTAATATCTCAGTAATTATTCGATACACCTACCCCCATGCATGTAGGTACGTACTTCGTATTTCCATGTTTTGCACTATGATGAATTTACATAATGAAGTGTAATTCTAGGAGCAGAAATCTATACTATTTCGATATTTCATTAGTAGCTCAAACCCCGTCAAATCAATTATGATGATATAATGACTATACCTGTGGGTAGGTCTGTATTTATTCGATTGCCGATTAAACTGGGTTAAATTACCTGTTTTGAACAAATAAATCCTATAGGAAATATCACCAACTGTCACTTCCACTAAGGTTTGTTTTACATTTCCCGCTTTCAGTTTCCACTCTTGGTGGCAGTGGCTGGTCTCTTGTGATGCAGTGCTTTTCGTTGCATTTTATCAAGAGACTCTGACATCACTGTGTTCTCACATGACACAGGGACACTGATTCTACAACTATTTCGATTGCTAGCGGAATCGCAATGTGTATAAAGCTTACTAGGAAAACGCTCTGAGTAACGCGTTAATGAGCGAGCACGGATACGCGCAACACCTCGAACCGAAATTATGTTTATCGAAAATGTCCTTAAAAGCCAATAATTCTTGAATTTCGTCACAGACTTGTATGAAAATCTCCAACAATTCCTAAAATATTGGTCCCAATAACCACGCAAAGTTTCAAGTTGATCGATTGAACCTTTATGATTGAACGATTCCTTGTTAATTTCCAAAAATCACAGGATCTTGTTCAAAAAAATGTTAACGGTCATATCAGTTTCATAATACGTTTGAAAGTTTCTGCTCTAACAACCTTGAAGTGAAGATTCAAAGATTCCGTGAAATATGAAATTCGAGAAATATGATAGCCAACACGCAAAATATCCTTAAACTGTCGATAACTTTTGAATTTAAACACAATTTAGTCTGAAAATTGTCAAAAATACAGATAATGTTGGACCCGATGACCATGCAAAATTTTAAAATGATCGGTCAAACGGTTCTGGTTTAAATTTCAAAAAGCACACGAAATATTTTTTTAAATTTTAACCAATGGGAGGATTTGGCTGAAAATTTGTAAAATAAGAGACAATGTTGGTGTTAATGACCATGCAAAATATAAGGTCGATCACATTTGTCGAAGTCCATTTTCATTTTTCAGCCTATCAGGAGATGTTTATTTAAATTTCAACCAATGAATGGATTTCAAAAAAATTAGGGTCTGCAAACAGAGAAGGTTGGTTTTACATGTGTGCAAAATTTCAGATCGATCGGTGAAACGGTGCGACCTGTGTATCGGCTATTAGCAGCCAAAAACAAAAACAAAAACAAAAACAAAAATACAAAAAAAAACAAAGAAAAACAGAGGTCCGTGCCAAAAGAGCCAAAAGAAGACGCTCGCTTCGCTCGCTCAATAAATCTCATTGGTTGCTAGCTGGTTTGCTTACCGCTATACAGTTATTGAATGACGCCTCAGAGGATAGTACCCACAAAAAGGGGTAATAATTGGGATTTGTAGGTACCTATGCGTTTTTACAGCTTTTAAGCTGCCAAAATTAATTTTAGAATTAGTTAACCCCAATTAGTTGAGGGTTTTTGCTTCTTGCGGTCGTGTTTGAGCTGAAGTTCTTCGGAGCTTATTTCATCAGTTTATATTAACCTCATGCTACATTAACTGCAGTTTATTTAAGTTATGTCGCAACTCGCAGTATAATGGCAATACACCACATTTCCCGAAGTGGAGCTTAACTAAACTCAAGATTAAACTAATGGTAATTTGGCCTCTAAGTTTAACAGTTTTCATTCTAGAAATGGCATTGACTGTTTCCATAGGCATCGAGTCCTAGATAATCAACAGTTTAAATTTAACAGAGTATTGCGAAACCGGCCCAATACGTAGACTTTTGACAATAATTCCAAGAAAATTGCGCCCATTTATGCAGCTACAATCGTATTAATTTTTATTTGGGTTGGAAATTCTTTATTTGATCCACGTAACAATAACCATTCTTATATTTCTGCATTTTCGAAATGTTGAATTTTAGTAACGGGGGCTAGTGACCTGCCCACGAAATAATTAATCCCCAACTGTATGTTTTAATTATGTGGATGTGCACAAGATGGCTGGCGTCTGACTCAAGATGGCGTCGTGTTTCAGGGCAATGATGTGCACAAGATGGCTGACGTGTACTCAAGATGGCGTCGTGTTTCAGGGCAACCGCGTGTCGTCTGTCGGCGACACCAGGACGATATTGGTCCTGGTGGATGCGCACAAGATGGCTGACGTGTACTCAAGATGGCGTCGTGTTTCAGGGCAATGATGTGAACAAGATGGCTGACGTGTACTCAAGATGGCGTCGTGTTTCAGGGCAACCGCGTGTCGTCTGTCGGCGACACCAGGACGATATTCGTCGGTGTCAAGGACTTCCTGCCCGAGGCGGAGCAACAGAAGTTCACGGACAATCGCATCAAGACATCCAAGGTGAGAGGACATCACTTGAACATGTGGAACATCACCAACATGGCAACATGTGGAACATCGACAACATGGCAACATGTGGAACATCACTGTGATGTAGTCCTGCACAAATGGCACGCGGAGGGAAATAAGGGGTTTGGGCCACAAAGTTTTATTTTCTCAACGTCATTCGTTTTGGTGTATTTTATATTTATTTTATTATATCTTAGTTTTTGTTAAAGTCTTGAGCACTCGATATTTTTCTTTATTTTTTTGTCATATTTTTCAAAGTAAGTAATTTTATTTTATTTTCTAAATCATTTTCATTGAATTTTAAAGTTGAATTTTGACATCTTAATTGTAATCACTCTAATTCTATGTTCGTTTTTCTTTAATTCAAATGTCTAAAATTGGAAGCTTTCGTTGCAAAGCATTATGACAATTATGTGGCACCTTTTACTTGGATTTTTTTCAACATGCATTGATTTATGTAAACTAAAAGGTGCATACGCTCGTAATACAACGTATGCCCCAATGTTTTTATATGTATGGCGCATACTCGCGTATCCTCGAATATAATATCACTGATTAGATTGACATCACTAGAGAGCTGTATTGTGTTTCAGCTATCTACGTCAATCTTATTTGAAGTGGGCGCAAAGATCAATCGCCGTCGGCGAATATTTTTCTGGCAAAGACTTCGTAAATGAGAGAAAAAATTATTTTTATAAAATTCCAGTTTTAACATTTTTGAAGTGAAATAAATGGTTGATCTAACTAGATTATGTTTTCAAAAGTCATTCACGATAGTTCTGGGATGAAATTGGAGTCGTGAAAACCATCTGGAGTAAAAAACTTTCGATTTTTTAATTCGAAATAGAGCATATTTACTCTTAATATCCTTCAGTTTACAGATGTAATAGCTATCAGAACACAGTATGTACACTACACTTCTAAATCAGAGTTCTATTAGTATATAAATAAGTAAGTTATTAGAGTTTTTATCACAGTCAATTTACGTCCCATATACGAAGTCTTGTAACGTTGTTGGTTGTAGTGTCCATTTTACTCGCAGAATGTTGTGAATCCTACAAATGCATGAAAATAGCTAGGTATTTGTTTTGTACCTGTTTTATGCACTGATCTCCGTGTACTTCCACATCGTGTGATGTTTGTTCAAATTAAGAAATTGAATTCGAATATTGAAAACCACAAATAATAAAAATGCGGTTGCGAAAGTTTGAAGACGGCTGGACAGATAAACTTCAAATTTTCACAGCATAAAGATATAAAGAGATTTGATTTAAAAAATGTTATTACTTGATGTTTTTACTTCTACTTGACTTTCAAAAAAAATGGAACCATGGAGACACGCGTTCACTCATTTTCTACTTATGTAAAATTTTGAAGACCTGTTAAAAAAACAGGAGCCGGATTTTCAGGAAACAGGATTTTCGTTCTTTTGAAACGAAAATTTGGCTAATTAATGAAAGATTTCGTAATTTTCAAACATGCATTTTCAAGATATAATTACTCAAATTTAAGCACAGGAAAAAGGACAACAAAGAGAAAACAATAATTAATTATGATAACTTGAAGAAAACCATGAGATATCACTGCTGATTACATTTTCAATTTTCAGTACACGCTGTGGAATTTCGTGCCGAAGAATTTGTTCGAGCAGTTCCGACGTATCGCCAACTTCTACTTCCTCGTCATGTCCGTCATAGCTGTAAGTCATAACTTTTATAGCTGTCGTAGATGTAAATCATAGCTGTTAGTCATAACTACTCGTATCATATCTGTAAGTCATAACTACAAAGTCATACTCAACTGACATAGATGTAAATCGTAGCTGTAACACATAAGTATTATAGCTGTAAGTCATAATTGTCATAGCTGTCGTAGATGTAAATCATAGCTGTAAGTCATAACTTTCATAGCTGTCGTAGATGTAAATCATACCTGTAAGTCATAGGTGTCATAGCTGTCGTTGATGTAAATCATAGCTGTAAGTCATAATACTCGTATCATATCTGTAAGTCATAACTACATGTAGTCATACTCAACTGACATGTAAATCGTAGCTGTAACTCATAAGTATCATAGCTGTAACTCATATCTATATTAGCTGTATAGTAGATGTCAGTCTTAGCTGTAAGTGATAACTATAATAGCTGTAGTAGATGTCAGTATTTGTAAAAGATAACTAGCATAGATGTCCTAGCTGTAAGTTCCTAATTCATAATAGCTGTAAATCGAGCACAAGCAGAAGTTAAAAATCGTTGTATTCAATCCAACTTTCATACTTTCTACTTGAAACAGTTCGGTTGAACATGTTCAAGCTATCTGCAGATTATTGAGAGGGCGATTACGTAATAACGATGATTTTCTTGTAGTTGTCGATCGCGAGTCCCATCAGTCCGTTGACGAGCATCCTGCCCCTCGCCTTCGTCATCCTCGTGACCGCCGTCAAACAGGCCTACGAGGACTGGCTGCGATACCACGCCGACAAGGAGGTCAACTGCTATCCCGTCACCGTCATCCGCAACGGCGTTCTACAGGTAGGTAGTCGTCGTGGAGGTCGTGGACTATTGGAGGAGGGCGACAAGGAGGTCACACCAATACGCAACGGCGTCCTACAGGTATGTAGTCGTAGTGGAGGTCGTGGACTAGTGGAGGAGGGCGACAAGGAGGTCACACCAATACGCAACGGCGTCCTACAGGTATGTAGTCGTCGTGGAGGTCGTGGACTAGTGGAGGAGGGCGACAAGGAGGTCACACCAATTCGCCACGGCGTGCTGCAGGTAGGTAGTCGTCGTGGAGGTCGTAGACTATTGGAGGAGGGTGACAAGTAGGTCACACCAATACGCAACGGCGTCCTGCAGGTAGGTAGTCGTCGTGGAGGTCGTGGACTATTGGAGGAGGGCGACAAGGAGGTCACACCAATACGCAATACGCAAAGTATCTATACAGTGTTGTCACGTGTACCAGCAAGTGTTTACAGAGTTGCCAAGTGTACCAGCAAGTGTTTACAGTGTTGCCACGTGTAGCAGCAAGTGTTTACAGTGTTGTCGCGTGTTGCAGGAGCTGAAGGCGCAACATGTCAAGGTCGGCGATGTGGTCAGGGTCGTATCGGACACTGAGATACCGTGTGACCTCGTGTTGTTGACCACCAGCGACACGGCGGGAAAGTGTTACATCACAACAGCCAACCTCGACGGCGAGACTAACTTGAAGGTGAGCAAAACTAGCTCTGGAAGATTATATTTTGTTTTTTGAGCGAGCTTAGCGAGCGTCTCCACTGTACTCTTATGGCACTTTCTCTGTTTTTTTCTATTCACCGCCCAGGTCAAACCGTTCAACCAATCTATCCGAAATTTTGCACACGTATTTATGTAATCCATGAGGTCTCTGGAATCGCTTTTGAACAAGATACTGTTATTGGTTGATACATGATAATGGTCTGTATAGTCTTCGATAAATCTGATCAAACTCATATTTTGCGTGGTCATTAAGACTAACATTGTCTCTCTTTTTACAAATTTTTAGCCCAATCAGTCAAGAACGTATGCACTTATTGACAATTTTAATAACAGTCAGAAATGAAGTCTCGAAATGAATGCTTTCCACTGCAACTGAATCTGATTTGCTTTATGTATAGATGCTATTTTCAATTTTCATTGAAAAACACGTTGCCATGTTGCAGACTCTCTACTGTCCGCGCATGCTCCGCTTCATCGGCGTGAACGGCGAGCTGGCAACGCCGCTTGATAATCACACGTTGCCATGTTTCAGACTCTCTACTGTCCGCGCATGCTCTGCTTCATCGGCGTGAACGGCGAGCTGGCAACGCCGCTTGATAATCACACGTTGCCATGTTTCAGACTCTCTACTGTCCGCGCATGCTCCGCTTCATCGGCGTGAACGGCGAGCTGGCAACGCCGCTTGATAATCACACGTTGCCATGTTTCAGACTCTCTACTGTCCGCGCATGCTCCGCTTCATCGGCGTGAACGGCGAGCTGGCAACGCCGCTTGATAATCACACGTTGCCATATTGCAGATTCTCTACTGTCCGCGCATGCTCCGCTTCATCGGCGTGAACGGCGAGCTGGCAATGCCGCTTGATAATCACACGTTGCCATATTGCAGACTCTCTACTGTCCGCGCATGCTCCGCTTCATCGGCGTGAACGGCGAGCTGGCAACGCCGCTTGATAATCACACGTTGCCATGTTGCAGACTCTCTACTGTCCGCGCATGCTCCACTTCATCGGCGTCAACGGCGAGCTGGCAACGCCGTTTGATAATCACACGTTGCCATGTTTCAGACTCTCTACTGTCCGCGCATGCTCCGCTTCATCGGCGTGAACGGCGAGCTGGCAACGCCGCTTGATAATCACACGTTGCCATGTTTCAGACTCTCTACTGTCCGCGCATGCTCCGCTTCATCGGCGTGAACGGCGAGCTGGCAATGCCGCTTGATAATCACACGTTGCCATGTTTCAGACTCTCTACTGTCCGCGCATGCTCCGCTTCATCGGCGTGAACGGCGAGCTGGCAACGCCGCTTGATAATCACACGTTGCCATGTTTCAGACTCTCTACTGTCCGCGCATGCTCCGCTTCATCGGCGTGAACGGCGAGCTGGCAACGCCGCTTGATAATCACACGTTGCCATGTTTCAGACTCTCTACTGTCCGCGCATGCTCCGCTTCATCGGCGTGAACGGCGAGCTGGCAACGCCGCTTGATAATCACACGTTGCCATATTGCATATTCTCTACTGTCCGCGCATGCTCCGCTTCATCGGCGTGAACGGCAAGCTGGCAAAGCCGCTTGATAATCACACGTTGCCATGTTTCAGACTCTCTACTGTCCGCGCATGCTCCGCTTCATCGGCGTGAACGGCGAGCTGGCAATGCCGCTTGATAATCACACGTTGCCATGTTTCAGACTCTCTACTGTCCGCGCATGCTCCGCTTCATCGGCGTGAACGGCGAGCTGGCAACGCCGCTTGATAATCACACGTTGCCATGTTTCAGACTCTCTACTGTCCGCGCATGCTCCGCTTCATCGGCGTGAACGGCGAGCTGGCAACGCCGCTTGATAATCACACGTTGCCATGTTTCAGACTCTCTACTGTCCGCGCATGCTCCGCTTCATCGGCGTGAACGGCGAGCTGGCAACGCCACTTGATAATCACACGTTGCCACGTTTCAGACTCTCTACTGTCCGCGCATGCTCCGCTTCATCGGCGTGAACGGCGAGCTGGCAACGCTGCGCGCGCGCGTTGAGTGCGAACAGCCGACGTCGGACTTGTACAAGTTCCAGGGCAAGATCTGCCTCCTGCCCTCCGATGTCGACGTCTCCTTGTCGCCGGCAGGACGCCAGCCGACGCCAGAGTACATGCCAGGTGGGTGTTTATTTGGGTAGGATTGGGTATAGTTACAGCTCGCTGTACATACCTCAATCTTGTGTATTTTGCAAGGGACAGGCTATTTTTCAATAGTTTAATCGTATTTTAATTACAGTTTTGAAGAAAAGATATTAGAAAGATAGACAGAAATTGCATGAAATTAAATGAAGAAAGAAAAATGATAACTTATTACTTATTTACTGAAATCATTTGTCTCCCAGTTAGATTTTGGTCAGCTGTGACGTTAAATGAGATTGCCATATACTTTAGCAGTTGAATGTGCTGAGCCAATTTTAATGATTCTTGAGGTGAGCTCAAAAATCAAATACTTTGCCTTCATCCAATCATCTGTAATGGTGGCACAAGCCATATTGTGTAACAGAATACTTCAATATAACTGTTAACTGTTCCGAAATACGGTTTTGAAAGTTGGAACATCTTCATTTGGCTCTTTTCTAAATATCTAGTTTATTTTGTCGCGTTCGAAACATTATTATTGCTAATTAAGACGAAGTTACTTATATTCTATCGTATTGCATCCATCGGACAAAGGCCGCTATGAGCGTTTGAGTGAGTAGAAGTGATGTTCAACAAGTGTGTTGTCGCAGCCGTGGTCTACAGCGACCAGCCGCCAGCGCCGCCGCCTGCCAAAGGAAGTCTCCGCAAGAAGCCCAAGGGTCACAACCGCAGCGTGAGCTTCAGCACGCGCGAGCCAGACCTCCGCGAGGACAACGCCGACGACGACGACGACGAGGACGAGGTCGTGCGTCGGCGCCCGAGTCCCCGGGCCAGCGTGCTCAGCAGATACAGCGAGCGCGAGGTGGACGTCGGCGGAGATGAGAGGACCCACTTCAAGCGTAAGTTGTGCGAGGGGTGGAACTTGGAGGCCGTCGTGGAGGCCCAGGGTTAGCGTGCTCAGCAGATGCAGCGAGCGTGAGGTGGACGTCGGCAGATATGGGAAGGACTTATTTCATACGTTAGTTGTGTGAGGGGGTGGAACTAGGAGGGCGTCAAGGAGGCGGTGATAGATTACGTAATCAGCTTTAAGCTTTACAAAAGATGTTGGCCATGATGTTGGCTATCTGATAAATTTGATAGACATAGTGAACTATTTGAAGTTGACGTTGTGCGAGCTGTTGATGAGGTTGTCAAGAGGGTGATGTCGGTTTACAGGGAACCTGAGTCGGAGGGAGAGCAAGCGAAGCGACGTGCGACGGCAAGTTCGTCCCAGCTACATCACCAGACAGGAGGACGACGAAGAGGAAGTCCGCGACTTGAGGAGGTCGTCGATGATGAGCATGAGCGCGCCGTTGGCCATCGAGAACTTATTGCTACGGGGGCACAGACTCAAAAACACGGAATACATATATGGTGAGAAAATATGAAATTGCGAATCTTTGTTTTACTGAAAATGTTTGGGCATTTTATGCTCGCGTGCCAATGGGCAATTACATTGAAATTGAAGGGAATTCTTAAGGGAATTCCAGGGGTGGGGAAGATTTTATAAGATATTTTGTAGATACCGATATTTAGCAAACATTGTCTTCATTGTCTTCAACATGTTTGGTTGGTCCGATAGATTTCAATCTTCCGATTGGTCGGAAATCAAAATGCTCCGAAAAGTTCCAATTTTCCATGGTGTTCGTGACCAACATTATCTCATATTTTACACATTTTTAACCCTATCGGTCAAGTAACAGACTTGTTGTCATTTTAAGAGTTTCTAGAGCTGTCAAATGAGATTGATCGAAAAGTTACAATATTACAGCACATAGATCAGTTGGATTCCAGTGTATATGGAAATTGGAAAGTTGCAATTAAATTCAGAAATAATGTAATAGATCTTTGTTTGCGTGTATCGTGTTTGACTGGGGATGCTGCACGTATCTGTGCTCGCTCATCAACGCGTGACACTGAGCGTTGTGTTTGGCAGGCTGTGCTGATGTACACGGGACAAGAGACCAAGCTGGCGCTCAACTCCAAGCTGACTAGCATCAAGTTCTCCTCCGTGGAGAAGTCGATCAACAGGTTCCTGCTGTTCTTCCTGCTGCTGAGGTCAATGCTGATGTGTGTGTGTGTCTGTGCAGGCTGTGCTGTGTACACGGGACAAGAGACCAAGCTGGCGCTCAACTCCAAGCTGACTAGCATCAAGTTCTCCTCCGTGGAGAAGTCGATCAACAGGTTCCTGCTGTTCTTCCTGCTGCTGAGGTCAATGCTGATGTGTGTGTGTGTCTGTGCAGGCTGTGCTGTGTACACGGGACAAGAGACCAAGCTGGCGCTCAACTCCAAGCTGACGAGCATCAAGTTCTCCTCCGTGGAGAAGTCGATCAACAGGTTCCTGCTGTTCTTCCTGCTGCTGAGGTCAATGCTAATGTGTGTGTGTGTCTGTGCAGGCTGTGCTGTGTACACGGGACAAGAGACCAAGCTGGCGCTCAACTCCAAGCTGACGAGCATCAAGTTCTCCTCCGTGGAGAAGTCGATCAACAGGTTCCTGCTGTTCTTCCTGCTGCTGAGGTCAATGCTGATGTGTGTGTGTGTCTGTGCAGGCTGTGCTGTGTACACGGGACAAGAGACCAAGCTGGCGCTCAACTCCAAGCTGACTAGCATCAAGTTCTCCTCCGTGGAGAAGTCGATCAACAGGTTCCTGCTGTTCTTCCTGCTGCTGAGGTCAATGCTAATGTGTGTGTGTGTCTGTGCAGGCTGTGCTGTGTACACGGGACAAGAGACCAAGCTGGCGCTCAACTCCAAGCTGACGAGCATCAAGTTCTCCTCCGTGGAGAAGTCGATCAACAGGTTCCTGCTGTTCTTCCTGCTGCTGAGGTCAATGCTGATGTGTGTGTGTGTCTGTGCAGGCTGTGCTGTGTACACGGGACAAGAGACCAAGCTGGCGCTCAACTCCAAGCTGACTAGCATCAAGTTCTCCTCCGTGGAGAAGTCGATCAACAGGTTCCTGCTGTTCTTCCTGCTGCTGCTCATCTTCGAGGTCATCTTGTCCACGGGGCTCAAGTACAGCTTCGAGTCGGTCAACTATTCGCGTGAGTAGACCATGACCATTCCACGATGTAGAAAAAGGACGGCCATCTTCAAAATATAAGGTGGAAACTCTTCACTGAATCACCATTGAAAACTTTGAATACGAATAACGGGTAGAAGTTGATGCATAAAACACACTGCTCGCGTTTAAATCACTATCGCTTTTTTGAGGAACTAAAGTAATCAAGGTCTATCGATTGACTAGTTTTAATGATTAAAGAATGTTCTTTAAGAATGTTATAAGAATGTTTTAATGTTTTAATAATGTTTTGAATGTTTAAAGAGTGTTTAAATGTGCTTTTTAATGTTTTAAATGCATCGCTAGTTTGCAACTTGAGCCGTAGCGCTAGGAGTGTTACGCGATGGGCATCTACAGACCATGATAATCGTGCTATTGGAACTGATATCGCGGAAAAGCTCGAAGATTTTCCACCTTATATTAGATGGCGTCCCTTTTTCTACATGGAGACCATTCTCACACACCACTCGTTGTTGCTACATCGAACATGATTGACAAGTTATTTGTATCAAATAAAACTTCAAATATTTCACTTGTGTTCTTGGCATTGCTTAGAAATTTTTGTTTACCTTACATATGATTTTGTATAATTTGGTTTACGTGGTTTTTATAAATAAATTATAGTGTTTTGGGGCGGATTAACTGAATATTGGACTAAATTGGGGTCACAGCCAATCAGATACCTCATAATGATTGAAACAGTAGAATTTAATGCAAATGTTATTTATTTAACTTTCGTAATAACGGGGCCTAATATAATAAAAGAAGAAAAAATATTTTCATATAATGTTTTCATAGAGATTTGTGTTTTTATGTGATTTGTTATTTTGTTGACTTGGATGGTTTTTGTAATTTTTTTAATTTGTGTGATTTCTTTACTTTTTGCAATTTTTAGTAAATAGAGCTGAATTGCAACTTTTCTATTATACTTTATTTTAAATCGGTATGTATCTCTCTTTATCTTTTCTATTTCTCCTGTCCAACGATCTTACATTATTTGTAAACATGTTTTGTTTGATTTTTCACACAAGATGCGGGTTTTGTCGGAATGTTTCTAAGTCTTGTAATTTTCTTCTTGCAGAACTCCAGTCCTACATCGGCAAGCTGCCTGACGTGTCTTTCGGTAAGGTCATTCAGGACGTCTTCTCCTTCGTCATCCTCTACAACTACGTCATCCCGATCTCTCTATACGTCACAATAGGTGAGTAGTAAGTCACAATAGGTGAGTAGTAAGTCACAGTATAGGTGAGTAGTAAGTCACAATAGGTGAGAAAAGTCACAGGAGGTGAGAAGTAAGTCACATTAGGTGAGTAGTAAGTCACACTATGTGAGAAGTAAGTCACAGTAGGTGAGTAGTAAGTCACATTGGTGAGTAGTAAGTCACAATAGGTGAGAAGTAAGTCACAGTAGGTGAGTAGTAAGTCACAATAGGTGAGTAGTAAGTCACAATAGGTGAGAAGTAAGTCAAAAATGGTGAGTAGTAAGTCACACTATGTGAGAAGTAAGTCACAGTAGGTGAGTAGTACGTCACATAGGTGAGTAGTAAGTCACATAGGTGAGTAGTAAGTCACAATAGGTGAGTAGTAAGTCACAATAGGTGAGAAGTAAGTCAAAATAGGTGAGTAGTAAGTCACACTATGTGAGAAGTAAGTCACAGTAGGTGAGTAGTACGTCACATAGGTGAGTAGTAAGTCACATAGGTGAGTAGTAAGTCACAATAGGTGAGAAGTAAGTCAAACTATGTGAGAAGTAAGTCCCAGTAGGTGAGTAGTAAGTCACAATAGGTGAGAAGTAAGTTAAAATAGGTGAGTAGTAAGTCACACTATGTGAGAAGTAAGTCCCAGTAGGTGAGTAGTACGTCACAATAGGTGAGAAGTAAGTCACAGTAGGTGAGTAGAAAGTCACAGTTGGTGAGTAGTAAGTCACAATAGGTGAGTAGTAAGTCACAGCAGGTGAGTAGTAAGTCACAGTAGGTGAGTAGTAAGTCACAGTAGGTGAGTAGTAAGTCACATAGGTGAGTAGTAAGTCACAATAGGTTAGGTGAACACTTAGAAGATTTTTTTTTGAATATTTAACATATTGTTTAAATTGAGTCACAGCCGTGCACTTTTTTAATTAATTAAATGTATGTAAAATGCGCAAGGGTTTGAGGTTCCACATGTGAAATTGCTTACAATTGGCTTCTTTAAACCAGGACGGAATGTCTGGGACATAGAAAACCCAATGTTGTCCCGTGTGGAGCACTTTTTATAAAGTGTAACTAAGTGGATAAGATTATGAAAGAGCTTCAAATCAAAGCTCTGTAGTAACTGATACGAGGTAAAATATATTAAAATCATACAGAACGATACAGTTGTCATGTTTGTGTTCCTGTAGAAATGCAGAAGTTCCTGGGCACTCTGTTCTTCGAGTGGGATCCCAACCTGTACGACGAGAAATCCGACACGGCCGCCATTTGCAATACATCCGACTTGAACGAGGAGCTCGGCCAGGTCGGTAAAGCAGTCCACAAGTTCGCCACGTTTGCCACCGCGTTCAGTACTCCAACTGTGTCTTATTCCAGATCCAGTACCTCTTTACCGACAAGACCGGCACGCTAACCGAGAACAACATGTGGTTCAGACGCTGCTCGGTAGATGGCGTCTTCTACCGCGAGATCGAGGGCAAGTTGTTCTCAGTGACACCTGGCGGATGTGACGAGAAGCTTACGTCAGTGACCGCGCAGCAATATCCGGTATGACACTGGCTTCCGGTTTCCAACACTCTTCTTTTGATTTTACTACTCCTCTTTGCAGGGCCGTATTAAGACCTTCGTAGGCCCTAGGCACTAGCTTTTTTGTAGGGCCCTGTCCGAAATGTTTTACTTCTTCCTGTGGTTAATTTGTAAACAATAAGCCTTGGAACGATCAATGATCGTCACGGGAAAAGGTTTTGCTGAAGAAAATAATTGGGGTACTAGGGCGAGGGCTCCTCACTAACCCACCAGTTATACGGGGGTCCAAGGCGCATAGACCCGGAGAAATGTTGAATTTCTGGACTGTATCTGGTGCATTTCTACGCGATTTATGCACAATTTTAAAACTACTTAGTGGGCCATTCGTAGGCGCCAAAAGCTTCGTTCGTAGGCCCTAGGCACTCTGCCTATATTGCCTTATGGATAATACGGCCCTGGAATCTCTGAATTCTAAATCTTCACATCTAGGTAACATGTCTGAGATAAATTCGTTCAAAAAAGTGGTCAACACTTTAAGAATAACATCTCTGTAGTTCTAATATTTGGTTCGATTCCCGCGGCCGTCCTTCCTGACTGGGGTTTTTTCGTGGTATTCCCTCAGTCAACAGGCAAATGCTGGGAAGGTACCCTACTAATAGGCCACGACCGCCTCCTTCCCACCTTCCATCCTTACCCACTCTTCACCATCATCTCCCAATCATCATCATAATCATTCATCCGTCGCCATTAGCCTCGCTGCAGAACAGTGCGACGCTTAGCCCAAGACAAAAAAATCAATAAGTTTGTAATGATTTATATTTTAAATAATGCGCAATTTTCTTTTATCCACTTTAATGGTTTGTTATAAGACGTCCACTGCCAGAGGGGTGGCCAAGATATTCAAGTTCAATGCGGAGGGGGGTCTGTGGGAAATGCCCCCCAGCACATGCGGGTCCGGGGCGCATATACATTTTTGATGAAATATCAGACGTGAGAAGTAAATTCACTTTCCTCGAATATCTAGGTCAAACAAAACAAGACTTGATATTTTTGGCGTGTTTTTCTTTCCTTTTTTTTCGATATTTTTGGAACCCAAGGGGGTTTGCCCCCTTGGGTTCCACTGTTTAATTCTGTAAACCTGAATATCTGAGGAAATAACATAGTACGTTAGCTGTCCAATTTCCATAAAATTTTCTCTTAGCTTAATTCCCTTGGATACAAATATTACATTCATGATATTGTTGTTTCCTTCATAGTTGATTGATATATGCTTAAAAACGTCGTGAGTTTACATGGTGACCCGTGGCCAGTTGGTTAGCCTCTCTGCCTTCTGCGGATTGTGGCACTTTCTGGTCGCAAGGTCCGCTGTAGGACTGAGGGGGAGCCTTATCTTTTTATTTGTGTAATCGATGTTAATTGTATATCCAGGACTGACCGTCGCTTCAAAATGTTCAACATAATATTATTTATTAAGTTAGGTCACTTTTTACCAAAATAATAATAATATTATTCTAAAATTAAAAACTTAAAAATATTTAGGCACGCGATGCATACATAATTTTTTGTCCAGATTTACGCTATCCACGGAATCTAATTGAAATGGCTGAAAACGAAGCAATTTCAGCAAATATTCTCGAGCATTCCACTATTCACATCTATAACGTAAGACGCAATACATTTAGTTTGAGCGTCTACTTGGAAATTATGAGCCAGGTGTAGGATAAAACAAAGCTTTTACAACATGTTCTATGAAAGACTGTAGAGAAGAAGCGCAAGTATAACCCAAATATAAATACACACTGTAAATAGTTTGTGAATAAAAGCGAGCAAAAACACAAGACTTTGTGTTAGCGGCTTCAATCTCGAACATTATTTCCTCACTACAACTGGTGGCAGATGTAGGATAAATAAGAGAAACATCTTCATAACGACTTGAGAGCGTTGATAACATAACATAAACGGTCTGCATTTGGCTTGTTGATAACACAAAACACAACACACATAAAACACAATGTTTTATTGCAATAATTATGCTATCGGTATCATTTATCCATATAATTAATGCTACATTTAGAACTAGGATATTTACGACTGTCAAAGACAGATATGAAATTAGATTTGATTTTTTAATGATTCAGCATATCCATTAAAAAGGAGTTAGAAGTGATGTTGGTTGCTACAGGCTAATTGTCAGTGTTTTAAACAAACTCAGTGTTCAGTGTTTTCGGTGTTTTAAACTGTTTTTCAGCTAATATTTTGTTGTAGCACTATAACATTCATTTCGAATAATTATCTATAAAATACTTGTCAACATGGGTTTACGAAGAGAAAATCGACAGTACTGCTATGGCTGGATTTTTAAATAAAGTTTTGAATTGGATAACAAAAAAAACATGACTTCGGTCGGTCCTGGTGCGCTCTGAGTTTAAACATTAGCTACTAGATGGAGCCCAATGCAACAATGGCAAAATGGAATATCGTCATAGAGATAACTCTGAATTCAAGCATTAGGTTCTAGATGGCGCGCAGTGCAACAATCGAATTTAGTTATGGAGATAAGGAATATAAATTAAAGCATATTTTTGTTCCGAACCGAACTTTAAAACATTCTCTAACATCTCCACATTCCATTACGGCTTCGATGTTCTGGAATAATACACAATCCATAATGACAACTCGTAGGACAAAATCAATCGGAAAAAAAACATCATATTTTACAAGATGCCATTCAATAATATGTTAGTTATTACAATAATGTATAATTACCAATAATACTGATTAAACTGAAATGTTAACAAACAACAACAATGACTGACATGCAAGTGTCGCTATCTTTGGACATACGATGTAAAATAATCAAATCGGAAACATATTCGAACAGACTTCCCTCAAGTGCACATTTCGTTCAGGCATTTTGGTTCATTTTGGCATTTGCACATTGGTTCAGGCATTTTTACAAGTTGAAAGTGTCAGAACGCCAGGTGCACTCAGAATTTTGTAATAATGGTCCCATGGAATTCAGTAATTCAGTAGTTCAGTAATTCTGAATTCAGTATGGAATTCAGTAACGAATACTTTAGGTATATTAAATGTTTGCACCACGGAACAAATTAATAGAAAATCTTGCACATCTCGATTTTGGAAAAGGTCAGGGCCGTATTCATACCTTGGTATAGGTCCTAGGCAGACTGCCTATGTTGCCTTATGGATAATGCGGTCCTGCATCTTTGGTTTATATTGAAGAATGCAATTTCTTTACTTTCATCACTATTTTGAAGCTTATTGTAAAATTTTGTAGCGAGCATCTTGATTTAGGTTATATGTTTATAGGCTTGTAGGAGGAAGTAATCGTAAGTAATAAATAATCATTAACTTCTTGATATAATTTCATTATTTTATTTCATACTATATGCATTTCCTTTTAAAGACTATTGACAAATGTCCTGTCCCTCAGCAAAATAAACAAGTTTAAGGTATGTAACCATAGAAACCAAGGTAATGCAACTACCATATTGGCCTATTCTCGATCATCGTGCATAAAGTGGAGCATGCTGTTGGGAAGTGCTGTTGAGACGTGCGGTTGAGACGTGCGGTTGAGACGTGCTGTTGAGACATGCTGTTGAGACGTGCTGTTGAGACGTGCTGTTGAGACGTGCTGTTGAGACGTGCTGTTGAGACGTGCTGTTGAGACATGCTGTTGAGACGTGCTGTTGAGACGTGCTGTTGAGACGTGCGGTTGAGACGTGCTGTTGAGACATGCTGTTGAGACGTGCTGTTGAGCCATGCTGTTGGGAAGTGCTGTTGAGACGTGCTGTTGAGACGTGCTGTTGAGACGTGCTGTTGAGACGTGCTGTTGAGACATGCTGTTGCTGTTGAGACGTGTTGTTGAGACGTGCTGTTGAGACGTGCTGTTGAGACGTGCTGTTGAGACGTGCTGTTGAGACGTGCTGTTGAGACGTGCTGTTGAGACGTGCTGTTGAGACGTGCTGTTGAGACATGCTGTTGCTGTTGAGACGTGTTGTTGAGACGTGCTGTTGAGACGTGCTGTTGAGACGTGCTGTTGAGACGTGCTGTTGAGACGTTTTGTTGAGACGTGCTATTGTCTGTTGAACAGCCCGACCTGGAGCAGTTCCTGTTGGCCATGGCTGTCTGCCACTCCGTGCAGGTCAACTCACCCAACTCATCCAACAACAACTCCGTGGACTTCGAGGGCGACTCACTGGACTACCAGGCGTCGAGTCCCGACGAGAAGGCCTTGGTGGAGGCCAGCGCCAGGTGGGTTCTGAAACGAGAAGGCCTTGGTGGAGGCCAGCGCCAGGTGGGTTCTGAAACAGAAGGCCTTGGTGGAGGCCATGCCAGGTGGGTTCTGAAACAGAAGGCCTTGGTGGAGGCCAGCGCCAGGTGGGTTCTGAAACAGAAGGCCTTGGTGGAGGCCAGCGCCAGGTGGGTTCTGAAACAGAAGGCCTTGGTGGAGGCCAGCGCCAGGTGAAATATTATGAGTTCACGTTTGTAACAATTGAAATCACAAATCCTCAGTCCAAAATCGGACGTAAGTGTAAAATTGAAGGATGTTTGCGCGACTTCATTACAAATACTAGGAAAACGTGCTCTTTATTGCAACTTTGTAAGTCTCTGGAGGTATTATAACCCAACTATTTGCGTATGTATTTATGTATTTTATAAACATTTCGTAGCGGATTTCGTTGCCTACCTACTAAACTAGGTACACCCGCGGTCACAGAAATTGCTTGCAAAATTCTAAGTCATTTTCAAAACTTGATTAATTAGACGAAAATACGGAGGTGAACGCAGATTTCGAGCATGTGGGGTTGGAGGGTTTGATTATAAGAACCATTCAAGCACCTCATACATAATGATTAATTCTCCGCTCTACAAATATTGACGGTAATTTGAGCTCCAACGTTGCAGTTTACCGCCAATTTTTCTGACCGTGGGTGTACATATTTCGATGAAACCAAAGGACCGATCTTGCTAGAAATCATTAGGTAACTAATCATGTTAGTAATGTATGTTTCGTGAAACATTTGGAAGGATCCGATACTTTGTTTGACCTGTAATGATGAAGAAACAACAAACAGATAAAACAGAGATTCGAGCCATAAGTTTTAAGTGTATTGACGCTCGCTTGACAAACTCGTTGTGCTCGCTCACTAATGCGCTCGTCCTGTAGACTCGGCGTGGTGTTCCTCGGCGAGAAGGACGACTTGATCTACGTCCGCCAGCAGGCGTCGATCCGGCAGTTCTCGACGCTCAACTGTCTGGAGTTTACGTCGGACAGGAAGCGCATGTCCGTGATCGTCGCCGACGAGGACGACGTTGTCTGGCTCTACTGCAAGGGCGCCGAGTCGCACGTGTTCCCGCTGGTCGGGGACGGCGTCGGCGTTGACATGACCGAGGAGGCCGTCAAGGAGTTCGCCATGGTAAGTGACATGCTTGTACTGGGTGTAGGACGGCGTCGACGTGACCGAGGAGGCCGTCAAGGAGTTCGCCATGGTAAGTGACAGGCTTGCACTGGGTGGAGGACGGCGACGACATGACCGAGGAGGCCGTCAAGGAGTTCGCCATGGTAAGTGACATGCTTGTACTGGGTGTAGGACGGCGTCGACGTGACCGAGGAGGCCGTCAAGGAGTTCGCCATGGTAAGTGACAGGCTTGCACTGGGCGGAGGACGGCGACGACATGACCGAGGAGGCCGTCAAGGAGTTCGCCATGGTAAGTGACATGCTTGTACTGGGTGTAGAACGGCGACGACATGACCGAGGAGGCCGTCAAGGAGTTCGCCATGGTAAGTGACATGCTTGTACTGGGTGTAGGACGGCGTCGACGTGACCGAGGAGGCCGTCAAGGAGTTCGCCATGGTAAGTGACAGGCTTGCACTGGGTGGAGGACGGCGACGACATGACCGAGGAGGCCGTCAAGGAGTTCGCCATGGTAAGTGACATGCTTGTACTGGGTGTAGAACGGCGACGACATGACCGAGGAGGCCGTCAAGGAGTTCGCCATGGTAAGTGACATGCTTGTACTGGGTGTAGGACGGCGTCGACGTGACCGAGGAGGCCGTCAAGGAGTTCGCCATGGTAAGTGACATGCTTGTACTGGGTGTAGGACGGCGTCGACGTGACCGAGGAAGCCGTCAAGGAGTTCGCCATGGTAAGTGACAGGCTTGCACTGGGTGGAGGACGGCGACGACATGACCGAGGAGGCCGTCAAGAAGTTCGCCATGGTAAGTGACATGCTTGTACTGGGTGTAGAACGGCGACGACATGACCGAGGAGGCCGTCAAGGAGTTCGCCATGGTAAGTGACATGCTTGTACTGGGTGTAGGACGGCGTCGACGTGACCGAGGAGGCCGTCAAGGAGTTCGCCATGGAGGGTGACAGGGAGGTTTATACTGCCTATAGACATTGCCGTCGAGCATCTTGGTAGATATTATATTATATAGCTACCGCAAGAGAAAAATAATGGAGGGTATATAGAATCCACACAAGAGGTTCCAATAAAGTTTTAATATTTGTTTGTTGATAAAAGTCCGGTTAAACGTCAAGCTTTCTGTGTTCACGGTTACTCAGTTGAAATGGTTTCTGTGAATCGTTCTACACCAATTTTGATCGTCCAGGATTTTTCTTGACTTTCCAAAATGAGTGCATCTGGCTAAATGAAATCTTATTACAAAACTTGCTCTGCAATTAAACCCTGATATTCCAGCGCGGCCTCCGGGCCATGGTGATCGGCTACCGGCGGATGGAACGCGCCGAGTACAACGCCCTCTCCGCCGCCGTGGACGCCGCCAGACAGGATCTGACGGACCAGCGGGAGGCGGTGATCGCCGCCAGCTACGACGAGCTGGAGAAGGGGCTGACGCTGTTGGGCGCCACCGGCGTCGAGGACCAGCTCCAGGACGGCGTTCAGGAGACGCTGGAGAGTCTGCGCGCCGCGGGGATCAAGGTCAGACCTCCACGTCGGGCTCATGGAGCCGTCGTCAGGACATAGGCGACTGCAAGCTGCTCATATATTAATCCTAGATACAATGTTTTGATATTTTTTCATAAATAACAACATAATTAAGAACTATTCAAAGAAAGTTAATTTTGTAAAAGATTTGCGTACTTATTTCTTGAATCGACAAAATAAAATATTGAACGCCAACATCTAGCACAATATTTTTTACCAAACTCGAAGTAATGGAAAAAAAGAAACATCACCAATTATTAATAGAAAATAGATATTAAGATATGCTTTACATCAATTTTATGTTAATATTTTTATGTGTCTCAAGAAAGCCTCGCAAATATCAATATCACTCACACCTATCAGTATGTGATTGGTCGAAAGTTTTTACAAGATTCCCTCGTATTAAGGTAGAACCACCATAACCTCAATGTTTCCGATTTACTTGAAATTTTGGTGACTTATTGATAATCATGCAAAACTCAATCCCTGAAAAAATTAAACAATTCGCGTGTCCAGTTTCTGAGATAAATTGATTTGTTTCCCCCATGTTATCATGTTATCTATCCCTCAGTCTGGTTTACTTAAATATAGTTGAAATGTAGGAAAACGTTTTTTAAATTCAAGATTTCTTTTTTGTATATATCGATCGATTGCTCTACCTTAATATGTCACATAGATGCCACTGATTTAATTTCTTCATCGATGCACTCGATAGGGATTGGACAGAGAAAGTTTCACAGAAGAGAGACGGTTGCAAGAGTGCTTGATTTATGACCGCAGGTGTGGATCCTGACCGGGGACAAGGTAGAGACTGCGGTCAACATCTCCTTCTCTTGCGGTCACTTCAAGAGCGGCACGTCGCTGCTGTATCTCACCGAGCACAAGAAAGCGGCCACCTGCTCCGAGATGATCGACACGCTCAGGTAACACTCACAAGCGTCACGCGCGAGTAACACTCACATGTGTAATGCTCAAGTAACACTCACAAGCGCCCGTCTCTAGTAACACTCACAAACACGCGTCATGCTGATGAGCCACTTACATGCGTCATGCTCAGGTAACACTCACAAGGAAGATTCATGCTCACGTGACACTCACATGCAATATGCTCGAGTAACACTCACATGTATCATGCTCAAGTAACACTCACAAGGAAGAGAAATCCTCACGTAACACTCACAAGCAAGAGCCATACTGATGTAACACTCACATACGACACGCTCATGTAACACTCACAAGCACGCGTCATGCTCACGTAACACTCACAAGTGTCAAAGTCGGCCTTGTCTAGCACTCTAGGTTCGTTTGCAGTTTGTCGTCGTAACTTTGACGATCAAAGATGAGTCTAGTTTCGTTGAAAAGAACTAGCGATATAGAAAGCCTTCTGAATGACGACAGATCGAGATTCTGATCGCCTCCCTCAAAGACCTACGCCATAGCGCCAAGGATAACTCATTTACACTATTTAACCCTTTCACTAAACATGTAAATTTGTTTGAATGTTTTTGTCACGACATTTTCCAAATTATATGTTATATCCCACTTATGCCACCATTTGTAGATCCACCAAAGACATCTTGAGCACGCAGAGAATGAACTAAATATGTTGGTGATGTTGGTTGCAGTGAGCGCGTGCGTGCGGAGGGCATCGAGAACTACGGACTGATTGTCGACGGATCTTCGCTCAAGTACGCCCTGAGAGAGCGCGACAAGTTCCTGGACCTCTGTCAGAGCAGCAATGCCGTCATCTGTTGCCGCATGTCGCCGCTGCAGAAGTGCGAGGTGAGTTACAGACAGATAGACAGATAGATAGTGGACGCATCCTCGCTCTGAGGGAGCGCGACAAGTTCCTGGAGCTCTGTCAGAGCAGCAATGCCGTCATCTGTTGCCGCATGTCGCCCCTGCAGAAGTGCGAGGTGAGTTACAGACAGATAGACAGATAGATAGTGGACGCATCCTCGCTCTGAGAGAGCGCGACAAGTTCCTGGAGCTCTGTCAGAGCAGCAATGCCGTCATCTGTTGCCGCATGTCGCCGCTGCAGAAGTGCGAGGTGAGTTACAGACAGATAGACAGATAGATAGTGGACGCATCCTCGCTCTGAGAGAGCGCGACAAGTTCCTGGAGCTCTGTCAGAGCAGCAATGCCGTCATCTGTTGCCGCATGTCGCCGCTGCAGAAGTGCGAGGTGAGTTACAGACAGATAGACAGATAGATAGTGGCAGTGTTGGGTAAGTTCCTTTTGAAAAGGAACTAGTTCCAGTTCCAAGTTCCTCGCCGAAAAAAGGAACTAGTTCCAGTTCCAGTTCCTTCAATAATGAAAGGAACTATTCCGTTCCTAGTTCCTTTATAAAAGGAACTTAGTTCCTTTTAGTTCCTTTTCAAAGAAAGGTGTAATTTTAATTGGAACATTAAAAATTGCAATCTGCAAATTAAAAATTGAAAATTAATAATTGAATCACTGTATTACAGCAGATTCGAAAAGATTATACCTAGGACAGTTAGGAAGATTCGTAAAAACTAAAAATTCAGTGACGATGTGATGTGTCCTTCACAGTGACGGGAAAGGAAATGTGAGGAGGAAACAAAGTAAAAGCTAAAAAGACGACGATCTGAAATCTGTGTGCCTGCGCACTGCACTTGTTCACGAGTCATTGGTCATTACACTAGGAATGGAGTTCTTTGGTCAGCAGGGTTGGCCACGCGACTACAGGTAGATAGATGTCCATTGTGTTAGGGTAGGTGACGACTGGTTTGCGTTATTTGATGCCAAATAGCTAGGGGGACATCTGACTTCTGACAGAATTAAACAAATAGTGCAGTTTTTCGGAGTTAAAAAGTACAGTCAAGTTTTAAAAAAAGGAACTTAGCAAAAATCGTTACAGTTCCTCAAAAAAAGGAACTAAACTGTTCCATAGTTCCTCCCTAGATAAAAGGAACTAAGACGTTCCATAGTTCCTAAGAAAAGGAACTAGTTCCTAGGAACGGAACTATTTCGTTCCGTTCCTACCCAACACTGGATAGTGGACGCATCCTCGCTCTGAGAGGGCGCGTGAAGTTCCTGGAGCTCTGTCAGAGCAGCAATGCCGTCATCTGTTGTCGCATGTTACAGACAGATAGACAGATAGATAGTGGACGCATCCTCGCTCTGAGAGAGCGCGACAAGTTCCTGGAGCTCTGTCAGAGCAGCAATGCCGTCATCTGTTGCCGCATGTCGCCCCTGCAGAAGTGCGAGGTGAGTTACAGACAGATAGACAGATAGATAGTGGACGCATCCTCGCTCTGAGAGAGCGCGACAAGTTCCTGGAGCTCTGTCAGAGCAGCAATGCCGTCATCTGTTGCCGCATGTCGCCCCTGCAGAAGTGCGAGGTGAGTTACAGACATATAGATACAGATAGATCTAGACAGATAGATAGTGGACGCATCCTCGCTCTGAGAGGGCGCGACAAGTTCCTGGAGCTCTGTCAGAGCAGCAATGCCGTCATCTGTTGCCGCATGTCGCCCCTGCAGAAGTGCGAGGTGAGTTACAGACAGATAGACAGATAGATAGTGGACGCATCCTCGCTCTGAGAGAGCGCGACAAGTTCCTGGAGCTCTGTCAGAGCAGCAATGCCGTCATCTGTTGCCGCATGTCGCCCCTGCAGAAGTGCGAGGTGAGTTACAGACAGATAGACAGATAGATAGTGGACGCATCCTCGCTCTGAGAGAGCGCGACAAGTTCCTGGAGCTCTGTCAGAGCAGCAATGCCGTCATCTGTTGCCGCATGTCGCCCCTGCAGAAGTGCGAGGTGAGTTACAGACAGATAGACAGATAGATAGTGGACGCATCCTCGCTCTGAGAGAGCGCGACAAGTTCCTGGAGCTCTGTCAGAGCAGCAATGCCGTCATCTGTTGCCGCATGTCGCCCCTGCAGAAGTGCGAGGTGAGTTACAGACAGATAGACAGATAGATAGTGGACGCATCCTCGCTCTGAGAGAGCGCGACAAGTTCCTGGAGCTCTGTCAGAGCAGCAATGCCGTCATCTGTTGCCGCATGTCGCCCCTGCAGAAGTGCGAGGTGAGTTACAGACAGATAGACAGATAGATAGTGGACGCATCCTCGCTCTGAGAGAGCGCGACAAGTTCCTGGAGCTCTGTCAGAGCAGCAATGCCGTCATCTGTTGCCGCATGTCGCCCCTGCAGAAGTGCGAGGTGAGTGCCTCCGTCATGACGGATGACGTCTGGTGATACAAGCGCGAGTTGCCGCTTTTTGCAAGCACTATTTTGGATACGATTGGAGACTAATTGGGCTGACGAAATTATTTGAAATTTGAATCATGATTAGATAAAATACAAACTTAGGGTTATTACTTCGTAGATTTTTAAATTTTTTGCTTTAGTAATAATAAGTTGATTTTTGGTGAAAAATTTTATATTTTCTTGTCTCGCTTGGTGCCGTATGAAATTTATTTTTAAACATATGCTTAGTAATAACCCTAAGGGCAGGTCTTTAAATGTCTTGCTAACTTTTATACAGTCAATTAGGACTATATTGCCATGGCAACAACGAATGACATTCCTAGAATGACCACTAACTAACTGTTAGGAGCTAATTGAGACTTTAGCAGAGTATTGAAAGACCGGGCCTAAGTTTTTATTTATCTAATCATAATTTAAATTTTGATATCAATTGGTTCACGGGTATGGTCTCCAATCGCATAGGAAATTTCATAGTTGTTCGCGGTTTTGTTGGATAGCCGGCGCCTAATTAACAATGCAAGAAGCAAAAATGAAAAAGTTCTACTAATATACCATCAGGACTGTTCATGAACATCCTATCAAAGTTACATCCACGTATGAAACAATTTTTTCTCTCAATTTTCTAAAACGGCCGAGGCTAGAGTCATTATTGCAAGCAAAGTAAACATTGAAGTATTTCATTGGGATGAAGTAAACATTGTGGATAATATTTAATACATTCGTCATACCCATAACTTTTGAACCATTCTATTCCCGAAAAATGTATAAGAGTGTAGCTAATTTTTCAGTCGACCTTAGCAATATAAACACCATCAATAAATACAATACAATATTTATGCGCAACCCTAACTCATGGAAAATCAGAAGCTCTGATGGAAATTTAAAGCTCTGTGATTGGTTGTTGCAGGTCGTGCAGATGATGAAGAGCTCGCCGTCTAGACCAATCACAGCGGCGATTGGCGACGGAGCCAACGACGTCTCCATGATCCAGGAGGCGCATGTAGGCATAGGTAATACGACGCTCTGTTCATTGTTGGACATTTCGAAAGAGCCGATGGGTTCTACAGACAAAATGTCCACTATACCTGCTACTGGATCTCATGGGCAGTGGGGTTCACCTTCGCCCGCTTCCGGTTCGTCCGGCGCACCCTCCTCGTGCACGGGACGTGGTACCACCTCCTCGTCGTGCACTACATCGTGTTCTCTGCCACCAGGTCTCATGGGCAAGGAGGGTCGCCAGGTAGTGCGGTGCGCCGACTTCGCCCGCTTCCGGTTCGTCCGCCGCCTCGTGCACGGGACGTGGTACCACCTCCTCGTCGTGCACTACATCGTGTTCTCTGCCACCAGGTCTCGTGGGCAAGGAGGGTCGCCAGGTAGTGCGCTGCGCCGACTTCGCCTTCGCCCGCTTCCGGTTCGTCCGCCGCCTCGTACACGAGACGTGGTACCACCTCCTCGTCGTGCACTACATCGTGTTATCTGCCACCAGGTCTCATGGGCAAGGAGGGTCGCCAGGCAGTGGGGGGCGCCGACTTCGCCCGCTTCCGGTTCGTCCGCCGCCTCGTGCACGGGACGTGGTACCACCTCCTCGTCGTGCACTACATCGTGTTCTCTGCCACCAGGTCTCATGGGCAAGGAGGGTCGCCAGGCAGTGCGCTGCGCCGACTTCGCCTTCGCCCGCTTCCGGTTCGTCCGGCGCACCCTCCTCGTGCACGGGACGTGGTACTACCTCCGCATCGCCACCCTCGTGCAGTACTTCTTCTACAAGAACATCGTGTTCATCACGCCGCAGCTCTTCTACGCCTTCTACAACGGCTTCTCGACGCAGCCGCTCTACGACTCGTGGTTCCTCACGCTGTTCAACGTCATCTATACCTCCTTACCGATCCTGATCTACGGGTTGTTCGAGCAGAACTATTCGGCCGAGACGCTCACGCGGTTTCCGTATCTGTATCAGGAGCACAGCAGAGACGCGCTGATGACGTGGACCTGTTTCTTCAAGTGGAACGCTCTCGGTAAATACAGCAGACCTCTCATTTGTTCACGGTTTGTCCATTCAAGGCGATTTGTGAAACGGTATCAATCGGAAATTTGGAATCTGTCCATATTTGGCACAGATTTGTTCTGCAACATGTTTGTTAGTTTTATCTTCACACTAATAGGGTATCACCACCAACAAGTTATATGTGTCATCGACCTGGTTGCTAGGTAACATACCTCAATCTTGTTATTTTGCTATTTGACAGGCAATTTGTATCAGTTCAATCAGTATTTGAAAGCAGTTGTGAAAGAAATATAGGTATTAAAAGAAATACAAAAGCTTTGAATATATATTATCCCAAAAATGATATCAAATAAAGCAAGGAAATGAAACCAAAACAGACGATGAATTCCTATTACTTATTTAATGAAAGCGTCTGTCCGCCAAATAAATTTTGGTTAGCTGTGACGTCCAGATAAGGTTGCCGTATAAAATTGCAATTTAATTTAAAAAAATTAATTAGTAACGAAAGTTTCAAGCTCACTATGCTAAGCAATGCCACACACTGTAGGTACCTCTGTTACGACCTCAAAGTGTTTTATAATCGAATGTAACACTTTGAGGTCGTACACCTGCACTCCAGCCTGTTGCATTATTAAGTCACGAACTGTGCGTTAATCTTGAATTACACGGTTCAAGTTTCTTTGAAAGGGTTGAAATTAAACACTTGGATTTCAAGGAAACTTGACAGAGAACTTAGACGTTCACTGTTTAATGTTGTTTGAAATTGCAGGGAAATTAAAGGAAAATAGGACAAGTGCTAATTGAAAAGATTTAAGAGATGGCCTGAATTAAGATTTGGACGCGTGTTAAATGCTTCAATGTTTTCATTTAGACGATCCAAGTCTTGAATTTAACCCCCTTGAAAGGGTTGAATTCAAGGAAACTTGAATCGTGTAATTCAGGCTTTAATAATTGAATTTTTAATTCTGTAAATTTCAATTGTAAATAAATGTGTGAATACTTCAACACCTTGTCATCGTCAACAGGTCTCTGGCACGCCGTCATCATCTACTTCCTGCCGTACGACATGATTGTCAGGAACGACGTCGTGCTGTACGACAACACGCCGATAGACTTCTGGGCGTACGGGACGCTCATCTTCCAAGTCGTCTGCACGGTCGTTAACCTCAAGGTAACTATAGCAACAGCTGGCATAGTTCAGCCGCCTCTACAATATGTTCTGATAATAGTCGGGGATGAAACTAGTCTTGCACGTCATCCCTTTGTATACACATATCAATCTAGTTAGGCAACTAATACTACGTCTGAGTACGACTGGTAGCCGCTGTAAGGGGCAAGTTTTATTCGTGTTTTTGATACACAGTTGGAATTTTTAAATTTAATTTTTCAGGTATTTATTGACGGGGTCAGAGGAAAGGGAACGAAAATGGGCAAAAGTACCTAAAATATTGGTCCCAATGTCCATGCAAAGTTTTAAGTTGATCGGTCAATCGGTTCCAATATAAAATTAAAAATTCACAGGAAGTATGGTTAAAAATGTTAAATAATGGGAGGATTTGGCTGAAACTTTGTAAGATTGGGGACAATGTTGGTTGCAAAGACTTTGCAAAATTCCAAATTGATCGGACCAACGAATAGACAACATTATAAATTATCTAACTAACTCTGCTTTTCAAAAAAATTCATATGCCGTACCGTGATCATCATATCTGTTTATGTTATGATCCATTGTTGAATAACATAAATAGATATGAGGATCACGGTACTGCATATGACATTTTTTGAAAAGCAGAGCTAACTAGATAATTTTTAATGTTGTCTATTGAATGATAATTTCTTTAAAATTTGAACCAATCACAGGATCCCGTTCAAAAACGATCCCAGAGACAGCTTAGATTACGTTATAGTATGTGTGCAAAATCTCTTCAGATCGATTGGTTGTGCGGTTTGACCTGGGCAGTGTAGGCAAAAAAAAACACACAGAGAAAGTGTTATGGTGACCCTCTCTACGCTCGCTTAATTAAAATGACTCATGTACGAACTCCGCCCACGAGAACGGAGTGTGTCACGTGACTGAATGTGTCTGATCTTCTTCCAGCTGCTCCTGCACAGTCGCTACTGGACCTGGATCTTCGTCGGCAGCATCTTCGCCTCCATCGCCTCGTGCATCCTCTTCGCGGCGATGTACTCGGGCTGGTGAGTTGCTCTTACAGTTGACTCAGTTATAGCAAGATAGCAGAAACAGGGGTCGCCAACCTGCGGCTCCTTGGTGGTTCTTGAATGGCTCTTTATAGTTTAAATAAAGATTTGGAATCGAAAAATTTTTAAATTCAAAAACAAAACTCCCTATGGGGTAACAATGGGAAGGTTATTTAATTAAGTGTCCCAGAATTTTAGAGTCCCAGAATCACTTTTAAATTGTTGAAATTCTAAAAAAACGCCTTGCGAGGCAAAAACTGGGAGGCTTCATCAAAATATCAAAATAAACTAGTAATTCAATTTATTTTTTTCGGTGTATTATACTTGAATGCCTTTACTGCGGCTCCCATAATTATCTAATTTGTTAATTATTGGGAAATTGGCTCCTTCACCAAAAAAGGTTGCCAACTCCTGCAATAGGTGAACTCTCATTTATTGCTTTAAAAAGGTACAAGAAAAAGAAGCGTTTCTTATTCTTATTCTTGTAGTTAGGGGGTTCTTCTGGCTACTTATGTACACTCAAACCAATGAAAACGGTATTTGAACGAAACTGATTGGCTGCTTGTCAGGTTCCCTGACAATCAATCCTTATACATGAAATCAGAGCTCAACTACTAGAGTAAGATAATGCGTCCCAATTCCATTCTGATGGAATTCGGCTCACGGCCATAAGGATTTACCAGGATTTACATTGCATAGAATCGAATTCCATCATTAAGGATGTAAAAGTCCTAGAATAGGGACCTAGTCGTGTTGAGTGATTTTTCAGGCTGCCAAAGTCAATGACATATAAAGTAACGTAGCTTCCACGCCATTTACTACAGCTAGCATTGCCGATGAGCGGTCTAGCCCTACTTATAGCTTTATCATTGGCCAAAGTATAGGTATACTATAGGCATACCTATGGGCATGGACGTCCGAAAGATTTCTGCAAGGTGGGGGCATGGCAAGGAAAGCAGTCGTCCACGGGTTAAGGGGAGTGTGGGAGGCGCGGCCCCCCACCCTGCCCCGCAGGGCGTTTTTCGTTTTTAGACACTTTGAAATCAATTTTGAGACGTTATGAGGTGTATTTTGTTGAAAGATTCAATATTTTTTTTAAATTTGACACTTGGGGGTTGGTGGGAGACATGTTCTTTTTTGGTTTTTTGACACTTTCAAATTATGTTTTTTGAGTTTTTTTTGTTTACAAAATAAAACTATACGTCACCACAAAAATTTTAAGTTTTCCTGACTCCATGGGCAAGAGGGGCAAGTGCCCCCCCTTGCCCCTCCTTGTGGACGCCCATGCCTATGGGTATAGTATAGGCAACAAACAATAGTATTTATTTAATTTTCCTAATGTCTTGCCTTCTCTCTTCCTCTCATGTAACTACCATCTTCTCTCTCTCTCTCAGGACCACCGGCCCCATGCACTGGGTGTACGAGATGCTCGCCTCCTCCGCCGTCTTCTGGCTCTTCACCTTCATCCTCGTCATCATCTGCGTCATCCCCGACGTGTGTCTCCAGGTGCTCGAACCCTCGGTCCCCGGGTTCAGGCGCTGGTGGAACAAGCGTCGGCGACGTTGCCACATCAGCTGCTGCGACGGCGACAAGGTCAGCCTGGATGGATCGCAGGATACCAGGCTATAGCTCTCTCGATCCATTCACGTGGCAACGCAGCATATGTGTCGACCTGGCAACGCGGCACGTGTGACTTGGCAACGACGTTGTCAAATGCGGACGACGCGGCAACGTAGCAATGTGTCTGTAATTTGACAACAACGCATTGTGGCGCGTGCAACCATTGACATCCCTCTATGGGATTCGTTAGAGGCCACTGAATACTTTCTTCGATGTTGAAGGCTGCAATTTTACACCGAATTAAGGCTTTATACTTTTATTTAGCGATTAGATCTTGTCTATACACATTTAATATACGACTAGATCAGAAGAATATTCTTGTAGGGTGCCGGACAGTCCAATTTTAAATGCTTGGAATAAGGAAATAAGATGTATTTTCATTGCTTGAAGGTTTTCTATACATTTGTAAGATATTTTCATTGTTTTAAGGTTCCCTATGCATTACTAATCTATAGGAAACATGTAAATGCATCTTATTTCTTAATTCCAAGCATATAAAATTAGACTGTCCGCACACTGGTGCCGACACCCTACTGTGTCAGGTTTTCCTTCAATCTGGTGAAATGTAAGACGATTTCAGCCGGCCGCGTGAAGAATTTGACCTTGGTATACGTAAGAACGAGGCGGCGTGCTTTGTCAGCATACATCGACGACAGAATTGCGCATCCCAACAAAGAATTGTTCGTCAATGGTGCAACCAACGACTTGGCAACGCATCAATGTGTCTGTAACTTGACAACATCGCACTGAAGCGAGTGCAACGACTTGGCAACACAGTATATTATATTATTTTCGTGTACTTTTAATTTCTTGTTGTGACTTGGCATCATTGCACGATGCAACATTATTTTTATATCCTCGATGCGGGTAAAAATCATCGTGTTCTTGAACTGAGACCTGGCAACAAGGCTAGTTTAAACGGCAACGTAGCTTGTGTCTGTGATTTAGTGTCTTATCCAAGTGTGCCTTCGAAGACACGGCAGGGTTTTGGAAGTAATAGTGTCTTTTTTTGTTTTGCAGTGTTTTTGTGTAGCTGATTTTTCTTTGATTTCTAGTCTTACATGCCTATGTATTTATTTTTATTCAATGTTTAACATTAATTAAGAGGTTCGACTTTGCCTTATTAAAAACACATGGAACATTGTAATTCATAACAGCAATTGGAATGTCAAAATATTGAAAATTGTGTAATTTTAATGGTAAATTATTTTATATAATGACTACGAAAATACAATGGAACCGTTCAAATATGAAAGCAAATGAGTAAAACATTAGAGAAAATTACAAATTATTTTTAAGTACCATAGTTAAGTTAAACCAGGATCCACATAAACAAATAAGTTGATGTACAATAATAGTTGAAATCAGCTTAGAGCAAAAGTTTGTTTACATTCTAGAGTCATGAAAGAAAGTGTGATTTTGAAGTCAGCTTTCTTTAAAATATTAATATTTATTCGAAAAGTTGATTCACTTGACTTATAAAGTACAACTTTACCTCACGAAATGTGAAAATACCGGATGACACAAAGAAAGTTGAGCGAAGAGGTGGGGAATACCGCAAAAAATTGTGTTCTTGAGAGGCAATGTATTTTAAGTTGGAGTTACCAGACTATTTTGGATATATCCAATTGAAAGCCAAAGACGTAAGTTAAATAATTTGAGAAATGTTTTAAAATTATTTCTTGGATCGACTAAGGCTGTTTGTTATAGTGTCCCTCTTAAAACTATAAACAGGCTTTCCCATTTTACTGAAGTAATTCGCTAGTCAGGAATGTCATATTTAGTTTCAAATAAAATGTTTAAGACTAAATAATTATAAATGACGTAACCAAATTCTACAAATCCCGGCAGAGTATCTACTTTCATGATTTTTTATAAATTTCGCAATAAAATGTTGAAGGATTTTGGATGCAGAATAATCACTTAAGTGAAATGAATATTATGACAAGTCTAGGGTTTTACGTTAATTTTGACATTTATTTAATATCACAAGTCTTTACTTTCGGTTGATCATCAAATCAATGTTATTTAGCTGCACATTCAGTTTGACTTAATGCTTTACATGTTTTGTAATTATACCCCCGAGTGAAATATAATACAATTTTTATCTGTTTTAAGTGAGAGTTTAATATAAACTGTGTGCTAATTTATTGTACAAACAACTATTATATTTTGTCAATTGACACTATATTGTTAATATAGTCGAATTGTTAATCCTGTTTCATACAATTTAAGATGTTTATTGTTGACTTGAACATGATTTTGTATTAAAATGGGCTATGTGAAAGATTGAGTATTTGATTGAACTGATCCTGCTAATTTGAGTAAATAGGGGCTATGTCAGGGGTCGGCAAACTTTTTTGGTGGAGTCAATTTCCCCAAAAAGTATAAATTATATAATAATGGGAGCCGCAGTCACTTTAGGGGCCCTGCCCCGCGGAGCGCTTTTTTTTTAGAATTTCAACAGCTTAAAACCGATTCTTGACTCTAAAGTGAACAAATAGAATCAGATAACCTTCCAATTATTGCCCCGCAGGTTTTTTTTTTAGAATTTTAACGATTTAAATGTGATTCTGGGACTCTAAAATGAACAAACTAAATCAAATAGCCTTCCAATTGTTGTCCCTCAGGGATTTATTTTGGAATATCAACAATTTAAAACTGATTCTGGACACAACTCTGGACACATTTTTCAAACCTGAACACAGTGTACATATTTAATCAAATAACCTTTCAATTGTTGCCCCACATGGCAATTTATTTAGAATTTTTGAGCGAGCGAAGCGAGCGACTCCTTTTGGCTTCATTTGGCACGGATCTCTTTTTTTTGTGTGTCCATAGGACGCTCTACAGGTCACACTATTTCTCCGGTCGAGCTGAAATTTTGCACACATATAAAGACCAAAACTGGGGTTTTCTGGCCCTAATTTTTTTTAAATGCGTTTGATTGGTTCAAATTTAAAAAAACCTTTTGATTGGTTGATCCAATCATGTTGAAATTTTGCAGGATCGTTAATACTAATATTGTCTCAAATCTTACCAAGTTTCAGCCAAATCTTCCTATTGGTTAACATTTCAAAAAATATTCCGATTGATCGAAAATCAAAATGAACCGATGATTGATGAAGTTCAAATTTTGCATAGGGTTCAAGACAAACATTATCTCATATTTTACAAAATTATCAGCCCAATTAGTAAAGTATTTACAGAATAATTACTATTTAAGTTACAAAACCACGCCCCATGGATCTGCAATTCGTCCTGAGTCTATAGACATAGGAAAACAGTTGATTGAGGCTATTGAGGTGATCAAGTTTGGTTGGAGTTGTTGCACGTATCGGTGCTCGCTCATCAACGCGTTACCCTGAGCGTTTTCCTAGTAACAATTATAGGTGATTCTGGCACTCTAAAATGAACAAATTGAATCAACCATACAATTGTTGCCCCGCAGGGCGTTTTTTTCGAATTTTCAAACTTTTCGATTCCAGATCTTTATTAAAATTGTAAAGGGCCAATCAAAAACCACCAAGGAGCCGCAGGTTGCCGACCCCTGGGCTATGTGTAGGGAATGGTATGGGGTCTATGCGTAGACATATGCATAGTCTATGCATATGGGGTCTCTACTTCCTTTTTTGACACTTTTGCGGATTTAATGGCATCAGAGTGAATAGAGGTATGGAAGAGGAAACCTTTTTATTATTTTTTGAAAATATGTGCAGTTGCCTAATTGCACACTTGCACACATATTTGAATAATATCATGTTGACCAAACGTCAGTTTAATAATGCACATGAAATAACAATGCCACGATAATCTATGTATTTACGATTTAGTCTTCATTACCAGCTTCTTAACGTGGCAAAGAGCAGCTTCAGTTTCAGCAATAAATGCCAGCTACCAAGTTGTACATTCCACGCCACCCTGGAGACAGAATAAAACAATATAAAAACATATCAAATGAGCTTGGCATTTATATAGAAATATTGCTATGACCCTTTATTTAGGTGTAAAGCTGTACATGAGTTAATGACTGTGGGTGAAAATAAAAATCTAGTAATTTTGATCTAGGTACTCTCCCGACACCGTCGCTAAGGAGAAATTATCTTCAAATGTCAAGAAACACCTATTTCGTTCAAATAATATGTTAATAATTGTGCAAAATTTAAACTTGATCGGACACAAGAGTTTTACCTATCAGAGGACATCGTTAGAAATACAGCAAATCAGTCGATTTCAGGTTGATAAGAGAAACGGTTTGTCAAGTAGCGGATATAAACACGAATAATAATATTAAAAAGAAACGAAGTTACCATTAATGTACCAAATAAATCCGAATATACTCTGTCAATAAATATTATAGCTACGTATAAATTACAGTTGTGGTAGCGATGTAAGGAATTGAACAGGAATGCTGAATTATGAAAAGTTTAACAAGTCCGGCCACAATGGTCGCAACGGTAAAGTATTATATAAGAATTATACACTTGTTGAGCGAGCGTAGCGAGCGTCACCACGGTACTCTTATGGCACTTTCTCTGTGTGTTTGTTTTTTTTTTTTTTTTGTGGTCACAGCCCAGGTCAAACCGCTCAAGCAATCGATCTGAAATTTTGTACACATACTAACGTACTCTATGCGGTCCCTGGGATCGTTTTTGAATGGGCTCCCGTGATTGGTTCAAATTTTAAAAAAATTATCTTTCGATTGTATGCTTCGATCAATTAGAAATTTATCAAAAACATTGCAACCAACATTGTACCCAATCATAAAAAGTTTCAGCCAAATCCTCCCATTGGTTCAAATTTAAAACCATTTTTCATGTGATTTTTGACATTTAAACTAGAACAGATTGACCGATCAACTTAAAACTTCGCGTGGTCATTGGTACCAACATGTTAGGTATTTTTGCCAATTTTCAGTCTAATCTGTCGTTATTTTCAAAAGTTTTGTCATTTTAAGGTCATTTTATTCCATAATCTTGAAAAATGTATACTAAATTGTCATCCCTGCCTTCTTTAAGCTTCTGTTCCAAGGCAAGGCCTGTAGAGCAGCCAAGCTATCCACAATGTACAGTAAAATGAAAGCATTTTTGAGCTAGCGCATAAAATCGGATGCAGTACGAAGGCCAAATCCTCTAATTGGTTTAAGTTTAAATAATGTCTTCTGATTGGTCGACAATTAAAATGTTCACATTAAGTTCAAATCTTGCATGGTGATCAAGACCAACTTAATATTAAATTTTACATATTGTAAGCCCAATCAGTCAAGTATTAATTGTAATTTTACGAGTTTAGTATGGGATGTCACAAGAGATTTCTGGAGAAGGTATGTAGGTAAGACTTCACGACACAATGGATCAGTTATTCATCCAGAGTATTATGGAGATTGAAAAATTGCAGAGAAAATCGTCTTGTGCCGGGTCGTGCATCGTTACTATGGGGATGTTGCATGTTCTGTGCTCGCTCATCAACGCGTTACACTGAGCGTTTTCCTAGTGTTAACTTGGTCTTACGCCCCCGTTATGCTTACGTTGCTTCGCCGTTACTACAATTTTATTCGTTTCTTCTCTAAAGATCGACGGTAAGATAACTATAATGGAACATAAAGGCTACATAAAGGCAATTGACGTAACTGTGACGTAACGTCAGGTGCGTAGGAACTACTTTCATCATAGTGGATTGCGACACTCGGGTGGGGGGGGGGGGGGGGGGTCTGGGGGAAGGGACGGAGCCGAGCAGTTTTAGCCCCGCAGGGCGATTTTTAGAATTTAAACCATTTTAAAGTGATTCTGGGGCTATAAAATGCACAAACTGAAGCATAAAACCCTCCAATTGTTGCCCCGCAGGGCATTGTTTCGAATATAATAATTGTAAAATCGATTATGGGATGCTAAACTGCTCAAATTACAACAAATAACCCCCTATTCTTGACTCGTAGGGTGATTTTTAGAATTCAAACAATTTTTTGTGATTTTCGGACAAAAACTTAATTTTGCATGGGGAATGTGGGGGTCAGCCTGCTCGAGTAGGGGGGGGGGGGATTATCCCCCCTTCCTACGCGCCTGCGTAACGTAAACACATCGTTACACAAATGGTTACATCGCCATTATATTACGTCCATAATGATCCTTACCATACTGCTCTACCAGTTGCTTGGCTTTGTCAGCATCCAAGTGCCAGTGTTCTACCAAAGCCCGGCACTCACTGGTGAAGACTTTGCTGGAGCATGCTTGCTTGAAACTATCACAGACCGTTTCCTTTACATGGACATCACTAACATTGCCCCCAGCAACCAATCCAACCAGCACTAGGAACAAAACAAATCATTTGCGTGTATAGCACGGTCGTGTACAGTGTTGGGTTTTTGGGTAATGTTTAATGTTAAAGGAAGTTAGGAACGAAAAGGTTCCTTTTTGTAGGGAACTTATGGGAACATATATTTCGATATTTCTTAGTCCCTTTCGAATAGACATGTAGTGTCTTATGAAATGATTTTCACAGAATTTATAATGAATAATGATGTATTTATTGTGGCTACCTAAATTTACCTGATTTCTGAAAATATTGTTTGCTTTGCTCACTCAATTTAGGTAATTTAAAAAAAAATCCGGATGGTTTTTTGAGGGCAAAGAACTTAAAAAGAACTTACTTCCTTACTGGTAACTTTCCAGTTCCTTTATTGGAAAGGAACTAGGAACTGGAACTAGTTCCTTTTTTATCAAAAGATCTGGAACTGGAACTAGTTCCTTTTTTGTCGCACTTACTTACCCAACACTGGTCGTGTAAAGTTTCTTTTATAACTATAGGGATTAGGGAAACGCTGAGTGAAAGCGTTGATAAGATATGCATGGAAGTTTTCTGTTCGTCAGACCTTTTAAATTACTTGTACACTTGGCCAAAGTAAAATCGGCATTCAAAAGAAATTGAATGGTTGATTAAGATTTGATGGCATCATCCGAAGTAGTATTATAACTCGTCAACTCTCTAGAAGGTAAGCCCTGATTTAAATGATGATAACAAGGATTGATTGTCAATGAACCTGACCAGCAGCCAATCTGTTTCGTTCAAATACCGTTTTTACTTTGACCAAGTTTAATACCTAAAGTTATCATGGTACTTCGATATTTTAAGAACAATTCATGGAGGATTTCGTTGTATGATATTTCAATTAATTAACCTGTCAACCAAACATCTAATTTCATTTTCAAGCTATTAATCAATTTTTTGGGGAAACCAAGGTACTGATATTGCGTAAGTCAAGACGTTTTACATTCAAACCTATTGCAAAATATAACATGTGCTATGTTTAAAACACAGTCCCAGAACAATATATTGTTCTGGGACTGATTTTTCAAGTTGTTGAGATCAACAGATTTAGTGGTCATTAGAAATGTCACGTTGGTTGTTGTTAACTTGCGCCATGGCAAAAGTTCTAATCAACAGTTTAAATTTAGCTGATAATTGAAAAACCGGCCCAAAAGTAGACAGACTCGAATTTGAAACTTACATATCGAGAGTAAATCTTACCCAGAACAATAATGGTGGTCTTCATATTTCTTGATTTCTTGATATTCTTTTGTTTGTCAAATTAGTTAAAGAAGACGTTTCAAAGTTCTTGTGCAATCACTTACAATTTGGTTTCATTGTCACACTTGAATAATTGATTAATTAATATATCATTGACGAGCGTTTCTCTAAAACTTTGAAAGGCGTCTCACTTCTGTTATTTACACGAATTATTATCACTCACACACTTCAAGGAGAATCTATGCTCCAAATTCTCGCGTCAATGTAGTACGTATACCTAATCTACCTATACTAACTAAGCCTGTAATGTTTCAAAATCAGCGTTCAGTATAGCAAGATTATTACCGCTCTATTACGTTCTTTATTAGGTGCTTATTAGTAGAATAATGGCTTATTAAAAGTGTTAAGTGCTGCAAGCACAGGCGATTCTGGTGGTTGTTCTAGACACTTCGTTGGCGACCAGTGGTGTAGTCGAGGGTATACGCGGGTATACGCCGTAGGACCTTAAAATTGTTTTAGACCTGTGCGTAGTAATTGAGCGAGCGTAGCGAGCGTCTCCTTTCGGCTCATTTGGCACGGACCTCTGTTTTTTTTTTGTTTTTTTTTTCTGTTGGGTGAGGCTGTACAAGTCAGAGTTTTTCTTCGATCGATCTGAAATTTTGCACACATGTAGAGACAACCTTTTCTGTTTGCAGGCCCCAAATTTTTTTAAAATCCATTCATTGGTTAAAATTGAAATAAACATCTCCTGATAGGTTGAAAAATGAAAATGGTATTCGATAAATCTGATCAAATTCATATTTTGGCTATACAGGTCAGAGTTTTACTTTGATCTAGCTGAAATTTTGCACACATGTAAAACCAACCTTCTCTGTTTGCAGACCATAATTTTTTTGAAATCCATTAATTGGGTAAAATTTAAATAAATATCTCCTGATAGGCTGAAAAATGAAAACGGTCTTCGATAATTCAGATCAAACTCATATTTTGCATGATCATTAAGACCAACATTGTCTCTTATTTTACAAAATTTCATTCCAATCAGTTAAGAACGTATGAACTTATTAACATTTTTAATATCTGTCAGTAATGAAGTATCAAAATGAATGTTTTCCAGTGCCAATTGGATTGAATCTGATTTGTTTTATTTTAACCAGGGTTCTTAGATGCTTAGATGTTATTTTCAAGTTTCAATGAAAAGCATAATAATATGTTGTGTTGATTGAGTTATCATATTTCAATTCAATATGGATGTATATGTTTTCTGTGCTTGTGTACGCATTTCCGGTTCGAGAATTTGCATGTCCCCGTGCTCGCTCACCAACGCGTTACACTGAGCGTTTTCCTAGTCCTATAAATAATTGTAGGGGTATACGCTGTATACGGGCGTAGGTATACACCATTTTTCGTATACAAATCAAAATCATGCAGGTTTAAAAAATGCCAGTTGAGGTGTAATAAATATGTTATTTGCATAAAACCAAACATTCTATTGATTTGCTAAAGAAAACGTAGTATTTTAGAAATTTAGCATGAATTAACTAATATTGAAGAAAATCGCAAGAAATTTCTGGAAAAGTAAAGAAATAGAGAAAAGAAAAATCAAGGTTTTTATTAGAGAAAAAGTGTTTAAAGAAATCGTTACAATGCATCAAAACGAATGAACTGAAGGAAAATTTTCTTGGGAGCTTGGCCCCTAAACCCCGTATATTTTACTTTGCGTGTCATTTTTTTTTGCGTTTACCCATTAACGGTTTTAGAACCACACCACTGTTGGCAACGATTGGACGAAATGAATTGAAAACGTGTAGGTTCTTACGTGTGTATAGGCACCTCTGTATGTCCTGATAAAACTTACCCCCTATCGCGACTACCAGTCGTACACAGACGTAGTATAAGTTGCCTAAACAGAGAGGGGATTTGCAAGACTGGTTTTATCAATGGCTTTTATCAGGTCATATAGAGGTGGCTGTACATGATAACTACGAAGGCATTGGATGATGGTCCACTTGACGGATTGCGATAGAATAATATGCGACAACTTTGATAAGAAAATAACATAATATCTAGCTGTAAAATATTAAAAATAAATAAAAATGATACCTTTACAACACCTTCAGATTCATTGTCTTAAACTGGTAACGCTATGAGGGTCCTCAATGTGATGGAAGGAATTGATACAGGTGGGTTTAAAACATAGAAACGGAATTTTATTACAAATACCCTACAAACACTGGGAGGTCCCTGGACGCGTCCTAGGCCGTCCCAGATGGGCGTACGGGCCTGCCCAGGGACCTCCCGTCTTATGGGTGATTAGCATGGAGTGAGACTCCCGGGGCCTGCCACTGGGAATAAGCCCGGGCGGCGGCCTGGGCCGTCCCATGACGCCCGCGCGGGAGGTATGGGCCGTCCCTGGACCCTCCCGGGCGGCCCGCGCGGGAGGCATAGGCCGGCCCTGGCCCCCGCCCGGGCGGCCCGCGCGGGAGCAGCTGCTCGCTCTGTAGCCCCCTCCCCCTACGCACATTCCATAACGGTCACGTGCTAGCTTGCTAGGTACACTCTCATTCAAAATGCAGTACCTACAAAACGTGCCTCTGATCCAGACACGTGCATATAGGCACTAATTTTGAATGCGAATGTACCTGGAAAAAATACGTTTCATTAAGACATAATTAATTGCAAACGTGAGTGACACGAGAAACGGGATTTTTTCACAATTTCGGAGAGTGGGCGTTGCCATACGAAAAAAATAATCCAGGTATTTTCTTCCAGGGTCAATGTATTACTTCACAGTTCACGGAATAATTCACAACAGTTGTAATTTGTTATGTCAACTAGAAGAACAGTAGGTACCTACTCAAACACATTAGAAATGCATTTAAATGGTCAAATATTAATAAAAAAAAAATAGCCGGTATATTATAAAGTTAATCAGTGGTTATTGGAAGTTATTTTATCTCGCCATGTTTCCCTATTGTTTGAAAGCTGTTCCACTGACCTGACACATTACCTAAGGTACCTCCTACTGTTTTTATTTTTAACGCATTTTTATTTGGAGGAAATATTTTGGGATCATTTGAAATCCTCAACTTGACTGTCACATAATGGGGAAGTCTCGTGAAATTCAGATTTCAGAATAATAGACCATTATTTTATGAAAGTTGATTATGTTGCTGAACACAGATGTGATTTTATTTTTGCTGTGGGATGAATAGTTTTCAAGGAATGAATTAACAAAGTTTGATTACTTTTAACAGGAAAATTTACAGAAAATTGACAGATGATCCACAATGGTAACACATTAGTGTAAGTGGATTCTTGTAATACGTCGTTTTTCCCGCCAAAAGTCCCATTATAATTGAATTTCATTTGCATGAATTAATTTTTAACATTTCGCGGGTGACAAATGTCAGTAATTATTTGCGTTGATATTTAAAAACTTACTGGAACAAAATTTCTAGAGACTTAAGTATTACAGGTACCTTATTTTGGAGGTAACCTGCGAAATAAAAACGCGCACCCCGACTGGGAATCGAACCCAGATCCTTCGGGTTACCGGCCCTATGCTTTAACCATTAAGCTATCGGGACGCATTCTTAATCAGCAGGTAGGGTTGCCATACAACTCTTGCGAGTCCGAGTATCTGACCTATACACGAAGACTGAAGCACTTCGACTTCATTTGACAACGTGAATACATCTCTCTCGAATTAGAGATGTCTCATCTCTTCGAGAGAGATGTATTCACGTTGTCAAATGAAGTCGAAGTGCTTCAGTCTTCGTGTATAGGTCAGATACTCGGACTCGCAAGAGTTGTATGGCAACCCTACCTGCTGATTAAGAATGCGTCCCGATAGCTTAATGGTTAAAGCATAGGGCCGGTAACCCGAAGGATCTGGGTTCGATTCCCAGTCGGGGTGCGCGTTTTTATTTCGCAGGTTACCTCCAAAACACCATCCCTAAGTGAGAGATTCACTAAATTTTCCATCATTATCAAAGGTACCTTATTCATAAAAAAATGAAGAAGGATAAAAAGATCCATAATTTTTGTTTATGAATCGGTTGTTGGATTTTGAAATTAGCAATTATTTTTTGATAATCTCTTACAGGACGATTGAATCGTTTCAATAATAATTTTTTCACGTACTATTCCCTACTTACTTAGGTACTATATTGTTTTGATAAATTACAAAAAATAAAATGCTACACATAGGAGATTCACTGCAATTGAATTTTAGGAATAATAAAGAGCAGGAAAACACACGAAAATTAAAAAAAAAAACAGTTTCATATAATATAAACGTATATTATTGTAAAAGATTATACTACCACATCACTTAAAATTTTTAAATGTCCTTCAACCTTCACACGTCACATAGTATCAAAACATTCTGAGGTAGGTACTACCTGGCAGTGAGTCTGGCACGCTGTCTCTTTATCGACAAGACACAATTCGGATTTTACTTCACTCACGGATATGTTGGCACAATTTTTCATCTTCAGTTTTTCAAGAAAATGAATGCACTTGAATACGTATTTCTTTCATCTGAAAAAATAAAATTGCAAAGTATTTAGGTAATGTACCTTGTACTAATAATGTTCGCAAGCTATTTGCAATTATTTATTATTGTAGGTACAGATTCTAACCTAAACAAGATTTATACAAGATCTTGAAAAGTTTAGCAAGATCATGCAGCGTATTGTTAGCAGTGTTTTTTATTTTTTGTGTAAATTTTTATTCGGTCAGACCAATGAAAGTCCAACATTTACAAGATCTTGTTATCAGTAAGATCTTGTTAATTTTGTCAATATTTAACACTATTATTATGCTATGCTCAAAAGAATTTGCCGATTTAATGGCCAGATACTGGATTCCATCCATAAATTATTAGCACACGGTCTTGTGGTGTCGAGGACTGACATCCGCAATCTATGTGGATGCAACTTCTTTTGAGCATGAGGCTGCCTAGCAAATAGTTTCTACCTACTACACAAGAACTATTTATGTAAATAACTGCAATAGCAGATAGCTGCAAATAACAGTCTTTACAAAAATTTTAAAAATTGAATTTTTGGCACAGAGTGATCCCTAAAAAAAAGAAAGATAGATTCAATGAAGAATTTGTAAATTGATAGGATAAACTTCTTGGCAATGAATAATACAAAAATCACTTTTGTGTTGTGTGACCTGCCACAATAATCACTTGAGGTAAAATTATTACCATTAGGTAGTACACTATTTATTTAAAACCCCAATAAAAATTTGAAACATTCTATATTGCATAAATGTGATTTATAGGTAAGGTTAGAGGAAATACTACACATATAAAATACTAAAATGTGGCTTACCATCAGAGAGTTCTGAATCATTACATCTGTAGGGTAGGTAACATTTAATCCATTAACTCGATGAAGTCCCAAGTCCTGTGCATCTTCAGAATTCTCGCTAATTTGCCAAGAAGTAAATTTACTTTTTAATTGAAGTAGGTAGGCAATTAAATCGACTCTAGAATAAGAGCAGTGCAAGTTCACGGTGAATCTGTAGAACCTACAAAAAGTAAGGTGAAAGTTAGCAACTCAAATTAATTTCCTCTCAGCCATTCCGTGTTACGGGTGTACGGTTGTAAGATGCTATGTTCAGCATCTTATTCATCAAAATAAAAATAGTTAGGATCATTGTGCAGCCTTCTAAATTATTTATGTAATTTACATGGTTCGACACAAAATTTAAATTTAAATGCGGTCCCACAATTTTACTGATAACAAAATAACTATTCAAACTTAGCACAAAACTGATTACATATTTGGAATCAGCAAGAAAATACCATGAATATAATATAAAAACATGCTGATTTATTTACATTTAATAATTCAGCAGTCATATGTATTATGTGGCATATGTCTGCATTCGCATGGAATGGCTGCTCTCTTACCACCGGCGCGTTAGAGGAAATTCAAAAGTGCGGTTTATTTTTTTGGATGACAACATTCAATCTCAAAAATTTTACTACGTATTTGAATGAAGCGGGACCACCATTCAATGTATGTATCTACTACCTCCGACAAGAATGTAATTTCCATGCAACATAATTTTTACTTTCGGATCACAACAAAAATGTTTGTTATTGGCCTTGTAAGGTACCTACATAAACAAAAATAATTGCTGTATATCTAAAATCCTTGATAAAGTTAAATAATTAAATATAATGAAAATATTTACCACTCTGCTCGGTTCGGTTCTTAATGTTTCGGCTCGGTTTGACGATACAGCTTGGTTCGCTCGCAGGACGAATACGCGCTTTGTTTCTGGAGTTCAATATCTTAATAGCCTATTTTCTTCCAGAGTAGATTCACCTTTAACAAGTAACATTATTAAAACTGCAGTAGGTAGGTATGTGGGATGGTTATTGGTTAATGTAGGGTGAAAATATTCCCAAAATAGGCGGAGGTACGTACTAGGTACCTACAGGTAGGGTTCCTACTGACTACTACCACTGATATGTATAGACTACCACCCCAAGCAAACTGTTTACCTACTTTATTTATTTTATAAATACCTAAACTACCTAGTTACCTAGGTCCTACCTAGTTGGAAATTTTACTTTGCATAAATTGCTACATTTCAAAAATGTACATGTGAGGTTAATGTTTACTGAACATTGGTCACACTACCTATTGGTTTATTAGTATCCCCAGCATACAAAACTAAAGTAACAACGATTAATGCCTGGATACTTATGTAGTTGTGATGAAGACTCACCTTCAATGGGTTGTATGGCTCTGTGATGAAAATCCAAACAAAAGAGGCACAACAAAACTGTAATTATTTCACGATTTGTGTCACATTAAATGGTTTGAACTGAGACAAACTATTCAGCAGTGAACACGCATTCACGGACACAGATAATAATTGAAATCACATTCAAAATCACTCAAAAGGACGTAAACTACACACTCATGACACTCTGTAAAATATCAACAAACGTCAAACGCCGCGTTTGAAATGAAGAAGGGAGAACGGAAACAAGTTGATTCACGAAGATGGCCGACTGCCGAGTTCATAAAAGAAACTTTACTAATAACGTTTAAAATGGTATGAATACTTTGCTTTGGAATTGTAAACATATTTATTCTTAAATCAATATATCCATGTGAAATGTAGATGTAATTATTATAGAAATGAAGTTATAAATATGAAAAAAATAAGTCATTAGAGCAGCTCAAATTCAAACAGTCGTAGCGCCCGCGCGGGCCGTCCCTAGCCATTCCCGGGCGGGACCAAGACGGGACATTCCTAGAAATTTTACAGCCAGATAAAACGGATCGGTTGGGCTCCGTTGGGCAGGCCCAGGGCATGCCCTAGTAGTTCCCGCCCGGGACGTCCCACTTGGGCGCTAGATGGGCAGAAGCCCGGGCCGCCCAGTGTTTGTAGGGTATTTCTTGGAATCAAGTACTTTAAAATAGTAAGAGTTTTGATATTTATTTGAAAATAGTAGGAAATAATCGTCTTCTTGTCAGGATGTTAGCACGACTACATCACGAGAAAGTTCGCCATCTGCCTGATCATCGTGTTGTAGAGAAGAACCTTCACGTCGATGGCCCAGGTGAAGTCGATGTGGTTGAAGGCGGGGAAGGGCACCAGGAACTTGCCGATAGTGTTGGGCAGTCGCGAGTACAACACGTTGATGTTCTGGAAGAGCAGAAAGACATTCTATTTGTTGACATGCTGCAGCCCATAGCTATACATCTTATCTTGCGATCTGATTTTCAATTATCTCTATTTGTATTTAATAGTACAAATGGTGGCACAATGTAGGTACCGGCTGACAACTCAGCGGCTCCCTGCTGATACCATGAAAACCGGATATTTACAATCATATCGTACAGAATTTCTGCCAGGGGGGGGGGGGGGGGGCAAGCCAAGGAAAACAATTTGTCCCGAAATAGGGTGTGACCCCCACCCCGCCCGTTGTGCGTTTTTTGGCTTTTGGACACTTCGAAATCAATTTTGGATCGTTATGAGGTTATTTTGTTAAAAAAAGTATTCAATATTTTTTAAAATTTGACACTTTATGTTTTTTTTATTTTTTACACTTTGAAATGACTATATTTCAGGTTTTTTGTTTACAAAATGAAACTATACGTAAAACCCCACAAAAAATCTAGTCGGGCGTTAGCTCGACGCTGCCAAGCACCGCTCTATCTTACAACGTGCGAGCTACTACCAGAGACTTATACAGCAACGGCTTAAGTGGTCAAAACGAGGTATCGGCAGGCATACATGCAGTGAGAAATGAAAGTTGAAAACCATGGTTATCGGGTATATTTAGCCACCTGACAACACCTAACCAAAAATCAAAGTGCTGCGATCATCCCTTCGGGGTGAATTTTGGGCCTCAAACATGCAAGGATTGACTTTGGGGCTGGCTGGCTGGCTAGCTAGCTAGGCACGTCGTTTTGCTTGCCCTTTTCTACAGATTGCACGGTTTGGCCTAGAGAGTTGAAATTTGGTAGACACATAGAGTCCCCCTTCTCACGCGTACTTCTGAAAGAAAATCTGAAATATTTTGGCCGGAAGTGAATTTATCCAATTTTAAATTTAAATTTTTTTCAAAAGTCAAACGGGTCCATCGACAGTTTTGAAATTTGGCAACATTAAAGACAATGTATTGCTAGACACTCCACTTCAAGAAAAAACAAAATTTTCAAACCGGAAGTGGAAAAATTATCAATATTAAGCGTTCCGCTCTTCCCCTTCATCTACCAACACAGCAGCTTCGCTGTCAACTCCACATATCCTGTCGGCCTGAATAGCTGAATTATCGGAGGCAGCTGGCTTGTGTTCCTGCATAACGGGTTCGATTCCCGATCCTAGAAAAACTTTTTTTTCACATCATCCTTTTTTAATTTGTGTAAGCGATGATACCTTCCAGTATATATATTCAAATGAGAGGTCGAGGGATGCTGTGTAGATCATCAATAACCCGAAACATCGCCATCGCGGCACGCCGATTGCCATCGCGATCACAGATAGTATCAGGTTCGTAGGTAATGCTGCAGGTATGACGAGCGACAATGCATCTTGTTGAAATCTTCGCCCATTTGCTGGTTAAGTGGTTACGAACGGCATACAGTATCGCCGTCCTGTTGACGCAATAGACAGTGCATTGGCTTACGGTGTTAGGGGTCGCCGGTTCGATACCGGCCGGGGTCGTACTTTTTTATTTGCAATTTTTACAAGTTTTAATTCTGCCTAACCATAGAGTTATTTTTTTAAGTTGCACAGTTTTAATTTTCGCCAGTTCGACTTTGTCTATACCCATAGAGAGTTTTATTCCTTAGGCTGCCCAGTAAAACTTATGCGCGCGCCCTACGCCGCCTGGAGCACCTCTGTCTCTAGCCGCTCGTAGAATTCTAGGTGAACTTCATAATTTTGTCACATTGAAAGATTCAAACCTCAAATATACCTCAATATGACGACAGAATATGACGTAGTATCAACCATTTGAGAAAACTCGTTTGGATAGTTATTATGGATATCCAAGTATTGAGACAACAAACGAATAACAGACATCGATTCCGTTTCATAATGAAATCTTTAGTTCTACTACTTCACGTACCTATGAATATTATAATGTCTAAATTTATTTCGGTTTCGAGAGTATGGAAACTTCGTTTTGTGTAGAATAAAGAATAATAGGTTAACTACGCACAATGAACAATAGTATTGTATTCTGACGCCAATCGATTGCCTCACGCGGAATCTTCCGTCTGTGAGCTTACAAACATGGTCAACAATATGTAATGGCATTTTTAAAAGAATACCTACCTAAATGCACGAAATAATTCATTCTGTCTAAAATATCGAAACGCAAACAATAAATCAATTAGATGTATCAACAATATGCCATCATCATCAGGAATAAGGACCGGTAGACTAATTGATTGTATGATCTATGCGTAATAAACACATAACCCCCCCCCCCCCACACACACACACCATAATCAATAAACAAATAATAAAAGGTCAATTAATATCGTGAATCCATTGCTTGGAAAATACACAAAGCACATTCAGATCTAGAGATAAACATTCAGTGGCTGGTGGATAAGGGGTGGGGGTTGTGTTGTGATTATCAGAGGTTTGGTTTCCTATGTTGTCTTGACACAAAAGAAATACAAATGTACGTAGATGACACTTGTTTTAGAATGTAACATAATAGATTCTGCTGCAGTAGGAGGCTGTCTTCTAGCACAGTTGTATTTTCAAATAACTTATTTTCACACTATTTATTGTAAAATTGTATACTTCAAGATAATGAGTAAGCACACAACCCGTTCGAAGAAGACTTCCCCAGGGTAAAATTAGTATTCGTAAAGGACTTTTCTTTAAAGCTATTTCATTCAAAATAAATTTAGAAAAATCTTATTTATAAATTACATTCATAACTATATCTAGTCGGGCGTTAGCTCGACGCTGCCAAGCACCGATCTAATACAACGTGCGAGCTACTACCAGAGACATATACCGCAACGGCTTAAGTGGTCGAAACGAGGTGTCGACAGGCATACATGCAGTGAGAAATGAAAGTTGAAAATCATGGTTATCGGGTATAATTAGCCACCTGACAACACCTAACCAAATATCAAAGTGCTGCGTTCATCCCTTCGGGGTGAATTTTGGGCCTCAAACATGCAAGGATTGACTTTCATGGTGGCTGGCTGGCTGGCTGGCTGGCTGGCTAGCTAGCTAGCTAGGCACGTCGTTTTGCTTGCCCTTTTCTACAGATTGCACGGTTTGGTCTAGAGAGTTGAAATTTGGTAGACACATAGAGTCCCCCTTCTCACGCGTACTTCTGAAAGAAAATCTGAAATATTTTGACCGGAAGTGAATTTATCCAATTTTAAATTTTAATTTTTTTCAAAAGTCAAACGGGTCCATCGACAGTTTTGAAATTTGGCAACATTAAAGACAATGTATTGCTAGACACTCCACTTCAAGAAAAAACAAAAATTTCAAACCGGAAAATTTATCAATATTAAGCGTTCCGCTCTTCCCCTTCATCTACTAACTTACTGCATGTTGAAATCTTCGCCCATTTGCTTGTTATAGAAATCGGCAGCAGACTGCGTCTCGATAGATATTTGTCGACTAATTGTGCTGTTCATAGAAGAATTCATTATGCACTTCATAATTGTGTCACATTGAAAGATTCAAACCTCAAAAATAGGTACCTCAATATGACGACAGAATATGACGTAGTATCAACCATTTGAGAAAACTAGTTTGGATAGTATTTATGGATATTCAAGTATTGGGACAATAATACAAACGAATAACAGACATCGATTCCGTTCCATAATGACATCTTTATTTCTACTACTTCACGTATGAATATTATAATACCTAAGTTTATTTCAGTTTCGAGAGAATGGAAACTTCGTTTTGTGTAGAATAAAGAATAATAGATTAACTACGCACAATGAACAATGGTATTCTGACGCCAATCGAATGCCTTGTGCGAAAGGTGTTTACAAACATGGTCAATAATGCAATGGCATTTTTAAAAGAATACCTAATGCACGAAATAATTCATACTGTCTAAAATATCAAAACAAACAATAAATCAATTAGATGCATCAACAATATGCCATCACTATCAGGAATAAAGACCGGTAGACTAATTGATTGTATGATCTATGCGTAATAAACACATACACCCCCCCCCCCACACACACACCATAATCAATAAACAACAACAATAAAAGGTCATTTAATATCGTGAATCGTCATTGCTTGGAGAATAAACAATTCACATTCAGATCTATTCAGTGGCTGGTGGATTAGGGGTGGGGGTTGTGTTGTGAGCGTATCAGAGGTTTGGTTTCCTATGTTGTCTTGACACTTTTAAACGAATACAAATGTACGTAGATGACACTTGTTTTGGAATATAACATAATAGATTCTGCTGCAGTAGGAGGCTGTCTTCTAGCACAATTGTATTTTCAAATAACTTATTTTCACACTATTTATTGTAAAATTGTATACTTCAAGACAATGAGTAAGCACACGACTCGTTCGAAGACGTCCCCAGGGTAAAATTAGTAATCGTAAAGGACTTTTATTTAAAGCCATTTCATTCAAAATGAAATAAAAAAATCTTATTCATAAATTACATTCATAACTATATTTGGTACTTTTTAAAAGAATTTGAACATTAGCTTGTATATTTCATGACGTGTTGGATAAAGTCATATTTTAAACAATGTTTTTTTCACTTGAGTCTTGACGAGCAACAGTTTTTTTTAAATGTATAGGTACGCACTGAATGGGACCGAGGAGATAAAATACGCTCTGTGTTACAATTTTTTCTCATTGTTATCATATATATATATATATATTTTTTTAATCATTTGAGATTTTTTATGTTAATTATCATTTAGTGAGATTTAAACAAAATATGGGTAGGTACATTGATTTTTAATTGATTGTCCCTCGTACATACCGATGTAAGCGGTAGACACCTTAGGGAATTTATAAGCGTGTGATCAAGGATTATGCGTCTGTTCTCCGGCAAAAATAGTGCTTTAGCTTCTCGGGTATCTTGGCAATCAGTCAGGTACAATCAGGTTGACCGTTCTTTGTTGGTTTGTTCGTGTGTTGGTGTGTTTTGTGACTGTTAATGATATACGTCCTACTCCTTCCCAACCAGCACTATAAACACCAGGTGGCTCAGCTAGTTAATCTTAAAGGAACTCTAGGTTGACATCTTCAAAATCAATTTTCACAACAAGGCAATATCAAATGGCCACATCCTTTGCCGTAATTCCTTTAACTTTCAGTAGTGTCTCTCTGCGCATGAACAAAGGAAAAGGCTTCTTGGTATGAACGTTCTTATTTTCTCCTACACCCTTTGACCGATCTCAACCAAATTTGGTGTACTCATTCTATATGAAATAACCCATACCGTATGATACTTGATCCCTTCCAACATCCCCTAATTTAAAAAATCACCCGTAGGTAATAATAGAAAATTATATATGCATATTCTGCATAACCCCACTCGTGATCTTTGGTACGTTTTTAAACTGTTGGCGGAAAAATTTGCGGCATAATCCATGTTATGGAACTATCACTAAAGAGCAGTGTTGGATTAGTTCCTCAAAAAAAGGAACTAGTTCCAGTTCAAATAAAGAACTGGTTAGTTACCTACCTGGAAAGTTTCCAGAAACTGGAATGTTAACTTATGAAATAAGTTCCTTTTAAGTTATATTGCCTTCCAAAACACATCCGGATTTTATTTAAAATGTGCTGTAAACATCTGTAAGCCTTAACGCTTTACCAATAGAGTTTAAATAACACAAAAAAGTGAACTTAGAAGAATTTAAAATTAAGGAAACGCATTTACAATCATCTACCTTTCGTGTACCTTTCAGTTTACCAACTGGCAACTAATATGCGTAGTACGAGATGACGCACAAATTCCGGTCTACACCGGAACAATACACCTACAATTTTCGTTATTCACAAGTTGTGAACTTTTAGCAATTTAAAAGTTGAGATAACTCATATTCAACCAAAAGAAATTGACCCTTTCGTTATACTAACTTGGGAACTATTGGAAGAAAAACAGAAATTTTTAGACAAGAAGTGACGTTGTTGGCGTTAACAATGTAATGATAGGTAACACTCAATGATCAATGAAAGCTGCTGTAAACTACCACCTCATGTGACATGTTGTACAAAAACAAAAACTTGTATATAGACTGCCAAGCACCTTTCCCCCTAAAAAGATTGAGATCTAAAAGAAGGTCGCAGCAATAATATATTGTTGAAACATTTTCGCACTTAAAATTCGTGAAATCATTTCGCCCAGTTCCTGCCGCCAAGCACAACATTATAAACCAAACATTGTACCCAAATTTGAGATGAGAAAAAACCTCTAGGTGAACCGTCATAGTATAAACTTTAAAACAATTATACTCATTTAAAACGAAAAATAGAAAGTATTCAAATTTTAAAAACGTTAACAAAATCAATTTAAAAACATTTTTTTTACATAAAAAATAAAAATTAAAAAAAATTATTTAAAATTTAATTAAAAAAAAAATTAAAAGTAAAAAAAATAAAAATAAAGCTTGGCGCATTGAATTTGCACCGTCATGTTGACTTCTTCCTTCTTCTCCTTCATCGTCTTCTTCTTCCTTCTTTCTTTCGTCGTCTCCTTGGTCGACATCTTCTTTTTATGTTGCCCCCTCCTTGACACAATGCGCCAAGCTTTATTTTTATTTTTTTTACTTTTAATTTTTTTTTTATTAAATTTTAAATAATTTTTTTTAATTTTTATTTTAAGTTATGTAAAAAAAATGTTTTTAAATTGATTTTGTTAACGTTTTTAAAATTTGAATACTTTCTATTTTTCGTTTTAAATGAGTATAATTGTTTTAAAGTTTATACTATGACGGTTCACCTAGAGGTTTTTTCTCATCTCAAATTTGGGTACAATGTTTGGTTTATAATGTTGTGCTTGGCGGCAGGAACTGGGCGAAATGATTTCACGAATTTTAAGTGCGAAAATGTTTCAACAATATATTATTGCTGCGACCTTCTTTTAGATCTCAATCTTTTTAGGGGGAAAGGTGCTTGGCAGTCTATATACAAGTTTTTGTTTTTGTACAACATATGTTTTCCTGACCATGGTTACAATATGTATACAAAATATATCGGAAGGCCTTGTCAACCATAGTGTACGGAACACTGTAGGTCCAGCGACACTCGATCTACCGACATGTGATGTGAATGAAGCACTTACCTCCAGACTGGCCAGGTCATTGAGGCTGTAGTGGATTGCAACGGGAGTGGAGATGAGACTGAGGTCGTACTCTGGAGGTTCTTTGGTCCCGTAGATCTCCAGGTTTTCCGCCTCGCCGTGGTCGTACTGACTGAACTTCTGGCTGAGTGTGCCCTGAGTGTAGTGCAGCATTTGCTTAGTGGAGGAGCCGGCGGGAGTGTGCGCGAAGATCACCGGCAACATCGTCTGGAGGAAGCAAACACAGATTAGATTAGATTATTATGGTTCAACGGCGTGTCAACGACGAGGTTTGCGCACAATAATGTTTACTTTTTACTTTGTTGATCATAAGTGGAGGACATGGGGAGGGGTCAACCTAACGGGCCCGATCCGGGGGAGTCTGGTGGAAAACTGGTGGGAAAGCGAGTACAGAATGGAGATGGACCGGGGGGGGGGGGGGGGGGGGGGAAGGCTTCGGGCCGATGAGACCCGATTTCAGGAAGATCACTATCTCGAGCATGGGACTAGGTCGACCCTGGACTGCACTCAGTTGGGACCAACTCGTAATTTGAGGCGGCCCCTTAAGCCCCACTACCACGTCAAGGTAGCAGTCCATTGGTGAGGAAGCAAACATGTCAGAGAGCTTCACAGTGACGTTCTTTCCATTCAAGACACGATGTGGGGATGATTTCTAACAGTTTGTTCTTCCCCTGATGACTTTAAGCTATATTGCAATGCAATCTATGAAGAACTCTCTTGTAATTAAACATGTCGTGCAAAAAAATAAAAAAAATAATATATTGTAGTGTATATTGAGATTCAGAAGAAAAGAAAGCGGTCAGAGTGCCCCGTGCACACTGCCTGGCACAGGGGCACTACGACCGCTTTCTTCTGAATCTCGCTGTACTTCTCTAATCATTCCCGGCTTACATTCCTGTCTGAAGAAGAATTCAAAATCTTTCTTGGCCGAAATTCTAATCCGTCCACATCACAACAGCAATCATGTTACTGATATTTCAGACATTGGACCTTATGGTATGTTTACGCACTCACCACACTATATTTTAAATTCACGTTGGCACTACATAACTTCAGAAGAAATCTACTGACTATTAAAATTAACCAAACCTTTGGAGGAAAAGTGTCGGAGAACGAACCCTTCAGTTTCAGTACGATCAGTGTATCTGACGGAATCACTCAAAGGAAACTACTCATGGAGGTTCTGTGACGTCAGACTCACCTCGTTGAGCTGCACCGAGTCGTAGCCGCAGATGAGGAAGAGGATGTTCTCGCAGATGACCTGCGTCGGCGCAGTGTCCCGACACAGCTGGTCGCCGAGGAGGACGTAGAGGTCGGAGTGTGGGAGGAACTCGCCGACCCCCAGCAGCCACTCCAGCTGCAATCATTAGTTACTCGCATTCACGACACAGCTGGTCGCCGAGGAGGACGTAGAGGTCGGAGTGGGGGAGGAACTCGCCGACCCCCAGCAGCCACTCTAGCTGCAATCATTTGGGAGTTACTCGCATTCTTTTCGACACATCCGTCGTAGATAACTTATTAGGATAATAGGTGCTCTTAATGTAGGCAATGTAACCCATCCTTGCTCCTTCTAGAAAATACAGAATATAACAAATATCGAGCTGGATTATTTTAAAACGATACCAGACACTAATTTTTTTGGTTTTATTACCACACTTTAACATAACAAGGCACCATGGCATCGGAGAGCTAATCTATAACTATAAACATCGGTATTCGGCCTGGACATATAAAGTTATTCATAGCTTGCACGACCTTCTTTTGACCTTCTTTTGCTATGTATCGGCAATGCAAAATAATTGAATTTTCCACCTGAGAACGGACATTTTGTTGACACGTTGACAGGTCATATGTATAACTTTATTGAGGTAAATCGATGTATTTTTATAAAGTGAGTGATTCCTTTTCGTACTAAAGATATCTCCGGAGCCTATACAATTTCCCAGGTAGCCATAAACTATAAAATATCGTAAAAAGCAGAGAATCACAGCTATTCTGCGTGCCATTAAGATGGCGGCAGGCAACAAAACTATACGTGCAAACTATATGCATAGAATAGCTGCCCACTTGTACATCTCGGCGGGAGTAGGTGGGGATGGTCGCCGGGAGGTTATCAGGGGTAATTTGACAGTTGACGGCGTAGGAACACATCCATTAATATAAGGTAAAATGATGTTGAAGTCAAGTTTCCTCGCTGCCATCTTTTCTCTCGGTGCAATGAAGGCCAAGTATCTGTCGAACTCACGTCAGAAGGCTCCGTGATGTTGGCGATGATGTCCAATAGAGGATTGTCCCCGTGCGTGTTGAACGCCGCCGTGCCCAGACTCCACATCGCCTTGATCTTGTCGTTGTACTCGGGCAGCACGGAGGCGAGGACGTAGAACTGCGTCGTCCCCTGCGAGTGGCCGACGTACATCAGATCCTCCTGCTGCGTCTGCGCGAGGATGTAGTCGATGAAGGCGGGCTGGTCGTAGACGCCCATCTCGTGCCAGCTGAAGTCCCAGAACGACTCGGTCTTGTTGTCCGGGTCCAAGGTCAAGTGTTTGCGGGAGTAGGTGTTGCCGCGGTTGTTGCCCAGCCACACGTCGTAGCCGAGGTCGGCCAGGATGTAGCCTGAGGGATGATCAAGGAAGGTAGCTTTAGGTTTCTACATCCGATAAAAAAGTTACCTATCAGTATGTACATTCCTTACATCGTTCATGTTGAGTTATCCAAGACGAATTATGAAGGACATCATTCCAAGTACTTACGTCATAGTGGATATAATTAATATCTCAACATTTCGTTGGAAAGATGAAGAAAGAGCACATGTTTTGTTGGCAAAATTGTGTAAGGTTTGTGATGCATGTGCACTTTTATTAGAGTAAAGTTTGCTGTTCATGGCTGCTCGTCGGATTTCCTTCAACTTCAGATCTTGATTTGAATATTTAGGTGCAAGGAAGTAAAATCATAGTATATGTTATTTTCGCAGTTCTTTTATGCGTAGATTAGTTCCAACAAATGTGTCCTAACTTATCTGGTGGGGACAATACGGACTAAACTGAACTCTTCCAACTGAACTCTTGCGTCTCACCCAGGCCCTTCTGCGGTCCCATGAGTACAAGTGGGACTGTAGGAGGGTACTAATGTCTCACCCAGGCCCTTCTGCGGTCCCATGAGTACAAGTGGGACTGTAGGAGGGTACTAATGTCTCACCCAGGCCCTTCTGCGGTCCCATGGGTACAAGTGGGACTGTAGGAGGGTACTAATGTCTCACCCAGGCCCTTCTGCGGTCCCATGGGTACAAGTGGGACTGTAGGAGGGTACTAATGTCTCACCCAGGCCCTTCTGCGGTCCCATGGGTACAAGTGGGACTGTAGGAGGGTACTAATGTCTCACCCAGGCCCTTCTGCGGTCCCATGAGTACAAGTGGGGCTGAAGGAGGGTACTAATTTGACTCACCCAGGCCCTTCTGCGGTCCCATATGTATAAGTGGGATTGTAGGAGGATCCTAATGTCTCACCCAGGCCCACCAGCGGTCCCATGGGTACAAGTGGGACTGTAGGAGGGTACTAATGTCTCAACCAGGTTAATGTTAATGGATACTAATGTCTTTTCTGCGGGCCATTGGGACTGTAGGAGGGTACTAATGTCTCACCCGGTCCCAACGGTCCCATGGGTACAAGTGGGACTGTAGGAGGATACTAATGTCTCACCCAGGCCCTTCTGCGGCCCCATGAGGATCCAGTCCGATGACGATGAGATGGCGCCATGTTGCAAAAGCACCACGGGTTTGTCCGGCGCTGCTGGGGACTCACGACCATATGGAATCCGATGAAGAGTCAGGATATATCCGTCCTCAGTGGTGACCGTGTGCGTCTGCGCAGGGTAGCCGTACTTCCGGATCAGTTGGTGCTGAAAGACACATGATTATGATTGAGACGAGATTGAGACGAGATTGAGATTGAGGCGCCATGTTGCAAAAGCACCACGGGCTTGTCCGGCGCTGCTGGGGACTCACGGCCATATGGAATCCGATGAAGAGTCAGTCAGGATATAGCCGTCCTCAGTGGTGACCGTGTGGGTCTGCGCAGGGTAGCCGTACTTCCGGATCAGTTGGTACTGAAGACAAACGGCATTGTGATTGAGACGAGAAGATCTCAGATCGAGATATTTCTGACCAGAGAGTAGTCAGTGTCTTTTAGACGGTGAGGCCAGGGACGGCGCCGGCAGGCGCGTAGGAACGAAATTTGCATATGGGGGGGGGGGGGGGGGGGGGGGAATAATATTGTAAAACAACTTGAGTTGGAGATACTAGTGTCTACGAAGACAATGGGGGGAGGGCCCCCCCAGAAAAATGCGGGTCCGGGGCGCACAGCCCCAGAATTTTTTTGAATTTCATTCATTAATTTAGTGCATTTCTACGCGATTTTTACACTTTATCAGCATATTTTTATATTGACAAATGTATATGAACATATGGAGGGAAATTGATTTAGAGGGGGGGGGGATTTCCCCCCTTCCCCCCCACCACGCCTTCTACAAGCCTGGCGCCAGGACGTTTTGCTAGGGTGGGCAGCACGTGACCGGTGGATTTAGGGTGGTTATTTAGGGTGGGCATAACTTTTTAATTTTTCCTATTATTATGGTTAAAGAAATCCATGACCCGCAGGGCGTTATTCGGATTTTTAAATCAATAGAAATTAATTTGGGACGCTAAAAATATTACTTTTGGAGTAAAATATGATTGAAATATCATATAAAATAGGAGTGGCTTGTAAAGTTACCAAATAAGGGTCTGATCTATTACGTACAGCCACACCTTGAATCGGTGTATTGTTAGAAAATTGTTTTATATGTGTTATTTTATAACCTACTTATTTATTTCATTAAATTATACCCAAATATTAAAATCCAAAGACAATAATTAAAGTATATTCGTTTTTTTGGGTGGGCAGAGGGTGGGCAGTAGACAATTTTGGGTGGGCGCGCATAATTGACTTTGCACCGGCCATGAACTTTACTTCTAGTTCTTTTATATATCTTGTTGAGATGCCCAACATTTTCTATTACGATCCCGAGCGTTACTGTCTGATCCAACTTGCTTTGCACACGTTTGAACTTGGAACCTCATTTTATGTCAAATTCAGGCACAAAGTGTGTGCTTGGCTGCAGTATCTGGGCAAAATTATTTACGAATATTTAGTGCGAATTTGTTTTAACAATATTATTGCTTGGCCCTACATTTAGATCTCAATACTTTTAGGGGGGAAGATGCTTGGCAGTCTTTTTACAAGTTTCGTTTTTGTACAGCATCCGTTTGTTTCGAAAAACATTCCATTAAACATTGAGTGATGACGTTTTGGCGGGCAGAGACATGCTGGCTGATTTGTAAACTAAAATGTTTTTTTTTCAGGTTTTTTCCAAGTGCACTGGCAGTGAAGGGTGAGGGGGGGGGGGGCAAGGACGTCCGCAGGATTTCTGCCAGATGTGGGCAAGGCATAGAAAACAATATTCCACGGGGCCCCACATCCCCCCTCCCCCTACCCTGCCTCGTAGGGCGGTTTTTTGCCACTTTGAAATCAATTTTGAGATAGTATGAGGTGTATTTTGTTGAAATATTCAACTTTTTTTTTTTAATTTGACACTTTGGGGAGATGGGAGACATGTTCAAACCGCCCCGCAGGGCATTTTTTTTTAACACTTTGAAATTACTTTTTTCTGATTTTTTGTTTACAAAATGAAACTATAAGAAAAACACCACAAAAATTGTATGTTTTCTTGACATCCAGAGGTGGCAAGGCACCCCCTTGCCTCCCCTGTAGACGCCTATGTGGGGGGGGGGGGGGGGGATCTAGTGGGTGGTGGAACGTCATGACTCACCGTGTTGAGCAGAGCGTCTTCCATGACTCTCTCCTGGAAGTCTTGCGGAGAGCCATTTGCCAAAGAAACTAACACACAAAAGCTGACGAGAACCACAGCACGTCGAACCTCCATCATCCTTACAGAAAACTCAACTCACGGGTCGACTAATAATATTTATCTTCTCTTCAGACAAGGTTTTATCTGAAGTACAGAGATATAAGATGCAATCATTTAAGTTCATTGTTTTAGATATCACATTCGTAGATCCAAACACTTGGAATGAATAATGTGATTTTACACTGTGATTGAATTGATTTGTTCCATTTGGTCAGTATCAAAACAAGTTCTAAATAATATCAAGGGAGATAGATCGAGTGGTACTATCTTAAGATAGATGATAGCATCTCTATCTTCTATCTTGAAGAAGTGATTCTATCTTGATGACTTGAATGCAATTGTGAACACAAGTCAGGAGATGACTTCTAAAACAAGCAACTTGCAAAACCAGACCATTCGGTTTCATTTGATTATAAAATTGTTAAAAATTATTATCATAAAGGTACAATACTATTTTTGGCTATTGATTATTAGTAACAAACCTCTATTATTTGCTTCCATCTTCCGGTTATTACATCTACTATTCTTTTCAACAAATTATTTTTTAGTTTTTTTATATTGAGGCAAATCATATTAATTAAAGTTGGCATAATTTTGCTCATTCATAAGCTACGATTAATAAAAAAATATTTTCAAAGTATCTTTTATCGTGTATATGAACAATCTTTTATATTCTATTTTTTATCATTTTCTAAACCATCTTTTAATTAGTATCTTAAATACTGAAGTTGAGACTATCTTGTATCTTCCATCTAGATACTTTTTTTTTAACCTTGATGAAAAATGCTCTGCTATTCACTGAAAAGGAAATTTAATGTACAAGACCAATTAATCAAATAAAGTTCATTCACGATTAGAATTGCAAGCCGTAATGGCGGCTTGTACTACCGTAGTCAAGTGAACGTATACCTAAACATGTAAATATCAATATAATAATCAAAAAAAGTGTATAATACGGCTGTAGATAAAAATAAATCAATTTTATTGAATTTTTATAATATTTACTACTATTAAAAATTGTGTATTTGACATAATTTATACAATTTCAATAATACAAAGAAGAAAGTCTTGCCATTGACAGAGCAGTGTTCAAGTGACTGACCAATGAACGACGTGATCGACAAAAACGTCAGTGATATTCTTATCGTGAACGAACTTTATATGTATTTTAATAGTAGGTGTACTTTATTAACTTATAAGTGGAAATATTTAAATGCAGTATTTAACATCTCAATCAAAATTATTATTCTGATTATGCTATCTATGTCTAGACAACACAATAATAAATGATACTCATAGTCAAAATTATTAATCAATCATCTATATAAGTAGAGCTAGAACAAATTCTCTTACGACACTGAATCATTTTTAGATTGTAGTAGAAGAAGCTCTTAAGTGTTAATAACGATAAGTTCCATCACTTTGCAGTTTATATGTCCACATTGCGTAGCCTCTCGCAGGGCCTACTTAAAGCTCCTCTGCACTCTGCGCGTGTGTTGGCTGGTAGCCTCCTGCAGGGCCTCGTCTAGCACTTGGGACATGTGGAGGAGGTTGGTCGGGTCGGTCTGCAGGGCGAGGTGACTGACCTCACCGGCTTCTTCCAGAGACAGTCGCAACGTGACCAACGGCGTGATCTGGCGGGGCAGAGCTCGAGACGCGACCTGCGGACGAGAAACAGCTTTTAGCCACGTCGAATGGCAGGCGCGTAGGAAGGGGGTGGGGGGATATCTCCCCCCTCCAATTCAATTCCCCTCCCTATGTTCTTATACATTTACACATGTCAAGATAAAAATATGATTAAAAAGTGTTAAAATAATGAAGAAATGATTCATGCCTGAAATTCAACATTTTTACGGGGCTGTGCGCCACGGACCCGCATTTCGCTAGGGGGGCCCTCCCACTGTCTTCGTAGACTAAAGAGACTAAACCTACACTTCCCCCGCCCCACCACACGTAAAGAGCGTCAACTTCCAATGCTGCCAATGCTAATTCTTGAAGCACAAAACAGTCATCTGAGTTACTACCGCGAGCGCCATCATCTTCGACGTGACAATGAAAGTAAATGAACAGTCGATGGCTCAGTCGATACATTATCGTCAATATCCGGATAGTAAACGCATTAAATACGTAAAATGTAATTAAAAATACATTTGTTTATGCATTTGTATATTTATTGATAAATATATACATATTTATTTATATAAATATTTACATATTTAGATTATTATATACATAACGAATAGTTCTCTCAGTTCCCACCACCACAGCATTTCAGGAGCGCTGCGGTTCGTAACTCAGATTTTTAAATTTTAGAACGATTCGTATTGGCCATTTTTAGACCGCGAAAATATGGAAGTTGACGGTCTTTACGTGTGGTGGGGCGGGGGAAGTGTAGGTCTAGTCTCTTTATCGTAGACACTTGTAGTATCTCCAGCTCAAGTTCCTTTACAATATTATCCCCCCCACCCCCCTTGCAAATTTATTTCCTACGCGCCTGTCAAATGGGGAAATATCATTGAAATCTGAATGGGGGATTTGGTTAAATATACTTTTTTGGTCTGTACCTCAGAGATAGAAGGCCCAATGTCTATTCCAATGATTTTTAAGGTGAGCTCAGAAACTAATAATTCTGCCTTCGTTCAATCTTACTGGTTGTAATAGTGATGAGTCATTGTGTAAGAGAATACTTCAATATAGAATAATATAACTGTAATTTATTGACTTCAGTCGAATTGCAGCTGAGGGCTTGAAATTACCAAAGTGTGCAATGCAAAACCGAGAAATTGGACTTTGGACCTTTTACTCTTGCGGTACCAACAGATTAAGGTGGTGCAAGCGTGGCAGGCACTTTTTTGGATATGATTGGAGACAAAATGGGTTGACGAAATGATTTGAAATTTTAACCATGATTAGGTAGATAAAAGACAAACTTAGAGTTATCACGTGATAAGTTGGTTGATGCATTTTTAATTTTTTGCTTTGTTAATTTGTAAAAATTTGTTGATCTTTGGTGAAAAATTGACTAGATTTTCTTGTCTTGCTGGGTGCCGTATGAAATTTAATTTAAAAAATGAGCCAAGTGATAACCCAGTGTGTAATAAGCACCTTGTTTTATGATATCTTGCAATTACAATGACTATAATATGAACTTGATACAGTGCAAGAACTCGAGTAACACAGAAATACTTTGGATTTGTTAACTTTTCATCAACATTCGAAAATTGAAGTGCAACGTCTGGCATCAATGTTGAAATTGGTTTCCGTTTTGTAAACTCCTTGCAGATCTCTTCCCAGGACATTGCGCTGCACAGTGTTGAGACATTATTATTAATGTATATTGCAACGTCGCACTTTTGAGCTGTTTATTAACTTAAACAGTTTAAATTTGGTATATATTTGAAGAAATGTGTTGACATAACACTAGGAAAACGCTCTGTGAAACGCGTTGATGAGCGAGCACGGATACGCGCAACACCTCGAACCGAAATTCTGCGTCTATCAAAAATATCATTAAAAGCCAATTTCTTGAATTTTTCACAGACTTGTTTAAAAATCTCCAAATATCACTCAAATATTAGTCCCAATAACCATGTAAAGTTTTAAGTTGATCGATTGAACCATTATAATTGAACTACGTTCCCAGTAAATATTCAAAAATCACAGAATCTCTTTCAAAAAATATACCTGGGACCACTCATACGATATTAGTGTGTGTACACAATATCAGATCGATCTGTTGAACGGTAATTATTAGTTTCATATGCGTTTAAAAGTTTTGCTCAACTACCTTGGATTAGAACTGAAGAGTCAAAGTAGCCGTGATCAACATTTTCGAGAAATTTGACAGCCAACACGCAAAATGTCCGTAAAATGTCAATTACTTTTGGATTTAAACACAGAATAGTCTGAAAGTAGTCAAAAATACAGATTATGTTGGTCCCAATGACCATGCAACATTTTAAGTTGATCGGTGATACGGTTCTAGTTTAAATTTCAAAAAACACATTAAATAATTTTTTTTAATTTTAACCAATGGGGGGATTTGGATGAAATTTTGTTTGATTGAGCAAAATGTTGGTCGTAATGACTTATCAAAATTTCAAATTGAACGGGCCAACCAATCGAAAGATAATTTTTTTTAAATTTGAACCAATCACAAGATCCCTTTCAAAAACGATCCCAGAGACCGCATAGATCACGTTAGTACGTGTGCAAAATTTCAGATCGATTGGTTGTGCGGTTTGACCTCGGCAGTGCAGACAAAAAAAACAAAAAAAAAAACAAAAAAAACAAAAAAAACACACAGAGAAAGTGCCATAAGAGTACCGTGGTGACGCTCGCTACGCTCGCTCAATTATAATAAAGGAATTCTGAAGTTGATGGTTATTGGGATTTTCTTAACTCTGTTTCGTTTATAAGTGACCAACAATCAAAGTAAAGCCGCGTTTACAACAAAATTAACGTTAGAAAATTAAGAAAATTAACGCAATTACAATTGTCTAGCCCATGTAAACTTATGGATTCGTTCACAACGAAATTTTGTAAATTAACGTGTACGCCAATTTCACCTCAGAGTAGACCTACTTTCAACTTTCAAGTCGAACGTTAAGTGGCGCATGCGCACGGACACTTCTCTCACATCTTACTCACAGCTGATCGCGCGGGTCGGCGCCATATTGTTTTACGTGTGTGTTATGTTTCCTAAGTGGTTGTGAACAAAAGTGGAATTGCGTTAATTTTGCAACGTTACCTAATTTTCGAATGTTAAGTTGTTGTAAACGCGGCTTTAGTCCTTATGTTATTTTCGAGATACAACCAAAATACTTCGGATATGGGTAGTGGGAGTGGCACTCTAGTACTTACCTATTCGGAACTACTTTTATCATGTATAAAGGGGAGGATTGCGACACCTGGAGGGGGTCAAGGATGATGCTGAACTACTCATATTACAACAAAGAATCCCCCACCAACCCCCATCTTCTCCCTATTCTACGCGCCTGCAAATTCGTATGACTTTTGATAAAAAATGTCTAATAAATACCTTGACATCGAACCTCCAGTCAAGGTCCTTATACGTCGGCAGATTTAAGGTCAGACTGGCCAAGACGGATTGGATCTCCTCTTTCTTCGCTTGATAGAACGAGTTGAGAGTTTCTTCCTGTTCCTCGTTGAAGCCGAGCGACGAGACCGCCTGACGGAAATCCACGTCCGAGATCTAGACAGATAGATATTCACTCGCTCAGTTCATGATCAATGCAATGTGATGTCACACGGCCCGCAGTCGGCGATTCGACACTAAAAGTTGCAATACGCCACCTAGCGTAAAAAATAAACAACTTATCAGCGAGTGCGTTCAGTACGCATGCGGGCAATTTCATGTCAATCGTATAACGAGTTCAGTAAAAGTTAACTACATCGCGAAATAACAGAAAAGGGAATTCTCCTCAGTTTTTATTAAATTTTTAATTGATCCTCAGCTTCTACAGAAATACACCAGTATTTTTAAATATTTTTAGATCTACTTGTTATCGAGTTATGTAAGTTCAAACTTTTGCTGTCTGCATGGAGATTTGAAACGACCATGCGCCATCTTTCCCAGCTGTGACATCAGAACCTAGATAGCCAAGTTTCCTGCATGCAGTTCTAATTCGGTTCTAATTAATTTTACAAACTGGATAAGCACAGGGAAATGCCTCGTTTAGCCCTATCTTGGATGGTCTCACTGCTTATCAACTAGGTTCTGACGTCATCTAATCACAGATCGCTTGGAGGCATTCAGAGCCCGCCAAATAAAATCATACTTTCAAGCCTCAATAACTATTGAAATACATTTATTTCAGAGACCTGTTATATACTGTTGGTCTTTCTGTAATATCTAGTATTGTATTTAATTAATTAAAAGTAAATTACAATCTGAGGAGAATTCCCTAATTTATGAATAGCTGAGTGTCAACGATCAAATACAATCTGCACATTTCATTACAGCACACATTTATTTAAATTCTTGCGAGAACTAGATGTCTATATTCACCAAAAGCACTAGGTATTTGATAGATTGCAATAGGCCATTTAAGAAAGTAAAGATACATCTGTTGGTAAAGTGTGGTACTAATGTTATCAGGCTTAAACGCATGCGCAGTGCGCACTTCAAAGGACTCGGCGTGACGTCATCCCACCCACAGCCTTCTCGAACACACGTACATTTATGACAGACACCAAACAGACACTAGTCACTACACACTAGACGGTTGTGGACTTGTCAGGCATTATCGCATGCGCACTGACTTTCTAAAATGGCCTATTGATTTTATCACGGCCTTCTGAACGGGCGTCCGACACATTTTTCTTGATGCCTTGTTCAAAAAAATTGGAATCTGTCAATGCTGCTTTTGGTGAATACTAAGTTTGTTTGTCAGACTGTTCCGAACCTGCTCGGAGCAGCTTTGACACTAAAAACCGTTCGTCGAGTCAGTGCAACTTGCTCCTTGTGTTCGTCGAGTGGGTGTAACCAGTTCGGAACTGTTCCGGAACAGCAAAAGCTGCACCGGCTATTTTGTTGGAGCAGCTTGCTCGCAAAATCAAAATGGCCGCTATATATGAATGATTGAGAAACAACAAATGTCAAGCGATCATAAATAAACATATTTTACTTTGAATGTTATTAAATTTATTTTCATATTTATACTTAATGGTTTATTTGTTTACATAAATATGTTATACATTTATTCAATCAAAAGCTGCTCGAAAGTGTTCATCGACTTTTGATTTGAATCTTGCACCAAAGTGTTCTGTGATTAAACTCCGCCCTCTTCCGGTGTGATCTAACATTACATTGCTCCGAGCAGGCTCGGAACAGGCCGACGAACAAACCAACTAGACATCTGGATTGAAATGAAAGATACCGATTATATTTGATTGTTGAGGTAAGCAGGCTGGTAAGCAGGTAAGCAGGCTGAGGTAAGCATCAATTTCTGTTATTTCACGATGTAAATATAACTTTTACTGAACTCATTACGATTGACAATGACAAATGACTTGCCTGCACGCACACTGGGTGCATACTCACGTGAGTGGCCATCTTATACTGATATTAGCTAATTCTCTAGGTACTTTTAGTTTCGAATAGTACTCACATTGCGCTTTGAGCTCTCTACCAGCAGATGTACTAAGCCTTCCACAGCATTCCGTATGTCCTCTGATGAACAGTCAAGTTTGTCTAGTGAAACAAAAGGTACAGAATATTTAGTACAGCGAGCGTCACTGCGGTCCCTTTTTGGCATTTTCTATGTTTCTTTACTTTGTTTTTTTTGTGTTTTTGTAAGCAATGCCCAGGTTAAGGCCATACATGCACGATTTTCGTATCCATTTTTTCGATTGAATATTATTCAAACCTATCTTAAAAACACACTCTGACCCTCCAAAAAAATTTAAAAAAATGTGTTTTCATATTTTTTCCCAAATTTTTAACTCGAGTTATATTCGAGTCCCACTTCTGCCCCGATGACCGTAGGACATCAAATTTACACGATATATAGAGATTAATAATATGTACATCCTAATATTTTTTGTTTATTTTTATTTTTAAAAATGGAATTTTACCGACTGTTTAAATTTTCATCAAAACTTGTACTATCTCGTAGATAATTGTTGTATGAATTGCAAGTAAAATTAAGAAACTAGTGATGTAGGTGTAGACATGACGAACATTTTAAGACATCATGCGACTCAATAGTCATACTTATAGCTGAGTGGGATTCGAATCTTTGTGCCGCAAAAAACCCTATGCTTATAAGCTGTGTGAAGCGGGAAGCATAGCTTGTGCAATAATAAGAATGCGAGGTTTTGTCTTGGTCCCGCCCACCAGTCTCGGCGTCAACAGCAGGTTCGTGCTTGCAGCGTGAATGGCTGAGCGTTATCGCCCCAGGCAGATAAGAAATAGGTTTATATTTCAATTCGTAGTACTGAAGACTTGAATGAACAGTTTGATCTTCAAAACAAATAACGAAATACCAAATGAAAACAATATTTTTCTTGGGTGTTGATGATAAATAATCATTGCGTCATAAAGTAAGCCATTAATTTATCCGAGCTCATTGCATGCACATTGAATTCAATTTTATAAAATATTTTCTGACTATTTCATATAAATATCTATTTTTCGTCTTCGTATTATCTGAAACAGTTCATTCGCAATATTTTCTGGATTAAAATATCTACCATATTTAACCACAATAATTGAAAGATAGACATAAAGTGTGAGTATTTTTATAAAAATTATTTTTTTATCCCTTATACATTTTTAAATTTTATAACGATCACTTATAACGTTATACTTATTCCTGGGACTCCATAATACATATTGGAACCCACAATTTGCACTGACAATTTGTATTTATACTTTTTGAATACCCTAGCGCAATGATGAGTGTATAATTGGCTTCTAATGTAGTTTTTTCACAATGTTTCTTAAAATTTAGTTTTCACGAAGTTGAGGTATAAGCTCTCTTGTATTGTCGGCGGCACGTCTGCGTCAATAAGTTTCCGGCGTCAAAAAATATGACAATTGAGCTGACCTCTTGCCGCCTAACATCTCTCTCAGATTGATTGATTTATTGCGGGAGAAATGCAAGAGTTCTTTTTACTCATTTAGCTCGGACATCTGTTTCGTTTTTTCTTTTTCTTTTTCTATTACTTTGTTTGTGACATTTAGGCAGTGGTCGAATTGGGGGGGGGGGGGGGGGGGATGCGGGGGGATCCGAACGGCATCCCCCCATGGGGAATAAATTGATGGTTCCATCCCCCCATGGCTAATTTTTCCACTTCACCATCCCCCCATGAGAGATTAAAAAACAACAATAAGTAATGTAATTTACTTCAAAATAATGCCATTTTCAGATAATTTGTCTATTTAGTCTTATAGACGCCATTTGTCGAGATCAAAATCGCGTAGAAACGCACCAAATTAATTTCTGAAATAATTTTTTTGTTCTGTAACTGTGCGCCTCGGACTAGCATGGGCCAGGGGCCGTGTCCCATTGACCTCAAGCAAATGTTTACATTTGAACATTAGAAATTAGAAAGTAGACATTAGAAATGAAAAACATGTATGTTCATTTAAAGCTCATTGTATTGTGTGGATAAAGCGACAATCAATTGATGATGTATTCTAAGTGTAATATATGTGCTGTTGGTAACAAGTGTATCTGTAATGTTACTGGCTTAGTAAGCTAAATAAAATCTATAAATATAAAATACAAATTTTGTAACACTACAATTGTGTAATATTTGTACAGTAGGGGGGGTGAGGGTGTTAGGATAGGGGAAGGGCATTTCTCCCTAGATGTCAGAAAAAATAAAAGTTTGACTGTGCTTTAGTTAACTGTACATTTTGTGAACAAAATGAACTCTGAATGTCTCAAAATGATTTCAAAGTGTCAAGAAACCAAGAAACGCCCTGCGGGGCAAGGTTTTTGGGGCATGCCCCCCACACCTTATTGGAGTGAAAACTGGGAAAAATTAAAAAAGAAATTGAAAATCAAAATACAATTTAGAACGTCTTAAAATTGATTTCAAAGTAACAAAAAACCAAATAACGCCCTGTGGGGCAAGGTTTTTGGGGTATGCCCCCCCTTACCTTATTTGGAGTGAAAACTGTGAAATATTTAAAAACAAAATACACCTCAGAACGTCTCAAAATTAATTTCAAAGTGTCAAAAACTAAAAAACTCCCTGCGGGTCAACGTATGGGGCGCCCCCCCCCCCCCCCCCCCCCTCCTTACCGCGTGGCAAGTTTTGTACCTTCACTTGCCCCCCCCCCCCTGGAAAAAATCCTACCAGTACACAATCCCCCTATGGACTGACTTCCAATTCGACCACTGCATTTAGAACACCCGTCTCAACAAACAGAGATTTTTTAAATCTTAGAAATCATGCAATTTGTGAAAAGATTATTCCTGCCTTCAAAATTGTATGCATACTATAATTTTATTACTGATTACTTAATTATTATTGCATTATCTTTTTATTATTAGTTATTTGAAATTATTGTCACAGCGTGCACACTAGATACATTGTTTCCTAGGAAAACGCTTTGTGTAAAACGTTTTTTTTTTACGAAGTGAGCCTTCTTATTGCATGCGAAGTAATGTGTGCGTGAACGTTGCTGCTTAGACCTTGAAAATAGAGGAATACAAGATGCGTCAAAGCCCAATGTAGCAGTCTTTCTTTAAATTGCATTGATTTTTTTTTATAAATTTTACAAGCGAATAAAGTGTCTATAAAATTTCAATTATAAATGTTTGTCCGAATGACCATGCAAGCTTTTAAGTTGATAGGTCAAACGGTTACATTAATAATTAAGCGAGCGTAGCGAGCGTCTCCATTGTGCACTTTTGGACGCTTTCTCTGTTTTTTTGTTGTGTTTGTAAGTTTGGCCCGCCACCACAGGTCACAATTTTTATCCGATCGAGCTAAAATTGTGCACACAATAGGTATCATTCTAACTTACTCTTGAATAGTTTTTGAGAGCTGAACTTTGATAGGTTCAAAAATGAAAATATCTCACGATTGGTCGAAAATCAAAACGCTTCGATTAAGTTCAAATTTTGCATTTTCTCTTAATTTTCCTAATTTCAGCCCAATCGGTCAAGAAAGTTTACACTTATTGAAATTTTTAACTGTTTGAAATATATTGACAGAATTGTGATGGTATCGATTGGGAATTATTCCAAATTATGTAACCCGAGTGAGTGATCTCAGTTTCAGTTTGGATAATCTCAGTTTCAATGAAAAGCAGGTACTTTTATGTTGATCGAGTGTATCATATTTAAATTTAATTTGGATGTTAGGTATACGTTTTTTGCGTACCAAAATATCGGTTCGAGATGTTGCACATTCAGGTGCTCGATCGTCAACGCGTTATACAACGAGTGTTTTCCTAGTTATAACATAGTGTGTGATAAATTTCAGATTGATCGGTTGAACGGCTCTGCCGGCAAAAATACAAACACACAAACAAAACAAACAAACAAACAAACAAACAAATTAAGGCAGAGAAAGAGCCATAAGAGTACCGTGGTGACCGTGGTGTGATTGATTGTGATTTTTTTAGCACTTTGTTTAATGTTTAATTATTATAGACCTATTGGTTTGTAAGCTAATTTTGTCATGAAGAAGATTCTGGTAAATGAATCGAAACTTTCGATATGATCATTAAAATATTCCACGGGATGAATATTCCAAAGAAATTAAAAATAACATAACTACGTACCTAGAATAGTTTTCTATCGATATTCCGCAGATGTATTATTCAATTAGGCATTGTTTGTGGCATTTTGATGGAATGTCACCTACAATGAAACAGTGTTGATTTGTGTTGAGCTCGTGAAATTTGAGTTGTATTGAGTCGTGAAATAATAAAAACTTATTTCTAAAAAGATAAAAGCTTGTCATTGTTCAATCATCCTCCAGCTAGCATTGTAGCTACCTACAATACTTTTCATAAATTTTTGCATTATTCAAAAGTGATATCAAGACATTTTAATGAAATACGATATAATACTAGTATACGATGACTTTTACTCGAGCTTTTACTTCATTTACCTCTAACCTCGTTTATTTTAGATTGATTGTTATTCATTGCAATTATTTGCATCACTTTAATTAATATTTTTAAAGATTCAAATCTTCAATTAGTAGAAAATAATATGGTATTCAATTAGTACGTGTGGTGGAAGTCTTGTTTTTATTTGCGTATTTCACGATGTTGGTGAATGACCGTGAACCACATTATGCTTGTTATCTGGAATTGTCTCGTCTTACGTTTCGTTGTGGAATGCGTAAACATGCGCTGAACAATAGACCCACATAGAACACTGCGACCAATAAGAGAGGAGTCTGGCTAGTGGGTGTGAATGTTATATTTCTAATCTGTAACGGATATAGCTGTTAAGTCAACTACAGTGTCGCCATCTAGCTCGGAAGCGGACAATTTATCATCGAATGAATCACGTTAAACCATTGAACCGATTGACTACATTTTGTACACAAACTAATGTAAAGCGTTTTTGTGTATTCTCTCTTGTGATTCTGTGATTTTTTTGAAAATTAAAGATCAGACCATTTAATCGATCAATTTAAAACTTTGCATGGTCATTGGGACCAACATTCTACAATTTGTATTTTTGTAATTTTCGGACTAATCAGTCATTAAATTTGAAGGATATCGACATTTTACAGTCATTTTATGTGTGTTTTAAATATTTCTAAAATCTCTTGAAGGAAATTTCAGATATTTCATCACTATAGGTAAAGTAGGCCCAGCGAGCGTAGAGCAAGTTCAGCAAATGCTGTGTAAAATTCAACAAAAGGGTTTAGCTTGTAATCCGGAGTGTTTTGACCCGTGCCCGGTTGTAAATATCTCTCAACCACTGCAGGTAATCGGGAAAGGGTTGTTTTGTTGTGGTGCCAAATATCTTTCAATGCAGTTGGCTTTTAAAATTCAAGGAAAGTTGTTTAAAATGGCAACAGTGTAGGTTGAAGGCAGGGTTGGGTCAGTAGAATATTCCGCGTAGAAAATGGGTATTCTACGCGTATATTCTACCGTAGAATATGTAATGTAGAATATTGATGTAGATGACATATTCTACACGTAGAATATTATTTTTAAGAAAAAGATTGATTTGGATTATAATGATCATTCTATTGATTTGTTTTCAATATAACAGCATTTTACTTTACTATGAGTACCTAGTACATAACAACTCTACCAAATTGTTGATACGAGAGGACCAACTACAATTTCTTTCTTCTAAATTTAATATTAACATAAAAACGCAAAGGGATACTCAATCATCTCATTCAGACTTTGGTAGTGGCTCTGTAATGCTGGATGCTGTAATCTAGATTCAATTATCCAAACATGAAGAATATGCAGTATGCACACAAGTAGAAATTACATTTGATTATACATGGTTTTCTTCAATTAGAAATTATTTTGAAATGTTTTTTTAATTTCAATTTTTTACAATCTTGCTAATGGCTTTTCCTGCAATATATTCAAATCATCGTGTGTTGCCTATTGTAGATATAGGGGAAGTGTGCTATGAATGGGCTTATTAAAATTACGAGGTAGGATTGCTCTCTAATTTGCCAAAATTAAGGTTGTGGCCGTCTCATACAAGATAGAATATGAGTATCTAATAAATAGAAAAGATTTGAACTCCCGCTCTAAAGATAAGTTGAAAATAGGGCAACTAATAAAGTAAAATAATATATTTTGGTTTATGCTAACTTTTCCAAATTTTACCACTGTCAATCCACTGGCACTTAAAAAAAAAATTCTACAATAATATTCTACATATTCTACATATTCTACGTGTTACTCTACGTGTATGTAGAAAATTTATATTCTACGCGTAATGACCCAACCCTGGTGGAAGGGGTGGCAGGTCATAAAAAGAGTTGTATCTTGTCAGAGCTTTTCTGTCGAACAAGAGTCGAACAATACTGCTCATCTTATGGAAGGAATTTCTCCACGCTCGCTGGGCGTACTATACCTAGGTACCTACTACTTTGACACATTTTATTTCCGCTCTTTCCAAGGTCTGAAGAGCAGAAACTTGCAAACGCAAATGAATTCGCATGCAATACGAAGGCTCGCTTATCAACGTGACAGAGCGTTTTACTAGTGTACAAACTGGCTCCTGTGCAACACTACATTTTCATTCTAAGTAGGTACCAAAAAGAAACTTACTTGCAGCCGATTGATAGACCTTTTGGTTCGGACCTTTCCGTAGATATTCCAGAGCAAGTTTACAAAACTCTATCAGCACTGAAAGAAGAATTAATTAGATAAATTAGTAGCTACCTATGGGGATGAATTCGCCACAGTTATTGCAACAAGCAAAGATACTAGTATTGCAACAAGGGACAATAACAAAATGTCAATGGACGAACTTGATGTCCAATCCTAACCTTACCTTGAAGCGGCTGATTTGCCAATATAGTTAAATGCTGTTTAATATTATCATCGTTAATAGAAAACATTTTAATTAACTATAATGTAGGTACTGTTAAACATGTTCATTAATTAAACCATTAATCTTGCTTGTCCAACCAAAGACTGACAGAAGTTGCACGAATTTACGAAAATGTCAGTCGGTAGTGGGCCTCGCCTCGCCTTGCAGACAAGCCAGCTGACCCTCAAATAACTCTGATTTGAATGTTGGCGGGGGAAGGAAGGATGTGATGAAAGGAATATTAATTATTAAATCACTGCCATCTCATAGTTTATTACAGTAAATGGATTATTATCATAGACAAAATATCATTTGGTAGGTAGGTATGTGGAGAGAAAAACAAATGTGTACAAAATGGCATGTTGCTAAAGTTGTAAATTTACGAATTTCGCATGATGGTGCGATGCACTAATGCATCAATGGCAATGCACCTATGGCTTAGTATTAAGTTGCTGATGATTTTTTTTGCATAACTAGAAGATATGGCGCCATTTTTATTTCTTCTTCTTGCCTGCGTCACCGCCGGCGCCGCCGCTGCTACCTTTCACCGATCCAATCGGTAGCGATCTCCTTCTTGCCACGCCATCCCTGCTGTCTGCACTGCTCCTGCTGCTGCTTGACCTCCTCCTCCTTTTCGCCTGACCCTTCGCCTTCCTGCCCTTGCTCCGACCTTGCTTGCGATCTCGCCTGCTGCTGCTCCTCCTCCTTTTCGTCTGACCCTTCGACTTCCTGCTCATGCTCCGCCCTCGCTTCTTCACAACCTTCTTGCCCTTGCTCCGACCCCGCTTGCTCTCTCGCCTGCTGCTGCTGCTGGGCCTTCTCCTTTTCGCCTGACCGATCGGCGTCCTGCTCTTGCTCTGCCCTCCCTTTTTCACAACCTTCTTGCCCTTGCTCCAACCGCGCTTGCTCTCTCGCCTGCTGCTGCTCCTCCTCCTTTTCGTCTGACCGTTCAGCTTCCTGCTCTTGCTCTGCTCTTGCTTCCTTACACTTTTAAGTGCCATAATACAGGTAATTTTGATAAGGTATGTACTAGAATTTTGAGATCAAGTCATCTAGTGGGACGTTTTGAGTTGTTTACATTGTCATGGAGATAAACAATCACTTGGTTCAATAATAGAACACTTTTGAAATCACCGCCGTTTCCAAGCGGCCGTGACTCCATGGTCTCATAGTGCAGAATTTAGTAGAACGGTTGTTGCCCCCCCCCCCCCCCCCCCCCATGAATGGTCTGTTCGTTCGCTCTGCACTGGCTACACTTGAACTGTTCGACCGACAAAAATTGTGAGTGGTGTATAAACTTTCCACACTCGGCATAGGGCGAGTGTCGGCCAGTGTAATTCGGGTGTCACTATAGTGTAGAGCGAACGTCGACAGACAGCTACCAGAGAACGAAGTGACTGTCGAGAATGCTGTGTGAATGACAAACAGCCCGCTAATCTTCCTAACTTGCTTTTTCCCACAAAATGCGGAGGAATTGGCACCACTCCTCTAAGTTGTCAGCACTGACGGCGTTTCTTCCACAGGCTAGAGTGAAGGCGAATAACGTTATTTTAGCTAAAATGAGTATTACAGTCTTCATTTAATGTGTAGGACTAGGAAGTCGAATTGACCTTTCTTGCAGTGGCGTGCCGAACCTCTACAAATTTTGGGGCATTTTGTTTTGGGTGGACCACCCACCCCGCCCAGGCACTAGGGTAAATAGGGAAAAGGGGCTGGGAAGGTAGTAAATATTCAATGAAAATGGTCAAGTCACCCAAAATACGATATCGTAAGGAAAAGGTGCTGTTCAGGGCATCAATGGGGGGTCTGGGGGGAGGGCCCCCCAGCAACACGCGGGTTCGGGCCGCGCAGGCCCGGGAAAATTTTGAATTCAAGAATGAAATAGAGCCATTTCTATGCGTTTTGGACTTCAAATTTCAGCGATTTTGATCACCTAAAATTGCTAGTTCACGAGTGGAAATTTAGTTTCAAAGTATTGGTTTCCATATTGTATCACCAAAGTTTGCATTATGGACGGATATTGACAATAAAATTGCCCCGCAGTGATAGTTTTGAAATTCAGCCCTCTCAGACAGACTTAAAATGATGTTGGGTCATAATTATTGAAAAGTGAAAAATAGTTAATTTTGTTAAAAATTATTACATTGAAAAATGCCGCGCAGCGATTTTTTAAATTGCAGCTCTCTTTGGCAAGTTCAAAATGATTTTGGTGGCGTACTTATTCATTAAAAACGTCATTGTCTATTTTATTTAAACACTGCCCACAGGAAAATGCCGCACAGCAAATGATTTGAAATTTCAGCTTTGTTTGGCAAGTTCAAAATGATTTTGGGGCATACTAATTGAGTAATTGATGAGAAACGTGAATTATCCATTTTGTATCGAGAAAATCCAATACACATTTCTATTTATTCATTTTTATTTAGTTAAATCATGAAATTATTGAATAAAAGATGAAATGTCAGTAATTGAAATTTGTGTCAAATTAACAATTAAATGAAATACAATAATACTTATTGCACAAGCAGGTTATCAGAAAGGATTACCAGTTATTATTCTGCATGGAGGAAAGGAAAGTGTTAGATACAATTACTTATTAATTTGCAGCAACTGAGCAGAGTTTGTAATATTTTATTATATAATTTGAATATTTATTGAGCTTGAATATCTATTTGCGATAAATTAGTGTGTTATTATAATATTATTATAAAAATTCATTGCGGTAACTGGTAAGTATTCTAAAGACTCATAAACACTATATTTTTTGTACATTATTATGTATAATTGTAAATATTATTGTAATTAAAGGTAGGTATAACATAATCATATAAGAGTAACATTCCAAAATATACTCTATACCTTTCAGGCGCATAGAAATAACTTTCATCGTGTGAGCGAAATTTCGACACTAAGAGGGAAAAGCCCGCCCCCCAGTTCTAGCCCCGCATGGCGATTTTTACAATTTAAAACATTTAAAAGTGGTTGGCTCTAAAATGTACCTACTAAGTACTAATTAAATCAAAGAACAATGTAATTGTTGTTCCCCAGAGTTAGTTTTTGTTTTCCGAATTTAAACAATGTAATAGTGATTCTGGGACGCTTCACGCTAAACTTCAAATTTTGTGTTCCAGATTGCTCAGGTTCTTCCTACGAGCCTACATGCTACTCTTTATTCCGTTAAATTTACTTAAACATTAACATTTTTGTCAGTAAATTTGATGAGGCAGCATATTTGTCAATGGCATCCGAAAGATTAACTTCAATGTCATTTTCACACGACAGTATCATCAGACTTTCAAGCCTTCCTTCTTGCATGGTCGATCTGCAATACCAAACATATTAAATGTAATTATCATTTATCTTTATATTTTGTAAATAAATCATTCTGTCGTCAAAACTCACCTCAGCCGTGTCTTAATTAACTTCAATTTCGAGAATGATCTCTCGGCTGACGCAGAAGATGGAGGGATGGTACTCACAGCTTTGTATACCATGTACAAGTTTGGAAATGCATTTCCAAGACTGTAAGAACTTAATACTCTCAACACATTGGCCACAGTAGTGGTGATGACGATGTCCTTGTCCTGCAAATATCCAGATTCATTCTCCGAATCGTTTGAATCATTCTCAGCCTCATCAGTCAAGTCGTCATTGTCTCCTGATGATTGACGTGGGTTTGATTTTGAAGATGTTGCTTGAAGTGAATCTGATAGTTTTTTATACGATACTCTAAAGAACGCGTACTCACGTTGTAATGATTCACTATCGACGCCGGGAATCCACTTAGCAATTGCATCAAAATCTTCGCTTACTACAACTGTGTTCTTGCTGAGTAGCCTGGAGGGAGACAGAATCGCAATGCTTTTCATTATTTCACGGGATTGTGAAAAACGAGAATCAATCGCTGATAAACTGGTATCAATTACTTGATAGAACACCATATACTTATAGCGATCTTTAGCCGCTGCTGGGGTTTCATCCCTCGACGTTTCACCGGGCATAACCTTCTTTCTACGCACCCTTGTTTCTTGTAGTGCAGTTTCGCAATCATCAAATTGGTGATCCTTAGCGAATTTGCTGGCTTCTTCGTAAATCTCTTCAAACGTTTCTTCGGATCTCATAGCTTGCAGAGCTGTAACTGTGCTGTCTACCAGGTCAATGGCTTTTACGAAATCTAAGTCAGGACATTGAAGATACTTTGATAGTGGTGTAGTAACGTTAAATAGTCTCTTCGTCAATGTCAATGCCAAGACAAACTTGAATGATGTCATTACCTTGAGCTTATCAGCTGCTGTGGCTGATGTCTCAGCATCATTGTCCTGTGAGAGTGTCTCCAAGGAGTCCAGTATTGCCTCGTATGTCCTCATAATGGCGTCGATGCTGCGATCATGTGATGTCCAGCGGGTGGTTGACATCGCCTTCATGCGTCGAAGTCTCTGTCCTGGATATATTTCCTTTTGCTTCTTGACGTACACTGCCGTCCTTTTTCGAAAGCTCATAAATGTGACAATAGTCTGCACATGGCCAAAGAAATTACGAATGTCTTCATTTTTACTTACAGCATCAACAATGACTAGATTCACTATGTGGGCAAAACACCACACATATACAGCACGGGGGTTAATGTTTTGAATGTGTGTTCTTAAACCTGAATATTCCCCTTGCATGTTGGCTGCACCGTCATACGCCTGAGCACATAGATTGTTTTCCCAGTCAAGTTTGTGTTTTTCACAAAGGGACTGAAACAACTCAAACATGCCTCGTCCTGTGGCATCTTCAGCAACGCCAAGAGCTACCAGGCGTTCGTGTATATCACCATTGGTATCGCAGTAGCGAACCACCAGAGAAAACTGATCGAGCTTAGCCACATCTGTAGTTGTGTCGATGATGACCGCAAATAGACCAGCTTTACAAATATCGAGGAGAATCTTTTCACGAACGTGACAACAAAGCGCATCAATCATCGCATTCTGACTTTTGTTCGATAAAAATGTAACGCGAGTAGTCTTGCTGGAAGACTCGATGTTCTGAAGGTGCCTATTCAGGTATGGATGATGTTTACTCATTGCTCTCACCCAGTCTAAAAATCTACCTCTATTTTTCAACGAATCGTGTTTTTCATTATGGCCTCTAAAAGCGTCGTTGTGTCTGGCCAAATTAAGAACAATTTCCATTAACGCTCTCACAACTTCCCGATTCTCGGCGACTTTTGTATTATGTGCGCTTAAGACGGCATGATCTATACGACACGCCGAATTAAATAGGCATTTCGCAATTTCCGAATGCAAATGCTCATCGCTAAGCTCGTGTTCTCTAAGGCGAGCATGTACATGTTTCCAGTTATTAAACCCTTTAACTAAGGGCAATCGCTGAACAATAGGTGTTCCATGTAGTATACATGTAAGACAATACACTTTATCTTTAGATTTTGAATACGACAACCAGTCCCTAAATGCCACTTTGCTCGTGTTGCTACCACTAACAACCTTTTTAAAGTATAGAGCGTCTGTGAATGATCGTTTGCTATTTTGCACCAAAGTTTGAGGGAAGTGGCCTCCAGGCATTTCATGGGCCTTAGGCTGAGAAGGCCCCACGTCCGATATCTTCTTTATTATCTCCACGGACAACGATTGTCCAGCAAAAAATGCTGGGTCCTTGTACTTTTCTTCGTTTAGGTCATCTGAGGAAAACAATTAAACTACTATTTTTATACCATTATGTAACATCCTCGCATACACCCCACTAGAAAAAAAATGTGTGGGCTCAATACTGTTCACATCACAAAACAAAAGATGTGATTGTGAAATGTGCAATGAAATGAACTGTGAATGTAAGAACTTCATTTAAAGTATTATTACGTTTTGATTGGTTTTAAGTGTTACTCCCCTCTCGAGTAAAAACTCATTTCGAATAATTTGTGGTTTTACTCTTCCGATAGTCCAAGCAGTAGTAGGCATACTTGGATCTGTTAAATTACATTGTAAATTACGTTGCATGTGCTTTACATAAGAGCAAAGCATTATGATGTAAAATGTTCATGTTTCCGTAGGCGTAAACTTTTTAAATAAAACAAAATTCTGTTTACCTGAGATACTTTGCGTAAGGTTTTGAGCGGGTGTACTTGAACCAGGCTGCGGAGTCGCCTCATCTAAGATACCAATCTCCTCATCACTCATTGTTAGACGAGTGTTCTCATCTGGGGTGACAGTGTCAGCAACAATATTTGATTTTGGGTTGACTGTCTCGTTAGCAATTATTGCTTCTGGATTTTGCAATAATGTTTCCTCGTCAATTTCAGCAGCAGTAGTAATGGTTGCAGGCTTTTGACTCACACTACTCCCTCTGTTTGGTAACTCATCTATGGGGTTAAATAAAAACTACGTTTGACACATTCGTCAATAATTACGTGTATTGTCGATCTAATGTATAGGTATGATCAAAAACTTCCAGGGATTAACAGGGCTGTTAATAAGAAAAAAATATTTGTAAAGAATTATGACGTATGGATAACACGGCACAAAGACATTTGCGTAACTTCACATTTCGCCCCCCCCCCCCCCCCCCGCAGGATAATTTTAGGCCCCTACTTTTTTAATTAATATACTGTAATGATCTTTAAAAATATATGTATCTTTTGTTTTCATTCTTAAAACATATCACTTTTCACAACATTTTTCAATTAATTGTTAATCCAAATGCGTTTTGTGGATTTACGTAGTAAAGGTAGGTAATAATAGAAGGTAAAATAATAACCACGAACGGCCTATTCAGGTTTGAAAAAAGGCCTCTACAAGAATACTCGGCTGTGGGTCGCGTATGTATTCTTGTTCCTGTTGTGTTCTTGTTGGAGAGGTATCGAAATTTTTTGAATTTTGTACAAAATTGAGTGCATTTCAACGTGATTTACAGTTTACACACAAAATTTTGGTCAATTTGATTATCTAAATTCGATATTTTAACTTTTTGAGCGAGCGTAGCGAGCGTCTCCTTTCACTCATTTGGCACGGACCTCTGTTTTTTTGTTTTTTTTTCTGTCCGGGGCCGGTATACATGTCACACCGTTTCTCCGATTGGGCTAAAGAAATTTTGCACACATGTAGGGACCATTCCTGGTGTTTGCAGACCCAATGTTTGTTTAAATCATCTGATTAGTTCAAAAATCAAAATGGCCTGTAGCTCACACCGTTTGACTTATCAACTCGAAATTTTTCACACTTTTTGAGACCGTCGTATAGTTTTATGGTTATAAATTTTATGTAATCCGTTGATTGGTTGAAATTAAAATTAATTTCTCCTGATAAGGGGAAAATCAAAATGGTCAGATAAACTTCAAATTTGGCATGGTCATTAATAATACATAATAAACTTATTTTACACGTTTTCAACCCAACCAGAAGAATGTATGTACTTATAGACGTTTTAATATTTTTGAAAGAGCTGTCATGTGTGAATGTATCGAAATGGGAAACCACGGCCACTGTAGTTGTATTTCTTCATCAGGGTTCATATATGACTATTCTTAGTTTCAATGAAATTACGAAATTCCGGTTCGTGTATTTGCACGTTTTCGTGCTCGCTCATCAACGCGTTACACTGAGCGTTTTCCTAGTATGATACTCGTTCGATCCAAATTCCTCTCTTCCCCCCCCCCCCCCCCCAGACCAGGCCACCGCACCTGCGAGGGATGTGGCATCGAAGTTACGCCAGTGTATAAAATAACAATGATAGATACCTACGTTTTTCAGATTAAATAGATTTTAATTTTTCTCAATGCAAGTAGAGGAATGAAAAATTGGTATTACATTCTTATAGGCCATTGATGTTTGTCATCAAAATTACATCAATTTCCATTATATTAATAATTTTATAATTAGTAGGTATACGTATACTTTATTTACTCACTGCAACTGAAAGCGGGTTCCACTTCCACGCACCTCTTCTTAAAAAATGCACTAAATTTCGACGCTTGTAATTGCGAAGGAATTAGAGGAACGCCCTTTTTCATCTTGCATCCAGCTTTGTGACGATTCCAGTTAGCAATATTGAGACCACTCCTATATCTGCCACAATGTTCACATTGTTCATCTTTATTTGCCACTTTAGAATACATTGTCTCCCTACAAACACTGGGCGGCCCGGGCTTCTGCCCATCTAGCGCCCAAGTGGGACGTCCCGGGCGGGAACTACTAGGGCATGCCCTGGGCCTGCCCAACGGAGCCCAACCGATCCGTTTTATCTGGCTGTAAAATTTCTAGGAATGTCCCGTCTTGGTCCCGCCCGGGAATGGCTAGGGACGGCCCGCTCGGGCGCTACGACTGTTTGAATTTGAGCTGCTCTAATGACTTATTTTTTTCATATTTATAACTTCATTTCTATAATAATTACATCTACATTTCACATGGATATATTGATTTAAGAATAAATATGTTTACAATTCCAAAGCAAAGTATTCATACCATTTTAAACGTTATTAGTAAAGTTTCTTTTATGAACTCGGCAGTCGGCCATCTTCGTGAATCAACTTGTTTCCGTTCTCCCTTCTTCATTTCAAACGCGGCGTTTGACGTTTGTTGATATTTTACTGAGTGTAAAATATGCAAAGTAAAATTTCCAACTAGGAAGGACCTTAGGTATTTATAAAATAAATAAAGTAGGTAAACAGTTTGCTTGGCGTGGTAGTCTATACATATCAGTGGTAGTAGTCAGTAGGAACATTACCTGTAGGTAGGTACCTAGTACGTACCTCCGCCTATTTTGGGAATATTTTCACCTCTACATTAACCAATAACCATCCCACATACCTACCAAGGCACCTACTGCAGTTTTAATAATGTTACTTGTTAAAGGTGAATCTACTCTGGAAGAAAATAGGCTATAAAGATATTGAACTCCAGAAACAAAGCGCATATTCGTCCTGCGAGCGAACCAAGCTGTATCGTCAAACCGAGCCGAAACATTAAGAACCGAACCGAGCAGAGTGGTAAATATTTTCATTATATTTAATTATTTAACTTTATGAAGGATTTTAGATATATACAGCAATTATTTTTGTTTATGTAGGTACCTTACAAGGCCAATAACAAACATTTTTGTTGTGATCCGAAAGTAAAAATTATGTTGCATGGAAATTACATTCTTGTCGGAGGTAGTAGATACATACATTGAATGGTGGTCCCGCTTCATTCAAATACGTAGTAAAATTTTTGGGATTGAATGTTGTCATCCAAAAAAATAAACCGCACCTTTTGAATTTCCTCTAACGCGCCGGTGGTAAGAGAGCAGCCATTCCATGCGAATGCAGACATATGCCACATAATACATATGACTGCTGAATTATTAAATGTAAATAAATCAGCATGTTTTTATATTATATTCATGGTATTTTCTTGCTGATTCCAAATATGTAATCAGTTTTGTGCTAAGTTTGAATAGTTATTTTGTTATCAGTAAAATTGTGGGACCTCATTTAAATTTAAATTTTGTGTCGAACCATGTAAATTACATAAAAAATTTAGAAGGCTGCACAATGATCCTAACTATTTTTATTTTGATGAATAAGATGCTGAACATAGCATCTTACACCCGTACACCCGTAACACGGAATGGCTGAGAGGAAATTAATTTGAGTTGCTAACTTTCACCTTACTTTTTGTAGGTTCTACAGATTCACCGTGAACTTGCCCTGCTCTTATTCTAGAGTCGATTTAATTGCCTACCTACTTCAATTAAAAAGTAAATTTACTTCTTGGCAAATTAGCGAGAATTCTGAAGATGCACAGGACTTGGGACTTCATCGAGTTAATGGATTAAATGTTACCTACCCTACAGATGTAATGATTCAGAACTCTCTGATGGTAAGCCACATTTTAGTATTTTATATGTGTAGTATTTCCTCTAACCTTACCTATAAATCACATTTATGCAATATAGAATGTTTCAAATTTTTATTGGGGTTTTAAATAAATAGTGTACCTAATGGTACTAATTTTACCTCAAGTGATTATTGTGGCAGGTCACACAACACAAAAGCGATTTTTGTATTATTCATTGCCAAGAAGTTTATCCTATCAATTTACAAATTCTTCATTGAATCTATCCTATTTTTTTAGGGATCACTCTGTGCCAAAAATTCAATTTTTAAATTTTTTGTAAAGACTGTTATTTGCAGCTATCTGCTATTGCAGTTATTTACATAAATAGTTCTTGTGTAGTAGGTAGAAACTATTTGCTAGGCAGCCTCATGCTCAAAAGAAGTTGCATCCACATAGATTGCGGATGTCAGTCCTCGACACCACAAGACCGTGTGCTAATAATTTATGGATGGAATCCAGTATCTGGCCATTAAATCGGAAAATTCTTTTGAGCATAGCATAATAATAGTGTTAAATATTGACAAAATTAGCAAGATCTTATGATAACAAGATCTTGTAAATGTTGGACTTTCATTGGTCTGACCGAATAAAAATTTACACAAAAAATAAAAAAACACTTCTAACAATACGCTGCATGATCTTGCTAAACTTTTCAAGATCTTGTATAAATCTTGTTTAGGTTAGAATCTGTACCTACAATAATAAATAATTGCAAATATCTTGCGAACATTATTAGTACTGTACAAGGTACATTACCTAAATACTTTGCAATTTTATTTTTTCAGATGAAAGAAATACGTATTCAATAGCATTCATTTTCTTGAAAAACTGAAGATGAAAAATTGTGCCAACATATCCGTGAGTGAAGTAAAATCCGAATTGTGTCTTGTCGATAAAGAGACAGCGTGCCAGACTCACTGCCAGGTAGTACCTACCTCAGAATGTTTTGATACTATGTGACGTGTGAAGGTTGAAGGACATTTAAATTATGCTTTTTAGAAACTGCACTGAGAATATAACAATATGAAAGTAATCAGTATGGTCTTTATCATAGATACACTGTTAATAATGCATAGAAAATTATTTGCGCATGATGATAACTGCAGATGTTAGGTACAAATATTTTTAGTTTGTTTATTGTCGACATATTTTGCTGCATACATATTTAAAGTTTTGTTTGTTACTTAATTGTCATGCAAATGAAGCTATACCTACCTACTACCAGATAACGTACCTACTTAATTTGCAATTTTAAGTGATGTGGTAGTATAGTCTTTTACAATAATATACGTTTATATTATATGAAACTGTTTTTTTTTTAATTTTCGTGTGTTTTCCTGCTCTTTATTATTCCTAAAATTCAATTGCAGTGAATCTCCTATGTGTAGCATTTTATTTTTTGTAATTTATCAAAACAATATAGTTAGTAAGTAGGGAATACGTGAAAAAATTATTATTGAAACGATTCAATCGTCCTGTAAGAGATTATCAAAAAATAATTGCTAATTTCAAAATCCAACAACCGATTCATATATAACCAAAAATTATGGACTTTTTATCCTTCTTCATTTTTTTATGAATAAGGTACCTAGGTAATACTTAAGTCTCGTGAAATTTTGTTCCAGTAAGTTTTTAAATATCAACGCAAATAATTACTGACATTTGTCACCCGCGAAATGTAAAAAATTAATTCATGCAAATGAAATTCAATTATAATGGGACTTTTGGCGGAAAAAACGACGTATTACAAGAATCCACTTACACTAATGTGTTACCATTGTGGATCATCTGTCAATTTTCTGTAAATTTTCATGTTAAAAGTAATCAAACTTTGTAAATTCATTCCTTGAAAACTATTCATCCCACAGCAAAAATAAAATCACATCTGTGTTCAGCAACATAATCAACTTTCATAAAATAATGGTCTATTATTCTGAAATCTGAATTTCACGAGACTTCCCCATTATGTGACAGTCAAGTTGAGGATTTCAAATGATCCCAAAATATTTCCTCCAAATAAAAATGCGTTAAAAATAAAAACAGTAGGAGGTACCTTAGGTAATGTGTCAAGTCAGTGGAACAGCTTTCAAACAATAGGGAAACATGGCGAGATAAAATAACTTCCAATAACCACTGATTAACTTTATAATATACCGGCTATTTTTTTTTATTAATATTTGACCATTTAAATGCATTTCTAATGTGTTTGAGTAGGTAGGTACCTAGTAACTACCTACTGTTCTTCTAGTTGACATAACAAATTACAACTGTTGTGAAATATTCCGTGAACTGTGAACTAATACATTGACCCTGGAAGGAAATACCTGGATTATTTTTTTCGTATGGCAACGCCCACTCTCCGAAATTGTGAAAAAATCTCGTTTCTCGTGTCACTCACGTTTGCAATTAATTATGTCTTAATAAAACGTATTTTTTCCAGGTACATTCGCATTCAAAATTAGTGCCTATATGCACGTGTCTGGATCAGAGGCACGTTTTATAGGTAGGTACTGCATTTTGAATGAGAGTGTACCTAGCAAGCTAGCACGTGACCGTTATGGAATGTGCGGAGGGGGAGGGGGCTACAGAGCGAGCAGCTGCTCCCGCGCGGGCCGCCCGGGCGGGGGCCAGGGCCGGCCTATGCCTCCCGCGCGGGCCGCCCGGGAGGGTCCAGGGACGGCCCATACCTCCCGCGCGGGCGTCATGGGACGGCCCATGGCGCCGCCCGGGCTTATTCCCAGTGGCAGGCCCCGGGAGTCTCACTCCATGCTAATCACCCATAAGACGGGAGGTCCCTGGGCAGGCCCGTACGCCCATCTGGGACGGCCTAGGACGCGCCAAGGGACCTCCCAGTGTTTGTAGGGCTTAAGATTCAAAATATTGTTAAAAAATAAATGCTAGTGGAACTTTCAAATGATATTATTCGATGGTATGAATTAGAACGAGACACAATTTCTTACGATCTGAACGCAATCACAACTTGAACTCTACAAGCTGACAAGACAACCGCTGACTTCACAAGTCACAACACGCACGCTGGTGACATGCTGACTCAGTAAAAACTTGCCAGAGCTACTAGAAACTGTCAACAGATAATGTGGTACGCTTGTTTTAAAGTTGAAATGGCGCGAAATTTCATTGTCGAATTGTCGACTCCAAAGGGCCCTTTCTCTGTGGAGTCATATATCATAAGGACCTATGTCCTTACAAACAAAACTTATTGACATTTTACCATTTTTAGATGTTGCGCGTATCCATGCTCGCTCATCAACGCGTTACACTGAGCGTTTTCCTAGTAAAATATATAAATTACTCGCCGAGGTTGATAGCGGTTTTTGCTTTTTGCAAAAGTCATTAATTTCGATGCTTGAAATTGCGACAAGTTTTTTTGTTTCTTTTATTCTTTCGTCGTAATTTAGTCTTGATGGCACAGTCTTCTAAGAAATTGGTTTATTAACCATGTTAGTATTACAATAGATATCGATATTCAAATCCTATTTCATTTAAAAATTTTCATGATCTAGTGGAGCGGTCGCTCCACTCAGCCAAGTCGTACACTCGCACACTCTCACACAACATACCGTAAAACCCCTAACTATAATGTAAAAAGGCTTAAAAAGATGTCAAGTTGTGTCCATGTACATCTGCAGGATTTGTACCGAAAGGTGTAACCCTGTGTAACTCCTCATCCTCAACCCCCCAGCACGACCCCCAGCATGAGGGTTCGGGGCTTATCCCAAAAAATGTGTCTAAATTTAAACTTAGAAGAAATTTTCTGTGTCCTGGATATAATCTATTTTAAAGTGTCAAGTTTATTGCTTTGTGTTCAAAGCAACAAAAATTCACTCAAGAAAGTAGTTTCTTCCAATTCGAACTGCAATTACCTACTTTTATGGATTTGTAAAGGAAAATAAAGCACTATGCTCATTAAAAACGTTCTCAAAGAATCAGATATGAAACGAAGAACTCACATTCCTGGAAAAATTGGACACACCAAACTTACTGTATTTATTTTTTTCACATTTGGTTTATTTTTTACGGTCTTTGTAGAGATTCAGTGGGAGGGAATGCGCCCGCTCTTGAGCGCAAAAATTAAGAGCTACTCCAGATCAGCTCTTTGGACTAGAAATGCGGAAAACATCGATATAAAATGTATAAAATGTCTTTTATAAAATGTATAAAATGTCTTTTATAAAATATAAAAGGTGAAATAATCTGTCCAGTATAGTAAAAGGAAAACGATTATGCCCTAAAGAAGAAAGTCATACACATTGGCCAATGGCCATACCAGTTTAGAGTACATAATACAATATACATACTTACAATTCAAAAAATAATTGTACCTACTACCTATAATGCATATCTTGCCGAATTCTCAGTCACCTCAGTCAGTTTTTAGTGTTTAATTCCTTTTAATGAGTGTTTAAAACATTATATCTGATTCAAGCATCAGGTATTCATTGTAAAATAACAACTGAATATGTTCATGGCTGTTAGTCAGTTTGTGATCCTCCAAATCACCAGCCGTTCCACCACCCTTAGGCCAGGTATTTTTGGGGGGTGGGTATACCCACCCCAAAAAAATCCGGGGCATTTGCCCCAAATTAACATAGGTCGGCACGCCACTGCTTTCTTGGGACTAGGAAACAAATAAAATTACTGCACAGAGGTCCCTGACGCCTATCTGCATCGGGAATGAAGAAAAAATCATACGTAGGTAACGCACAGTTTCGTGATGGGAAATGAGTAGAGTATTTTTGATGATAATAATATTATTTCCTAAGATGACAATGAACAATCTGATCTCATCTAGTATTGCCTAATACAGAGCGTCATAAAGGCGTCGGGACGCTTGTCTGCATGGGGAAACTTTGTACAAAGGTAAACATAATAATTCGTGAGGATTCAGCTCAAAATCCCTTTTAAGATTACAGCAGAGGGTGACAGTTGACCGAAACTATTCGTGATCAGCTGACACGTCATAATATCAACTCTGATTTGAATGTTGGCGGGAAGGATAATAGCAGCATGGGAAGGAAGGATGTGAGTAGTAAGTAATGTGGTTTTAGGATATGGGATATGGTTTATAGGAAATTTAATTGCTTTTTTAATTGCTTTTCTCCCCTCTTTGACTCCCCTAAGTAGCAGGTGTTAGTACCAGGTGTTTATGAGTCATGCGATACTTACCCTTATGAAATAAAGATATTATAATCCAAAATAAAGATCTTCTTATAAAAATCTTATGAGAATAAATGGTTTAAATAAAAATCTTACAAAATAAATTGTCCCATGTGGGACTTGAACCCACGCCACTTGCGTGATCAGCACAACGCTCTTACCATCTGAGCTAATGGGCCCGTATAGGTATTGCATCTTAAAAAATGATCTTGAAGTGGATGTAAAATGACAGTATGGGATAAGCGTCTCGTTCTATGGGAAATTTAGTTGCATTTAATTGCTTTGCTCCCCTCTTTTGCGTCCTCCTCCCCCTCCCTTAAGTACCAGGTGTTTGTACCAGGTGTTAATAAAATGATTATCCATGTGGGGTTACTAACTATCATCTTAATCTCATCTTAATCTTAAGTTTAAAATACATTTTTTTCTTGATATTTGTGTGGGTAGGTTTTCCTACCTCCTTTACCCATTGTATTTTGGAAAAGGATAATAAAGATTATTATTATGAAAATAAATGGTTTATTAAAAATGAAATAAAAATCTTATTTTTATGAAATAAAATAAATGGTTTTGTCATCATCTAAAAAATAAAAATCTTCTTGAAAATGAAATAAATGGTTTTGCCATCATCTTAAAAATTAAATAAAAATCTTCTTCTTATGAAAATATAATAAATAGTTTTTCCATCATCTTAAGTTTGAAATAAAATTCTTCTTCTGTTCTTCTTCTTGATAGGGGTTGAACACCTCTGATGGTGTATGAAGGATGATTGGTGTATTGGTCAAGGTGCCTGGCTGGCTAGGATATGGCCAAGCGTGCCGGGTTCCTACCCCAATGGTTCTTATTTTTTTTTTATAAAAATATGATTTTTGTGAAGGAGTTTGAAGGGAAAAATGATGATACATGAGATGAAATTAAAAAAATTAGGGAAATGATTAAACAGTAATTCCCCACAACCATTTTTATAAAGATAGAATTAGTAAAGAAACTATTATTTTTTATTTTTTATATACAAATTACACAAACTCTCTAATTATGTCTAATGTGTAACATGGGGAAAACTGTCATACTTCACAATCATTCTACGTTTTGGCTTTGATTTTCAATTGCTTTAAAATCTCTCGCTATTATGTCGACTCAGTTAAAATATTGCCCATGTGACGATCGTTTAATTGCTGTTGCACCCTCTCTTACTCCCCCCTCCCCATAATGTGCAGGTGTTTGTACCTACCCAGTGTTTAAGCATTTGAGTTCTTGTTTACTTACCTTTGGAATGATAGATAATAATTAAAATTAACAGGATATGAATAAGGGGGCCCTTATGAAAATGAACTATCATCATTTCATAGTTTTTTCAACATACTATGAATTTACTCTCAATATCAGAGAGTTTTTTGAATTTACTCTCAATATCTCATAGTTATTTGTGTTAACTCTCAAGTTAGTCAGAGTTATTCTGGTTCACTCTCAATCATTGATAGTATTTGTCATTAACTCTGAACATCTTGTGATAGTTTTTGAATATTGGCTGGTACACTCTCGCCCTTTGATAGTTTTTCTATTTTACTCTGAACATCATGTGATAGTTTTTGAGTAATGTCTGGTTAACTCTCGACCGTTGATAGTTTTGGAATAATATCTGGTTAACTCTTGGCCATTGATAGTTTTTGTATTTAACTCCGAATAGTGATAGTGATAGTGTGATAGTTTTTTAATCAACTCAGTTTAGCTCTCGGGTATTGATAGTTTTTCTATTTTCCCTGAGCATCATGTGAAAAACCCATGGTTAAAATTCCAGTAAGAGCAAGACAGAAACAGCTAGAAATGGATGTTTCCTGGTGTTTGCTATAGCACTGAAAGCGAAGCTGGGATAAGCTGGAAGTAACTTATTAACTGTCTATAACATGCAAAGTTTTGGAAAGACTCTACTTCGTTAAAATCTTTGATTTGTTTACAGTTTCTATTCTATTGAATAACAATCGATTTGTTGGAAAAATATTCGATTATTAGACAGCTTCAATTCAAAAAACTTTTGTTTAAAGGGGAAAAACTTTGATTATTGATAGTTTCGATCGAAAACACGTCGGTCTTTGTGCAATTCTTCGTTTTGTATGGATTAAAGTTCGATTATGGGATTGAATCTATGCTAACATCCTTGATTATTAACCAGTTCCTATTGAATAGCAATCGGTTTTTTGGAAAATATTTGAATAATAGATAGTTTCTATTGAGAAAACACCGATTATTTGGAAAAAATCTTCACTACACTTTAGACAGTTTGTGTGAAATATCGCAAATTGTGGAGCAAGGGAAAAAGATTTTGCAGTACCGTCTTTGAATTCTAAAACTACACGAAAAACTAAGTATTATTCCAGAAATCCAGGCCTCAAATCCAAAAATTGTACGAGTGTGCTACATTTTGATTTCTATGTGAATTCCGCAGCGCCCCCAGTACTCGGTAGATCCACTTGATCTTAGATGTATGTAAATTTGAAAAACTCGCCCCAATCTCTCAATTTGGCTTAATTACGTCGCAAATGGAAGATTTATATCGATAATGGCGTGGACAACAGCTTTTTCTCTTCGTAACATGCCAAAAATTTAAGTTTTAACGTAATTTTCGTAGCTATTTAAAAAACGACTTTTCGAGGTGAGAAATATTTATATTTTTGATCCCATCCCTTAACACAAGGCACCTGTCATATTCTCCACATTATTTTGCATCTTTTGAGTTCCCACTCGAAAATTTTGGATTGTTTTTTAACTCAATTTTCTAATAAAATCGTCGAAAAACCCGGAAAAGTCCATTTTTCCCCCATTTTCACGACTACATATTGCTTATTATCAATTATTACCCATTAATCAGGCTTAAAAAGGCATGATTTTGCTCACTTTGCCGTCTATGCAATGGGTTTTGAAATATCGCGTTTGAAATATCCCGCGACTTTCCCACCTATCAGGAGGGGACAACCTCGCCCTGACAATGCAGAGTCAATCAGGCGAACTAATTCAGTGCTAACGGATGTCTTTCGGAATCCCCCCTTCTCCTGCCCATTCATTTTCTGAGAAAATAGATTTGGTTACAGGATATGAACAACAATACTGGTTGAAGTCTAACACCCCCCCTCAAGTACAAATGTTCATTTAATTAATATTTGCCAAAACAGAGAAAAATTATTCAAGCTTGCAGCACAGTGATTTTTCTCCAGTTTGGTCAAATTTAAAAAAAAAAAAAAAAAATCAAACTGGAATTGTATTTGATTTAAATTTCGTGAAATAATACGACAATTATTAAATCATGACGACAAAAACACATTTTAAGGTGGATCTTACCGTTCAATGTGAGTTGAAATTAGTATTGATATCAGTTTATATGCACTTAGACTGAAAAATAAAATTAATGAAAAAAATCTAGTTTGACAATTTTCCGGGAAATCTTTGGAAAATCGATTTTTAAAATACAGATAGTAATACACATGCAACTTTGTAACTATATTATAGAATTCGCTACGATTTTGTTGTTAGTATCTGTATACTGTCTACTTTGTTGAGGGTTGGTTTGTAACACCCTTTTATGTTCCCAAAAAATAAAAAATAAATGTTTTTTGTCCCCCTAAATCACACATACATGATTGTCATTTTCTGTTGCCTACATATTAAAGAAGGGTATTTAAAATATATTGCAAACTAGTTCATTACACGCGTCAAACCATCTTGAATCCAATGCCGAAAGTTTGACATTGATTGGACTTATATTAACGTCACCCTGTGTGTTTATGTGATGCTACTTATTTTGTTGTTTCTCTGGAAAAGTTGTGCGATGTCTTGGGCCGGCTAGTCGCGCCACTAGCGGTGTGTATCTCACGTTCTGACACCCGCATGCCTGCGCGGGGGAGGGGGGTAGTCTGTTAGGTCTTGGCGAGGGTCTTGGTCGGTCTTCGTCGGCCTTTGTCTGGTCAGGTAGCGAGCATAAACTGTTTATGGCTGGGGGGATGTATTGGTTTACATTTCGCGGTAGCTGAATCTGATGAATGACTGACTTGCTCACGCGGCAAAGTGTGATTGGACTGTGTTGTACAAAACTAATTTTCTAATTAGTAGACAAGGAATGTCAATAATAATAATAATAATATAAGGATTAAAGTATAAGGACACATGTTTTGTAAGTCTACAAACTTTTGTGGACATAATTATTTTTATTCTTCTTTTGAAAGAAATCAAGATTACCGTTTTATACTGTACAAGAGTAAGACATAATGTATGACATAAGACTGAACACGCGGCACGGTTTGATCATTGTTCATTGGGTTTGATTTGATATTCACGCGGATTCGATGTTACGTCTCCCACCCACGCCCCCCGCGCCCCCTGCCAGGGAATAAAGTAGGATTGATTTGGTATCATCAGTCAAATTGCAATTGATTGAGTTTGATTACATAATTCCAAAAATGTTCAACGCAATGACGAGAAAATTGACTTACGGCCTTCTACCTCTGAACTACAGATTTGTACCCATGTACCAATAATACAATTTCAATCTGTTACCATGGCGAAGACATTGTTGCCACGGCAGTATAGCTAAGACCATCGCTGAGTTCAAAGGTACACTTAGTAAAGAAATACCTATCAGCCAAAAGTAAAAACGGCATCTGAACGAAGCGGATTGGCTGCTGGTCATTTTCTTTGACAATCAGTCCTTGTTATTATCAATGAAATCAGAGCTAACCTATACAGGCCTATACTACTAGAGTTAGATTCTTACCTCTATGGTTGACGAGTTAGCACATACTTCATTGGATGATCCATCAATTGAAAATCAAATGAAAATTTCCTGTTATAACTTTCGATTGCTTTGAAACTCATAGTCAAAAACTACTTGTCAGGGGCATTTGAGAGAACTGGGCATTTGAATGTAAAATTATGCACGTTCTTATACACCATCGAAATATTATCAACTTGCACTAGGCGGGAACAACGGAGCGTAAAGTCGGATGTTTTTTTTGTCTGGGGTTTAACGTCGCACTGTTCTGAAGCGAGGCTAATGGCGACGGATTAATGATTATGATGATGATTGGGAGATGTTGGTGAAGATTAGGTAAGGATGGAAGGTGGGAAGGAGGCGGTCGTGGCCTATTAGTAGGGTACCTTCCCAGCATTTGCCTGTCGACTGAGAGAATACCACGAAAAAAAAACAGTCAGGAAGTCGGATGCATTGGGCAATAGATTACTGGGCATTTTACCTATTAGCTGATTTGTTTGTGATATTTTGTTATTTATTACGTTATATTTATGATTCATGTGACAATTTTTCTACTTTCAATTTATGTTGAAGACAAATTACTTTTGAAAAATAAGAAACTTGGAGGTAGGCATCTAAAAGAGTGATCACTGTTTCGCGAGTTCACTTTTCGGGCTAGGGATTCGTTTTACCAAATCAGTATTTTGTCTGACATTTCTTATTATTTGGAATCGTGGAAAACAGTATAAAACATTTCGGCATTGGGACAGTTATATTGCAATGATATTATCACTATTATAGGCTTATAATGCGTAGTATATTTTATGTGTAATTATATTGTTATTTGTAATTGTGAACGAGCTGTAGTCGTTTGTAATGTACAACGATTATTGATAAGCCAGTCGTAACAATGTTTGTACCGTTAAGTAATTTTCATTGCCCTATAAAGGGGCGATTGCAAATAAAAACATCGAATTATTGAGTCAGCGCATAGCTGAAATATTAATATTTTGCCGTGTTGATAATACATTTTCGAATAAAAGCGTATTTCTTTTATTGGAAACATTGTGTTAATTTCTTCTTTCATGTGGCCAGATTACTTAGGTACTTTTTTCCTCGATAAAACTCGGTAGAATCAATTAGTTTGGGTAACTGAACTAATTGTGTCAATAATTGATACAAAGGTTTCTATGTAAATTTGATATTTGATATTTTTTTTTTTTTTTTTTTTGATATTTTTTTTTTTTTATTAGGCATCTTACAGTTGTTTATGCACGGTGGTAAGGAATCCTACTACATGCTAATGTGCACTACATAATGGCACTTTGTTAATTATATTACAGTCGACATAATAATAATTCTTGGTAATGATAATTTCTTAATGACTAACAATTCCATATCCAAGAATAGAATATGACAGTAATAATAAAAGTATTAATAATTCAGTAAAACATTTGACAGAGCAACAATAAACCTATGTGGATATGCCACTCTATACAACAGTCTAGAATTCAGTTCATGAATACTTTCCATAATCAAGAGTCAAAGAACAGGAACATACATCTTAATAAGTTATAATAATAATATAATAGTTATAATAATAATACCTTAATACCTACAAGTCATTTCAGCAAGTCAATAGTCAGGTCAATAAAAATTATAATAATATAAATTAATATCGCATTAATAAATCAATTCAGCAATCATCAGCAATATCATCAAGTAACATTTCTTATGTACGCAATAAATTTAAATTTAACTATTTACAATAATTTTACCATCATTCATACACAGATTAATACACAGATTTTCTACATTCATTCATCAGTCTCTTCAGGAGGGCCGACCAGCATTCTGTGTATGGTGGCTCGGAATTCCTTGGTGGTCAGCCCTTTCGGAATCAGGCCGCAGTCCAGTTTGTTCCAGTCCCGAGCGGTGCGGGGAATGAAGGAATATTTACCGCAGTCTTTCTTCGTTCCCGGCTCGTGTAGGAGGCCACCTGTACCAGCTCTGCCCTCGTACCGTCGCGGGATGACCTGGCTGTTGATTTCCTGCCATCCCTGTACTCCCTCTCTTGCTCGGTACAGGTTACACAGGCGAGATTCAGTTCTTCTGAGCTCCAGCGAGTCCCATCCAAGCTCCTCCATCATATCGCTGGGGCTCTCCCACACCTTGCAGATCTCACCTTTCAAGTTCCTTTCTGTCCTCCATTTCCTTGTCCTACCGGTCACTCTCCTGGCTGCTATTCTCTGTGTTTTTTCTAGCGCCCTCTTCTCACCCTCCTTATGGGGATCCCAGACCGCTCCTCCATATTCCAGCAAGGGCCTGATGAGTGTTTTGTAGGCTTGGTTCTTTGTTTCAGATGATGTTCCGTGCAGGTTCCTCATGACGAAATTTGTGCATTTGATTCCTTTCGCAGAGACTCTACCGACTTGCTCTTTCCACTCCAATTTTCTATCTAGCCATACTCCCAGATATTTATAACCCTCGCTGCATGTAAGGGTATGGTTGCTTATCTCGTAATGAACTATTCTAACTTCTCGCTTTCTGGAGAAGGTAACAACTTCACATTTTTCTAGGTTTAGGCACATTTTATTCGCTGTCATCCAGTGTTGAATGACATGCAAGTCGTCCTGCAGCTGCTTTACACTGTCATCCCCTTTGATGTTTGCGTAGACCACGCAGTCATCTGCAAAGAGCCGACCTTTCGATTTTATGTTCTTTGTCAGGTCGTTGATATATATCAGGAAGAGTTGCGGCCCGACTACGCTGCCTTGTGGAACCCCCGAGGTGACGCTCGCACTTTCTGAGAGTTGGTCAGCTATCTTGACCCTTTGGGTTCGTCCCGTGAGGAAATCCTGCACCGTTCTCACCACCGCTTCGTCCTCAATGAGCGCAGCAAGCTTGGCAACGAGTATTCCATGGTCGACCTTATCGAATGCCTTTCGCATATCAAGAAAAATGGCATCAACCTCTTCATCAGCTTCAAGGGAGTTGGATAGATCTTGGACTAATCCTGTCAGTTGGGTCTCGCAAGAGTGCCCAGCCCTGAAACCGTGCTGTATGTTGGTAATTACCTCTTCAGCGTTCAACACTTGCCAGATATACCTCACCAGGAGTTTCTCAAAAACTTTGCAGACTGCTGAGGTGAGGCTTATCGGTCGATAGTTGGTGAGCCGACATTTCTCGCCACCCTTGAAGACCGGAATTACGATGGCCTCTTTCCAGAGAAGGGGTACCCTTCCGTCTCTCAGTATGCGCTTGAATAAGTATTCCAGGTAGATGGCAATGTCCAGGTCGCAGATTTTCAGCAGTGTGTTCGTTAGTCCGTCGCCTCCAGGCGCTTTACCGTTCTTTAGCTTCCTGATAACGTGTAGGATTCCCGTGGAATGCACTGCCATCGGAAACGATCCTCTTCTGGAACAGCACAGCGCTGGGGTCGCAGATGGAGCTGAAGATGACGTGTTAAAGACCTTGGCGTAAAATGAATTTAGAGCGTTTGCCTTGTCCTTGCTGGAAGCTATCTCATTTCCATCGGTGCCAATTAACGTGGGAATAACTCGGTCTCCTCCCTTCTGCTGTCGGATGTGCTTGTACAGTCTGGCCCAGCCCCCTCCATCATCTTCCTTGCTGAACATACTCCTCATGTAAAGATCCTTTGCCTTGGACTTGGCCCTGTTGAGCTCAGCTGTGGTCGAATACAGTTTTGCCCTCTGCGATCTGTTTCGTCTGCTTACGTTGAAAAGGACCCTGGCTTTCCTCTTCAGCTTCTTAATACTGGTGTTATAGTAGGGAGAGTCTTGGTTCGCCTTCACTCTCTTCTGCGGGATGTGCTTCTTCATCGCTGCGGACACTATGCATAGCATAGACTCCCACATCGAATCAATGCTTGAGTGGTCAGCTAGGGCCCATGTCTGAAAGCTCGTCCAGAGCTCTTCCCTCAGACCCCTTATGTCAGCCTTCTTGTAGCACCACAGTGTAGCTTCTTCCTCTGTACTCTTCTGGAGTTTGTTCGCCGTTAGGATGTCCACTACCACTGCTCTATGGTCACTGAGCTCCAGGTCCAGGACCTCACTCCTACAGATAAGGTTGTGGGGCTTCACCAGGACCACGTCTAGAAGGTTGCTTCTGTCGGCTGTGATGGCTCTCGTACCCTCCGAGACAGCTTGTTCGTATCCCAAGTTCATGATCCTGGACACCATTTCTTGCTTGCCCGAGCCTGCGCCAGTTGTAACTCCCGGGATCCATTTCACATTTGGGAGATTCAGGTCTCCGGCAATGATGCTCCGGTGTCGCGCTCCAAAACAACTTAGTTTCGTCTCGAGCTGTCGAAGGAATTCAGTGGCACCTTCCCCACTTCTGTACACCCCGATGATGTCGGTGACTTCACCTGTGGGGCGGGTGGCTCGTACACAGAGAATCTCCATTTCCTCGTCGGCCCACATTATCTTTCCAGCCTCGTCGGATGATGTGCCTATGAGTACACCTCCCCCATGTCGATCTCTGTCCCTCCTGTGGACGGCAAAGCCCGGCACACTGACCTCACTGTCTTTTATGTCAGCACACAGCCATGTTTCGACTACAACAAACACATTGGGGCTGCATGCCTCGACAATTGTTCTAAGCTTGTCGATTTTGTGGACAAGACTTCTTGCGTTGACAAGCAGGATGCGCAGTATGTGAGATGCAGATTTCGATGCTGGAGGGCAAACATATAGCACGTTCCCCATGTCCTTCATTCCCTCGTCCTCCACCAGTTTCCCGGGGAACTTGGTCTGTGGGTAAGCTGTTTGAAGCAAGTCAGCCAGTGGTGAACGCCTGCTTTGTTTAACTTAGAACGGTCCTGGCACCACATTTTTTCCTCCATAGAGAGGCCAGGGTCGAGGAATGAATGTCCCCTACTTCCTGACTCATCCCTGATTATGAAGTTGGAAATATTACACGCTTCTCTACCTAGGTCAGCCCGAGGGGGAAGCCCACTGGTGCATATTACGGCACCTCTGAATTTGTCTTCTACCATCCTTAAAAGATTGCGGTAATCATTGGCCAGGTTGGCTTCATCTATTCCTGCCAGTAGGTCATGTGTTCCTACCTGTAGGAATACATTGTCATACGTCTGCCTGGGATCCAGTCCATTCAAGTGGGCCGTGATTTCACTGGTACGGATCCCGGGAAGGATCCAGGCTTCGTCTTCTTTCCATTGGTAAAAGTTATGTGTGTTGGAAATCGTATCATCCGAGATAATTATACTACGTTTCCTGTTGAGGATAGGCTTTGGAGTTGGTACTGGTGGGGCCGGGGGACCATACGGAGGGAATGGATTGGTATTGGAGGATGCTACTGGCTGTTGTGAGTGTAGCTGTGGTACTTGTGAAGGACTGGTTTGCGCCTGCTGAATAATCGGCATCCTGGGGCCCCAGGGGGGCGTTAGTGAGGTGAGAAGGTCCTCTTGTTGGTGGTGGTGATTTTTTACCAGCGTGGGCCACATTTGTCTTGCCGCACTTGTCAGCTGATGAATTGCTTGTGGCTGAGGGATGATGTTCCTAGATGGTATGAAGGTCCTTGTTTGTATAGGGGCTTCACCAGGGCGGGGTCCCTTTTGAGTTGACCGCTTCTTTCTCCCGGGCTTGATCAACTGCGCTGTTCCACTATGCTGAGGTTGGAAGAGTGGTGACGTTCTCAGTGTCGTCTGCTGCTGCGTTGACTTGGGCTTCGGTGAACCTGGTGGTTGCTCCAGTGGTAAAGGCAGTGTTGTATGCTGAAGGGGCTCGGGCAGGGGTGATGTTGTCGGCTGCCGCTGCTCAACTTCGGTGTTGCTTGCTAAGGAGTTGCCTACTTGAGAGGATCTGGCTGTCGGGATGTTGGTGACTTCCCCCACTGGGACGTTCTGCAGCTGCTCCTGTCCCTGCTCCCTGTCCTCACCAGGGGGACGTGTTGGTGGAACCTGCATCTCTGATTGTAGCTGCGCAGCATGAATCGAGGGTTGTGGTAACGGCATCGACTGCTCAAGTATCCTACGCAGGAGTGACTGATGGGTAGGGACTGGGACTGGCTGCAGCAAGGGCATTGGCTGCGGCTGTGAAGACTGTGTAGCGAGGGGTCTGGTCGATGTATTTGTCTTCCTGTTCTTCCCTGCTGTCCAGTTGGTGCTCCTGCTTGTCTGCAGACCCAGTCCGGCTTCCATGCTGTAGACTTGTATGTTTATGTCCTCGTCTGCAAAAACCTCTTCGATTGTGCTTTTCACCAGCGGCCAGCCCATTCTGTCAAGCCCACATCCTATTAATGGTATGGCCAGTTTTCTGATGGATTTCTTCACGCACGTCTTTCTCAGGTTTTTTATTGCGTTAACAAAGTCGAAGAGATATGGTTTCTGATAGTATCGTGGTTTGGTGATCATATGGAGGATCGTCCTATTCTCAACCACTTGCACTGCTACCTCCCCCACAGTCTTCCGTTGTGTCCGCAGGGCATCAGTGCCTCCATATTTGGTTTTAATTACCGCAGCAATACCCTCCGACATCTTAAAATCCGCCGATACACAGTGGGCCAGAGCGTAATCCTCATCTGAATCGAAAAGATTTCCAGCTATTTCCTCCAAATTCAGTTTACGCTTAGGGTCTGACTGCTTTATTGCATTGATGATTTTCGGGGTTGGTGATGCTATGTTCTTATGGGAAGGGGGTGTTGCAGTATCTTTAGGAGTATGTGATGTTACTTGTGATGTATGTGGTGTTGCAGTATCTTTAGGAGTATGTGATGTTACTTTGATATCACTGGTGGTAGCGGTGAAGTGAACCAGAGCGTTACGTAGGTCCCTTACTTCCATGGCTAGGGCTTGGAGGGTGCTCTTTGTACGCTCTTGTTCCTGACTGTTATTTTGGAGGATTCCTTCAAACTTTGATAAAGAACTCATCCACATACCTGAGGCGCCAGTTTCTGTTTTCTTATCACGATGGAGAACACTACATGGTTTACACCACCACTGCGATTCTCTTATAGAGCTCAGCACGGCATACTGTTTGTCTGTGATGTTAATGCAGATTGAGTGAGCCCACTTGTTACAATAACCATCACAGCCTACTGCTTTATCGGATTCATTGACTTCTGTTTTACAAACAAGGCAATATGTAGACTGAGCGGAATTTGTATCTACATCCTTGGAAACTACTGTAGGTGCGCCTATTGCATCAGTATTGATCTGTTCTGCAGTACTCTTCAGTGTCCTCCTAACAGCACCTCTACCATTCCCATTCCTAGGGTCTATGGTGTTTAGTTGTGGCTTGTTACCAACTATTTCTACTACTGGTTCTTCATTGGTCTTAGCTTCATTGTGATCGGCGTGTTTAACCCCACTTTCACTTTCCGTCACACGAGATTCTAAACAGTCATTCGTACTCTGCTGTGTGTTATCTAATTCTACATTAGAATACATTTTAGTAAGAAGTAGGTACTTACAATGTAGTACACCTCAGAATTTACAACTTAATTATGAAAGAACCTAGTAAAACTTGCTGGAGTGACAGGAGTCCAGTGTCAAGCCCAGTCATCTCTGGGCAGTCATTGGCTCCTCTCTTTTGTTCGGAAGATCCGATGATTGTTGTAAGACATGAATTATATGAATTGCAATTAATTTAGCACCTTTGGTGTAATTATTGCAAGATAAAGCATTCAAGTTGAATTCGGTACATGAGGAGCAGAATGCCGGTAGTCAATTAGGACTAAATAATTATTCAGCTCAAAAGCACTTCATCCCTCATTCATTGAACAATATTTGTAATGGTGTTGAATACGTTGTACCTCAATAAAACTAAATTTGTTAACATCAGTCAAACAAAAGGCAATGGTTAGATCTTGATTGCATCATTCCAGAAGGGTGCAAGGACGAGACAATTGAGAAAATTGACTTCCGGCCTTCTACCTCTGAGTTACAGAAATATGAACAAATATGTATTATAATGTGCCTCTGCATCCAGAGTTGAATCATTGTCCGGGCTCTTCCGAGATTCTTGAAATGTGAGATCACAGCTGCATGTTTGGGTTTACTGTCAACTACCTGCCTGTTTACGACCTGCCAGACCAGCCGTGACTGTTTATGAGTTTGTGAGACCGAGAGACAGAGATAGATACATCTCCCTCTCTCTCTCGCACTCACACAAAGAATGTTACAACCGGAGAAATAGGTTTGCTTATAAAAGCAATACATCCGTGCTCAACGAGCTCTCTGAGAGCACTGCGCTGATGGCGGTAGAACTTGGCATCATATAGGTAAAATCCGCCTTAAGTATAGGATTCTTAATATTTTTGCCTTCCTGGCTGCCAGGAATGGAATGTTGATGCAGAATAAAGGTCACTGTGTTGAGAGGGGGCCGCTACTACCTGCTCAGTCCATCCTTGTCTCTCTATTGTTCTTCTCCCTCACCGAGGGAGGTTTGGGTAGAGGGGTCTTGAATGTCTGCACTGCAACCCTACCCTCTCTTTCACTCGACTTTTAGCTTGGTCAGAAGCAACAACTCACAGAATTCATAGCCGTTGCAATGTGTTAGTAAAGATAATTGGATTGTTAATAATAAGTCAACACTTATTTTAATTGTCTTTTTAAAGAAAATTAATACAATGTTTAATCCAGTGATAAGTTAATAACATTTAATTCATTATTATAAACTGTGTCCTCTATCGCAACGTGTCCGTCTTCTAATGTAATTGCTGTTTGTCTTTACAGAAGAAGTTAAACTGTGTCCTCAATCGCAACGTGTCCGTCTTCTAATGTAATTGCTGTTTGTCTTTACAGAAGAAGTTAAACTGTGTCCTCAATCGCAACGTGTCCGTCTTCTATGTTATTGTGTTTGTATTTACAGAAGGAGTTAAACTGTGTCCTCTATCGCACGTGTCCGTCTTCTAATGTGAAGTGTTTGTCTTTACAGAAGAAGTTAAACGGTGTCCTCAATCGCAACGTGTCCGTATTCTATGTTATTGTGTTTGTATTTACAGAAGGAGTTAAACTGTGTCCTCTATCGCACGTGTCCGTCTTCTAATGTGAAGTGTTTGTCTTTATAGAAGAAGTTAAACGGTGTCCTCAATCGCAACGTGTCCGTCTTCTTTGTGATTGTGTTTGTATTTACAGAAGGAGTTAAACTGTGTCCTCTATCGCACGTGTCCGTCTTCTAATGTGAAGTGTTTGTCTTTACAGAAGAAGTTAAACGGTGTCCTCTATCGCACGTGTCCGTCTTCTATGTTATTGTATTTGTCTTTACAGAAGGAGTTAAACGGTGTCCTCAATCGCAACGTGTCCGTCTTCTTTGTGATTGTGTTTGTCTTTACAGAAGGAGTTTAACTGTATCCTCTATCGCACGTGTCCGTCTTCTCTGTGATTGCTGTTTGTCTTTACAGAAGAAGTTAAACGGTGTCCTCTATCGCACGTGTCCGTCTTCTATGTTACCTATTGTATTTGTCTTTATAGAAGAAGTTAAACGGTGTCCTCTATCGCAACGTGTCCGTCTTCTATGTGATTGTGCTTGTCTTAACAGAAGGAGTTAAACGGTGTCCTCTATCACAACGTGTCCGTCTTCTATGTGATTGTGTGTCCGTCTAGTTAACTCATTACTGTGAATCTTTCATGACTGTTTTTTGTAATTAATTCATTAGAGTAAATTTGACCTCCAATAGGTAGTTGGGATAGATACTGGCTTTGTCAGAATATTTTTAAAGTGAATGCCACAGATTAGGATTTCTGAAATACTCTCAAGCCAACTGTGAGTAATTTAATTATTGTACAGAGTAAATGGTCATAGTTAATCACCCAGAGTAAATAGTCATAGTAATTAATCCATAGTAAAAGTCTCAAATAACTCTCACTTATGTTTAAGAGATTTGACAGAGTTAACCCAGAGTAAAATGGTCATAGTTAATCACCCAGAGTAAAATGGTCATAGTTAATCATGCAGAGTAAATAGTCATAGTAATTCATCCATAGTAAAAGTCTAAAAAAACTCTCAGTCTTACTGAGAGTTTTTTTTTGATAGTTTTTTGATAGTTATTTTTCATAAGGGGGTTATATTGAAAATATCTTCGTCTTATTGTTTGAGACTGATAATTTAAAAAATCGATTGCGTTTTCATAGGTTGCATGTGATGTCATCTCATTGTTGCCGTCGCCATCTTAATGGCACGCAGAATAGCTGTGATTCTCTGCTTTTGACGATATTTTATAGTTAATAAGTACCTGGGAAATTGTATAGGTATCTTTAGTACGAAGAGAAATCACTCACATTACAAAAATACATCGGTTTGCCTCAATAAAGTTATAAATCTGACACGTCAACGTGGCAACATAATGGGTGGACAATTCCATGATTTAGCATTGCTGATATAAAACAAAAGAAGTTCGTGCAAGCTATGAATAGAATTAGTTGTTACATGTCTCGCTAGTCTTGCAGGTACCTACTTGGGGATTCTTGCCACCTTTTAGCATAGAGTTATTGGACTACACGCTTTTAACATGGATAGAAAGTTATTATTGTATAGTATTCCCGTCGTATACTTGTTCAGCGGACTGATAATAATAATAATTTAAAGCGTAAACACCTCTCTTGGTGTACGATGCAAATTTGTATGTATTGGATTAAGTACCTTATGGCAGACATACGGTTCCCAGATTCGATTCCACCGAACATACTTATGTATGTTCCAACTTTATATTTCATAGTAGTATAGTACATTGTCTGTGAAGGAGTGGAAAAGGGTGAACATTTTTAATTTATTTTTTCTACCAACATCTTATTGAGTTGACGCTTATTGAATTGAGAGTTATAATTAAATGTTGTTTAATGCCGCTCATCGACGAGGTTATCAGCACAAAATTAATTAAAATGATAATTGTTAATGAACGTTTGATAAAGAGCCATCTTTCTTCTTGGTGTAAATAAAGATTTGTGAGGATTATGTACATTATCGTTATTGTCCATGGCTTTCGGAAACAGACTTTTATTATTTTTGAATCTTTTTTAAATTAGAAATGCATAAGGTACTTTAGCTTTAACGTCATTGTATTCCGATTTACATAAAATTTTAATGGCTTATTGATAATCACAATCCCTAGAAAAATTATACATCCTCGTATCTAGTTTCTGAGATCAATTGAGTTTTCTCCCCCATATTTGATCTTATGGCAGGCAAGTAAAATCGTGTCATTTTTAGGCTTTTCGAAAAAACAAGAAACACGACTGCACTCTGGTGGCTATTGTGGTACTAGGTAAATGGCGGCTTTCAAGGGTGCATTTGCATAAATATAAATATAAATATTTGCTATAGTTGTTTCTTATGGCTAAAAAAGTAAATTATAACTACATTTCAATTTCGATTCTTTCTCCTGAGTTTGAGTTGTGTGAAAAACTGCCATGAAAAACTGCACTATGGAAACACGAAATGTAAAATCAAAATAAATTAATATGTAGAATGACAGTAGCCATCTAGCCAGAAGTGGTTCCATCACGTATTGCTTATTATGAATTATGGAGATTTAATTTTGATATGCCAAGCTTTGAACAAAACAAAAAAATCTTTTCTTGGTAGACATAGACTGTCAGGAAAAAATCTATAACAATGTCAACGTGTGCTTTTTTCTAAGTTAGAAACCAAATTCGAAGTTATTTTCCTATACCTCTAAGTTAAAGTTTTGTTCATTCTCTGATGACACAAAATTAACAACTCATAGTATTGTTGAATTAATTTTTTAATTGTAATTTCAAAAATATTTATTCACATTTTTGTGAAGAAGATGAAGGACAGAAGTGATTAAAAATTTAAAACAAATTCCCCGAATCACATTATTATTGAGAAACTGGTTCAGAATAAAAACTTGTAATTCATAGATCATATACCCACAAAAATTACACTACTAATTACAAATGTGTCATGTTTTTTGCATAATTTACATACATGGCAAACTTCATATAGTGTCCTATCATGACCAAAGTCCCATAGAAGTTCAGATGAAGTATCTTTGTTTATCTCATCTCCAATATCTTCCTCCTTTCATTGACTTGCCCTTACTCGCCATATTGCTGCTTCTTCTTGTCAGAAATTGTGATTTTACACCATATTCCTTATCGTATCTCCTCTGTCCATTTTTCTCTTAATAGGTAGGTCATCAGCTAAATGATTTTATCATTTGATTGATATCATTAGGTAATAATTTAAACTCCCCCATTTTATGCGCTGAATTGTCTTTCACCCTTACGATTTGTCTGCGTCTATTGACTCTCAATGGGGGGTGCACACAGTTATTAACTTGTTGCAGTCTTTTCTTCGATGGGAATATTTTCATATTTCGTGTGGCCTATAATAATGTTAGCAATTTATCCTACTCCATCAAATGTTTGGAAAGGTGCTTTAAATATAAAAAAGGTATGCAGTGATTAAAAAAAAATTACATACCCTTTCTTCATAAAGAAATCTTTCGCATAATTGTTTGTTTATCACAAACGATAATATCGTTTTATTTACAGTAAGTTAAAACTTGTATACAGTCGTTCATCTAGAAATAAACCATACTTCTAAGGATAACATAGATACGTCTTCGTACAGGAGGTCACATTAATCTTATAAGTATATGGGATGTTCCCAGAACGCAACGAATTTTTTTGATCGTCTTTTTTCCTAACATGGATTTCCTGAAATGGCCTTGACATACTCTTCAAAATTAATTGTTACTGTGCCAGTGATCCGACAATGATTGGTAGTACTTAGCTCATCTCTTAATTTAATTAAAGCCTGCGAGATATGGTTGGCAGAGACACATTTATTTTTTATTTTCAAATGATATATTTCATTTTATAATATTTTTATGATGGTTAAGGAGATGAAGGATTTTATTTGTTTTAACAGAAACAGATATTTCAATAATCGTTTATGTATTAAGGAAATACTGCAGAAAATGCCTGTTTACAAAATTTATAAATTAATAAAAATGTGAAAAAACTTGAATAACAGTTATAAAAATGTGCAATGGTGTCTCATACTCGTTGGTCATTGTTCTCACTTGTCCGCATTTCTTATCAAAATAATTTTATGATTTACTAATTTAGCGTTTACAAATTTAAATTTGTTTTACAAAAGTACTAAGTGGTTCGTTCAAGTTTCAAACAGCTATTATTCGTGGATATTTCCGAAATTTTAATTTATCTTTTGAAGCTATTAAAATATATATTTATTTTTGAAGCGAGTGGTTTTTAAATAGACAGTTTTGATTTTGTGTTACAACTTTATAAAATTCTTACCACGGAGCCCGACTGTGTTCTGGCCCCTACAACGGAGCCTCCATTTCCAGGACCCTCTTGACAGCATCCGCATCCAGATCGCAAATCCCGCTTTCCATGATTCCTTCCATCACGGCAGGATCGTCCAGAGCATTCTCCAGATGCATGACGACAATTTCCTCCATTTCCAGAGATTCTTCTCTCCTTTCCTCCTCCAGCATCGCAGGGGCCGCCACTCCCGGTGCTTCCGCCGCCTCCGCTGCTTCCTCTGCCGCTTTCCTGGCAACCGTTGCCGCCCCCCTACAAAAGCTCGGTCACCACCAGAGATTCCAATACCGCCTGCGCCGTGCCCAAGCCGGATTCCGGACTGCTTGACGAGCCTCAATCCTGTTGACCTTCTCCATGTTCTGCGTGTAGTACTGTTCCTGACCCAATTCCCTCAGAGACATGGCTCCGACGCCTGCATGGACTTTTCACCGCCACTTCCGCCTCCTACAGCGCTATCTCCACCATCGCCCCCCCAAGTAACACAAGATTTTGCTAAATCCATGGGCCATGAGTGGCTAACTGCTGGCCAGCCATGTGTGGCTAGCCGTTCATGGGCCATGCATGGGCCATGAGAGTTTCGCCATCACAATTAAAATCTCATGGCTAGCCACTAGTGGGCCATGAGTGTCTTGCCTTCAATAAGCCATGCATGGCTAGCCACTAGTGTGCCGTGAGTGGGCCATGACTGTGCAGCGTAGTGATGGAAATTCCATGGCTAGCCACTAGTGGGCCATGAGTGTCTTGCCTTCAATAAGCCATGCATGGCTAGCCACTAGTGTGCCGTGAGTGGGCCATGACTGTGCAGCGTAGTGATGGAAAACTCATGGCTAGCCACTAGTGGGCCATGAGTGTCTTGCCTTCAATAAGCCATGCATGGCTAGCCACTAGTGTGCCGTGAGTGGGCCATGACTGTGCAGCGTAGTGATGGAAATCCCATGGCTAGCCACTAGTGGGCCATGAGTGTCTTGCCTTCAATAAGCCATGCATGGCTAGCCACTAGTGTGCCGTGAGTGGGCCATGACTGTGCAGCGTAGTGATGGAAAACTCATGGCTAGCCACTAGTGGGCCATGAGTGTCTTGCCTTCAATAAGCCATGCATGGCAAACCACTAGTGTGCCGTAAGTGGGCCATGACTGTGCAGCGTAGTGATGGAAATCCCATGGCTAGCCACTAGTGGGCCATGAGTGTCTTGCCTTCAATAAGCCATGCATGGCTAGCCACTAGTGTGCCGTGAGTGGGCCATGACTGTGCAGCGTAGTGATGGAAAACTCATGGCTAGCCACTAGTGGGCCATGAGTGTCTTGTCTTCAATAAGCCATGTATGGCTAGCCACTAGTGTGCCATGAGTGGGCCATGACTGTGCAGCGTAGTGATGGAAAACTTATGGCTAGCTACTAGTGGGCCATGAGTGGGCCATGATTGTGCAAAAAACCGTTACACAAGTCGTCCCGAGGATTCGGCGCCAAATTTTAAGTTTGAATTTACCTATGTACAATTAACTTTTACTGATCTGAGATTATTCTTTGAAAAGCTTCGGATCAAAACGAAACTATATTGCAATTTTGTATACTGTTTTACTGTTTTTGTTTTACTGTTACTTGTTTGTTACTGGGGTTAATTACTTGTACCTTGTTTTACTGTTACTGTATTACTGTTTTTGTATACTGTGCGTATACTGTGATTGTTTAACATTGGTCATATTTATTTTGCTTCAACACCTAAATTTCAACTTGTTGTCTTCAAAATAAGTATATCCAAAATACTACATCTACTCCACTATGTAAAAGACATCAAGCGTTTGGTAAAAACACAATCCTGATTGTAGTTCAACACCGGTTTGAAATATATTGCAAGAGGTAGCGGGAGGGAACCCAGGGCAAACTGTAGGTATAGGCGTTTCAGCGCGCTAAATCACATCCGTCGCCGTGGCCGAGTGCGTTAGCCGCCTGATCGTCACCCCAGAGATCGTCACCGAGAATCTTCATGACAGCAAAATAATTTAAATGCGCATGTTAATTGAAATTGTCCATTTCTCAACAGATATGTGGTCTAAAAATGCATGCGGATGTTAATTAAACTGTAGTAATTAATAATCCCCATAAAAAACACTCCGTGTAAAAAAACAGCCAAGTCTCTTCAACTAAAAAAAAATAATTATGAAATCTAAAAATTCTGCACTGAAACGTAGTGATATCAAAAAATGAGCCAAGTCAAAACTTTATTTGAAAATTAAAAAATACTTGGCGCATCGTGTATATAAATAGCTTAGAAGTATAGGCTAGATATAAATACATATACTTATAGTACCTATACCTACAATGCCCTAAAAAAACGATGCGCCAAGTATTTTTTAATTTTCAAATAAAGTTTTGACTTGGCTCATTTTTTGATATCACTACGTTTCAGTGCAGAATTTTTAGATTTCATAATTTTTTTTTTTAGTTTAAGAGACTTGGCTGTTTTTTTACACGGAGTGTTTTTTTATGGGGATATCACTTATTTTTTTAGTTTATTTACACAATTTGTAAAACTTATTAGGGCAACAATGGCTAATTCCTTTAAAAAAATACGCCATTTCCGAATTAGTTACTAAAAAAATATTGTTTGGAGCTAAATTTAAACTTAAAGTGATATGCCATGAAGAATTGCGAAAGCATCGTTCCAATAGGTCCAGCCGTTTTCGAGATATGGCATCACTTCCGGTTTTCACAATGGCGGCTGAAAGCTCTTACACATTGTAGGTATTAATATGTATATAAATACTAATATTTCATTATAAGCCTTCTGAATATATAGTTGGTTTTTATATAAAGGGAAGTGAATTTAAGCAGATTTCGCTAAACTATGACGTCATTTCCGGTTTCAGTAATTAGAAAACTTTAATTAAACTATTGTTATTTCATAAAGAGGACCGTCTGAATCGATTGGCGCAAATTTCGTTCCGATCGGTTAAGCCGTTTTTGAGATAACACGTCACTTCCGGTTTCAAAATGGCGACTTCCGGTTTGATTTATAAAAAGGCACCTCAGACGCCAAAAGTGCACATGTGGTAAAAATTTCAGATCGATCGGCTAAGCCGTTTAGGCTGTGGCGGTGATAGCGGTGTTTCCTGATATCATCATCAGATAGGTTTTAAAAGGGGTGTAATTTCACTGTTTTCACGGCCCTCTAGCACGCAAATGGCATAACCTATTGTTCCCAAATTTAGTATATGGAGTGGGGTGGGCCATAGCTCGAAATTAAGATATTTCACAACAATGTGAGATTTTCCAATTTTATGATCCAGTAGGCCGAAAATGCCATGTTGTTGCTTACAGTAAAAGTGTTTGGTCTGCTCCTCGGTTTATTAGGCATTTACGGTATGTTGAGTGACTGTGAGTGTACGGTACGACTTGGCTGGGTGGAGTGACCGCTCCACTAGATCTTTTTGTATTTTCAAATTCCATCACAGTTTGTAACCGTCATTTTACCTGAAAAACAATGCCCACTCGTGGGCCACTCATGGCCCATTGCCGGCCAGCCAGTGGTTTGCCATTCATGGCTCATTGCCGGCCAGCCGGTAGTTTGCCACTCGTGGAAAACTCCCGGCCAGCCACTCATGGCCCACTGCCGGCCAGCCAGATGTTTGCCGTTGGTTCAGAGTCAATTCTCACTCAAGGAAAACTCCCGGCCAGCCACTAGTGGCCCTTGACTAGTTTCCCCCCGTCTAGCCACGACTCATGGCAAACTCATGGCAGCACTGTCAAATTCACTTGGTGAACCACTAGTGGCTGCCACTGATGGGCCATGACTTTAGTCATGGCTAGCCGGTAGTGGGCCATCAATGGGCCATGATTTTGTGCTACTTGGGGGCCGCAGCCTGCTCCCATCGCCTCCATCCAATCCACGGAGGGAGTAGAAAATGCAGGAACAATGCTCATGATGACGATTGAATAGGTCGCATGATAGCTTCAGTGTCATACCTCCAACACACGCTATATTTCCAACTGCTTGCACAGTAATTAATTAAAATCAGATTTGACTCAGTTTCAGGTCGATTTAAATTCTGAATTTGACTCCAGATGTAAATCATCATCACTGGTGCAGCAATTAGAAAATGATTGTGGGGAGGATTTCCTCCAAAATTCAAGAATACAAATGCGAAAACATGAATGCAACTCAAAGAATAAAACATTTTTTGATTTATATTTGCTTGGAAATAATTTACAACAGAAAGTGATTATAAAATATAAATTTGCTTGAAAAAAGTCCCTCTTACAAATAAAAAAAATGTGTTTCCAAAACTTTCGTAATTTTGTTTGCTATAGTTTTGGTTTGTGTTTATAAAAAAATTACATTACAAAAAATAATTTTCCATGTTTTCAAAATACTTTTTTTTGATACAATTTTCTTTCAATTGTTTTCGCATTTATACATTTTAGGTTTGTTTTTAAAATGAGTTGTGATGTTTCGAAAGTGATTATTTTCCATGTTTACAAAAGTTTTATAAAATTTATTTTACAACTTTCCCGTTTACACATAAGTTTGTTTTATCAATTGATTTGGCATTTTTTATTATAATTTAAACATACCTATATGTTTGTTTTATAAAATGAGTTTAGTTGTTCAGAAATAATTTGACAATTTGCATTAATCTTATTATTTTCTACAATTTGTTTTAGTATTTACACCTAAAGTTTTATTTTTTATATGACTTGAGCTATTCAAAAATAGTTTTACAATTTTAAAGACTAGCTTATACATTTGGAGGAATAGAAAGTAAGTTCAATACGAATATTTGTACGTTTATTTCCCAGAATTATATTCAAGACATTAGCTATTGCTTGGTAGAATCATGCGTTGTCCCAAATATCACACATGTCATTTTGGCTGTTTTCAAACCATTTTACTTTTTTTTTCTCTTGCTGTTGTAATATTACAATCCAAGCTCTGTTATAATTAAAAAATATAAATACACTTTTTCAATTGAATTTTCTAAGTCGACGATAAAAATATTGTACTTGGTCTAGCACTTGAGTTCTCCTCGTCCATTAGAAAACTTCACATTCATTTATCAGTAATCAAGCGAGCGTAGCGAGCGTCTCCACTTGAAACTTATGGCTCGAATCTCTGTTTTTGTGTGTATTTGTGCATTTGGCGTCTCCTGCCAAACGAAGTAATGGATCAGGCCAATTTTTTCACACAACTTAAATTACTATTCTCGTTATGGTCAAAATGATTTTCAGCAAGTTCGCTCCATTGGTTGCATCGGAAACTTGATGTGTAGTTATAGTTAGCTTGGCAATGGGGATGAAGGAAACTCTGTGTATATAACTGCAATAGTTTGACCGATCATCACCAAATTTTGCAAGGTCATGTCTACCAGCATTATAAGTGATTTTTTACAAATCTGTAATGAGCTTCAAGTGTAATAGACATTTTACTGACATTTGTATACTTAATTTAAAACGGCCTATAGCCACACCACCATTTGACCTATCAAATGGTCTTCGATTAATCTGATCAATCAAACTCATATTTTGCATGGTCGTTCAGACCAACATTGTCTCTTATTTTACGAATTTTCAGCCCTACCAGTCAAGAACATAGATGCACTTATTAACAGTTTCAATAACTGTCAGAAATGACATTTCAAAACAGAAATTCCACTGCATTCTGGGTTGCTCTATGTAGCAAAGCAAAGTTTATAGATGGCTTTTCTCAATATCAATGTAAGACAGATTCTTTTCTTAGTGAATCAACTTGCAATACATAATGTAGTCAAAATGTAATGTAGGTATTTCATATACATAGGTATAGGTAAACCTTATCTAAAATAATTTATTTTACGATATGGATTGTGTTTCACAGTTATGAAAACAACGTTTTGACTAGATAGCATAATATTTTACACATTTCCAGCCCAATCGGTCAAGAATTTACAGACTTATTTCTGTTTTAAGTGTTTGAATATCTGTCCAAAGAGATTGATGGAAAAATATCAGTACAATAATCTGTTATTTAATTGATCCAGAGTGTTTATGAAAAGTTGCAAGGAAAATTGGTAATAAATAATGTATAGTTAGTTATCTTTGATTGAATGGATCGTGCTTGATTGACGATGTCGTGCGTGTCGGTGCTCGCTCATCAACGCGTTACACCGAGCGTTTTCCTAGTATAAATTTAACAAACGGGTAAAAAAAAAAAAAAAAAAAAGCATTCAACCCTTACGATAATTATTTTTGATCTATGCGCAAGTATACAAAAAAGTACAAAAAAAGTATACAAATAGTTTTGATTTGCAAAACGTACAAAATAAAAACTCTTACAAACAAAGCGCATTTTGAAATAAAAATCATATAAGTTATTTTATACCATTTAAAGTTTTGAATATGAACTAATGATATGTTATAAAGTGTTAACGTTAATTTATTATTTGATGCAAGTGTGGTTTAATCTGAAAATAATCTTATATTTTATTTGAGCTTAACCCTGTTTCCAATATATTTTGGGTCAGGGGGATAGACAATATATTTCTAACCAGTGTGTTCTAGGACTATATTTCTTAGCAGGGTAGCTGGGCCGGTTAAAATGTCTTCTTCACTCTCTTCAACCTCCAGCTTTATAATCAAATCCATTCCAGATGTTTCTATCTTTCCACCACCATCCTCTTTAACCATCATCCAGTCTCCTCTCTCATCTTCCTCAATCTACTCTTCCATTGTGCTCTAGGCCTTCCACGCTTCTCTTTCTTTAAACATGCATTTCTTCAAGCTCTCGTCCAGACCATCTTTCCAATATACATCCTATAATTTAAAAAAAAAAAAAATGGTTGTTTGGCAGTTTTTTTTTCATTGCCCTTATAGAAAATATTCTCCATACACAGGTTTTCAATACTTCATAAAATTTGCAAGTTACATGACGGCCAGCACAGAGCAACAATTTTTTCTATTGAGGTACTAAAAATAGCGGTAGGTAGTCTAATAAGAATATTTGTGTTCATATATTCCGTTCGTGACATATAATGTTTCTTAGTTTAATATATTATTTCATACATTAAAATTCAAAACATATATGTACTTATGTTTGTACTTGTGTTAAATTTATTATTTATTTTCCCTCCATCCATTAGATAAACCATTGACTATACCACTCTTTTAAAACCTAACTACCTATATTCATTATTCGATGTCCAAATCACACACAGGCATCCTGACGAGCTTCTGGGGGGTTGTTGTCCCGCAGGGCATTGTTTCGAATATAATAATTGTAAAATCGATTATGGGATGAGACCACTCAAATCATATGATATTAGTGTGTAGTGTACACAATATCAGATCAATCTGATATTCAAACTCAAACTGCTCAAATTACAACAAATAACCCCCTATTCTTGCCTCGTAGGGTGTTTTTTTTAGAATTGAAACAATTTTTTGTGATTTTCGGACAAAAACTTAATTTTGCATGGGGAATGTGGGGGTCAGCCTGCTCGAGTAGGGGGGGGGGGATTATCCCCCCTTCCTACGCGCCTGCGTAACGTAAACACATCGTTACACAAATGGTTACATCGCCATTATATTACGTCCATAATCCTTACCATACTGCTCTACCAGTTTCTTGGCTTTGTCAGCATCCAAGTGCCAGTGTTCTACCAGAGCCCGGCACTCACTGGTGAAGACTTTGCTGGAGCATGCTTCAGGCGCGTAGGAAGGGGGGTTTGAGGTTAAATTCTCAAAATTTTCCCAAGTTTGACAACTAATTAAACTGATGTATTCCAATGAGACAATGACTCATTTGTCCAACTTGATCATCCTCATGAATAAAATTTAATATTACTTATAAGTTAAACTAGGATACCAAAACACATACAGATGTATCTTATTGCTTATTGGTGTTGTTTATTGCAACCTTTTTCAAAGGAATTTCAAAATCGATTCATAATCGATTCTCCTTTACTAGAAATTCAAAAAATTCCCTGCGGGGCCAATGGGGATGTTATCAAATAATAAAATTTACGGATTATAACGCATTTTATCTAAAGTTTCCCTAAGAATATTGCATATCACACATTTTAATTTTCGTTGAAAAGGATGCCAAAACAGCTTCAAATTCGATTCTGTTATGTGAAAAATTCAAAAAGTGCCCTGCGGGGCCATTGAGGATTTTATCAAATAAAGATATTTACATATTATAATGCATTTTGTCTAATGTTTCCCGAAGAATATTACAAATCACACACTTTAAATTTCTTTGAAATGGATGCCAAAATAGCTTCAAATACGATTATTTTAATCAAAAACTCAAAAAATTCCCTGCGGGGCCAATGGGGATTCCATAAAAACAAATAGATACAGATTATATACATTTGTCTAAAGTTTCCACAGAAAATTGCATATCACACATTGTACATTTCTTTGAAAAGAATGCCAAAATAGCTTCAAATTCGATTATTTTGTATCAAAACTTCAAAAAGGCCCTGCAGGGCAAACTGGGTGGTGAGCCCCTCAGACCCCTTGAAACGGCGTACTACCTTTTCCTCACATTCATCGATCCCCGATAATTTTGACCCCCCACTCAAAATAAAGTTCCTACGCGCCTGGCATGCTTGCTTGAAACTATCACAGACCGTTTCCTTTACATCAGTATCACTAACATTGCCCCCAGCAACCAATCCAACCAGCACTAGGAACAAAACAAATCATTTGCGTGTATAGCACGGTCGTGTACAGTGTTGGGTTTTTGGGTAACGTTTAATGTTAAAGGAAGTTAGGTACGAAAAGGTTCCTTTTTGTAGGGAACTTATGGGAACATATATTTCGATATTTCTTAGTCCCTTTCGAATAGACATGTAGTGTCTTATGAAATGATTTTCACAGAATTTATAATGAATAATGATGTATTTATTGTGGCTACCTAAATTTACCTGATTTCTGAAAATATTGTTTGCTTTGCTCACTCAATTTAGGTAATTTAAAAAAAAATCCGGATGGTTTTTTGAGGGCAAAGAACTTAAAAAGAACTTACTTCCTTACTGGTAACTTTCCAGTTCCTTTATTGGAAAGGAACTAGGAACTGGAACTAGTTCCTTTTTTATCAAAAGATCTGGAACTGGAACTAGTTCCTTTTTTGTCGCACTTACTTACCCAACACTGGTCGTGTAAAGTTTCTTTTATAACTATAGGGATTAGGGAAACGCTGAGTGAAAGCGTTGATAAGATATGCATGGAAGTTTTCTGTTCGTCAGACCTTTTAAATTACTTGTACACTTGGCCAAAGTAAAATCGGCATTCAAAAGAAATTGAATGGTTGATTAAGATTTGATGGCATCATCCGAAGTAGTATTATAACTCGTCAACTCTCTAGAAGGTAAGCCCTGATTTAAATGATGATAACAAGGATTGATTGTCAATGAACCTGACCAGCAGCCAATCTGTTTCGTTCAAATACCGTTTTTACTTTGACCAAGTTTAATACCTAAAGTATCTTAAATCTTAAATCTTAAAATCTTAAATCTAAAATCTAAAAATCTAAAATCTAAAATCTAAAATTTAAATCTTAAATCTTAAGAGTAAGATGCAGACGCCAGCGTATTCAAATTTGGTGGCATATTTTGCAACTACTTGAACAACAATAAGTCGGTAAAGAAGGTGGGTTGATTTCATTGCCCAAGCCGAGAATCGAAGAGTCAAATATCATATGGAGATTTCATTACCTTTGTTATTGATATTTCCAACACATTACTGGTATCCACACTGATTGTTCTATTCTCCTGAGTTGCAAGAAGATTTATATACAATGCACTTATAAATTGAATGCCCTCATATCAAATAATTTGCAATATTCTTCATGATTCAGACCTAACAATGAAATATTTTACAATCAGTCAGTGCCTTTCTAAACGATCAAGAAGAGTCTATGTATTTATAAAATATTATATCTAAGGGCTTTGACTGTGTATTGACGTCATGGGTCGTCAAGGTGAAGGTTACCATGGCACTAGAAGTAGAGGAGGTGGGGGAGAAATCACATTTTACTTTCAAACTTGATTTTCAGTTTTGATGAAGTGACCATAAAAACAGTCAAATTTGGAACAAATCGTACGAGGTTTGTTTTTAACGTTTCTCATTCAGAAAAATTCGCTGATTACGCTCTGATAAAATCTAAAAACGTAATCTAATAGGAAATTGCTTAAAAATCATTTTGATTTGAATTTATTTAAACTGTAATATTTTTATTTAAGAGACACCAATGCGATTTCACGCTTGTTTTTCAACAAATACGATGTATTAAATCATTGTTCAACATATTAAAAATTATTAAATGAAAATCTCTAATATTTTTGGACTTAATTAACAATTAATAAAAATTATATGATTAAATCAATTAGCCATAATGACGCATCTAATAAAGGTAGAATCATTATCTTTACGGGAAATTGATGGCCAAGAATGCATACATTATTGGTACAGATATGAAGATAAAGCTACGACAGGTTTACTGATTGTCATCAATGAAACTTTTGAGAACATTTATGTAAAATTATTAATTGTTTAATTCCCACAAAACAAATGTTTTAATTCATAATTTGCCAAATTTGTCAATATTTTGTCTAAATCAAGCATATAGATTGTCGAGTTCTTAACCTAGTTTACACACCCCCATAACTCTCCACACCTCTATTAAAAATAGATGTGAATAATAAATAAGTCAGTATTATTGATAATGTATGGAGGAAAAGTTAATACAATTGAAAAGAACTGATAATAAATACAAATTAGGTCGTATACATTATATTTAGGCGATAGGCGATCAAGATATCGGCGCTTATAACCAAGCTGTTGAGCGCAATACAAACCATAATACTACTACAGCAAGATATCCCCTCCACTCACATAAATATATAATTAGTTATACCGGATGGCGGTACCCAACTGTAACTTTAATGATTTATAGCTTTTTTCTATTCAATAAATATGTTTGAAACTTACACGTGTTAAATTCTGCTATATTTTCTAAAATATGTGTATATTTCAAAATCATATCTTTTACAGTTTTGATAGGTATTAGTGATCTCTTAAACAGGACGCCATCCATCCATGTTACTTGCTTTTTCCAATACAAACGACAGCTCACCGGCCTTTTACTAAGCCAAGATAAGTGTACACTCCAACATTACACTAAATATAAAAATATTTGCTAAAATGAATCACAGGCTAAGAAATTTGCAAAATTTAAGTAATCGTCTTGCACCCAACCTCCCACAGCACAACGAACTATAACGAGTATAGCCCTTTAATCAGACTGAATCCAGAGGTAAAAGTATTGAAAAGGTGTCCGAGACAAAATTCCTAGGAATCTTAATAATGAAAATCTTAACTGGGCACCTCACATCCTTAATACTGGGTGACCCAAAAAATACGTCCAATGGGCGAGACACCGCTGTGAATACATACTGCAGATATATATCCAAAAATTTCATATGTTGTAACAAACATACCAATGTTTGATGTGTGAAAGTTTCAAAAACATTTCTTTTGTAGGAAAAAAGTTACATTGTCGAAAAATCGATTATACGGAGCTCACGAGCGCGCATTCAGAAAAAGTACACTGGCGGTGACACCTTTATTTTCAACAATGATATCAGACTGAAAATTTCAAATATTATTCACAACATATGACTATCTATTGTATACAAATTTCAATACATTTGAATAAGTGGAACGAATGTTATGGTATCTTGAAGTTGAGCTTAAAAACAGAAAATATTGGAGATAGTTTCACTTCTAAAATTAACATGTGAAATAAAACTTGAGAAATTATCTCTGCGTGTATTCAACTTTTTAAGCGCATACTCTAGATAACATAACTTTCGTTACATTGATTCAAATGAATTAAATTTTTACACAATTGATAGTTATATATATTAAATAACATATGAAATTTTCAGCTTGATATCGTGAGCAGTTTTGAGTTAACAGCGTCCCGGGCATTTGACATTTTCTGGACGCATGAATTTTGAGCACCGTATAATCGATTTTTCGACAACGAAATTCGAACAGCTGTAACTTTTTTCTTATAATATGTATGATGTTAATACTTTCACATATTATACCTTACTACGTTTTGTATAATTGGTGTGATTATCAGCACGATATGTGCAGTAGTTTCGTCACAATGATGTCTCGCCCGTTGGACGTTTTTTTTGGGCTACCCGGTATAAAGTAGAATGTCTGTATGTATGTCTGCACACACATACACATAATATCTGTCTGCTCTTCATACTCCTACACCCTTTGAGCGTAGAGACATTCTACGAGACCCGGCGCATCGCACATCGTAGGGTATTTACCCCATATATCTGACGACCCCCCTTTACCCTAAACCAACCCTTAAACACTCCAATTTTTTAACCCTCAAGCGCGTTCATTGAATTCCAAGAATTTGCTGACGCGAGTCTAAACAATTAGCTATAAACTAAAAAGACAATAAAATACAGATGTCACATTTGCCTGCGGGCGCAACTAGGGGAACAATTAGTCGACGCTGCAGCTCTACACTCGAAACTGGTTCATTGCATCATCATACCGTCATCTCGACGCCTGACTGGGATGCAACACTACTTCTGTCAAATAATTTGCATTGCATATCTCAATAGCGTGCAGCATAGAACTTAGTTAACGACGCGTTTTTGGACACTACACCGCACGAGCAACGCCATCTTTGATTTACTGCTCACCATTATCTTAGTTCCCTTCTGCATGTCTTTGAAAGATAAGAGACTTGATTTCTTGATGGGATCGTTGAAAAGCTTTTTGCTGTTACTCTCCTCCTGGTGCGGCTCAAGTAGTGATTGAACAAACTCTTTAAGCATAGCTCTGCCTGTCTCGACACAGTATGACAAGGATGTATTGACAACGTTTTCGGTGTCAAATGGATCGACCATGTTGTCTTGGATGTGTGATTTTATGATCTTCGTCACTTCTCTCTAATCTCGAGCTTTCCTGGAGGGTTTATCCTGATCGTGGACGAACGCTGAAGATGGTAGTCCTTTTCGTCGTTTCATTTCTTTGTCGTACGAGCCCAGCACGTGACATGTTAGCGTCCACCTCAGAACGGCGCTCTCCTTCAACGTGAAGCCGACAATGCCACTTCCAGTGTTTCCTCCCTTGGTGTCTCTGATGACTGACATTTCCACGGCCATGTTACTCCACACACCTCGGAAGCAACCGGGAGTGAAGTTGACAGAAAAGTGGCCATTGTCGAACTCGGTTTCTATCGCCGGAGGAAGGGATGTTAACATGTCAACGGCGTAGTACGTGGCCCAGCGAGCATAGTTCTGTCGGTTACATGCAAAGAAGTGTGGCAGAGTGTTAACTTGCGTCTGAACATGGAGTTTCTCCCTTTCTGCGCGAATGTTCAGAAGCATGATCTCCAAGGTTACGATGAGATTGTCCCAGAGAAATGTTGGGCTATTGGCTCGGCCGTATTGTCGATACTCTTTCAAGACAGGAACGAAGTGCTGGTCAATCTCTTCAACTAGCGCCTGAAGTGCCTCGAATCCTTGTTCCTTTTCATGTGTTGTGTGAGCATTTATAAGGCAGGCCACAAGTGCATCCAGTTCAGTGACATCTTTTCCAGTGCTCTCCATCCACTTCAAGCAATTTACGATCAGAATGTTCATGAGGGTTTAGTACACTTGTGTTAACCCTAGGACAGCTCTGAAGAATTGCTTTCCTGACAGCATGGCGTTTACTGTGTGTGTCGCGTAACTGCCAGAGTCACTCAAGACGTCTGCCAAACCAGCATCGCCCCAAATCTTGCCAATACAAGCAATGAACGTGCAGAGATTATGGAAGCCACCAAAACGAACAATCAAGTTGGAGTACTCCTCCGAATTGCTCATCTTGATCTGCTGCGCGACGGTCGTACAGTTGTTGGTCGAACGTGTGCACGTGAAACTGTTGACCACATTTCTTTGCAAACATCTCTCCTTGTTCCAATGTTGTATTGACAGTTGTGAAATCTGCTGGTTTGGCATCAATCGCTGGCTAGTACAGAGCTACGGTGTGGGTTTGACGAAATGTTCCGGTAGAGGTATTGAAGCCAGTCCAAAATGGTATTGTCTGGTAATCTGAATCCCCATAAAAAAAACACTTCGTGTAAAAATACCAGCCAAGTCTCTTCTACTAAAAAAAATATATGATATCTAAAAATTCTGCACTGAAAAGTAATGATATCAAAAAATTTGCCAAGTCAAAACTTTATTTGAAAATCAAAAAATACTTGGCGCATCGTGTATATTAATAGCTTAGAAGTATAGGCCAGATATAAAATATACATAAAATATACAAACATATAGTATACCTAAAATGCCCTAAAAAATCGATGCGCCAAGTATTTTTTGATTTTCAAATAAAGTTTTGACTTGGCAAATTTTTTGATATCATTACTTTTCAGTGCAGAATTTTTAGATATCATATATTTTTTTTAGTAGAAGAGGCTTGGCCGGTATTTTTACACGAAGTGTTTTTTTATGGGGATATCACTCCCTTTTTTAGTTTATTCTAACAACTTGTGACACATATGAAATGAACAATTACTAAATTCTTTAAAAAAATCATCACCCTTTACAATTTGGTTACCACTAATGAATAGCAGCGTATGGTCCTAAATAATTGCTTTAAATGATCTTTCACGAAGAATAGCAAAGGTTTCATTCCAATCAGTCAACCCAGTTCCGAGATATGGCAACACTTCGGTTTTCAAAATGGCTGCTGAACTTTCTGCAATGCCACATAGAATTTATTTCTATAAATGATGTGTATCATTTTAAGCTTTCTGAATATGTATTTATAATAGGAATAGGAATTATAATAATTTATACATTTGAATGACGTCATTTCCGGTCTCATAAATAGGAAAATTCTATTTGTACTGTTCATATTCCATAGAGATGGCCTTCCGAATCGTTTGGCGCTAGTTTCATACCGATTTGTCTACCAGTTTTTGAGATATAACGTTACTTCCGGTTTAAAAATGGCGGCTGAAATCTCTGACCCCTTAAAGTATATTTTAAACATGATTACAATTTTATAAGCTGTCTCAAATAGTATATTTATTGCATCAAAAAAAAAATTTGTGAGTTTATTAAAATGTGTGACGTCATTTCCGGTTTAGGTATGGGAAACTGCAAATATTATTGATGATAATACATGAAGTTGACCGTCTCAATTGTTTTGCGCTGGTTTCGTTGAAATCTAATTAGCCGTTATTGAGATATGATGTCACTTCCGGTTTCAAAATGGCGGCTTCCGGTTGGTTTTATAACAAGTCACATGAGACGTCAAAAGTACATACGTTTCATAAATATAAAAATAATCGGATCAACCTTTGTTGCCAAAAAGCCAATCGATGTATTTCAAATTTCATTACGTCATTTCCGGTTTCTTTAACATAATGTTTAGTCTTTTGCTACTTATCATGCATATAGATGACCGTCTGAATCGTTTGGCGCAATTTTCGTTCCAATCGGTCCAGCCGTTGACGAGATATGACGTCACTTCCGGTTTCAAAATAGCGGCACAAAAAATTCATGGGGTGAAGGTTAAATCAGACGCCAAAAGTGCACACGTGGTAAAAATGTGAGATCAATCGGTACAGCCGTTTAGGCTGTGGCCTGTTTACCGGATTTGAATTCCAGGAGACTACTACTACTACTACTGAGATTATTATTATTATTATTACTAGGAAAACGCTCTGTGTAACGCGTTGATGAGCGAGCACGGACACGCGCAACACCTCGAACCGAAATTATGTCTATCGAAAATATCATTAAAAGCCAATAATTCTTAAAATTCGTCAGACTTGTAGGTATAAAAATCACCAAATATTCCTGAAGTTAGTCCCAATAACCATGCAAAGGTTTAAGTTGATCGATTGAACCTCTTTGATTAAAACGTTCCTTGAATCATAGGACCTATTTTAAAAAAATATACCTGGGACCACTCATATGATAAAAGTGGGTGTACTTACACAATATTAGACGATCTGTTGAACGGTCATATCAGTTTCAGACGTTTGAAAGTTGCTCAGATAACTACCTTGGAAAAAGAGTCGAAGTAGCCGTGATCAACATTTTTGAGTTATTTGACAGCCAACACGCAAAATGTCCGTAAAATGTCAAAAACGTGTGGATTTAAACACAGATAAGTCTGAAAATTTTCAAAAATACAGATAATGTTGGTACCAATGACCACGCGAAGTTTTAAGTTGATCGCTCAATCGGTTCTAGTTTAAATTTCAATAATCATATGAAAGATTTTTTTAAATTTTAACCAATGGGAGGATTTGGCTGAAACTTTGTATGATTGGGTACAATGTTGGTTGCAATGACTTTGCTAAATTTCAAATTGATCGGAGCAACCAATCGAAAGATAATTTTTTTTAAACTTAACCAATCACAGGAGCCCGTTCAAAAACGATCCCAGGGACCGCATAGATTACGTTAGCATATGTGCAAAGTTTCAGATCGATTGAATGTGCTGTTTAACCTGGGCTGTGCGGACAAAAAAAAAAAAACACACAGAGAAAGTGCCATAAGAGTACCGTGGTGCCTCTAGCGCGCAAAGGGCGTAACCTATTGTTCCCAAATTTGGTATATGTTGTAGGGTGGGCCATAGCTCGAAATTAAGATATATCGCAACAATGTGAGATTTTCCAATTTTAAGATCCAGTAGGCCGAAAATGCCACTTTGATGCTTACAGTAAAAGTGGGTTTGCTCCAGCCTTTTTAAATGAGTGTGTGCGCGCGCCGTACGACTTGGCTGGCGTGGAGCGACCGCTCCACTAGATCAACTTAAATTCTTTGAAAATTGGTCGGTGAACTTGTCGCAATAATATCAAGGCGATATCTTTGCTGTTGTTGTGAACACATGAATAATCCAGAAATGTATGCAACTTGTCATAGATGCCATGCATTCTCTGTGGTTCTGGTCGGATAGTTGGTTTCTGGAAGTGAATTAGTTTGTTCATTCTCTATTTTGGCACTTTTAATGTGGTTTCATAAGTCCATTTCATTCTAGTTGACACTACTTCATTCGTTACAGTTTGATCTTGAAAGTTGCCACCCTCGTTTCTGTTTTATAGACCTGTGAGTACGTACATATCATCACTGTCTGACAACTGATCCTCAGCAATTGTTGTTAGGAAAGAGCGTAATTCATAATAACTCGCGCAGAGTCCATACCAAGGAGGTTGTAGTTATATTCTTCTGGAGGGGCCAACCCAAGGAAAGTACCGGCCTACGCTACGGGCTTAAAACCACTCCCGGCTAGCTGCCACTCCTCCCGGGCGGAAAAATTCCAGGCAGAAAACGATTGCATTCGCACGCGCGCTTACGAGCGCCGGTCCAAGAGTTCCAGTAATGGTTTAATTGCGCGCCAATGAATACACTTAGAGAGACGCGGTTTGTAACATTTAACCGAGACTCCAAGGAATCACCTCCCAATTTTCGATTCACTTTTACACTTTGGGTGGCACGCAATTAGAATATGTCTGGGAACGTTTGGAAAATAATTCAGAATGCACAAAAAGTGATCTATTCAACTTGCTGTAAGGTCGCGGAATCTAAAAATTGGAGGTGATTCCTTAGAGTCTCAGTTAAGCAATGTTACAAACCGCATCTCCTAAGTGTAATCATTGGCGCGCAATTAAAATATTCCTGGAACCAACTATTGGAACTGTGCGGGTTTGACCGCGTGCTACGTGACCCGTTGCTTGCCTGGTGTTTTTGGTGCGTGAGGCGAAATATGCCTGCAGAAAGTCGTAAACTCCTTGGTCCATACGAATGAAGAGTCTATATGAGATTACGATTTCCATACTCATGGTGTAATTGAGCCATCAGACCCAAATTAAACGGAGGAACTACTTTTTTTTGTTAAAACGGCGTGAACTGTAAATTAAGCATTCTGCGATTGTCAAATATCGTCGTTTTATTGTTTCGTCTGATTCGAGTTCTGTGTCATCTTCTCTGTGTGCTCGCGGATCCATTATCAACTTCAATAATGTAGCCAAACGCTGTGGTACAAATTTTTCAGAAGCTTGAAGAGACACTTCGGATGGAAAATGATAATAATCGGCTGTTGGAATATTATTAATTTCTGTTTGGATGACTGCAGCGGCTTGTCTCAGTATCATGTCGGGTGATTCGGATGTTATTGTCAAGTCTTCAGTGACAAGATCGTCGTCTAATTATACAGTTGACCCACACTCAATGTATTGGCACACATTATGCTAGGCAAATTTCCAGACTAAACGTGAAAGGAAACAAAACTGCCGAACTTACTCAAAATCTTGCTCTTGATAAATGCAGTGCGGCACTGTTCTGCATCGATTGCTTCGGCACCTTCTTGCACTAAAAATGCTCTGAATTTTTGGCACACTTGCGGAAGCGGAACTAAGACAATTTTTCCGTCGGCTATTTTATTTTTAAAACGATCAAACACCAAATCAGCTGCTCTATCAAATTTAGAATTTTCTCTCTCCTCTCTGCTGCGTTGATGTTCTTCTCTGAGCAATACGTCTGGTGACATTGCCTATGGTAACGTGCGTTCACAGCAAACAAATCTCTTTCAAACGTAAGCCGCTGGATTATTACATATTCGGATCGTTTTTGGGCATAGGACTGTTGAATGTAGTGAAGTAGGGTTCATATTTGCAAGGGAAAATTTGTTGCCTTTCTTTCGTTCATCTTTAACATTACCACAGATAAAACAATGCAAGTTCCAGCCAAAGAGTTTTGTCGAGTCCAGAGCAATGCGCTTGGATTGTGACACACCTCGGGATTATCACCGGAACTTTCCTGTGACTTTCGTTTCGCAGTTCGCGCTTGTTGGCGGCAATTTAAATGAAATCTAAATGGAAATATTGTGTGCTTCTTTCTTTGATAGGTTATAGTATTTTCCTTGAAATTTCATCGTTCCTGTCTTGGTATGCTTTGAAAAGTGTTTTAAGTCACTGCATCTGGAATATTTCTCTGTGGGTATTCAAGCAAGAGGGTGTGGAAAGCAGGTATAGGTATTGCGCGTATCAGTGCTCGCTCATAAACGAGTTACACTGAGCGTTTTCCAATTGTACGATATAGTCTATAGACAATTTAAATAGTATGATCCCGACAAATAGACAGCAGGGGAGGGTGGCGAAATCTCATGTTATAGCTAACCAATGACAAACTGGGCAACGCACAAGTTCCTCATAACGAGCCAACCTGAATATTTGAATTAAACGCCTATAAGGAGAAAGGAGTATCGTGCACTGTCAATCAGAAACTCAAGTAATGTTCAACATTCAAGCGCATCATAGTTCAAAAAATCAATACTTCATTCACTTTCCCTATTCAGAAAGATTCGTTGATTACATTCATATAAAATCTGCAGTATGGATTATTTGTGGATCAGAGAATAATATTTGCTGAGTTGCGATGAGAAAAACAGGTCTACGGCGTCATATAATGTTCCGTTCAACTTCTTGTTGCAGCAGAAAATTTGGACATGGGTTTTGGGCAAGTATACATGTAGTTTTCGTATGCCACAGCTTTTTAGGACTGTAGGTATTGGTCCTAAAAAGCACATTATTATAAATCCGCTTGTACTTCATTTGCTACTTCTTTATTTTCATGGTGGAAAATCCAGGCCGACAAATAATTGTAATCAATCAATAGTAATAAGTAAATAAGTAACTCAATTTCTATAAAATGGCAAAATAAATATTATTTAGTATAATTAGCTCCGCCTACAAATGCTTAAATGCATGCAATAGATTCCGTTAATAACATAATTCTTATTCCAAAACGTCCATAATAATAGTTTTGTAACCTGACAAGTGCCACAGGTATCTGTTGAATATCAAAATTCTACTAAAAATATTGAAATTGATAAATATATTCATGAATAAATAGGTAACCATTGGAACGTAAGGAAACTTCTCAGAAAAGCAAGGTACTTATATATCACTGCCCAGTGGAAAGTATCGAGTTGGCCGTGAATCAATCCTAGAAAAATTACTTGCGATAAAGCAGTTTCAACGATTTTCACTAGCATATTCTGTCAGGAAAGTGGTGAACTACTGGTGTAAAAACATTGTCAGATTATATAGATTTCGTGTGCTTTTTTGAGTGATAGTTTCTCAGTGGATTACCTTACTATTTCCGCGATAACCAAGCCCATTTTAATGCTAGGTCTTCCAAATTTCGTGTGTTCCTTGTCAAATAATCACGCTTTCCGTTGATACTAACCGTGATTTTCTTGATAAAGCCATTCATTCTAAAGGTGGTTATACAAACTTGTGGTAAAGAAGTGTGACTGCAGCTGCCCGTGAGTCATTTTTAACATTTATTTAAGCGGAATGTAGTATTTCTTTCTAAGGGGACATCCATTTAACCCACTTAGACATGTCTTAACTAGCGCCATAAAATATTTCATTACAATCCATTACGATTTGTAGTAAATACAACAGTAGTACTCACTCATGTTTGACAAGAGAAAAAACCCGTAATCGTGCATTAGCACTTCCATGCTCACAATCATATTTTAACTGCCACAATAAAGGAATTAATTTCGTAGATAGCCAATGACATTTCCAATGGGTTAAATGCATAAAACACTTCATTGTAGTAGTAGTATTTTCTCCTAGAGCTTTCAAAATACTGCAAAAACTGATCCCCACCCCTCGTTTAGAGTGGCATTTTTACAAATTATTTTGAGAGAAAATAAACGCCAGATTAAAATATCTTTTATGGCATTTTTGCGTGTATATCTAGTCTATTACTACAAAACTTTTCACTAATATTCATGGAGACTTGTAGAAACTAGAAGCAAAAGAGTATACCCTGTTTTGGGAAGAAAATTATTGAAAAAAATTTCAAAATGGCAGCCATGCAACCGACTCTTAACTATTTTAATCTTAAACATTATGTTTCACTTCCCTTTTATAATTTTGATACCTACCTACCCAGCAAACACAAGAGTGCACGCCTTGTATCATTTTTGTACCTTCATGCGGTGTTGTATTTGTGTTGTACAGAAGTTACTGGGCCGGCAAAATCATGTCCCGAAAATATGCACATTTTCCATCATGTACAGCGTGCACCAACCCAGTTGCGGACCAGCATCTATCTTGCACAAAACCAACTGCCATGAAAAGATACCTCGCCGTCAACTTACTTGCACTAATCTTGCAGCCATGAAAGGCACACTCCCAAAACCGGGCGTGCATCGTCCGTGCGGATTGCGTGCACAAAATTTGCGCCAACGAAACGGCATCTTTCTTGCACTTGCTCTTTCGCATATAAAACGCTAGTTCCAAAATTAGCTACGGGGATCGCTACTAGTTCATGTTGCCGTATTTAAAACAAATATTATAGTATTCAAAATCGAAAAAATTATCTAGTTTTATACAAGGAGGTAGTTTGTACTGTGTGATAGAAGACATTGCAATTAGTACATGAAATACAATTTTATGAGACATACACTGGATTCGAACTCCGGTCGTCGATTTGCCGCGCTCCCGATGTATCCACTCCTCCACGGTGACGATGGAGCTTCGAGGGTGAAATAAGACATTTGACCGGCGAGCGAGCGCGAGCGATCGTACGACACAATTCTGATACAAAACGGGTACCTACTGCTAGGGCACTCCACTACCGCGCAATTCAATTTGTTTAAAAGAATGCATTAAATATCATAGTATTCTCAATTTCCTCATCAATTTTAACATCAAATAATTTTTTTATGTTATTAATTTGTACAGTGCAAAGAAATTAATATAATAAGCATAACAAATAAAATGTGTTCATAATTAAAACATCCCGTTAAAATATTGATACATGAAATTATTATATACGTCATGAAAGTCCAATTCATACTTATATAATTAATTTTATATTTAAGTAACATTGAAATACTTGATTTCTTGTGGATGACTTTTCGTGCACTTTATATTTAAAATGCTCATTTTAAAGACTTATTGCGAGTATTAACTGAAAAAAACACACGGACATGTATTAGGATGTGAAATAATACAACTGATATAGATTAGAATTGATTTCGCATAGATATATTCATGTTTTCTTTATTTATATTTTCGCTTTAAATTATCTAAACACATCCATAGCGTGACTATACAGATTGGGTAGGCAAGAAAGTGGAACGAATAACAGCGTTGTACAACACTGGGCCAGCAATGGTTTTGCATGTTTCCGATAGAGTTGTTTCGCAACGCAAGAAACATGCACTCCTGTTGATACCAGCCCAGCATTGTTGAGTGCACTCCTTGTGTGTATACAATAAACATGCACGTCGGTCAACACCGGCCCGGTGTCGTTGCGCGTGTAGTTTTTCGGTATACAAGAAACATACACGTCGGTCAACACTGGCCCGACATTGTTGCGCGTGTAGTTTTTGGTATACAAGAAACATGCACGTCGGTAGACACTGGCCCGGTATTGTTGCGCGTGCAGCTTCTGGTATGCAAGAAACATGCACGTCGGTAGACACTGGCCCGGCATTGTTGCGCGTGTAGTTTTTGGTATACAAGAAACATGCACGTCGGTAGACACTGGCCCGGTATTGTTGCGCGTGCAGCTTCTGGTATGCAAGAAACATGCACGTCGGTAGACACTGGCCCGGTATTGTTGCGCGTGCAGCTTCTGGTATGCAAGAAACATACACGTCGGTAGACACTGGCCCGGCATTGTTGCGCGTGTAGCTTTTGGTATACAAGAAACATGCATGTCGGTAGACACTGGCCCGGCATTGTTGCGCGTGCAGCTTCTGGTATGCAAGAAACATACACGTCGGTAGACACTGGCCCGGTATTGTTGCGCGTGCAGCTTTTGGTATGCAAGAAACATACACGTCGGTCGACATTGGCCCGGTATTGTCGCGCGTGCAAATAAATTGCAGTGTTGTACGCGGGTACAGGCCCAGCATACAAAAGGTACACTCTCTGAAGGTGCAATTTATGTGTGTAGACGAACAGATATCTTTCTTGTATTAACCGTACAACGCCCAACACTTTCCTTGCACATGATGCGTCGGGAAGGCACAATTAATGTACAAAGCGTGCAGTGCTGTGTTTGCTGGGTATCTATTTTATTTGTTAGTATTAACTATTAAGTGATATTATTTGATGTATTAATTAATTGAGCGAGCGTAGCGAGCGTCACCACGGTACTCTTATGGCACTTTCTCTGTGTGTTTTTTTTTTTTTTTGTTTGTTTGTTTGTTTGTTTTTTTTTTTTTTTTTTTTGCCTGCACTGCCCAGGTCAAACCGCACAACTAATCGATCTGAAATTTTGTACACATACTAACGTATTCTATGCGATCCCTGGGATCTTTTCTGAACAATATCCTGTGATTGGTTCAAATTTTATAAAAATTATCTTTCGATTGGTTAGTTCGATCAATTTGAAATTTAGGAAAGTCATTGCAACCAACATTGTACCCAATCAAAAAAAAATTCAGCCAAATCCTCCAATTGGTTCAAATTTGAAACCATTTTTCCTGTGATTTTTGAAATTTAAACTGGAACCGATTGACCGACCAACTAAAAACTTCGCATGGTCATTGGTACCAACATTTAAGGTATTTTTGCCAATTTTCACTCTAATCTGTCGTTATTTTCAAAAGTTTTTGTCATTTTAGGGACTTTTTGCGTGTTGGCTGTCAAATTCACGGCGACTTCGAATCTACAAGGCAAGGTTGTTAGAGCAGAAAGTTTTAAACGATATGAAACTAATATTGACCCTTCAACAGATAGGGCACTAGCCAAACTTTTTCCCGCTATTGTGCTGCAGCGCTGCCATCGGGAGTGAGTAAGAAGTGTGAAGTAAGCTTTGAAGTAAGCTGTTCGTGCCACTCAAAATTAAAACTCGCGAAACTTTATTTTGACAGGCGTAAGAAGATGTACTTACTGTTTAGATACATAAATTTTTTACTCTAGTATAATAAAACGTGTAAAAATAAGAAGATAGTGCAATATCTTAAGCAAATTCGATTTCAATCTGAAGCGACACCCTCTCAATTGTTTTAATAGAAAGTTACAAAATTCCATTGTGCCGTGAGTCAGTTCAAGAAAGCACTGGAAACAAAAATATTTCTGTGAGCTGTCATTATATGATCAAAATATTGTTATTACACTATCATTTCTAATAATTATCCACTCTTTCGGTAAATAACCAAATATCAACATTAATTCTTATAATATAACATGAAAATACGGAGTGTGGGGTAAGAAATACGTTGATTTGAAAAGCACAGCCTCGACGCTAGCGCCAAAGTGGCCGATCCTGTCGTCCTAGCTTGGCATCGCCCCATTGATCTGATATTGTGTACACACTAATATCATATCATATGAGTGGTCCCAGGTATATTTTTTGAACGAGATCCTGTGATTTTTGAAAATTAACAAGGAACCGTTCAATCATAAAGGTTTAATCGATCAACTTAAAACTTAGCAAGGATTGGCAACTTAAAACTTAGCAAGGATTGGCACCAATATTTTTCATTTGTATACTTAATTTAAAACGGCCTATAGCCACACCACCATTTGACCTATCAAATGGTCTTCGATTAATCTGATCAATCAAACTCATATTTTGCATGGTCGTTCAGACCAACATTGTCTCTTATTTTACAAATTTTCAGCCCTACCAGTCAAGAACATAGATGCACTTATTGACAGTTTTAATAACTGTCAGAAATGACATTTCAAAACAGAAATTCCACTGCATTCTGGGTTGCTCTATGTAGCAAAGCAAAGTTTATAGATGGCTATTCTCAATATCAAGTAAGACAGATTCTTTTCTTAGTTGATCATATTGCAATACATAATGTAGTTAAAATGTAATGTAGGTATTTCATATACATAGGTATAGGTATACCTTATCTAAAATAATTTATTTTACGATATGGATTGTGTTTCACAGTTATGAAAACGACGTTTTGACTAGATAACATCATATTTTACACATTTCCAGCCCAATCGGTCAAGAATTTACAGACTTATTGCTGTTTTAAGTGTTTGAATATCTGTCCAAAGAGATTGATGGAAAAATATCAGTACAATAATATGTTATTTAATTGATCCAGAGTGTTTATGAAAAGTTGCAGGGAAAATTGGTAATAAATAATGTATAGTTAGTTATCTTTGATTGAATGGATCGTGCTATGATTGGCGATGTCGTGCGTGTCGGTGCTCGCTCATCAACGCGTTACACCGAGCGTTTTCCTAGTTATTTGTAGCTGGCAGTAGGGCACACAGTGTTACGGGGTTCACCCTACTCCTGCTGCCAGCAAATGCACAGTGTGTGTTTGAAAATAATAAATAAATAAATAATCATGGTACTTCGATATTTTAAGAACAATTCATGGAAGATTTCGTTGTATGATATTTCAATTAATTAACCTGTCAACCAAACATCTAATTTCATTTTCAAGCTATTAATCAATTTTTTGGGGAAACCAAGGTACTGATATTGCGTAAGTCAAGACGTTTTACATTCAAACCTATTGCAAAATATAACATGTGCTATGTTTAAAACACAGTCCCAGAACAATATATTGTTCTGGGACTGATTTTTCAAGTTGTTGAGATCAACAGATTTAGTGGTCATTAGAAATGTCACGTTGGTTGTTGTTAACTTGCGCCATGGCAAAAGTTCTAATCAACAGTTTAAGTCTAGCAGATAATTAAAAACCGGTCCAAAAGTAGACAGACTCGAATTTGAAACTTACATATCGAGAGTAAATCTTACCCAGAACAATAATAGTGATCTTCATTTTCTTGATGGTATATTTTCTTTTGTTTGTCAAATTAGTGAAGGACGACCTTTCAAAGTTCTTGTGCACTCACTTACAATTTGGTTTCATTGTACCACTTGCATAATTGATATTTAATATATCATTGACGAGCGTTTCTCTCAAACTTTGAAAGGCGTCTCACTTCTGTTATTTACACGAATTATTATCACTCACACACTTCTAGGAGAATCAATGCTCCAAATTCTCGCGTCAGTGTACCTAATCTATCTATACTAACTAAGCCTGTAATGTTTCCAAATCAGCGTTCAGTATAGCAAGTTTATTACCGCTCTTAGCTCATTTCGTACTACTTATTAGTAGAATAATGGCTTATTAAAAGTGTAAAGTGCTGCAAGCACAGGCTCTTCTGGTGGTTGTTCTAGACACTTGGTTGGCAACCAGTGTTGTAGTCGAGGGTATACGCGGGTATACGCCGTAGGACCTTAAAATTGTTTTCGACCTGTGCGTAGTAATCCTATAAATAATTGTAGGAGTAAACGCTGTTTTAAAAAATTGCCAGTTGAGGTGTAATAAATATGTTATTTGATACATAAAACCAAACATTCTATTGATTTGCTAAAGTAAACGAAATATTTTAAAAATTTGAATTGTACTTGAAGCATGAATTAACTAATATTGAAGAAAATCGCAAGAAATTTCTGGAAAAGTAAAGAAATAGAGAAAAATCAAGTTTTTTATTAGAGCAAAAAGTGTTTAAAGAAATCGTTACAATGCATCAAAACGAATGAACTGAAGGAAAATTTTCTTGGGGGCTTGGCCCCTAAACCCCGTATATTTTCCTTTGCGTGTAATTTTTTTGCGTTTACCCATAAACGGTTTTAGAACTACACCACTGTTGGCAACGATTGGACGAAATGAATTGAAAATGTGTAGGCTTACGTGTGTATAGTCACCTCTGTATGTCCTGATAAAACTTACGCTCTAAATCGCGACTACCAGTCGTACACAGACGTAGTATAAGTTGCCTATACAGAGAGGGGATTTGCAAGACTGGTTTTATCAATAGCTTTTATCAGGTCATATAGAGGTGGCTGTACATGATAACTACGATTTCATTGGCTGATGGTCCACTTGACGGATTTCGATAGAATAATATGCGACAACTTTGATAAGAAAATAACATAATATCTAGCTGTAAAATATTAAAAATAAACTAGGAAAACGCTCAGTGTAACGCGTTGATGAGCGAGCACGGAACATGCAACATCCCCAGTCACGATACACGACAAAGCACACGATGATTTTCTCTGCAACTTTTCAATATCCACATAAATACTCTGGATGAATAACAGATCCATTGTGTCGTGAAGTCTTACCTACATACTTTCCCCAGAAATCTTTTGTGACATCCCATACTAAACTCGTAAAATTACAATTAATACTTGACTGATTGGGCTTACAATACGTAAGATTTAAGATTAAGTTGGTCTTGATCACCATGCAAAATTTGAACTTAATCGGAACATTTTGATTTTCGACCAATCAGAAGATATTATTTTAACTTAAAACCAATTGGAGGATTTGGCCTTCGTACTGCCAAAAATAATTAGTACTGCATCCGATTTGATATGCGCTAGTTTTACTGTAAATTGTGGACTGCTTGGCTGCTCTACAGGCCTTGGAGCGAAGCTTAAAGAAGGCAGCTGGGTTGAAAATGAAGTATACATCTGTCAAATATTTTAAGATTATCGAATAAAATGTCCCTAAAATGACAAAAACTTTTGAAAATAACGATAGAAGACTGAAAATTGGCAAAAATACCTCAAATGATTGCACCAATGACCATGCGAAGTTTTATGTTGATCGGTCAATCTGTTACGAGTTTAAATTTAAAAAATCACATGAAAAATGGCTTTTAATTTTAACCAATGGGAGGATTTGGATGAATTTTTGTATGATTGGGTAAAATGTTGGTTGCAATGTTTTTGCTAAATTTCAAATTGATCGGAGAAACCAATCGAAAGATAATTTTTTTAAAACTTGAACCAATCACAGGAGCCCATTCAAAAACGATCCCAGGGACCGCATAGATTACGTTAGCATATGTGCAAAGTTTCAGATCGATTGAATGTGCGGTTTAACCTGGACTGTGTGGACAACCCCAGCAAACACAAGGTTGTACCTGGGACCTCCCCAGTCCCTCCTAATTAAGGATGTAGGATATCCCCAGTCCTTCCTAAAATGATCCTAAAAGCCTCCCCACAGCTTCCTAATGGGGATCCTAAATGGCTCCCAGGTACATCCTGGGGAGGGAGGACCATCCTAAAAAAAGGAAGGTCTGCCTTTTTTTAGGAAGTATTCTGCCTTTTTTAGGAAGAATTCTGCCTTTTTTTAGGATATCCATCTCCTAAATTAGGACATAATTTCCTAGATTAGGTAGATCATTTTCCACGATATTACGATGAGTGCCTTTTCAAAATGCCTTATTTAATATATGTAATACACGACAGAGCGATATAATATATAGATCGATAGATATACACTAACACTGACAGGACAGGGGTAGGCTTACTCCACCAAAAGAGTGAAGCATTTTTGCATCTCTCGCGGGACACCGACAACAAACACCAACATGACAGCGTCAGATCAGCTGCTATCATTCATTTCTTTGAAGGAATTTATTCATTTATAGTTTGAATGCATCATACCTACAAATAATATGGATCGGAGTGCAGCGGACAACTTGCAGGGGACAACTACTAAAGAGAAAATACACATTTGTCCTATCACGTAAATAACGTGTCTCATTTTGTTACAAATTATTATAATTTTTGCCAGATTTTGGTAATAATAAAACTTACCTACTTAAAACAAACAATAAAGATATCTGAGTAAATCATAAATCTATATTGAAGTTGAAGGGCAGAGTACTCTGTTGACAGCTAACGAAACCTATATAAATATTTCAATAGCGGCCATTTTTAGTGTAATATATCCTAAAAAAAGGCAATTGCCTAATTTAGGGAGGACCGTCCTAAATAAAGGAAGGTCCGCCTTTTTTTAGGAGGTATTCTGCCTTTTTTAGGAAGAATTCTGCCTTTTTTTAGGATATTCCTCCCTAAATTAGGCAGTTGCCATTTTTAGAATAAGCCATCTTGAATTTGGAAGAGTCCTCCTTACTAGGATGTACCAGGGAGGTCCCCAGTACATCCTTGTAAGGATATCCCTATTTAAGGAGCATCATCCTTATATTAGGACCTCCCAGGGAGCTCCTGTGTTTGCTGGGACAAAACAAACAAACAAACAAACAAAAAACACACACAGAGAAAGTGTCATAAGAGTACTGTGGTGACGCTCGCTACGCTCGCTCAATAAAAATGATACCTTTACAACAAATGAATTACCTTCAGATTCATTGTCTTAAACTGTTAACGCTATGAGGGTCCTCAATGTGATGGAAGGAATTGATACAGGTGGGTTTAAAACATAGAAACTGAATTTCATTATAATTATTTCTTGGAATCAAGTACTTTAAAATAGTACGAGTTTTGATATTTATTTGAAAATAGTAGGAAAGAATCGTCTTCTTGTCAGGATGTTAGCACGACTACATCGCGAGAAAGTTCGCCATCTGCCTGATCATCGTGTTGTAGAGAAGAACCTTCACGTCGATGGCCCAGGTGAAGTCGATGTGGTTGAAGGCGGGGAAGGGCACTAGGAACTTGCCGATAGTGTTGGGCAGTCGCGAGTACAACACGTTGATGTTCTGGAAGAGCAGAAATACATTCTATTTGTTGACATACTGCAGCCCCTAGCTATACATTTTTCCTTGCGATCTGATTTTCAATTATCTCTATTTGTATTTAATAGTACAAATGGTGGCACAATGTAGGTACCGGCTGACAACTCAGCGGCTCCCTACTGATACCATGAAAACCGGATATTTACAATCATATCCCGAAATAGGGTGTGACCCCGACCCCGCCCGTTGTGCGTTTTTTGGCTTTTGGACACTTCGAAATCAATTTTGGATCGTTATGAGGTTATTTTGTTGAAATAAGTATTCAATATTTTTTAAAATTTTACACTTTATATTTTTTTTATTTTTCACACTTTGAAATGACTATATTTCATGTTTTTTGTTTACAAAATGAAACTATACGGAAAACCCCACAAAAAATATGTTTTCCTGACCATGGTTACAATATTTATACAAAATATATCGGAAGGCCTTGTCAACCATAGTGTACGGAACACTGTAGGTCCAGCGACACTCGATCTACCGACATGTGATGTGAATGAAGCACTGACCTCCAGACTGGCCAGGTCATTGAGGCTGTAGTGGATTGCAACGGGAGTGGAGATGAGACTGAGGTCGTACTCTGGTGGCTCTTTGGTCCCGTAGATCTCCATGTTCTCCGCCTCGCCGTGGTCGTACTGACTGAACTTCTGACTGAGTGTGCCCTGAGTGTAGTGCAGCATTTGCTTAGTGGAGGAGCCGGCGGGAGTGTGCGCGAAGATCACCGGCAACATCGTCTGGAGGAAGCAAACACAGATTAGATTAGATTATTATGGTTCAACGGCGTGTCAACGACGAGGTTTGCGCACAATAATGTTTACTTTTTACTTTGTTGATCATAAGTGGAGGACATGGGGAGGGGTCAACCTAACGGGCCCGATCCGGGGGAGTCTGGTGGAAAACTGGTGGGAAAGCGAGTACAGAATGGAGATGGACCGCGGTGGGGGGGGGGGGGGGGGGGGGGGGAAGGCTTTGGGCCGATGAGACCCGATTTCAGGAAGATCACCATCTCGAGCATGGGACTAGGTCGACCCTGGACTGCACTCAGTTGGGACCAACTCGTAATGTGAGGCGGCCCCTTAAGCCCCACTACCACGTCAAGGTAGCAGTCCATTGGTGAGGAAGCAAACATGTCAGAGAGCTTCACAGTGACGTTCTTTCCATTCAAGACACGATGTGGGGATGATTTCTAACAGTTTGTTCTTCCCCTGATGACTTTAAGCTATATTGTAATGCAATCTATGAAGAACTCTCTTGTAATTAAACATTAATGTCGTGCAAAAAAATAATAAAAATAATAAAAAAAAAATCACTTATATTATATTTGTAGTGTATATTGAGAATCAGAAGAAAGCGGTCGGAGTGCCCCGTGCACACTGCCTGGCACAGGGGCACTACGACCGCTTTCTTCTGAATCTCACTGTACTTCTCTAATCATTCCCGGCTTACGTTCATGTCTGAAGAAGAATTCAAAATCTTTCTTGGCCGAAATTCCAATCCGTCCACATTACAACAGCAATCATGTTACTGATATTTCAGACATTGGACCTTATAGTGTTTATGGACTCAACACACTATATTTTAAATTCACGTTAGCACTACAGAACTTCAGAAGAAATCTACTGACTATTAAAATTAACAAAACCTTTGGAGGAAAAGTGTCGGAGAACGAACCCTTCAGTTTCAGTACGATCAGTGTATCTGACGGAATCACTCAAAGGAAACTACTCATGGAGGTTCTGTGACGTCAGACTCACCTCGTTGAGCTGCACCGAGTCGTAGCCGCAGATGAGGAAGAGGATGTTCTCGCAGATGACCTGCGTCGGCGCAGTGTCCCGACACAGCTGGTCGCCCAGGAGGACGTAGAGGTCGGAGTGTGGGAGGAACTCGCCGACCCCCAGCAGCCACTCCAGCTGCAATCATTTGGGAGTTACTCGCATTCACGACACAGCTGGTCGCCGAGGAGGACGTAGAGGTCGGAGTGGGAAAGGAACTCGCCGACCCCCAGCAGCCACTCCAGCTGCAATCATTTGGGAGTTACTCGCATTCACGACACAGCTGGTCGCCGAGGAGGAAGTAGAGGTCGGAGTGGGGGAGGAACTCGCCGACCCCCAGCAGCCACTCCAATTGCAATCATTTGGGAGTTACTCGCATTCACGACACATCTGGTCGCCGAGGAGGACGTAGAGGTCGGAGTGGGGGAGGAACTCGCCGACCCCCAGCAGCCACTCCAGCTGCAATCATTTGGGAGTTACTCGCATTCACGACACAGCTGGTCGCCGAGGAGGACGTAGAGGTCGGAGTGGGGGACCAACTCGCCGACCCCCAGCAGCCACTCCAGCTGCAATCATTTGGGAGTTACTCGCATTCACGACACAGCTGGTCGCCGAGGAGGACGTAGAGGTCGGAGTGGGGGAGGAACTCGCCGACCCCCAGCAGCCACTCCAGCTGCAATCATTTGGGAGTTACTCGCACTCACGACACAGCTGGTCGCCAAGGAGGACGTAGAGGTCGGAGTGGGGGAGGAACTCGCCGACCCCCAGCAGCCACTCCAGCTGCAATCATTTGGGAGTTACTCGCATTCACGACACAACTGGTCGCCGAGGAGGACGTAGAGGTCGGAGTGGGGGAGGAACTCGCCGACCCCCAGCAGCCACTCCAGCTGCAATCATTTGGGAGTGACTCGCATTCACGATACAGCTGGTCGCCGAGGAGGACGTAGAGGTCGTAGTGGGGGAGGAACTCGCCGACCCCCAGCAGCCACTCCAGCTGCAATCATTTGGGAGTTACTCGCATTCACGACACAGCTGGTCGCCGAGGAGGACGTAGAGGTCGGAGTGGGGGAGGAACTCGCCGACCCCCAGCAGCCACTCCAGCTGCAATCATTTGGGAGTTACTCGCATTCACGACACAGCTGGTCGCCGAGGAGGACGTAGAGGTCGGAGTGGGGGAGGAACTCGCCGACCCCCAGCAGCCACTCCAGCTGCAATCATTTGGGAGTTACTCGCATTGACGATACAGCTGGTCGCCGAGGAGGACGTAGAGGTCGTAGTGGGGGAGGAACTCGCCGACCCCCAGCAGCCACTCCAATTGCAAACATTTGGGAGTTACTCGCATTCAAGACACAGCTAGACGCCGAGGAGGACGTAGAGGTTGGAGTGGGGGAGGAACTCGCCGACCCCCAGCAGCCACTCCAGCTGCAATCATTTGGGAGTTACTCGCATTCACGACACAGCTAGACGCCGAGGAGGACGTAGAGGTTGGAGTGGGGGAGGAACTCGCCGACACCCAGCAGCCACTCCAGCTGCAATCAATTGGGAGTTACTCGCATTCACGATACAGCTGGTCGCCGAGGAGGATGTAGAGGTTGGAGTGGGGTAGGAACTCGCCGATCCCCAGCAGCCACTCCAGCTGCAATCATTTGGGAGTTACTCGCATTCACGACACAGCTGGTCGCCGAGGAGGATGTAGAGGTTGGAGTGTGGGAGGAACTCGCCGACCCCCAGCAGCCACTTCAGCTGCAATCATTTGGGAGTTACTCGCATTCACGACACAGCTAGACGCCGAGGAGGACGTAGAGGTTGGAGTGGGGGAGGAACTCGCCGACCCCCAGCAGCCACTCCAGCTGCAATCATTAGGAAGTTACTCGCATTCACGACACAGCTGGTCGCCGAGGAGGATGTAGAGGTTGGAGTGGGGGAGGAACTCGCCGACCCCCAGCAGCCACTCCAGCTGCAATCATTTGGGAGTTACTCGCATTCACGACACAGCTGGTCGCCGAGGAGGACGTAGAGGTCGGAGTGGGGGAGGAACTCGCCGACCCCCAGCAGCCACTCCAGCTGCAATCATTTGGGAGTTACTCGCATTCACGACACAGCTAGACGCCGAGGAGGACGTAGAGGTTGGAGTGGGGGAGGAAATCGCCGACCCCCAGCAGCCACTCCAGCTGCAATCATTTGGGAGTTACTCGCATTCACGACACAGCTAGACGCCGAGGAGGACGTAGAGGTTGGAGTGGGGGATGAACTCGCCGACCCCCAGCAGCCACTCCAGCTGCAATCATTTGGGAGTTACTCGCATTCACGACACAGCTAGACGCCGAGGAGGACGTAGAGGTTGGAGTGGGGGAGGAACTCGCTGACCCCCAGCAGCTCTCCAGCTGCAATCATTTGGGAGTTACTCGCATTCACGACACAGCTGGTCGCCGAGGAGGACGTAGAGGTTGGAGTGTGGGAGGAACTGGCCGACCCCCAGCAGCCACTCCAGCTGCAATCATTTGGGAGTTACTCGCATTCACGACACAGCTAGACGCCGAGGAGGACGTAGAGGTTGGAGTGGGGGAGGAACTCGCCGACCCCCAGCATCCACTGCAGCTGCAATCATTTGGGAGTTACTCGCATTCACGACACAGCTGGTCGCCGAGGAGGACGTAGAGGTTGGAGTGTGGGAGGAACTGGCCGACCCCCAGCAGCCACTCCAGCTGCAATCATTTGGGAGTTACTCGCATTCACGACACAGCTAGACGCCGATTAGGACGTAGAGGTTGGAGTGGGGGAGGAACTCGCCGACCCCCAGCAGCCACTCTAGCTGCAATCATTTGGGAGTTACTCGCATTCACGACACAGCTAGACGCCGAGGAGGACGTAGAGGTTGGAGTGGGGGAGGAACTCGCCGACCCCCAGCAGCCACTGCAGCTGCAATCATTTGGGAGTTACTCGCATTCACGATACAGCTGGTCGCCGAGGAGGACGTAGAGGTCGTATTGGGGGAGGAACTCGCCGACCCCCAGCAGCCACTCCAGCTGCAATCATTAGGGAGTTACTCGCATTCACGACACAGCTGGTCGCCGAGGAGGATGTAGAGGTTGGAGTGGGGGAGGAACTCGCCGACCCCCAGCAGCCACTCCAGCTGCAATCATTTGGGAGTTACTCGCATTCACGACACAGCTGGTCGCCGAGGAGGACGTAGAGGTCGGAGGGGGGGAGGAACTCGCCGACCCCCAGCAGCCACTCCAGCTGCAATCATTTGGGAGTTACTCGCATTCACGACACAGCTAGACGCCGAGGAGGACGTAGAGGTTGGAGTGGGGGAGGAACTCGCCGACCCCCAGCAGCCACTCCAGCTGCAATCATTTGGGAGTTACTCGCATTCACGACACAGCTGGTCGCCGAGGAGGACGTAGAGGTTGGAGTGGGGGAGGAACTCGCCGACCCCCAGCAGCCACTCCAGCTGCAATCATTTGGGAGTTACTCGCATTCACGACACAGCTAGACGCCGAGGAGGACGTAGAGGTTGGAGTGGGGGAGGAACTCGCCGACCCCCAGCAGCCACTCCAGCTGCAATCATTTGGGAGTTACTCGCATTCACGACACAGCTAGACGCCGAGGAGGACGTAGAGGTTGGAGTGGGGGAGGAACTCGCCGACCCCCAGCAGCCACTCCAGCTGCAATCATTTGGGAGTTACTCGCATTCACGACACAGCTGGTCGCCGAGGAGGACGTAGAGGTCGGAGTGGGGGAGGAACTCGCCGACCCCCAGCAGCCACTCCAGCTGCAATCATTAGGGACATCCGTCGTACATAACTTAGGTATTAGGATCACTAAATATAGGCAATGTAGACCATCCTTGCTCCTTCTAGAGAATACATGATTTAACAAAAATAATGAGCTGGATTTTTTTTATAATATACCAGACACAAATTTTTCAAGATGCATGGTCTCTGGGCGTACTCCTGGGCAGCTATTCTATAACGATATTTAAATATCCGGATTCGGCCCGGAAGGCCGTTTTACATAAAGCGCGTTTCGCGATTCGCGTTTTTTTCTTTTTTTATGACTTCTAGAAAAGGCCGTCGAAAACAGAATGTTGATATAAATTTATTATTCTTGTTAGTAACAATTTGGGCGATATTAGATATGATTAAATAGAATAATATGCACAGGTATGCAATTATTAACATTATAGTCTTATTTTATAGCTTTTTTGTAGTTTATTTTGTAGTTTACGTATTGTGACGTCATTTTCGCCGCGCGCGGTACTAAAAAAAAACTCCCTACAATCGAGATGGGCCGGTTTAAAAATAAAACGCGTGCGGCGAAATTTTCGGGAGTTTTGATGGTTCAATAATAAAAACGCGAAATGCAAAACGCGAAACGTGCTTTATGTAAAACGGCCTATAGAATAACTGCCGTCAGTGTCGGCGGGAGAGGTGCAGGGGGGGGGGGTCTCTTGTAATTTTCCCTTAACAGTAATTGATAGTGTAGGAAAGCATTCATTAATATATTTTAAGATGATGTTGAAGTCAAGTTTCCTCGCTGCCATCTTTTCTCTCGGTGCAATGAAGGCCAAGTATCGGTCGAACTCACGTCAGCCGGGTCCGTGATGTTGGCGATGATGTCCAATAGAGGATTATCCCCGTGCGTGTTGAACGCCGCCGTGCCCAGACTCCACATCGCCTTGATCTTGTCGTTGTACTCGGGCAGCACGGAGGCGAGCACGTAGAACTGCGTCGTCCCCTGCGAGTGACCGACGTACATCAGATCCTCCTGCTGCGTCTGCGCGAGGATGTAGTCGATGAAGGCCGGCTGATCGTAGACGCCCATCTCGTGCCAGCTGAAGTCCCAGAACGACTCGGTCTTGTTGTCCGGGTCCAAGGTCAAGTGTTTGCGGGAGTAGGTGTTGCCGCGGTTGTTGCCCAGCCACACGTCGTAGCCGAGGTCTGCCAGGATGTAGCCTGAGGGATGATCAAGGAAGGTAGCTTTAGGTTTCTATCCGATAAAAAAGTTACCTAGATCCAAGACGAATTATGAAGGACATCATTCCAAGTACTTACGTCATAGTGGATATAATTGATATCTCAACATTTCGTTGGAAAGATGAAGAAAGAGCACATGTTTTGTTGGCAAAATTGTGTAAGGTTTGTGATGCATGTGCACTTTTATTAGAGTAAAGTTTGCTGTTCATGGCTGCTCGTCGGATTTCCTTCAACTTCAGATCTTGATTTGAATATTTAGGTGCAAGGAAGTAAAATCATAGTATATGTTATTTTCGCAGTTCTTTTATGCGTAGATTAGTTCCAACAAATGTGTCCTAACTTATCTGGTGGGGACAATACGGACTAAACTGAACTCTTCCAACTGAACTCTTGCGCAGTGGCGGCTATTTGGCTTTACAACAGGTGTTCAATTACATAGAAGGACGTAGAAGAAAGTACTCTAAGAGGAGAGCCCCCAGCAGATGCGGGGCCGGGGCGCATAACCCCGGATTTTTTTGTATCTTTAGTTTGAAATTGATGCATTTTTATGTCTTTTGGAGAGCAAAATGATTAGACAAAATATTTAACTTCCTACTTCCTGGATTAGGGAGCACTTTAAAATAATTTTCTTGGATGATCAGGTGTGCAATTGTCACACCTTGCACACTGTAATACACACAAAAAAATATTTGTTTAGATCTACTAAAATATGATTAGAATTAACTATATTCTATGTTTACTATACAGTCAACGACAAGCTTAGTTAAGTTAAACATATTTTATGTTTAAAATATTTAGTTGTTTTCACTATATTATTTAGTAGATTTAAGAATAACTTTTAGTACGGCCATCTTGGTTTACGGAATCAGCTCTATGCTTTTAGTAGAATTAAGTATAATTATTTAGTTGAATCTAAGATATCAACTCTATAAACTAGATTTAAGTATATATTTTGGTTAGTTTTACATACATATTAGGTTAAGATTCAAAATTATTTTCTTGTTTTAACAATATGCTTTAGTTAATATAAATGAATTATTAATTTAATTTAACTAAATAATTTGTTTATTGGGACAAAATGATTTGGTGAAAACAAGAAATTACAAACATTGAGAATGTAGTAGGTAAAACATTTTTATTTACACTTACAAACATTGAACACACAAGTAGAAACAAAATAGAATAATGCATTGATTCAAAGAGAACATAAGTCTTCGCACTTTGTACAAACTCGCACGTGGTCATCAAACCCCAATCAATGATCATACGCAATGACCGTGCGTTACGAACAGAATCGGTTGCGGTGGAACGAGTGTTCATAGCTAATGTTCAATGCACACGTCAACGACTCGGGTGAAGAATACACCTTGCACTGGATCGGGTCGATGAAGACGTCTCGACTGCAGAGATGTCGGGGCCAATGAAGATGACAAATGGTTGACGAGTCTGCTTGTAAAGGGTTTAGTTTCTCCATCTACACACACGTTCGCCACTCGGAAGTCAAAATCTCTCCGGAAGTCTGAAAACAATAAAAATAGTTAGGGATAGTTCAAGGTCAATTGACCGGACAAATATTCTTGGTCATTTGACCAAACTAAATTTAATTAAACCAGGAAAACGCTCGGTGTAACGCGTTGATAAGTGAGCCTTTGAATTGAATACGAATTAATGTGAAAACTCTTGGCCCTTTGAAGATAATCTAACTCTCTAAAGGTACGTTTACAGCTTGACGTTCGACGCTCGACGCTTAGCGCTAGCGCTGAAAGATGAACATAGTTTATCTTTGACCTTCAACGCCAGCGCTCGGCATTGGCCAACCAGGAGGCTCAACGGCGAGCGCTGAGCGCCAAATGTTGAGCGAACGTCGAGCTGTAAACGTACCTTTAGGCCCAGTTGTACGATGACCCGATAAGTAAGATAAAGTTCACTTTAGACTAAAGGTACGTTTACAGCTCGGCGTTCGTTCGACGTGTGGCGCTCAGCGCTCGCCGTTGAGCCTCCTGATTGGCCAACGCTGAGCGCTGGCGTTCAATGTCAAAGATTTATAAACCATGTTCATCTTTCAGCGCTAGCGTTGAGCGCCGAGCGTCAAGCTGTAAACCTACCTTAAAGTGAACTTTAGCAGTCTAGATGGCTGTGTTTCATTGGCTGTTGCCATGGTTTCAGGCGATAAATCCTACCGCTAATTTTATCGGGACTTGGTACAACCGGGCCTAAGCTCTCTAATTGGAACTGTTATTTTCAGCAACAAAATGTTTACGGACTGGCAAAGAGTACAATATATTTTAACAATTAAAACAATGTACATCTTTATCTCTACCAAAAATGGAAGTAGATATAAACAACATACATATTATTGGGGCTCCTCAATCCCTAAAATGTTGAATATTTATGTACATTTATAACATTAAAGTTGTCAATAGTCTACTTTAGAGCCAGGTCAATATTGATGGAGCTCATTTGATTTTAAGCAAAATTTAACAACATTAAAATGAGAAAAATGGTCCAATAATTGAAGCATTTTGTGTAGATTCAACTATCATTTCCTCATGGAAAAACAAAATTAATTTTAAATTGTACACCCAACAAATCATGAACGAAACAATCGAAATCATTAAACGAGATCATTTGAACGAAACTGATTGGCTGCTGGTCAGGTTCCGTGACAATAAATCCTTGTTATTATTAATGAAATCAGAGCTCAACTACTATAGAGTTAGATGAAGAGTTAGCATAGACTGCATTGCGAATAATGCTATCACTTTTTTGATTTTCAGACAATCCATTTCTTTCAATACCGTTTTAATCATTTGTTGAGTGTACATATTCTCTAGATACAGTTTTCAATTTACAATGAATTCCCTGAGAAGATGTCAGCTTCTGAGTTTTGAAAAGACCGTTCCACTCAATAAAAAAAATTATGAAAATAATCAAATGATCAAAATTTTTATAATGATAAAAATTATTGTTGAACAAATTTGGAAGATTGTTTGTCATGTTCAATAACAAACAATGCTTGCAAAGCAAATCCGTTCCACACAACAAGTCCGCTCAGACTTTTCAAAACAATAACATAGAAGCTGACATAATATTCTCAGAGAATTCAAGTAGTATAATTTTGTAAACTGTAGGTATCAATAGAATGTATAATTTAAATTAATTTTGTTTTTCCATGAGAAAATGAAAGTAGAATCCACACAAAATGTTTCCATACAACATGTTCATCTCATTTCAAACTTGTTAAAATTTTACTTAGAACCAAAATGAGAGCTTCATCAAATGCAAAGTAGAATTTTGGAAAGTCCGTAGATGGGACTTACTTACCTAGTTATTGAGTGGAATGAATGGACTTTTCAAACTTTAAAAGTTGTAAAAACAAACTTGGAAATTAACGTACCAATACATATCCACTTGAAGCCCCCAAGATGGAAAATCCTCCGATGAAAGTCACCGACCGTCATTATACTAGGTATCGCTGTACAGCGACCAGGGAACTGCTTGTCGCCACATCACACCAGGCTCTGATGTTCTCGAACACAGCATCATCTTTAAAACAACATTACAAAATTAACACGACTTTATCTTTAACACTTTCATTGGGGGTGGGGGGTGGGGGGGACTTTTGACACTTTGCTCGGACCTCTGTTCTTTATCGATTTCTTATTATTTGTTTTGCATTGTTGGATAGGTACTACAGGTCACACAACTTCATCTATGGTGAAATTTTGCAATTTTTTAGCTGAGAGGTGCATTGTACCTATGCAATTTAGGTGCTCATGTATGTGCATTGTTAAAATCAGCTGACTTGGTCCAATCAATTTAAAATTTTGCATGGTCTTAAGAGTCAAGATAATTTTCTCTTATTTCAATATTTCGTCTGTGATACCGACTACCTACATTACAATCTAATGACTGTAATCTAATGCATGTTCAATAACACGCTATGTATGCTTGTTATTAAAATGAGAGGTCACATACTAGAGTGAGACAAGGAGATCAAACCGATTGGCTTCTAATGATGTGACCTTAGATTTTTCAACAAATCAGATTTATTGAGCGATCCTTTTTTGCTTTGTTAAGTGTACCTACACCTACTTAGTTTAGGTACTTACGAAGTAGAGGGAAGTATGTCCGCTTCATTATGTGCTCTTCTTGAGATCAGCCCGGAAGCTTTACCGATTGCGCTCCCTGGTTTCATGACAGCGATGCAGCGTACTGATTTCCCTCCGTCTTTGGGGTGATGTTCAGTTCAGTTCAGTTCAGTTTTATTTCCATATTCAATGAGTACATTTTAAAGAGGTACATACATTTGAAAGGACTCCTATGGTCGACACCATTCAGTGGAGTATGTGGAAAGGTTACATCGAACTAAATCTAGTAACCTAGTACATATTTAATAGCATTGCAATTAAAAAAATAAAATAAATTAACATCTACATGCTACAGTTATATTTTAAATCTAGTTACATAGTATTATTTATTACACATTCACGAGATTCAATGTCAAAAAATGAAATTAGACAGGTACACAATAATATTAATAATTAATAATTTTAATAATAATAATAATATAATGACAATAATTTTATTGTTGTTATTATTAAACATATGTTTATTTTTATTTGTCTAGCAGGAACTCATCTACCGAATAATATACCTTACTTACTAACAGTTCTTTCACTTGCTTTTTGAACAGCGAGTATTTTTGTATATCTCTTAAATTTTTAGGCAGGGCATTATACATTTTTGTTTTGAAAAATAGAGAGTTTTTTTGAGTACATGTTGACCTGTGCCTATCTACATGAAAGTTATTTTTCTGTCGGGTGTTGTATTTATGAATATCACTGTTGTTTTGTATTAATTCTTCTTGGGACCTAATTGCAAGTATCGACTCTAGAATGTATAAGCAAGGCATCGTTAAAATTTTATGTTTTACAAAATGTTGTTTGCAATCTGGCTTGATGTAAGTGTTATTTTTGTATTTGAGTCCAAATAGAGCCCGAATTGCTTTTCTTTGAAGTATAAATATTTTGGATGCATCAGTTGAGTTGCCCCAGAACTGAATCCCATACCGTATATGTGATTCGATATTTGCATAATATACTAATTTCGCCGTTTTAGTGTTTGTTAAATTTACGATGGTTTTTAAAGAGAAATATGCCGAGTTGAGTTTACTTAACAAGTTTTGGCAGTGACTTTTCCAGTTTAGATTTTTATCGATAATGATTCCTAAAAATTTAGTTTGCTCAACTCCCCTTAGATAACTAGTTTCGTTTTTATTTGACATAACAATTTTTAATGGTGTTTCATTTATTACATTTTTTAATTTGAAATGCATATAATTTGTTTTTGTTTCTTGAATTAGCAGATGATTATCATAAAACCATTTTGTTGCATTTGACAGAGTACATTTTGCATTTTCTTCAAGATTTAGCTTGGTTTTGCCTGTAATTGTAATATTTGTGTCATCTGCGTAGATTTCTGAAGCTACAATTGTGTCGGGGAGGTCATTAATGTAAATTATAAATAAAAGTGGACCTAGGATTGAACCTTGTGGAACACCATTTATTATAGGTTCTGGATTTGATAAATGTTTTATTTCCTCTCTCTTTTCATTCATATGTGTAATTTCAACTTGTTGCACCCTATCTTGCATATATGATTTGAGTAGATCTAGGGCAGGTCCTCTGACTCCGTAATATTCCAGTTTACTTAATAGTATTTTATGGTTAATACTGTCAAAGGCCTTTGCCAGGTCGCAAAAAACTCCAATGGTTTGTTCACCATCCTCTAATCCCTTTATAGTGTTTTGAATGAAGTTATCTATTGTGTTAGTCGTCGATTTATTTTTCCGAAATCCGCTCTGGCTTTCTGTAAGAAGTTTTTCCCTCTCAAGGTATGTTATTATTCTAGTGTGAATTAATTTTTCAAAAATTTTTGATATACTGGGTAGAATTGATATCGGTCGATAGTTTTCCGACTTATTTCTATCCCCTTTCTTAAACAACGGTGTGATTTTACCTATTTTTAGTTTTTTTGGAAAGGTTCCCTTATCAATACAGTCGTTAAAAATATGTGCTAGCGGTAGAGAGATATTCGTAACAATTTTCTTTAATATACAAGTTGGGAGGTTGTCTACTCCAGCTGACCTTTTGTTTTTTAGCTTTGATGTAATTTGAATTATTTCTGTATCGCATGTACTGTCCATGAAAAATGAATTTACGGGTCGCTTTGCTTTAGTTAAATGCCTATTAAACGCATTTTCTGAAGAATTTACATCAAGGTTTTGGGCTATGTTAGCGAAGTCTTTATTTAGAATATTAGCAATTTTTATGGGATCTTTGATAGTTTGGTTTTCATGATTTATGACAATGTTTTTGTTTTGTTGAATCTTTGACTTATTAGTGTGCCTTTTCACTATCTCCCATATGGTTTTTGTTCTATCAATACCTGATTTCTCCTTTATTTTTTTGTTTATTATCAGTCGTTTTGCTGCTTTTATAGTTTTTTTGTAAATTTTTTTATAGAGTTTGTATTTTGTTATTAATTTTTCAGTTTTGTAGTGAAGCTGTAGCTGATAAAGAAATTTTAGGTTCTTTGCCGAATTTTTAATTCCTGGTGAAATCCATTCTTGCTTTATAAATTTATGGTTTATTTTCACACTTTTTACTGGATAACATTGATCAAAACTTTCACAAAGGATTGATGAGAACATGTTGTATTTTTCATTTGGATCATCGAGTTTATACATTTCCTCCCAGGATGTGTGTTTAAGCATGTCTTTAAAATTATCCGTATTTTCTTTATTCAATTTTCGAATGTTAATTGTTTTGCTTGGAGGATTAAATTTTGATTTTAGTTTTATTGAAATAATTTGAGCCGTGTGGTCTGAGAGATTGTTTTCTGTAACCTCAGTAGAGAACATATAGCTGGGTAGATTGGTCGCTATGTTGTCTATTGTCTTGGCCGTATTGAATCTAGAATCGATCCTAGTTGGCCCTTGTATTGTTAATTTTAAATTATATGCAGCAATTAAGTTTATTAGATTTTCACTCTCCCTTGATTTTGTAGAAGTATTTATATTAAAGTCGCCAGTTAGGACAACATCTTTATTTTCTGAAGTAATTTTTTCTAGAATGTGTTCCAAAGTGGCCATAAAATGATTTAAATCTCCTAATGGCGATCTATAAGTGGAGATCACTACTAAGTTCCGTGTGTTGTTCGCATAGTTTAATTCTATAGCTGCTAGTTCAATGTCTATTTCTTTATATTCGCATCCTGTTATCCAGAAAAAAAGTAGGTAATGAATAGGGAAGTACCTAGGTTACCTCATTCATTACATTTAATGTGCAGTAGGTAAGGTGCAAGATTGTTCTTCGGATTTTGATTAAAGACAAATGATTAGACTACCTAACCTAAACTACCTACCATCGCACGTGATTATTGATGAACATGTATTTCTGATTAAGTTCTAGAGGTAAATACCTAGGCAAATATAACTTCGGAATTAAATGCACTTATGTTTAGGTAGGTACCTACCTACTTTCTACTAGCCTAGGTAGTACCTACTAGAAACTGTTGCAGAGTGAAAAGCAAAAAATTGACTGATTTGTCGACACCGCAGCAGGACCATTCCATGCGGTATTTACTACCTAGGTACCTATTTTATGTGGTGGATTCTAACGTTAGGTCATTGTTTTTGTGTCTAATTCTTACAACTAAGTAGGTGCGTCCATACAAACGGGAAACTACTTATTAGACACAGACACATTAACCTCAAACCATTACATACCATGAATGAGTCTTGGCAAGGTAGTGTTGAGTATTCTTACCTCTTGAAATTCTTTCTTACAACTTGCTCGTTCAATATGTCTTGATGGTTGTCTTTCTTCAATGTTGTAAGGTTCAAACTCTTCAAGATAAGATATCCGCATAGCATGACGATATTAATATTAAAAGTGCATTTTAATCACAATAATGAAACGAATCGCTTTGCTTGCTTGGAGAGAGAGAAGCGTGCAAAATGGCTGCCGTGCCGGCCAAACTGCCGGTGGCAGTACGTCATCGCAAGGAAGAAATCACGTGACGAAACTGACCAATCACAGACTTCATCATAAAACAAATAACCGGGTTGTCATCCTTTTCCCCGAAATATACTTATATCAAGCTTCTCTGTTTAGTGAATTCCAACATCAACTTTTGATATTCTAAAACTAACCAAAAAGATTCGCTAATTTAAGAATACAATCAGTAAACATATTTTTTGATTGATTTTACTATATTTATTTAGTTAAACCAATAAATGATTTTGTTGGATTAAGTAAAGTTTAGTTAATCTAACAAAATATAGACACTAAATCACGTAAACATAAGGTTTTAGTTGAATTAAACAAAATATTTTTTTCTGTGTAGCCGCCACTGCTCTTGCGTCTCACCCAGGCCCTTCTGCGGTCCCATGAGTACAAGTGGGACTGTAGAAGGGTACTAATGTCTCACCCAGGCCCTTCTGCGGTCCCATGAGTACAAGTGGGACTGTAGAAGGGTACTAATGTCTCACCCAGGCCCTTCTGCGGTCCCATGGGTACAAGTGGGACTGTAGGAGGGTACTAATGTCTCACCCAGGCCCTTCTGCGGTCCCATGGGTACAAGTGGGACTGTAGGAGGGTACTAATATCTCACCCAGGCCCTTCTGTGGTCCCATGGGTACAAGTGGGACTGTAGGAGGGTACTAATGTCTCACCCAGGCCCTTCTGCGGTCCCATGAGTACTAGTGGGACTGTAGGAGGGTATACTAATGTCTCACTCAGGCCCACCAGCGGTCCCATGGGTACAAGTGGGACTGTAGGAGGGTACTAATGTCTCAACCAGGTTAATGTTAATGGGTACTAATGTCTTTTCTGCGGGCCATTGGGACTGTAGGAGGGTACTAATGTCTCACCCGGTCCCAACGGTCCCATGGGTACAAGTGGGACTGTAGGAGGATACTAATGTCTCACCCAGGCCCTTCTGCGGCCCCATGAGGATCCAGTCCGATGACGATGAGATGGCGCCATGTTGCAGAAGCACCACGGGCTTGTCCGGCGCAGCTGGAGACTCACGGCCATATGGAATCCGATGAAGAGTCAGGATATATCCGTCCTCAGTGGTGACCGTGTGCGTCTGCGCAGGGTAGCCGTACTTCCGGATCAGTTGGTGCTGGAGACAAACGGCATTGTGATTGAGACGAGCGGGTGGATTATTTCAGAACTTTTAAATGTTCAATTCCACTGGAATTCGATTCCGTGCAATGTTAATCCTTATGGCTATTACCAGATTCCATCAGGGGCCGTATTCCTGAACTTTCTAATTCCCAATTCTGATGGAATCTGATTCGGTGCATGTTAATCCTTATGGCCGTGACCGGATTTCATCAGGAATGGAATTGGGAAAACGTTTTAGAATACGCCTCTAGAACGGAATTGGGAAAACGTTCTAGAATACGCCTCTAGAACGGAATTGGGAAAACGTTCTAGAATGTGCCTCTATAATAGAGGCTTATACGTTCTAGAATATGAAATTAATTTAAATATGACAAATATTCTTTTAGTAAGTTTTTTTACGTCTAAACAGTTATATTCTATATTCTGGAGGTCTATTCTAGAACGATTTTCCAATTCCATTCTGATGGAATTCGGTCACGGCCATAAGGATTAACATTGTTAAAATTAAATTAATTATAATATGACAAATATTCTTTCAGTAAGTTTTTTTTACGTCTAAACGGTTATATTCTATATTCTGGAGATCTATTCTAGAACGATTTTCCAATTCCATTCTGATGGAATTCGGTCACGGCCATAAGGATTAACATTGTATGGAATCTAGTGGAGCGGTCGCTCCATCCAGCCAAGTCGTACTGTACACTCACACTCACTCAACATACCGTAAATGCCTAATAAACTGAGGAGCAGACCAAACACTTTTACTGTAAGCAACAACATGGCATTTTCGGCCTACTGGATCTTAAAATTGGAAAATCTCACATTGTTGTGAAATGTCTTAATTTCGAGCTATGGCCCACCCCACCCCATATACCAAATTTGGGAATAACAGGTTTTGCCATTTGCGAGCTAGAGGGCCATGAAAACAGTGAAATTATACCCCTTCTTAAAGCTATCTGATGATGATGATGATGATGATGATGATGATTCAGATATCAGGAAACATTGTTGACAGGGCCACAGCCTAAACGGCTAAACCGATCGATCTGAAATTTTTACCACATGTGCACTTTTGGCGTCTGATGATACCTTGCCTCTTGTGATTTTTTGTGCCGCAATTATAAACCGGAAGTGACGTCATATATGAAAAACGGCTGGACCGATTAGAACGAAATTAGCGCCATTCGATTTAGATGGTCATCTATATGAAGTATGTTACTTTAAAATATAATTTTCTTATATTCTAAACCGGAAGTGGCGTCATACATTTGCAATATTTAGCTTATTTCATCAAATTATACTTTAAATACACATATCATTATCTTACATTGTAACAAAGACAATACAAAATTATAATTTCAATACACAGTGTTCTCGGCCGCCATTCCTGAAACCGGAAGTGACGTCATACATCGAAAACGCCTGTACCGATTGCCACTGAACTAGCTCCTGTATATTCATTTTGCAATCTATTTGAAAAATCAATTGGGATAAATGAATATACAAATTAACGGTACCGGAAATGGCGGCAGGAACCACTAAATGAAACCGGAAGTGACGTCATATATTGAAAACGGCATGAGCGATTTGACGGAAATTAGCGCTATTGAATTCAGAAGGTCATTCATGAAGTATCAACTAGATAAAACTTAATTGTTTTCTTATTACCTATACCGGAAATGACGTCATAAAAATGCTAAATGACGTCATTAATATTCTAAAGGACACTAAATTCACCACTTTATACTTTTAAATAGATATTTAGTAAACATACATTGTAAATAATTATAAATTCAAGGTTGCAGTGCTCTCGGCCGCCATTTTCTAAAACCGGAAGTGACGTCATATAACGAAAACGGCTGTACCGATTGCAACTAAATTTTGGAATTGTGTAGGACTTATAATTATGAATTCAATACGGCATTAATTTCGGCCGCCATTGTTAAAACCGGAAGTGACGTCATATATCGAAAACGGATGTACCGATTGCAACCAAATTTTAGAATTATGTCGGACTAATATAATTATGAAATAAAGACGACATTATTTTCGGCCGCCATTGTCAAAACTGGAAGTGACGTCATATATCGAAAACGGCTGTACCAATTGCAACCAAATTTTGGAAATGTGTAGGACTAATAATTATGAATTAAAGACGACATTATTTTCGGCCGCCATTGGGTAAATCCATTTCAAAGCACCCAAATAGTCAAGATTTTTTGCGTCACCCCTTTTGATTTCGACCAAACTTGGTAGGATTGTTCCATATACAAAATAAGCGGACACGTATTTTTTATTTAGGGCTTAACTGCCACGGGGTCGGCCCTACAGCCCCTTAAATAAATTCGATTTTAACTAAGGGTGGTTTATATAAACTCTCATAACTTTGTAACCATATGACATAGGTTGATGATCTTTTTTAATAAATGTGTATAATAAGACGCGCTTTCATAAAATTATTATTTTGTTTTGTTTTATAATACATTAAGGGGTGACCAAATCACTTTTTGATTTTAAAGGGGTGGTTTCCCCGAAAAGGCCACTTTTAAAATTTTGAAAAAAATATATATTATTTGTGGTTATAATGTTCAAATTCCCTGAAAGTTTGGAAGTGGGCAGATTTTTCGTTAAGGCGCTAGAGACAAAAGCGTATATTAACGTCACTATAGCATACAACCCTATACTGCAAAAAGTTTGTCAAAGAGACCATGGTAAAACATTTAATGTAGTACGAGCACTTAATCCTTTTGTGTAATTGTAAGCAACAATAAAGAGTTAAAAAACATTTAAGAACTACAAATCCCCTCCCCCCCCCCCCCACTCCCGCCCACCCCTTCTACCAATATTTATTCAAATAGCGTCTAACGTGAGATTGGACTTTCATATGGAGAGAGGATGTTGACGGCAACTAATTAGTCATTTATTTGAAAGCAAATTGACTTCGTATCGTACAAAATTTTTCTTTCAAAATTGGGGACATAAAGTAAACTGATATTTAAAGAAAAAATGTGACAGGGGTGACCATTTTTTAAAATATATATTCTAGTATCTTTAGAGGGATAATTCTCCAATGAGCAATTCTAAATGATCAGAAAAATAAATGCTATTAATGCCATTGTTATGTACACATTCTCAGCACGTTTGAATTGGGCCGTTGCTTGATTAAGAGCTAAACATTATATGTAGTCATGTTTGTGTGAAACTTGCTGGAATCGCGCTATTTACGTTGCACTCTTCTCCAATTAGGCTAATGGTGACAAAGGAAGGGTTGTGAGGATATTTACGACAGTACCTATGAGAAAAACGGAAAGAATTGATGGTGGGAAGGAGATGGTCGCTGTCTATTAGTTAGGAACCTTCCCAGCATTTGCCTCTCGGCTTACCAAATCAAGAAATAGGAAGGTATAGGTTACGGAAATGAAACAGGCACCTCCAGAGTGCAAATTTAGAGCATTACTGTCTTAGGCATAGGTATTACTTCCATGACATATTATATAAGTATTGGTTAGTAATTGGTTGGCGTTGGTATAAGCCCCATAACCTCGCCAAGGTCCCAACCAATGTATGAGGTCTTTTTTTTCAAGTGGAAAGGTTTAAAACCACTGTTCTGAATCTATGTGCAAGTTTTGAATTCTATGGATCATTACTTCGTGAATACAGTTTCTTCTTTTGAATGAAGTGCGGAGGAAAATATTTTCGTTAAAACTTTTGAATTTGAAATCGGAATGAAAGAATGAAGTTTTTGCGTACCAGAAATGGTTCGTGATCGCAAAAACCGATCTCTGAGGACATTTGCTTCTGTCTCGTGGTCCGCTTCAGTGCAGAAAGCAAAGTTGATGGCTTGAATGTTCGTGTTCGCCCAGTTATACAGCTGCATCGGGGTCATTATCTGGTCATCGTAGGGGCGCTGTAAGCTGGCACGAGCGGCCAATCTCTTGACGGTCCCTCCAACCCCGTCACATGCTGCTTTCCCATGCGACGTCGCAAAGAAATGCCACTCTGCCTTGATGTTAAAGTCTTCTTCATGACAGCACAGATTTGCAAAATTCTTCCTATTTTTGTATTGCGACGCAGCGCCGTCAGAAAAATAGAAGATTTTTGTTGGTCTGGTGTTACACACACTGGTAAGAAGCTCAATTAATTTTCTTTGGAACAAATGTACGGCCACCGTATTGTGTGTCAGACAATCGGACACTACAACAAGGCTGACATGATGCAGTTCGCCATCCTCATTGTAGTATGCTACAAATGGGTGGATCGTGGCCGACGAATTGTTCCAATGAAACCCTTGGGCTTCGTCCTGCAACACAAACGAATAGTTCTCCGCGAAATCGCAAATCACAAGGAACTCTCCTGGCTGAAGCTTGGTCTTCAGTTCCTTGTGATATTCCGACTGTTTTGTGGCGGTGAACGAGTGACGAACTAAGATGGCTAATGCGTCGCAAAAGCTGTCCAGAAAATCATCCACTTTCATTGTCACTATTTCCAGAGAACACCTGTCAACTGCCACCCACCTTTTAAACGTAATGTCTTCATATGCATGTTCATCCATGCGTTCTCGTAGGTGCTCTTTGAGGTGCGTTACTCCAGGACACGCTGGGCACTCGCCGAAGTAACAGGACACATGCGGGTTGTTGCATATGACAGCCGATATGCATTCTTTAAATGTTTTTAAAGGCATCTCATCTTGGGCCGAAATGTCTGCAATTTTCGCACCAATCATCATCAATATCATATTTTGATGTATTGTGCAGACACATACGCTGTGAGTTCCGCTTGCTCCTGGCAACACACATTCCTTGGGACGAAGGTCCGCGAACTTGGAAAATCCTATTTTATGGTCTGGAAATTGATCTTTAAACACTCGATAAAGCTCGCGAAGGTTGCTTAGAATAAGTCTTTTCTGCACCACAACTCGCTTGCCCTCGCGCTGCACTGACTTGCAGTCTTTTTTACCAGGCATTAATCGGCTGACGTCATCGGAATTATAAAATGATATGACGTCATCAACGATCTTCTGAGAGAGAGTTTTCCCTGGTTTGGGATTAGGAGACGAGAGGATTCCCTTTTCTAGAACAAGATCGTGGGCTAAGCGTGCCATATACTCGGTTGTTCCAAACACAGTTTGAACTTTCGCACGTGACCAACTTTGTGGAAGTACTGTCAGTATTTGCACTTGCACGCTCCTGTCTTTTGTAGACTTGAACTTTTCTTTTAACTGTCGAATGATTTCACTCTCCTCGCTTTCTTCTTCAGGCTCAGCTGTTGACGTCGATGCCGTTGGTACAAGTACTGCTTCTATCGCCTTGGCAATCTCCTTCTGCTTCGCTAGCGGGTACTTCCCTTGCGTTAGTTTTTTAAGCACGACAGGAGATATTGGAAGCAGCGCCAAACCTTCGTTCAAAGCCGAAACAACAACTTCTTGCTCATAAGTGCGGCCCGCGACTGCCGGGAGAACTGAGGGTCTGAGGACCTGTGCAGGATCAGCGCCGTCTGAACTCGAAGACAAGCTGGGAACTGACGCAGGGGTGGCTGGAGACGGTTCATCTGGCCCTAGATCTGGCAGAGTCATGTCACTTGCAATCTTACTTCGACACGGACGACAAACCATACTTCCTTCAGGAAGCTGAGGTGTTTTCAACCTCAACAAAGTTGAAATTAGACGCAGTCCTCTCGTGACTCTGTGATGCTGAATGTTGAAGGGGTTGCAACATCTTGACCTGAAGAGCACCTTAGACGTTTTCTCTTGTTTTGGCATATTAACAAGTATGCCAAAACAAACAAAAATAAACACAAACACGTATGAACTCAAAAAATTACAAAATACGCTGGTAAGAGTTTACAGAGTTTACAAAGTTAACACATTTTCTTAAAATCGGATGAAAATCAACTGTCAAGTTAATCAATTCACTAAATCACTTTCAAATGCCAATAGAAGTAGGTACAGTAGATAATACACAACCTCACGAGTCGAGCTTCAAAATCGCACTAAAATGCTGTCTGTTCATTTGGCATCCCTTCGGAGAGCGAAACCGCGCCTTGAGAGCCACCCTTTGTCTTCAAGGGGGGAGAGCAATAAAGCAATAAAGCTTGGAATCCACCCTTCTGCATGGTGAGAAGAAAGGTAGGTCCGAAAGATTTTTGGAAGGCCATTGGGATCTATCATTTGCCAACCTATTCGAGGAGTGTATAAACTATTCTAAATATATATGGTCTATTTCATGGATATATTTTTCTTGATTTTTAAATATATTTTTATTACATAGAAGTGTAGAGAATTACCTCCCTGTTTCTTGATTTGGTAAGCCGAGAGGCAAATGCTGGGAAGGTTCCTAACTAATAGACAGCGACCATCTCCTTCCCACCATCAATTCTTTCCGTTTTTCTCATAGGTAATGTCGTAAATATCCTCACAACCCTTCCTTTGTCACCATTAGCCTAATTGGAGAAGAGTGCAACGTAAATAGCGCGATTCCAGCAAGTTTCACACAAACATGACTACATATAATGTTTAGCTCTTAATCAAGCAACGGCCCAATTCAAACGTGCTGAGAATGTGTACATAACAATGGCATTAATAGCATTTATTTTTCTGATCATTTAGAATTGTGCCCTCATTGGAGAATTATCCCTCTAAAGATACTAGAATATATATTTTAAAAAATGGTCACCCCTGCCACATTTTTTCTTTAAATATCAGTTTACTTTATGTCCCCAATTTTGAAAGAAAAATTTCGTACGATACGAAGTCAATTTGCTTTCAAATAAATGACTAATTAGTTGCCGTCAACATCCTCTCTCCATATGAAAGTCCAATCTCACGTTAGACGCTATTTGAATAAATATTGGTAGAAGGGGTGGGCGGGAGTGGGGTGGGGAGGGGATTTGTAGTTCTTAAATGTTTTTTAACTCTTTATTGTTGCTTACAATTACACAAAAGGATTAAGTGCTCGTACTACTTTAAATGTTTTACCATGGTGTCTTTGACAAACTTTTTGCAGTATAGGGTTGTATGCTAGAGTGACGTTACTATACACTTTTGTCTCTAGCGCCTTAACGAAAAGTCTGCCCACTTCCAAACTTTCAGAGAATTTAAACATTATAACCACAAATAATATATTTTTTTTTCAAAATTTTAAAAGTGGCCTTTTTGGGAAAACCACCCCTTTAAAATCGAAAAGTGATTTGGTCACCCCTTAATGTATTATAAAACAAAACAAAATAATAATATTATGAAAGCGCGTCTTATTATACACATTTATTAAAAAAGATCATCAACCTATGTCATATGGTTACAAAGTTATGAGAGTTTATATAAACCACCCTTAGTTAAAATTGAATTTATTTAAGGGGCTGTAGGGCCGACCCCGTGGCAGTTAAGCCCTAAATAAAAAATACGTGTCCGCTTATTTTGTATATGGAACAATCCTACCAAGTTTGGTCGAAATCAAAAGGGGTGACGCAAATCCTTCCGTGTTTTGACCCGGAACGACCCCATTGTTAAAACCGAAGTGACGTCATTATCGAAAGCGGCTGTACCGATTGCAACCAAATTTTGGAAATAGTATGACTAATAATTATGAATTCAAGACGACATTAATTTCGGCCGCCATTTCAAAACCGGAAGGGACGTTATAATATATCGAAAACGGCTGGACCGATTGTAATTTCTTAGTACCTATCCTAATCGGTTGAGGCGTATTTTTTTAAAGAAATTAGTCCTTGCTCGGACATGTGCTACAAGCTGTTTGAATAAACTAACAAAAGAAGTGATATCCCAGAAAAAAACACTCCGTGTAAAAAAGGCAGCCAAGTCTCTTTACTTAAAAAAAAATCAACACCGAAAAGGAGTGATATCAAAAAAGGAGCCAAGTCAATGACATTTCCAAATATTTAATCGTATCTTTGAAATAGAAGTATAAACACCGAGAAATACTTTACAAAAGGACTTGGCGCATCGTTTTTTTAAAGACATTATTCTATTCATAAGCATATGCCATTTATATACAACCGTAATTTAGAATTTTTAGAATAATAGGGACACAACTTTCAATTACATATTATACCTACATACTAGGGATGTCGGCGGGTACCCGGGTACCCGGGCGGTTCCGGGTAATCAATTACTCGGGTAATAAATAGTAATCAAGGTTACCAAAAAAAAAAAAAAAAAAAAAAAAAAAAAAAAATTAATTTTTTTTTTAGAAGTGTAGCTGAAAAACATTCGTTTACGCACATTTGCTACCAGCTGCGTCTTATGGGGAAGCTCAACGACCTTGCTTGTTCTGGGGGGTGAGAGAGGAATGGGGAAGGAGGGGTGAAATCATGTGTCGGGAGTAGGAAGCATGGGAACAATGCGTCTGTATTTTTTTTTCAATCACACTGTAGCACAGTGAAAAAGTTGAGTCCTGGGTAGAAAGGTGCACAAATTCGTGTTTTCTTATGATTGAAGTTGTTAGTTATCAAAGAATGTTATTATGTCCTGTCCTGTTTTCTCAAATTCTTTTCAAGGACAAGCACACAGATGGCCCTGAGAGAGGGTCATTTTCTCCTCTCACGCAGCTAAGTGCCAAGTGTTTATTAACCTAAACCTAGCCGTACTCCGTACCTAGCCAGCCTCCACCAATTTTTTTTTTTTTTTTTTTTTTTTTTTTAGGGGGGGTTCAATTACCCGATTCCTGATTTTTAGACCTGCCGACATCCCTACTACATACCTACTGTAAAATATTTTCTATTTGAATATGTACGCGATGAAACTTGTTGCCTATATTTGTAATAAATATACAATAGTTATCTTCATATTATTGTTTCGTGGTCAACATAATTAAGTCTCATGCGTTACACCTTCCCACAATGAAATACATTTCTATTAATCCACATTTTATAACAATACATTTCACAAAGTACACAGTGAAGTCACATTGAACAACTATTAAAACCATAATAATATATACCATATAATGGTATAATATATACCATAATAATATACTTCCATAATATAATAGTGTTCTATAAATAGTTAGTAATTATTTGACAACTTTTCATGATTTCCCTCAGTCATGATCAAATTATGAAAAGATATCCTTCTAATATCACCATATTAACAGTGCTATAAGAATATATATGAGCCCACTTCCTTGTTATTTAATTCTACCTCCCTTATTATTACTTCTATTACAGCATGACATCTTTCTTCTATCGCCATTACAAAATTATAAAATAGCCATTACCAAAAGTAGCTTGATTCATAGATCCTGGCTCAAATAAAAAGAGGAATATGTACCTACTTGTTAATAATCTTTCCACTTTTAGGATAGAATAATGTCTTTAAAAAAACGATGCGCCAAGTCCTTTTGTAAAGTATTTCTCGGTGTTTATACTTCTATTTCAAAGATACGATTAAATATTTGAAAATGTCATTGACTTGGCTCCTTTTTTGTTATCACTCCTTTTCGGTGTTGATTTTTTTTTAAGTAAAGAGACTTGGCTGCCTTTTTTACACGGAGTGTTTTTTTTCTGGGATTGAATTCTAGTGGAATTGGAAATATAAAAGTTCTAGAATAGGGCCCCTGGTCTATGATCGAGATATTTCTGACCATGACAGAGAGTAGTCAATCTCTTTTAGACGGGGAGGCAGGGATGGCGCCAGTGACCGGTGGACAACTATTTAGGTTGGGCATTACTTTTTAAATTTTCCTCTGAGAGTATACCTACAGGCAGTGGTCGAATTAGGGGGGGGGGGGGGGGGGGGGGTGCGGGGGGATAGCATCCCCCCATGGGGAATATATTGATGGTTCCATCCCCCCAATGGCTAATTTGTCTACTTCACCAACCCCCCATGAGAGATTAAAAATACACTTCAGAACGTCTCAAAATTGATTTCAAAGTATCAAAAAACCAAATAACGCCCTGCATCGTGGGGTGCAAGTTTTGTTCCTTCATCCCCCCCCCCCCCCCCTGGCAGAAATCCTGCCAGTACACCATCACCCCATGGACTGATGCTGGGTTCCCATACTTTGCATCGAATTCGCTTCCGGTTCGCTTCGCTTTCGCAAAATGGCTACCTTTTAACAAAGGAAATCGTCCATGTTTACATTCCCATGTTCGCGTGTTTCGGTTTCGTTTCGGTTTCGTCAAAGTTAAAATTGGCTCAACTTTAACGAAACCGAAACATGCGAACATGCGAATGTAAACATGGACGATTTCCTTAGTTAAAAGGTAGCCATTTTGCGAAAGCGAAGCGAACCGGAAGCGAATTCGATGCGAAGTATGGGAACCCAGCTTTACTTCCAATTTGACCACTACCTTCAGGTGTTATGTTGAAAGAAGGCCATGCCCCGCATGGCGTTCTTCGAATTTTTAAATAATTTGGGACGCTGAAAATATTACTTTTGGAGTATGATTGAAATATCATATAAAATAGGGGTGGCTTGTAAAGTTACCAAATAAGGGTCTTATCTATACATATAGCCACACCTTGAATCTAAAATCTAAAATGTAAGAAAATTGTCCTATCTGTGTTATTTTATTACTTATTTCATTAAATTATACCGCGCATAATTAACAGTGCATAATTGACTTTGCACCGGCCATGAACTTATATTTTATTATTCATATAGTTCTTTATCTTCTTGTGATACCATCTTTTTAACAAATGCGCCAAGCTTCTTTTATTTTATTTTTAAATTATTTATTTTTTCGGTTTTTAATTTGTTTTCATTTTTTATTACGGTTAATGTTTGAAATTTGGAACCTCATTTTAAGCCAAATTCAGGCACAAAGGAAGTGTAGTGTTTGGCGGCAGTAATATGGGCGAAATGATTTCACGAATTTTAATTGCGTACATGTTTTAACAAAATTTTGCTTGGCCCTCCTTTACTTAAGATCTCAATACTTTTAGGGGGGAAGATGCTTGGCAGTCTTCTTACAAGTTTCGTTTTTGTACAGCATCCTTTTGATTCGAAAAACATTCCATTGGACATTGAGTGATAACGTTTCGGCGGGCAGAGATATGCTGGCAGAGACATGCTGGCAGAGACATAAGCAGGCAGATACATAAGCGGTCAGAGACATATGCTGGCAGAGACTTATGCTGGCAGAGACATAAGCTGGCAGAGACATATGCTGGCAGAGACATATGCTGGCAGAGACATAAGCGGGCAGAAACATAAGCGGTCAGAGACATGCTGGCAGAGACATATGCTGGCAGAGACATATGCTGACAGATACATAAGCGGTCAGAGACATATGCTGGCAGAGACATATGCGGTCAGAGACATATGCTGGCAGAGACGTATGTGGGCAGAGACATATGCTGGCAGAGACATAAGCGGGCAGAGACATGCTGACAGATTTGTAAAACTAAAATAAGATTTTTCAGTTTTTTTCCTTCCAATGCAACGGCAGTGAAGGGTGAGGGGGGGGGCAAGGACGTCCCCCCCCCCCCCCCACTACTTTGAATCAATTTTGAGACGTTATGAGGTGTATTTTGTTGAAATATTCAATATTTTTTAAATCTGACACTTTGGGGGTAATGGGAGACATGTTCAAATCTGCCCCGCAGGGCATTTTTTGTTTTTTGACACTTTAAAATAATAATTTTTGAGTTTTTTGTTTACAAAATGAAACTATACGTATACCTAGTTGAGTTTTTCTCTCTATACCTATTTGAAAGTTTCCATTGATTTCCACTCAGAATTTGAACAATGGAGCTTGACTAGGAACAAGTGTTTGTTTTGGCAGGTTGTAAATTTATAGAGATGAGCCAGGTATCAAGTCAGGGGCAGGGAGGGCGATTTTTACAACTGTGCATTGATGCCAAATACCACACATTTGAGAGGTTTAGAAAGATGTCCTACCCCTTTCCATATTTTAAGAAACATTTGACCATATTTGACAACAGGGGAGGGTTGGGATTTGGAGATCATAAAACACGGCCTGTAGCCGAGCATCTTTTAAGAAAGTGTCATGTTTTTGAGCCATTGACAATGGATGAATGGCCTTTGACTGGATACCGCGTTTGCCGATATAGGTATAGAGAGAAAGACTCCACTTTAATACACCACACAAATGGTTTGTTTTCCAGACATCCAGAGGGGGCAAGGCACCCCCTTGCGCCCCCTGTAGACGCCTATGTGGGGGGGGGGGGGGGATTTAGTGGGTGGTGGAACGTCATGACTCACCGTGTTAAGCAGAGCGTCTTCCATGACTCTCTCCTGGAAGTCTTGCGGAGAGCCATTTGCCAAAGAAACAAACACACAAAAGCTGACGAGAACCACAGCACGTCGAACCTCCATCATCCTTACAGAAAACTCAACTCACGGGTCGACTAATAATATTTATCTTCTCTTCAGACAAGGTTTTATCTGAAGTACAGAGATATAAGATGCAATCATTTAAGTTCATTGTTTTAGATATCACATTCGTAGATCCAAACACTTGGAATGAATAATGTGATTTTACACTGTGATTGAATTGATTTGTTCCATTTGGTCAGTATCAAAACAATTTCTAAATAATATCAAGGGAGATAGATCGAGTGGTACTATCTTAAGATAGATGATAGCATCTCTATCTTCTATCTTGAAGAAGTGATTCTATCTTGATGACTTGAATGCAATTGTGAACACAAGACAGGAGATGACTTCTAAAACAAGCAACTTTCAAAACCAGACCATTCGGTTTCATTTGATTATAAAATTGTTAAAAATTATTATCATAAAGGTACAATACTATTTTTGGCTATTGATTATTATTAACAAACCTCTATTATTTGCTTCCATCTACCGGTTATTACATCTACTATTCTTTTCAACAAATTATTTTTTAGTTTTTTTATATTGAGGCAAATCATATTAATTGAAGTTGGCATAATTTTGCTCATTCATAAGCTATGATTAATAAAAAAATATTTTCAAAGTATCTTTTATCGTGTATATGAACAATCTTTTATATTCTATTTTTTATCATTTTCTAAACCATCTTTTAAAGTTGAGACTATCTTGCATCTTCCATCTAGATACTTTTTTTTAACCTTGATGAAAAATGTTCTGCTATTTACTGAAAAGGAAATTGAATGTACAAGACCAATTAATCAAATATATATATTTTAATAGTAGGTGTACTTTATTAACTTACAAGTGTAAATAATTAAATGCAGTATATTTAACATCTCAATCAAAATTATTAATCAATCATCTATATAAGTAGAGCTAGAACAAATTCTCTTACGACACTGAATCATTTTTAGTTTGTAGTAGAAGAAGCTCTCAAAGTAATAGTTCGGGTTTCTAAAAATTTTCTGTGGTGGGTGTTTCATACAGTTTCTGATATAGACATATGTTTTGAAAAATGTTAAATCTCATGTGTACCATTCTATCCCACTTTTACTGCGAGTAAACCGACCCTTTCGTGACGTCTTAAGAGGGGACCAGTCAACCGCACTTCATTGGGGGTAGGGCAACTCGCTACCTGCACAGGCTCGTATTCCGGGGAAATTAATTATTCTCAGAAATCTGTAAATATCTCTTGCTTTTTGTCAACGTAGTACTTGTACAAAATGTTCAGTTCTTATCTTTCATAGTTAGCAGAAGGTTTGTTAATTATTATTTATTTGTCTTGTGTTCAGAGATTCTTAGCACACCGACATGCTTATTATGTAGCTTTATTCCTGATATTCGCGATTATCAGTTTCTCTTCGGATTTTAAGATCGTGTGTGTAAAGTACTCGCTTTTATTTGTTATTCTTGTGACAATGGTAATTGTAATTGTCGAATTGTAAGAAGAGATTACAATTCAATGGTGTCACAAGTATATCGCGAAGTTTCCTATAAAGACAAATATCTCCAGCTTTACAAGAAATGGATGCACAATTTAAAACGAGAATAATTTGTGCGAATTTTAATTCGGCAATTTCATGATTTTCTTCACTGGTGTACTTTGGTTCATATCTATACGGATGATTTCCAGACAGTAAAAATAAGTATTGGTTACACTATTTGTATCGCACGTAAAAACACTTGGGCAAACTTACCGCCAACTACAGGGAAACGTTGCAATTACAGTATTGAACGATATTTATAGATATTTATATAAACCATTATTGAACTGATTTTTGTTTTATTGAATGGGAAATATCAAATCATAACAAATACTCCCCACGTACGGCCCGTTGAACTCCCCCGCCTAGACAGCTGGACGCGTCTACCTGTGCAGGCGAGCTACCCTCATAGCACGTCACAGCTCGGACTAGTAGCCAGTCAGGAAATCGCGCAATGCTCATGATCCATGGGAGATGGATTTTTTTTCTTTTTTTATATGAATTAGAATTGAATGTGGTTATCTATTAAGACTTGCTAGAAGGTAAACTGAACTATTCCTTTAAGTGTTAATAACGATAAGTTCCATCACTTTGCAGTTTATATGTCCACATTGCGTAGCCTCTCGCAGGGCCTACTTAAAGCTTCTCTGCACTCTGCGCGTGTGTTGGCTGGTAGCCTCCTGCAGGGCCTCGTCTAGTACTTGGGACAAGTGAAGGAGGTCGGTCTGCAGGGTAGCCTCTCGCAGTAGCCTCTCGTAGGGTCTACTTAAAGCTCCTCTGCACTCTGCGCGTGTGTTGGCTGGTAGCCTCCTGCAGGGCCTCGTCTAGCACTTGGGACATGTGAAGGAGGTCGGTCTGCAGGGTAGCCTCTCGCAGGGCCTACTTAAAGCTCCTCTGCACTCTGCGCGTGTGTTGGCTCATAGCCTCCTGCAGGGCTTCGTCTAGCACTTGGGACAAGTGAAGGAGGTCGGTCTGCAGGGTAGCCTCTCGCAGGGCCTACTTAAAGCTCCTCTGCACTCTGCGCGTGTGTTGGCTCGTAGCCTCCTGCAGGGCCTCGTCTAGCACTTGGGACATGTGAAGGAGGTTCGTCGGGTCCGTCTGCAGGGCGAGGTGACTGACCTCGCCGGCTTCTTCCAGAGACAGTCGCAACGTGACCAGCGGCGTGATCTGGCGGGGCAGAGCTCGAGACGCGACCTGCGGACGAGGGACAGCGTTTAGCCATGCCGAATAGGGGGGGGGGATGGGGGGGGGGAAATACCCCTCCTCTGATTCAATTTCCCTCCCTAAGTTCTTTTACATTTACATGTCAAGATAAATATATGATTAATAAGTGTTAAAATACTATAGAAATGCACTTAATTCATGAAATATGGTTTTTACTGATTCCCTTAGTTAGGTGAATGCTAATAACCAACTGCAATATGAAAAGATTTTCCTCGAGTGGGACTCGAACCCACGACCTTCTGATATCCAGTCAGTTGGTTCGTGGGTTCGAGTCCCACTCGAGGAAAATCTTTTCATATTGCAGTTGGTATTTATTAAACTTAATTCATGAAAAATTCATAAACTTAATTAAACTGAATTGCAGCTGAGGGCTTGAAATTACCAAAGTGTGCAATGCAAAACCGAGAAATTGGACTTCGGGCCTTTTACTCTTGCGGTACCAACAGATTAAGGTGGTGCAAGCGTGGCAGGCACTTTTTTGGATATGATTGGAGACAAAATGGGTTGACGAAATGATTTGAAATTTTAACCATGATTAGGTAAATAAAAGACAAACTTAGAGTTATCACGTGATAAGTTGGTTGATGCATTTTTAATTTTTTGCTTTGTTAATTTGTAAAAATTTGTTGATCTTTGGTGAAAAATTGACTAGATTTTCTTGTCTTGCTGGGTGCCGTATGAAATTCAATTAAAAAAATGAGCCAAGTGATAACCCAGTGTGTAATAAGCACCTTGTTTTATGGTATCTTGCAATTACAATGACTATAATATGAACTTGATACAGTGCAAGAACTCGAGTAACACAGAAATACTTTGGATTTGTTAACTTTTCATCAACATTCGAAAATTGAAGTGCAACGTCTGGCATCAATGTTGAAATTGGTTTCCGTTTTGTAAACTCCTTGCAGATCTCTTCCCAGGACATTGCGCCCTTGCTATACTCAAGGATTGCGCTGCACAGTGTTGAGACATTATTATTAATGTATATTGCAACGTCGCACTTTTGAGCTGTTTATTAACTTAAACTAGGGATGGAGAAAATATCGATATATCGATATATATCGATATCAAAAAAATATCGAAATATCGATACCTGAATATATTGAATATCGATATATTGAAATATCGATATATCGAAATATTGAAATATCGATATATCGAAATATTGAAATATCGATATATTGAAATATTGAAATATTGAAATATCGAAATATTGAAATATCGAAATATTGAAATATCGATATATTGAAATATTGAAATATCGAAATATTGAAATATCGATATATTGAAATATCGATATATCGAAGCTTTACCGTATGATACAACAAGGATACAACTATATTCTTAATTGAAGTTTATACCTACTATGGCAAAATAATTCATATTTGCAGTGCAGCGTTTATCACATTTTTGGACAATTTCTCAGATTATTCACATTTCTTTCTTATCTGGCCGGTGACCCTATATTTTGCAACGGCTCTGTTATTTCTATTTAAATTTTCTTTTGATTTTCCTATCAGTTTTAGGAGCAATTTAAGGCATTCATGCGATATATCAATATTTCCATACCTACATCGAAATATAATATTGTCATATATCAATATTGTCATATATCAATATTTCGATATTTCAATATTTCGATATTTCGATATTGGGTCATTCCAAAAGAAACCAACCAAAATAAAAACATTTTTGTTTCTGACTTTCTGCGATTTCCATGAGATTTGGCACATTCAATCATACCATAGACAGTAGCAATCATGATTTTTTTTTATAATTTTGGGGCTCTTGGTTACAAAGTTATGGCGGGGTCAAATTTTGACCCGTCGGTGACCTTTTCGCGAGTTACTTTGGTTTTCTTGTAATTGCTCGGCTCCTATCAGAGCTACAGAGCTGGGAATGGTTTCATTGGAAAGGCAATGAAATTTCCTACATAGATAACTGTATTTCAATAACGAAATATCCTTAAGGACACCGTGGAAAGGACCTAAATCCTGATTTGGTCAAAGGTCAATAAGTCAAAAACATATTTTTTGTTTATTTTGAAACTTTGTAGGATTAATCTATATATCGATGGTCCAGTACAATACTGAGACATCTCCAAAATCATAGTTTTGAGATAAATCGAAAATAAGATTTCATTAGGATGTCTCAGTACAGAACTGGGACATTTACATAGGGTTATTTTAATGGACAATAAGATGTCTCAGTATAAAACTGGAGAATGTTATAGTGATACATCAGCGATCTCGTGGAGGCAAATGAAACTTAAAGATATCTCAGTACAGGACTGGATAGAGCTTGAAATTCTGAATCTAATGATATATAATTTCATTTTTCCATTTTTTTGTAATGTCTCAGTATTGAACTGGACCATCGATATGTGAAGGTACATCCACAAAAAGTTTTGAGATGGCGTTTTGTTTAGTTCTTGAGATATTAATTAAATTATAATGAAATTTCTTCTGCAAGTGTTCCGTTCCTCATCTCTGAAAAGGATACATATAATTAGTACTATTTACTTGCATCATTCAAATAAAAACTGATATTTTGGTAATTTGCAATTGCATCTCACCTAGTTGTACTCATTAGAATCCAAGTAATCTTTTGGCTGCTTTCCTGTCATGTTCTGATAGTTTGTATGTGCGTCCGGATCTCCCTCCGAGTAGCACATTTGCTGTGAACAATACTTGGCTTAATGGAAGCACAAGTTCATCGTCTTTAGGAGGGTAGGTGAATGACGGTGATGGTCCATGAGGGTGTAAGAATCGCAATTTCAATTCTTCTGATGGAACTATCTTCTCCAAGACAAACGCTAGCCACCAGTGCCCATCATATTGTACAGTAACGTAATCACCGATGTCCCCAATAGTGATGTTTCCTTCTGTTTCTTGCACATCAGACTCATCTTCATCTACTTCTGACTTATCTGAATCCAAATCTGACTCATCTTCCGTCTCGACTGTGTTTGTGTCTCCATCTCGGATCAGCTTAACGTCCTGGCTATCAGCAGACCTTGAATATCTTCTCACTCACAACACTGCAGATGTTGGTTCATAGCTATGGTAGCTTCGAGTACCTGCAATTGGCAGCAGCCCTTGAAATCGTTCAGTGAGTAGTTGCCGCGTCTCTTCCATCTCTTCACTCGACACAAACCGGAATATGGAGCTGCTCAAATTTGCCTTAGCCCATTCAAACAAGCGATGTAGCAAAAAAGTGCCATGTTGCTGGTATTCCAAAGTCCAATTCATGCAAGCAGATGTTAGCAAAGTTTTTTTTATTCTTATATTGAGCTATGCAGCCATCGGAAAAGTACATAATTTTAGTGAGTTCTGGAACTTTATCACGTAAGAGAGGAATAAGCTGTTTTTGAAAAGCATAGACGGCTGCAGTGTCATGTGTGAGGCAGTCTGAGATGAACACGAAGCTTGAATGCTCCAGCTTACCATTTTCTGAATTGTCTTGGAGAAGATAGTTCCATCAGAAGAATTGAAATTGCGATTCTTACACCCTCATGGACCATCACCGTCATTCACCTACCCTCCTAAAGACGATGAACTTGTGCTTCCATTAAGCCAACTATTGGCCACAGCGAATGTGCAACTCAGAGGGAGATCCGGACGCACATGCAAACTATCAGAACATGACAGGAAAGCAGCCAAAAGATTACTTGGATTCTAATGAGTACAACTAGGTGAGATGCAATTGCAAATGACCAAAATATCAGTTTTTATTTGAATGATGCAAGTAAATAGTACTAATTATATGTATCCTTTTCAGAGATGAGGAACGGAACACTTGCAGAAGAAATTTCATTATAATTTAATTAATATCTCAAGAACTAAACAAAACGCCATCTCAAAACTTTTTGTGGATGTACCTTCACATATATAGATTAATCCTACAAAGTTTCAAAATAAACAAAAAATATGTTTTTGACTTATTGACCTTTGACCAAATCAGGATTTAGGTCCTTTCCACAGTGTCCTTAAGGATATTTCGTTATTGAAATACAGTTATCTATGTAGGAAATTTTATTGCCTTTCCAATGAAACCATTCCCAGCTCTGTAGCTCTGATAGGAGCCGAGCAATTACAAGAAAACCCAAGTAACTCGCGAAAAGGTCACCGACGGGTCAAAATTTGACCCCGCCATAACTTTGTAACCAGGAGCCCCAAAATTATAAAATAAATCACAGACTATCTTTGCCATGATAGGAACAGATGTGCCAAATATTATTCAAATCGGAGGAGGTCACAAAAAATCACTTCGTTGATTTCATATGGAATGACCCTATTTCGATATTTCAATATATCGATATTTCGATATTTCAATATTTCAATATATCGATATTTCGATATTTCAATATTTCAATATATCGATATTTCAATATATCGATACTTCAATATATCGATATTTCGATATTTCAATATTTCAATATATCGATATATCGCGATATCGATATATATCGATATATAAATGATATCGATAGTCGATATCAAAATCCAGGTTCGCTCCATCCCTAACTTAAACAGTTTAAATTTGGTATATATTTGAAGAAATGTGTTGACATAACATCATAATAAAGGAATACTGAAGTTGATGGTTATTGGGATTTTCTTAACTCTGTTTCGTTTATAAGTGACCAACAATCAAAGTAAAGCCGCGTTTACAACAAAATTAACGTTAGAAAATTAAGAAAATTAACGCAATTACAATTGTCTAGCCCATGTAAACTTATGGATTCGTTCACAACGAAATTTTGTAAATTAACGTGTACGCCAATTTCACCTCAAAGTAGACCTACTTTCAACTTTCAAGTCGAACGTTAAGTGGCGCATGCGCACGGACACTTCTCTCACATCTTACTCACAGCTGATCGCGCGGGTCGGCGCCATATTGTTTTACGTGTGTGTTATGTTTCCTAAGTGGTTGTGAACAAAAGTGGAATTGCGTTAATTTTGCAACGTTACCTAATTTTCGAATGTTAAGTTGTTGTAAACGCGGCTTTAGTCCTTATGTTATTTTCGAGATACAACCAAAATACTTCGGATATGGGTAGTGGGAGTGGCACTCTAGTACTTACCTATTCGGAACTACTTTTATCATGTATAAAGGGGAGGATTGCGACACCTGGAGGGGGTCAAGGATGATGCTGAACTACTCATATTACAACAAAGAATCCCCCACCAACCCCCATCTTCTCCCTATTCTACGCGCCTGCAAATTCGTATGACTTTTGATAAAAAATGTCTAATAAATACCTTGACATCGAACCTCCAGTCAAGGTCCTTATACGTCGGCAGATTTAAGGTCAGACTGGCCAAGACGGATTGGATCTCCTCTTTCTTCGCTTGATAGAACGAGTTGAGAGTTTCTTCCTGTTCCTCGTTGAAGCCGAGCGACGAGACCGCCTGACGGAAATCCACGTCCGAGATCTAGACAGATAGATATTCACTCGCTCAGTTCATGATCAATGCAATGTGATGTCACACGGCCCGCAGTCGGCGATTCGACACTAAAAGTTGCAATACGCCACCTAGCGTAAAAAATAAACAACTTATCAGCGAGTGCGTTCAGTACGCATGCGGGCAATTTCATGTCAATCGTATAACGAGTTCAGTAAAAGTTAACTACATCGCGAAATAACAGAAAAGGGAATTCTCCTCAGTTTTTATTAAATTTTTAATTGATCCTCAGCTTCTACAGAAATACACCAGTATTTTAAAATATTTGTAGATCTACTTGTTATCGAGTTATGTAAGTTCAAACTTTTGCTGTCTGCATGGAGATTTGAAACGACCATGCGCCATCTTTCCCAGCTGTGACATCAGAACCTAGATAGCCAAGTTTCCTGCATGCAGTTCTAATTCGGTTCTAATTAATTTTACAAACTGGATAAGCACAGGGAAATGCCTCGTTAATCCCTATCTTGGATGGTCTCACTGCTTATCAACTAGGTTCTGACGTCATCTAATCACAGATCGCTTGGAGGCATTCAGAGCCCGCCAAATAAAATCATACTTTCAAGCCTCAATAACTATTGAAATACATTTATTTCAGAGACCTGTTATATACTGTTGGTCTTTCTGTAATATCTAGTATTGTATTTAATTAATTAAAAGTAAATTACAATCTGAGGAGAATTCCCTAATTTATGAATAGCTGAGTGTCAACGATCAAATACAATCTGCACATTTCATTACAGCACACATTTATTTAAATTCTTGCGAGAACTAGATGTCTATATTCACCAAAAGCACTAGGTATTTGATAGATTGCAATAGGCCATTTAAGAAAGTAAAGATACATCTGTTGGTAAAGTGTGGTACTAATGTTATCAGGCTTAAACGCATGCGCAGTGCGCACTTCAAAGGACTCGGCGTGACGTCATCCCACCCACAGCCTTCTCGAACACACGTACATTTATGACAGACACCAAACAGACACTAGTCACTACACACTAGACGGTTGTGGACTTGTCAGGCATTATCGCATGCGCACTGACTTTCTAAAATGGCCTATTGATTTTATCACGGCCTTCTGAACGAGGCGTCCGACACATTTTTCTTGATGCCTTGTTCAAAAAAATTGGAATCTGTCAATGCTGCTTTTGGTGAATACTAAGTTTGTTTGTCAGACTGTTCCGAACCTGCTCGGAGCAGCTTTGACACTAAAAACCGTTCGTCGAGTCAGTGCAACTTGCTCCTTGTGTTCGTCGAGTGGGTGTAACCAGTTCGGAACTGTTCCGGAACAGCAAAAGCTGCACCGGCTATTTTGTTGGAGCAGCTTGCTCGCAAAATCAAAATGGCCGCTATATATGAATGATTGAGAAACAACAAATGTCAAGCGATCATAAATAAACATATTTTACTTTGAATGTTATTAAATTTATTTTCATATTTATACTTAATGGTTTATTTGTTTACATAAATATGTTATACATTTATTCAATCAAAAGCTGCTCGAAAGTGTTCATCGACTTTTGATTTGAATCTTGCACCAAAGTGTTCTGTGATTAAACTCCGCCCTCTTCCGGTGTGATCTAACATTACATTGCTCCGAGCAGGCTCGGAACAGGCCGACGAACAAACCAACTAGACATCTGGATTGAAATGAAAGATACTGATTATATTTGATTGTTGAGGTAAGCAGGCTGGTAAGCAGGTAAGCAGGCTGAGGTAAGCATCAATTTCTGTTATTTCACGATGTAAATATAACTTTTACTGAACTCATTACGATTGACAATGACAAATGACTTGCCTGCACGCACACTGGGTGCATACTCACGTGAGTGGCCATCTTATACTGATATTAGCTAATTCTCTAGGTACTTTTAGTTTCGAATAGTACTCACATTGCGCTTTGAGCTCTCTACCAGCAGATGTACTAAGCCTTCCACAGCATTCCGTATGTCCTCTGATGAACAGTCAAGTTTGTCTAGTGAAACAAAAGGTACAGAATATTTAGTACAGCGAGCGTCACTGCGGTCCCTTTTTGGCATTTTCTATGTTTCTTTACTTTGTTTTTTTTGTGTTTTTGTAAGCAATGCCCAGGTTAAACCATTGAACCGATTGACTACATTTTGTACACAAACTAATGTAAAGCGTTCTTGTGTATTCTCTCTTGTGATTCTGTGATTTTTTTGAAAATTAAAGATCAGACCATTTAATCGATCAATTTAAAACTTTGCATGGTCATTGGGACCAACATTCTACAATTTGTATTTTTGTAATTTTCGGACTAATCAGTCATTAAATTTGAAGGATATCGACATTTAAGAGTCATTTTATGTGTGTTTTAAATATTTCTAAAATCTCTTGAAGGAAATTTCAGATATTTCATCACTATAGGTAAAGTAGGCCCAGCGAGCGTAGAGCAAGTTCAGCAAATGCTGTGTAAAATTCAACAAAAGGGTTTAGCTTGTAATCCGGAGTGTTTTGACCCGTGCCCGGTTGTAAATATCTCTCAACCACTGCAGGTAATCGGGAAAGGGTTGTTTTGTTGTGGTGCCAAATATCTTTCAATGCAGTTGGCTTTTAAAATTCAAGGAAAGTTGTTTAAAATGGCAACAGTGTAGGTGGAAGGGGTGGCAGGTCATAAAAAGAGTTGTATCTTGTCAGAGCTTTTCTGTCGAACAAGAGTCGAACAATACTGCTCATCTTATGGAAGGAATTTCTCCACGCTCGCTGGGCGTACTATACCTAGGTACCTACTACTTTGACACATTTTATTTCCGCTCTTTCCAAGGTCTGAAGAGCAGAAACTTGCAAACGCAAATGAATTCGCATGCAATACGAAGGCTCGCTTATCAACGTGACAGAGCGTTTTACTAGTGTACAAACTGGCTCCTGTGCAACACTACATTTTCATTCTAAGTAGGTACCAAAAAGAAACTTACTTGCAGCCGATTGATAGACCTTTTGGTTCGGACCTTTCCGTAGATATTCCAGAGCAAGTTTACAAAACTCTATCAGCACTGAAAGAAGAATTAATTAGATAAATTAGTAGCTACCTATGGGGATGAATTCGCCACAGTTATTGCAACAAGCAAAGATACTAGTATTGCAACAAGGGACAATAACAAAATGTCAATGGACGAACTTGATGTCTAATCCTAACCTTACCTTGAAGCGGCTGATTTGCCAATATAGTTAAATGCTGTTTAATATTATCATCGTTAATAGAAAACATTTTAATTAACTATAATGTAGGTACTGTTAAACATGTTCATTAATTAAACCATTAATCTTGCTTGTCCAACCAAAGACTGACAGAAGTTGCACGAATTTACGAAAATGTCAGTCGGTAGTGGGCCTCGCCTCGCCTTGCAGACAAGCCAGCTGACCCTCAAAACTCTGATTTGAATGTTGGCGGGGGAAGGAAGGATGTGATGAAAGGAATATTAATTATTAAATCACTGCCATCTCATAGTTTATTACAGTAAATGGATTATTATCATAGACAAAATATCATTTGGTAGGTAGGTATGTGGAGAGAAAAACAAATGTGTACAAAATGGCATGTTGCTAAAGTTGTAAATTTACGAATTTCGCATGATGGTGCGATGCACTAATGCATCAATGGCAATGCACCTATGGCTTAGTATTAAGTTGCTGATGATTTTTTTTGCATAACTAGAAGATATGGCGCCATTTTTATTTCTTCTTCTTGCCTGCGTCACCGCCGGCGCCGCCGCTGCTACCTTTCACCGATCCAATCGGTAGCGATCTCCTTCTTGCCACGCCATCCCTGCTGTCTGCACTGCTCCTGCTGCTGCTTGACCTCCTCCTCCTTTTCGCCTGACCCTTCGCCTTCCTGCCCTTGCTCCGACCTTGCTTGCGATCTCGCCTGCTGCTGCTCCTCCTCCTTTTCGTCTGACCCTTCGACTTCCTGCTCATGCTCCGCCCTCGCTTCTTCACAACCTTCTTGCCCTTGCTCCGACCCCGCTTGCTCTCTCGCCTGCTGCTGCTGCTGGGCCTTCTCCTTTTCGCCTGACCGTTCGGCGTCCTGCTCTTGCTCTGCCCTCCCTTCTTCACAACCTTCTTGCCCTTGCTCCAACCGCGCTTGCTCTCTCGCCTGCTGCTGCTCCTCCTCCTTTTCGTCTGACCGTTCAGCTTCCTGCTCTTGCTCTGCTCTTGCTTCCTTACACTTTTTTTAAGTGCCATATTAATACAGGTAATTTTGATAAGGTATGTACTAGAATTTTGAGATCAAGTCATCTAGTCCCAGCAAACACTGTTACATGCCAGGCAGCTCCCATGAGATTTGCCAGTTACATGCCAGGGAGGTGCCAGGCATGTAACTACGACTGGACAACGGGATGCCAGGCACCTCCCAAGGTAGCTGCCTGGCACATGTCTGGGAGCTGCCTGGCACATGTCCATGGGAGCTGCCTGGCACATCCCAGCAGGTGCCTGGCACATCTCTGGGAGCTGCCTGGCAAATCCCAGCAGCTGCCTGGCACATCTCTGGGAGCTGCCTGGCAAATCCCAGCAGCTGCCTGGCACATCTCTGGGAGCTGCCTGGCACATCCCAGCAGCTGCCTGGCACCTCCCAGGTACATCTCTGGCACATTCCAGCGAGTTCAGCTGCCTAAAATTAACGGTTATTTTGAATTTAAACTGTAAAAAGTAAACTATAATAGCGATATCTACACGGGTTTTCATCATAATTACATTACGACAAGATATTCACAGAGATTATTACAATTGCGAATAGAATCTGAAATAAAACGCAAATGGATTAGACGTGATTTCGATGGCAGGACCTCCAGGTGGCAGGCAGACGCGCTATCCAAGGGACCACGATGGCAGCTGAAGGTTTGGTGCGTTGAAACATAGGTAGTTGAAACGAGCATTTGAAAGGAGATAGGTTGCGGCTGTTATGCTCACGTAAATAATTGATCCACAAAATTAATATGAAGTTAAACTAATAGGCAAATTAAAATGTATTATTTTTAAATAAATCAATGTTATGCCTGGGATTGGCACTTCTAGTGTTATCACTATACTTATAGTAATACAAACACTGGGCTATTACGACGAAGGAATAACATTACTAGTTCACTATAGTTATGTTATTATAATATATAAAAATTTAAGAATGTTATGTAAAAATGGGTGCCTAATCTCGAGTTTGTTGAAAATGTTCACCATGCGGAAATGAGCACATTACTTTATCTTTGATAAAACAAAAGATTTCCCTTGGTATCGCATCTAGTCTCATTTTCACATGCGGCATCAACTCGAGAATAGGCCCCAGCTGGAGCGCCACACTTCTCTCCTCGCGATCGAATTCATTTCACTTCTATCATAGAGGTAAGAAATTATAAGATTCACGCCGAATGAATTACGCCGGTCACGACGAAATCAGAAAAAGACTCCATGGTGCAATGGAGTGCTATCTACTCCTATCTATTTTCCTTCCTTGCAAATATATAAAACCTTTTTTCCGTCGCCATTAGCCTCGCTGCAGAACAGTGCGACGTTAAGCCCCAGGCAAAAAAATAAAACCTTGAAGTTCGAGGTGAATAGGTATTACCTAATTAAGTTTAGGTTATGCTTAGTTCTTATAGCAAACTAATTTTAGAATTATCTATAAGAGCTACTTGTTATTTTAACAAGTACCTATAGTATGGCAGTACCTCACAAATATTCAAACTAACTTACAAAATGAGTTTGAACATTTGGGAGGTCCCCGCCATGTAACAGGGATGTGCCAGGCATGTGCCAGGGATGTGCCAGGCATGTGCCAGGGATGTGCCAGGCATATGCCAGTTTCATCCCAGGGAGCTGCCTGGCACATCCCTGTTACATGGCGGGGACCTCCCAAATGTTCAAACTAACTTACAAAATGAGTTTGAACATTTGGGAGGTCCCCGCCATGTAACAGGGATGTGCCAGGCAGCTCCCTGGGATGAAACTGGCATATGCCTGGCACATCCCTGGCACATGCCTGGCACATCCCTGGCACATCCCTGGCACCTCCCAAATGTTCAAACTAACTTACAAAATGAGTTTGAACATTTGGGAGGTCCCCGCCATGTAACAGGGATGTGCCAGGCAGCTCCCTGGGATGAAACTGGCATATGCCTGGCACATCCCTGGCACATGCCTGGCACATCCCTGGCACCTCCCAAATGTTCAAACTAACTTACAAAATGAGTTTGAACATTTGGGAGGTCCCCGCCATGTAACAGGTATGTGCCAGGCAGCTCCCTGGGATGAAACTGGCATATGCCTGGCACATCCCTGGCACATGCCTGGCACATCCCTGGCACCTCCCAAATGTTCAAACTAACTTACAAAATGAGTTTGAACATTTGGGAGGTCCTCGCCATGTAACAGGGACCTCCCAAATGCCACCACATTCCTCTCGATAAGGTTTGAACATTTGGGAGCTCCCTGTTACATGGCGAGGACATCCCAAATGTTCAAACTCATTTTTTAAGTAGTTTGAACATTTGGGAGGTCCCCGCCATGTAACAGGGAGCTCCCAAATGCCATATCCCAAATGGTCAAACTGGGATGTGCCAGGGAGGTGCCTGGCATGTACCTTGTTTGCTGGGGTGGGACGTTTTGAGTTGTTTACATTGTCATGGAGATAAACAATCACTTGGTTCAATAATAGAACACTTTTGAAATCACCGCCGTTTCCAAGCGGCCGTGACTCCATGGTCTCATAGTGCAGAATTTAGTAGAACGGTTGCTCCATGCTAGCCATGTCGTAGGGCGCACACACTTTCATTTAACGTGGCTCAACCGATCGAACATTCCAAAATATTTATTTTTTGAAATTACCATCATGAATTACTTTTTTCAACATTTCAACTATATTTAAGTATAAAAGAATCATAAAATGTCATTAACTTGCAACCCCTGTCTTACAGTGAGTTTTCAAATTATTGCTTTCCGAGAAAGAACAAAACTTTAACACAGGAGGTATAGGAAAATCAGTGCGTTTTTGGTTTATAACTTCTAAAATAGCACACGTTGGTATTGTTTTCAATTTTTTTCCTAATAGGATATCCATACATCTACCAGAAAATAAGTTTTTTGTTCAAAGTTGGGACTACATAAAAATTAGATCTTCATTATTAGCCTAAATGTGACACGATTTTACTTGTCTGCCATAAGATAACATGGGGAAGAAAACTCAATTTATCTCAAAAACTAGACACGAGAAGTGTTTAATTTTTTCAAGGAATGTGTATGGCATGATTATCAATAAGTAGACAAAAAATTATGAAAATCTGAGACCATGCCCGATTGGATGAGCCACCTTAAGGAGCAATCCGCACTTTTTCTGTAAGGATCAAAGTGGAAATTTCAATGTGCTTCAAGTTGCCCCCCCCCCCCCCCCCCCCCCCCCCATGAATGGTCTGTTCGTTCGCTCTGCACTGGCTACACTTGAACTGTTCGACCGACAAAAATTGTGAGTGGTGTATAAACTTTCCACACTCGGCATAGGGCGAGTGTCGGCCAGTGTAATTCGGGTGTCACTATAGTGTAGAGCGAACGTCGACAGACAGCTACCAGAGATCGAAGTGACTGTCGAGAATGCTGTGTGAATGACAAACATCCCGCTAATCTTCCTAACTTGCTTTTTCCCACAAAATGCGGAGGAATTGGCACCACTCCTCTAAGTTGTCAGCACTGACGGCGTTTCTTCCACAGGCTAGAGTGAAGGCGAATAACGTTATTTTAGCTAAAATGAGTATTACAGTCTTCATTTAATGTGTAGGACTAGGAAGTCGAATTGACCTTTCTTGGGACTAGGAAACAAATAAAATTACTGCACAGAGGTCCCTGACGCATATCTGCATCGGGAATGAAGAAAAAATCATACGTAGGTAACGCACAGTTTCGTGATGGGAAATGAGTAGAGTATTTTTGATGATAATAATATTATTTCCTAAGATGACAATGAACAATCTGATCTCATCTAGTATTGCCTAATACAGAGCGTCATAAAGGCGTCGGGACGCTTGTCTGCATGGGGAAACTTTGTACAAAGGTAAACATAATAATTCGTGAGGATTCAGCTCAAAATCCCTTTTAAGATTACAGCAGAGGGTGACAGTTGACCGAAACTATTCGTGATCAGCTGACACGTCATAATATCAACTCTGATTTGAATGTTGGCGGGAAGGATAATAGCAGCATGGGAAGGAAGGATGTGAGTAGTAAGTAATGTGGTTTTAGGATATGGGATATGGTTTATAGGAAATTTAATTGCTTTTTTAATTGCTCTTCTCCCCTCTTTGACTCCCCTAAGTAGCAGGTGTTAGTACCAGGTGTTTATGAGTCATGCGATACTTACCCTTATGAAATAAAGATCTTATAATCCAAAATAAAGATCTTCTTATAAAAATCTTATGAGAATAAATGGTTTAAATAAAAATCTTACAAAATAAATTGTCCCATGTGGGACTTGAACCCACGCCACTTGCGTGATCAGCACAACGCTCTTACCATCTGAGCTAATGGGCCCGTATAGGTATTGCATCTTAAAAAATGATCTTGAAGTGGATGTAAAATGACAGTATGGGATAAGCGTCTCGTTCTATGGGAAATTTAGTTGCATTTAATTGCTTTGCTCCCCTCTTTTGCGTCCTCCTCCACCTCCCTTAAGTACCAGGTGTTTGTACCAGGTGTTAATAAAATGATTATCCATGTGGGGTTACTAACTATCATCTTAATCTCATCTTAATCTTAAGTTTAAAATACATTTTTTTCTTGATATTTGTGTGGGTAGGTTTTCCTACCTCCTTTACCCATTGTATTTTGGAAAAGGATAATAAAGATTATTATTATGAAAATAAATGGTTTATTAAAAATGAAATAAAAATCTTATTATTATGAAATAAAATAAATGGTTTTGTCATCATCTAAAAAATAAAAATCTTCTTGAAAATGAAATAAATGGTTTTGCCATCATCTTAAAAATTAAATAAAAATCTTCTTCTTATGAAAATATAATAAATAGTTTTTCCATCATCTTAAGTTTGAAATAAAATTCTTCTTCTGTTCTTCTTCTTGATAGGGGTTGAACACCTCTGATGGTGTATGAAGGATGATTGGTGTATTGGTCAAGGTGCCTGGCTGGCTAGGATATGGCCAAGCGTGCCGGGTTCCTACCCCAATGGTTCTTATTTTTTTTTATAAAAATATGATTTTTGTGAAGGAGTTTGAAGGGAAAAATGATGATACATGAGATGAAATTAAAAAAATTAGGGAAATGATTAAACAGTAATTCCCCACAACCATTTTTATAAAGATAGAATTAGTAAAGAAACTATTATTTTTTATTTTTTATATACAAATTACACAAACTCTCTAATTATGTCTAATGTGTAACATGGGGAAAACTGTCATACTTCACAATCATTCTACGTTTTGGCTTTGATTTTCAATTGCTTTAAAATCTCTCGCTATTATGTCGACTCAGTTAAAATATTGCCCATGTGACGATCGTTTAATTGCTGTTGCACCCTCTCTTACTCCCCCCTCCCCATAATGTGCAGGTGTTTGTACCTACCCAGTGTTTAAGCATTTGAGTTCTTGTTTACTTACCTTTGGAATGATAGATAATAATTAAAATTAACAGGATATGAATAAGGGGGCCCTTATGAAAATGAACTATCATCATTTCATAGTTTTTTCAACATACTATGAATTTACTCTCAATATCAGAGAGTTTTTTGAATTTACTCTCAATATCTCATAGTTATTTGTGTTAACTCTCAAGTTAGTCAGAGTTATTCTGGTTCACTCTCAATCATTGATAGTATTTGTCATTAACTCTGAACATCTTGTGATAGTTTTTGAATATTGGCTGGTTAACTCTCGCCCTTTGATAGTTTTTCTATTTTACTCTGAACATCATGTGATAGTTTTTGAGTAATGTCTGGTTAACTCTCGACCGTTGATAGTTTTGGAATAATATCTGGTTAACTCTTGGCCATTGATAGTTTTTGTATTTAACTCCGAATAGTGATAGTGATAGTGTGATAGTTTTTTAATCAACTCAGTTTAGCTCTCGGGTATTGATAGTTTTTCTATTTTCCCTGAGCATCATGTGAAAAACCCATGGTTAAAATTCCAGTAAGAGCAAGACAGAAACAGCTAGAAATGGATGTTTCCTGGTGTTTGCTATAGCACTGAAAGCGAAGCTGGGATAAGCTGGAAGTAACTTATTAACTGTCTATAACATGCAAAGTTTTGGAAAGACTCTACTTCGTTAAAATCTTTGATTTGTTTACAGTTTCTATTCTATTGAATAACAATCGATTTGTTGGAAAAATATTCGATTATTAGACAGCTTCAATTCAAAAAACTTTTGTTTAAAGGGGAAAAACTTTGATTATTGATAGTTTCGATCGAAAACACGTCGGTCTTTGTGCAATTCTTCGTTTTGTATGGATTAAAGTTCGATTATGGGATTGAATCTATGCTAACATCCTTGATTATTAACCAGTTCCTATTGAATAGCAATCGGTTTTTTGGAAAATATTTGAATAATAGATAGTTTCTATTGAGAAAACACCGATTATTTGGAAAAAATCTTCACTACACTTTAGACAGTTTGTGTGAAATATCGCAAATTGTGGAGCAAGGGAAAAAGATTTTGCAGTACCGTCTTTGAATTCTAAAACTACACGAAAAACTAAGTATTATTCCAGAAATCCAGGCCTCAAATCCAAAAATTGTACGAGTGTGCTACATTTTGATTTCTATGTGAATTCCGCAGCGCCCCCAGTACTCGGTAGATCCACTTGATCTTAGATGTATGTAAATTTGAAAAACTCGCCCCAATCTCTCAATTTGGCTTAATTACGTCGCAAATGGAAGATTTATATCGATAATGGCGTGGACAACAGCTTTTTCTCTTCGTAACATGCCAAAAATTTAAGTTTTAACGTAATTTTCGTAGCTATTTAAAAAACGACTTTTCGAGGTGAGAAATATTTATATTTTTGATCCCATCCCTTAACACAAGGCACCTGTCATATTCTCCACATTATTTTGCATCTTTTGAGTTCCCACTCGAAAATTTTGGATTGTTTTTTAACTCAATTTTCTAATAAAATCGTCGAAAAACCCGGAAAAGTCCATTTTTCCCCCATTTTCACGACTACATATTGCTTATTATCAATTATTACCCATTAATCAGGCTTAAAAAGGCATGATTTTGCTCACTTTGCCGTCTATGCAATGGGTTTTGAAATATCGCGTTTGAAATATCCCGCGACTTTCCCACCTATCAGGAGGGGACAACCTCGCCCTGACAATGCAGAGTCAATCAGGCGAACTAATTCAGTGCTAACGGATATCTTTCGGAATCCCCCCTTCTCCTGCCCATTCATTTTCTGAGAAAATAGATTTGGTTACAGGATATGAACAACAATACTGGTTGAAGTCTAACACCCCCCCTCAAGTACAAATGTTCATTTAATTAATATTTGCCAAAACAGAGAAAAATTATTCAAGCTTGCAGCACAGTGATTTTTCTCCAGTTTGGTCAAATTTAAAAAAAAAAAAAAAAAAAAATCAAACTGGAATTGTATTTGATTTAAATTTCGTGAAATAATACGACAATTATTAAATCATGACGACAAAAACACATTTTAAGGTGGATCTTACCGTTCAATATGAGTTGAAATTAGTATTGATATCAGTTTATATGCACTTAGACTGAAAAATAAAATTAATGAAAAAAATCTAGTTTGACAATTTTCCGGGAAATCTTTGGAAAATCGATTTTTAAAATACAGATAGTAATACACATGCAACTTTGTAACTATATTATAGAATTCGCTACGATTTTGTTGTTAGTATCTTTATACTGTCTACTTTGTTGAGGGTTGGTTTGTAACACCCTTTTATGTTCCCAAAAAATAAAAAATAAATGTTTTTTGTCCCCCTAAATCACACATACATGATTCTCATTTTCTGTTGCCTACATATTAAAGAAGGGTATTTTAAATATATTGCAAACTAGTTCATTACACGCGTCAAACCATCTTGAATCCAATGCCGAAAGTTTGACATTGATTGGACTTATATTAACGTCACCCTGTGTGTTTATGTGATGCTACTTATTTTGTTGTTTCTCTGGAAAAGTTTTGCGATGTCTTGGGCCGGCTAGTCGCGCCACTAGCGGTGTGCATCTCAAGTGCTGACACCCGCATGCCTGCGCGGGGGAGGGGGGAAGTCTGTTAGGTCTTGGCGAGGGTCTTGGTCGGTCTTGGTCGGCCTTTGTCTGGTCAGGTAGCGAGCATAAACTGTTTATGGCTGGGGGGATGTATTGGTTTACATTTCGCGGTAGCTGAATCTGATGAATGACTGACTTGCTCACGCGGCAAAGTGTGATTGGACTGTGTTGTACAAAACTAATTTTCTAATTAGTAGACAAGGAATGTCAATAATAATAATAATATAAGGATTAAAGTATAAGGACACATGTTTTGTGAGTCTACAAACTTTTGTGGACATAATTATTTTTATTCTTCTTTTGAAAGAAATCAAGATTACCGTTTTATACTGTACAAGAGTAAGACATAATGTATGACATAAGACTGAACACGCGGCACGGTTTGATCATTGTTCATTGGGTTTGATTTGATATTCACGCGGATTCGATGTTACGTCCCCCACCCACGCCCCCCGCGCCCCCTGCCAGGGAATAAAGTAGGATTGATTTGGTATCATCAGTCAAATTGCAATTGATTGAGTTTGATTACATAATTCCAAAAATGTTCAACGCAATGACGAGAAAATTGACTTACGGCCTTCTACCTCTGAACTACAGATTTGTACCCATGTACCAATAATACAATTTCAATCTGTTACCATGGCGAAGACATTGTTGCCACGGCAGTATAGCTAATACCATCGCTGAGTTCAAAGGTACACTTAGTAAAGAAATACCTATCAGCCAAAAGTAAAAACGGCATCTGAACGAAGCGGATTGGCTGCTGGTCATTTTCTTTGACAATCAGTCCTTGTTATTATCAATGAAATCAGAGCTAACCTATACAGGCCTATACTACTAGAGTTAGATTCTTACCTCTATGGTTGACGAGTTAGCACATACTTCATTGGATGATCCATCAATTGAAAATCAAATGAAAATTTCCTGTTATAACTTTCGATTGCTTTGAAACTCATAGTCAAAAACTACTTGTCAGGGGCATTTGAGAGAACTGGGCATTTGAATGTAAAATTATGCACGTTCTTATACACCATCGAAATATTATCAACTTGCACTAGGCGGGAACAACGGAGCGTAAAGTCGGATGTTTTTTTTGTCTGGGGTTTAACGTCGCACTGTTCTGAAGCGAGGCTAATGGCGACGGATTAATGATTATGATGATGATTGGGAGATGTTGGTGAAGATTAGGTAAGGATGGAAGGTGGGAAGGAGGCGGTCGTGGCCTATTAGTAGGGTACCTTCCCAGCATTTGCCTGTCGACTGAGAGAATACCACGAAAAAAAAACAGTCAGGAAGTCGGATGCATTGGGCAATAGATTACTGGGCATTTTACCTATTAGCTGATTTGTTTGTGATATTTTGTTATTTATTACGTTATATTTATGATTCATGTGACAATTTTTCTACTTTCAATTTATGTTGAAGACAAATTACTTTTGAAAAATAAGAAACTTGGAGGTAGGCATCTAAAAGAGTGATCACTGTTTCGCGAGTTCACTTTTCGGGCTAGGGATTCGTTTTACCAAATCAGTATTTTGTCTGACATTTCTTATTATTTGGAATCGTGGAAAACAGTATAAAACATTTCGGGATTGGGACAGTTATATTGCAATGATATTATCACTATTATAGGCTTATAATGCGTAGTATATTTTATGTGTAATTATATTGTTATTTGTAATTGTGAACGAGCTGTAGTCGTTTGTAATGTACAACGATTATTGATAAGCCAGTCGTAACAATGTTTGTACCGTTAAGTAATTTTCATTGCCCTATAAAGGGGCGATTGCAAATAAAAACATCGAATTATTGAGTCAGCGCATAGCTGAAATATTAATATTTTGCCGTGTTGATAATACATTTTCGAATAAAAGCGTATTTCTTTTATTGGAAACATTGTGTTCATTTCTTCTTTCATGTGGCCAGATTACTTAGGTACTTTTTTCCTCGATAAAACTCGGTAGAATCAATTAGTTTGGGTAACTGAACTAATTGTGTCAATAATTGATACAAAGGTTTCTATGTAAATTTTGTTCGGAAGATCCGATGATTGTTGTAAGACATGAATTATATGAATTGCAATTAATTTAGCACCTTTGGTGTAATTATTGCAAGATAAAGCATTCAAGTTGAATTCGGTACATGAGGAGCAGAATGCCGGTAGTCAATTAGGACTAAATAATTATTCAGCTCAAAAGCACTTCATCCCTCATTCATTGAACAATATTTGTAATGGTGTTGAATACGTTGTACCTCAATAAAACTAAATTTGTTAACATCAGTCAAACAAAAGGCAATGGTTAGATCTTGATTGCATCATTCCAGAAGGGTGCAAGGACGAGACAATTGAGAAAATTGACTTCCGGCCTTCTACCTCTGAGTTACAGAAATATGAACAAATATGTATTATAATGTGCCTCTGCATCCAGAGTTGAATCATTGTCCGGGCTCTTCCGAGATTCTTGAAATGTGAGATCACAGCTGCATGTTTGGGTTTACTGTCAACTACCTGCCTGTTTACGACCTGCCAGACCAGCCGTGACTGTTTATGAGTTTGTGAGACCGAGAGACAGAGATAGATACATCTCCCTCTCTCTCTCGCACTCACACAAAGAATGTTACAACCGGAGAAATAGGTTTGCTTATAAAAGCAATACATCCGTGCTCAACGAGCTCTCTGAGAGCACTGCGCTGATGGCGGTAGAACTTGGCATCATATAGGTAAAATCCGCCTTAAGTATAGGATTCTTAATATTTTTGCCTTCCTGGCTGCCAGGAATGGAATGTTGATGCAGAATAAAGGTCACTGTGTTGAGAGGGGGCCGCTACTACCTGCTCAGTCCATCCTTGTCTCTCTATTGTTCTTCTCCCTCACCGAGGGAGGTTTGGGTAGAGGGGTCTTGAATGTCTGCACTGCAACCCTACCCTCTCTTTCACTCGACTTTTAGCTTGGTCAGAAGCAACAACTCACAGAATTCATAGCCGTTGCAATGTGTTAGTAAAGATAATTGGATTGTTAATAATAAGTCAACACTTATTTTAATTGTCTTTTTAAAGAAAATTAATACAATGTTTAATCCAGTGATAAGTTAATAACATTTAATTCATTATTATAAACTGTGTCCTCTATCGCAACGTGTCCGTCTTCTAATGTAATTGCTGTTTGTCTTTACAGAAGAAGTTAAACTGTGTCCTCAATCGCAAAGTGTCCGTCTTCTAATGTAATTGCTGTTTGTCTTTACAGAAGAAGTTAAACTGTGTCCTCAATCGCAACGTGTCCGTCTTCTATGTTATTGTGTTTGTATTTACAGAAGGAGTTAAACTGTGTCCTCTATCGCACGTGTCCGTCTTCTAATGTGAAGTGTTTGTCTTTACAGAAGAAGTTAAACGGTGTCCTCAATCGCAACGTGTCCGTATTCTATGTTATTGTGTTTGTATTTACAGAAGGAGTTAAACTGTGTCCTCTATCGCACGTGTCCGTCTTCTAATGTGAAGTGTTTGTCTTTATAGAAGAAGTTAAACGGTGTCCTCAATCGCAACGTGTCCGTCTTCTTTGTGATTGTGTTTGTATTTACAGAAGGAGTTAAACTGTGTCCTCTATCGCACGTGTCCGTCTTCTAATGTGAAGTGTTTGTCTTTACAGAAGAAGTTAAACGGTGTCCTCTATCGCACGTGTCCGTCTTCTATGTTATTGTATTTGTCTTTACAGAAGGAGTTAAACGGTGTCCTCAATCGCAACGTGTCCGTCTTCTTTGTGATTGTGTTTGTCTTTACAGAAGGAGTTTAACTGTATCCTCTATCGCACGTGTCCGTCTTCTCTGTGATTGCTGTTTGTCTTTACAGAAGAAGTTAAACGGTGTCCTCTATCGCACGTGTCCGTCTTCTATGTTACCTATTGTATTTGTCTTTATAGAAGAAGTTAAACGGTGTCCTCTATCGCAACGTGTCCGTCTTCTATGTGATTGTGCTTGTCTTAACAGAAGGAGTTAAACGGTGTCCTCTATCACAACGTGTCCGTCTTCTATGTGATTGTGTGTCCGTCTAGTTAACTCATTACTGTGAATCTTTCATGACTGTTTTTTGTAATTAATTCATTTGAGTAAATTTGACCTCCAATAGGTAGTTGGGATAGATACTGGCTTTGTCAGAATATTTTTAAAGTGAATGCCACAGATTAGGATTTCTGAAATACTCTCAAGCCAACTGTGAGTAATTTAATTATTGTACAGAGTAAATGGTCATAGTTAATCACCCAGAGTAAATAGTCATAGTAATTAATCCATAGTAAAAGTCTCAAATAACTCTCACTTATGTTTAAGAGATTTGACAGAGTTAACCCAGAGTAAAATGGTCATAGTTAATCACCCAGAGTAAAATGGTCATAGTTAATCATGCAGAGTAAATAGTCATAGTAATTCATCCATAGTAAAAGTCTAAAAAAACTCTCAGTCTTACTGAGAGTTTTTTTTTGATAGTTTTTTGATAGTTATTTTTCATAAGGGGGTTATATTGAAAATATCTTCGTCTTATTGTTTGAGACTGATAATTTAAAAAATCGATTGCGTTTTCATAGGTTGCATGTGATGTCATCTCATTGTTGCCGTCGCCATCTTAATGGCACGCAGAATAGCTGTGATTCTCTGCTTTTTTGACGATATTTTATAGTTAATAAGTACCTGGGAAATTGTATAGGTATCTTTAGTACGAAGAGAAATCACTCACATTACAAAAATACATCGGTTTGCCTCAATAAAGTTATAAATCTGACACGTCAACGTGCCAACATAATGGGTGGACAATTCCATGATTTAGCATTGCTGATATAAAACAAAAGAAGTTCGTGCAAGCTATGAATAGAATTAGTTGTTACATGTCTCGCTAGTCTTGCAGGTACCTACTTGGGGATTCTTGCCACCTTTTAGCATAGAGTTATTGGACTACACGCTTTTAACATGGATAGAAAGTTATTATTGTATAGTATTCCCGTCGTATACTTGTTCAGCGGACTGATAATAATAATAATTTAAAGCGTAAACACCTCTCTTGGTGTACGATGCAAATTTGTATGTATTGGATTAAGTACCTTATGGCAGACATACGGTTCCCAGATTCGATTCCACCGAACATACTTATGTATGTTCCAACTTTATATTTCATAGTAGTATAGTACATTGTCTGTGAAGGAGTGGAAAAGGGTGAACATTTTTAATTTATTTTTTCTACCAACATCTTATTGAGTTGACGCTTATTGAATTGAGAGTTATAATTAAATGTTGTTTAATGCCGCTCATCGACGAGGTTATCAGCACAAAATTAATTAAAATGATAATTGTTAATGAACGTTTGATAAAGAGCCATCTTTCTTCTTGGTGTAAATAAAGATTTGTGAGGATTATGTACATTATCGTTATTGTCCATGGCTTTCGGAAACAGACTTTTATTATTTTTGAATCTTTTTTAAATTAGAAATGCATAAGGTACTTTAGCTTTAACGTCATTGTATTCCGATTTACATAAAATTTTAATGGCTTATTGATAATCACAATACCTAGAAAAATTATACATCCTCGTATCTAGTTTCTGAGATCAATTGAGTTTTCTCCCCCATATTTGATCTTATGGCAGGCAAGTAAAATCGTGTCATTTTTAGGCTTTTCGAAAAAAAAAGAAACACGACTGCACTCTGGTGGCTATTGTGGTACTAGGTAAATGGCGGCTTTCAAGGGTGCATTTGCATAAATATAAATATAAATATTTGCTATAGTTGTTTCTTATGGCTGAAAAAGTAAATTATAACTACATTTCAATTTCGATTCTTTCTCCTGAGTTTGAGTTGTGTGAAAAACTGCCGTGAAAAACTGCACTATGGAAACACGAACTGTAAAATCAAATAAATTAATATGTAGAATGACAGTAGCCACCTAGCCAGAAGTGGTTCCATCATGTATTGCTTATTATGATTTATGGAGATTTAATTTTGATATTCCAAGCTTTGAACAAAACAAAAAAATCTTTTCTTGGTAGACATAGACTGTCAGGAAAAAATCTATAACAATGTCAACGTGTGCTTTTTTCTAAGTTAGAAACCAAATTCGAAGTTATTTTCCTATACCTCCAAGTTAAAGTTTTGTTCATTCTCTGATGACACAAAATTAACAACTCATAGTATTGTTGAATTAATTTTTTAATTGTAATTTCAAAAATATTTATTCACATTTTTGTGAAGAAGATGAAGGACAGAAGTGATTAAAAATTTAAAACAAATTCCCCGAATCACATTATTATTGAGAAACTGGTTCAGAATAAAAACTTGTAATTCATAGGTCATATACCCACAAAAATTACACTACTAATTACAAATGTGTCATGTTTTTTGCATAATTTACATACATGGCAAACTTCATATAGTGTCCTATCATGACCAAAGTCCCATAGAAGTTCAGATGAAGTATCTTTGTTTATCTCATCTCCAATATCTTCCTCCTTTCATTGACTTGCCCTTACTCGCCATATTGCTGCTTCTTCTTGTCAGAAATTGTGATTTTACACCATATTCCTTATCGTATCTCCTCTGTCCATTTTTCTCTTAATAGGTAGGTCATCAGCTAAATGATTTTATCATTTGATTGATATCATTAGGTAATAATTTAAACTCCCCCATTTTATGCGCTGAATTGTCTTTCACCCTTACGATTTGTCTGCGTCTATTGACTCTCAATGGGGGGTGCACACAGTTATTAACTTGTTGCAGTCTTTTCTTCGATGGGAATATTTTCATATTTCGTGTGGCCTATAATAATGTTAGCAATTTATCCTACTCCATCAAATGTTTGGAAAGGTGCTTTAAATATAAAAAAGGTATGCAGTGATTAAAAAAAAATGACATACCCTTTCTTCATAAAGAAATCTTTCGCATAATTGTTTGTTTATCACAAACGATAATATCGTTTTATTTACAGTAAGTTAAAACTTGTATACAGTCGTTCATCTAGAAATAAACCATACTTCTAAGGATAACATAGATACGTCTTCGTACAGGAGGTCACATTAATCTTATAAGTATATGGGATGTTCCCAGAACGCAACGAATTTTTTTGATCGTCTTTTTTCCTAACATGGATTTCCTGAAATGGCCTTGACATACTCTTCAAAATTAATTGTTACTGTGCCAGTGATCCGACAATGATTGGTAGTACTTAGCTCATCTCTTAATTTAATTAAAGCCTGCGAGATATGGTTGGCAGAGACACATTTATTTTTTATTTTCAAATGATATATTTCATTTTATAATATTTTTATGATGGTTAAGGAGATGAAGGATTTTATTTGTTTTAACAGAAACAGATATTTCAATAATCGTTTATGTATTAAGGAAATACTGCAGAAAATGCCTGTTTACAAAATTTATAAATTAATAAAAATGTGAAAAAACTGGAATAACAGTTATAAAAATGTGCAATGGTGTCTCATACTCGTTGGTCATTGTTCTCACTTGTCCGCATTTCTTATCAAAATAATTTTATGATTTACTAATTTAGCGTTTACAAATTTAAATTTGTTTTACAAAAGTACTAAGTGGTTCGTTCAAGTTTCAAACAGCTATTATTCGTGGATATTTCCGAAATTTTAATTTATCTTTTGAAGCTATTAAAATATATATTTATTTTTGAAGCGAGTGGTTTTTAAATAGACAGTTTTGATTTTGTGTTACAACTTTATAAAATTCTTACCACGGAGCCCGACTGTGTTCTGGCCCCTACAACGGAGCCTCCATTTCCAGGACCCTCTTGACAGCATCCGCATCCAGATCGCAAATCCCGCTTTCCATGATTCCTTCCATCACGGCAGGATCGTCCAGAGCATTCTCCAGATGCATGACGACAATTTCCTCCATTTCCAGAGATTCTTCTCTCCTTTCCTCCTCCAGCATCGCAGGGGCCGCCGCTCCCGGTGCTTCCGCCGCCTCCGCTGCTTCCTCTGCCGCTTTCCTGGCAACCGTTGCCGCCCCCCTACAAAAGCTCGGTCACCACCAGAGATTCCAATACCGCCTGCGCCGTGCCCAAGCCGGATTCCGGACTGCTTGACGAGCCTCAATCCTGTTGACCTTATCCATGTTCTGCGTGTAGTACTGTTCCTGACCCAATTCCCTCAGAGACATGGCTCCGACGCCTGCATGGACTTTTCACCGCCACTTCCGCCTCCTACAGCGCTATCTCCACCATCGCCCCCCAAGTAACACAAGATTTTGCTAAATCCATGGGCCACGAGTGGCTAACTGCTGGCCAGCCATGTGTGGCTAGCCGTTCATGGGCCATGCATGGGTCATGAGAGTTTCGCCATCACAATTAAAATCTCATGGCTAGCCACTAGTGGGCCATGAGTGTCTTGCCTTCAATAAGCCATGCATGGCTAGCCACTAGTGTGCCGTGAGTGGGCCATGACTGTGCAGCGTAGTGATGGAAATTCCATGGCTAGCCACTAGTGGGCCATGAGTGTCTTGCCTTCAATAAGCCATGCATGGCTAGCCACTAGTGTGCCGTGAGTGGGCCATGACTGTGCAGCGTAGTGATGGAAAACTCATGGCTAGCCACTAGTGGGCCATGAGTGTCTTGCCTTCAATAAGCCATGCATGGCTAGCCACTAGTGTGCCGTGAGTGGGCCATGACTGTGCAGCGTAGTGATGGAAATCCCATGGCTAGCCACTAGTGGGCCATGAGTGTCTTGCCTTCAATAAGCCATGCATGGCAAACCACTAGTGTGCCGTGAGTGGGCCATGACTGTGCAGCGTAGTGATGGAAATCCCATGGCTAGCCACTAGTGGGCCATGAGTGTCTTGCCTTCAATAAGCCATGCATGGCTAGCCACTAGTGTGCCGTGAGTGGGCCATGACTGTGCAGCGTAGTGATGGAAAACTCATGGCTAGCCACTAGTGGGCCATGAGTGTCTTGCCTTCAATAAGCCATGCATGGCTGGGTGTGGAAAGCACGTAAAGGTATTGCGCGTATCAGTGCTCGCTCATAAACGAGTTACACTGAGCGTTTTCCAATTGTACGATATAGACAATTTAAATAGTATGATCACGACAAATAGACAGCAGGGGAGGGTGGCGAAATCTCATGTTATAGCTAACTAATGACAAACTGGGCAACGCACAAGTTCCTCATAACGAGCCAACCTGAATATTTGAATTAAACGCCTATAAGGAGAAAGGAGTATCGTGCACTGTCAATCAGAAACTCAAGTAATGTTCAACATTCAAGCGCATCATAGTTCAAAAAATCAATACTTCATTCACTTTCCCTATTCAGAAAGATTCGTTGATTACATTCATATAAAATCTGCAGTATGGATTATTTGTGGATCAGAGAATAATATTTGCTGAGTTGCGATGAGAAAAACAGGTCTACGGCGTCATATAATGTTCCGTTCAACTTCTTGTTGCAGCAGAAAATTTGGACATGGGTTTTGGGCAAATATACATTGTAGTTTTCGTATGCCACAGCTTTTTAGGACTGTAGGTATTGGTCCTAAAAAGCACATTATTATAAATCCGCTTGTACTTCATTTGCTACTTCTTTATTTTCATGGTGGAAAATCCAGGCCGACAAATAATTGTAATCAATCAATAGTAATAAGTAAATAAGTAACTCAATTTCTATAAAATGGCAAAATAAATATTATTTAGTATAATTAGCTCCGCCTACAAATGCTTAAATGCATGCAATAGATTCCGTTAATAACATAATTCTTATTCCAAAACGTCCATAATAATAGTTTTGTAACCTGACAAGTGCCACAGGTATCTGTTGAATATCAAAATTCTACTAAAAATATTGAAATTGATAAATATATTCATGAATAAATAGGTAACCATTGGAACGTAAGGAAACTTCTCAGAAAAGCAAGGTACTTATATATCACTGCCCAGTGGAAAGTATCGAGTTGGCCGTGAATCAATCCTAGAAAAATTACTTGCGATAAAGCAGTTTCAACGATTTTCACTAGCATATTCTGTCAGGAAAGTGGTGAACTACTGGTGTAAAAACACTGTCAGATTATATAGATTTCGTGTGCATTTTTGAGTGATAGTTTCTCAGTGGATTACCTTACTATTTCCGCGATAACCAAGCCCATTTTAATGCTAGGTCTTCCAAATTTCGTGTGTTCCTTGTCAAATAATCACGCTTTCCGTTGATACTAACCGTGATTTTCTTGATAAAGCCATTCATTCTAAAGGTGGTTATTCAAACTTGTGGTAAAGAAGTGTGACTGCAGCTGCCCGTGAGTCATTTTTAACATTTATTTAAGCGGAATGTAGTATTTCTTTCTAAGGGGACATCCATTTAACCCACTTAGACATGTCTTAACTAGCGCCATAAAATATTTCATTACAATCCATTACGATTTGTAGTAAATACAACAGTAGTGCTCACTCATGTTTGACAAGAGAAAAAACCCGTAATCGTGCATTAGCACTTCCATGCTCACAATCATATTTTAACTGCCACAATAAAGGAATTAATTTCGTAGATAGCCAATGACATTTCCAATGGGTTAAATGCATAAAACACTTCATTGTAGTAGTAGTATTTTCTCCTAGAGCTTTCAAAATACTGCAAAAACTGATCCCCATGCCTCGTTTAGAGTGGCATTTTTACAAATTATTTTGAGAGAAAATAAACGCCAGATTAAAATATCTTTTATGGCATTTTTGCGTGTACCTATATCTAGTCTATTACTACAAAACTTTTCACTAATATTCATGGAGACTTGTAGAAACTAGAAGCAAAAGAGTATACCCTGTTTTGGGAAGAAAATTATTGAAAAAAATTTCAAAATGGCAGCCATGCAACCGACTCTTAACTATTTTAATCTTAAACATTATGTTTCACTTCCCTTTTATAATTTTGATACCTACCTATCTATTTTATTTGTTAGTATTAACTATTAAGTGATATTATTTGATGTATTAATTAATTGAGCGAGCGTAGCGAGCGTCACCACGGTACTCTTATGGCACTTTCTCTGTGTGTTTTTTTTTTTTTTTGTTTTTTTTTTGTTTGTTTGTTTGTTTTTTTTTTTTTTTTTGCCTGCACTGCCCAGGTCAAACCGCACAACTAATCGATCTGAAATTTTGTACACATACTAACGTATTCTATGCGATCCCTGGGATCTTTTCTGAACAATATCCTGTGATTGGTTCAAATTTTATAAAAATTATCTTTCGATTGGTTGGTTCGATCAATTTGAAATTTAGGAAAGTCATTGCAACCAACATTGTACCCAATCAAAAAAAAATTCAGCCAAATCCTCCAACTGGTTCAAATTTGAAACCATTTTTCCTGTGATTTTTGAAATTTAAACTGGAACCGATTGACCGACCAACTAAAAACTTCGCATGGTCATTGGTACCAACATTTAAGGTATTTTTGCCAATTTTCACTCTAATCTGTCGTTATTTTCAAAAGTATTTGTCATTTTAGGGACTTTTTGCGTGTTGGCTGTCAAATTCACGGCGACTTCGAATCTACAAGGCAAGGTTGTTAGAGCAGAAAGTTTTAAACGATATGAAACTAATATTGACCGTTCAACAGATTGATCTGATATTGTGTACACACTAATATCATATCATATGAGTGGTCCCAGGTATATTTTTTGAACGAGATCCTGTGATTTTTGAAAATTAACAAGGAACCGTTCAATCATAAAGGTTTAATCGATCAACTTAAAACTTAGCAAGGATTGGCAACTTAAAACTTAGCAAGGATTGGCACCAATATTTTTCATTTGTATACTTAATTTAAAACGGCCTATAGCCACACCACCATTTGACCTATCAAATGGTCTTCGATTAATCTGATCAATCAAACTCATATTTTGCATGGTCGTTCAGACCAACATTGTCTCTTATTTTACAAATTTTCAGCCCTACCAGTCAAGAACATAGATGCACTTATTGACAGTTTTAATAACTGTCAGAAATGACATTTCAAAACAGAAATTCCACTGCATTCTGGGTTGCTCTATGTAGCAAAGCAAAGTTTATAGATGGCTATTCTCAATATCAAGTAAGACAGATTCTTTTCTTAGTTGATCATATTGCAATACATAATGTAGTTAAAATGTAATGTAGGTATTTCATATACATAGGTATAGGTATACCTTATCTAAAATATTTTATTTTACGATATGGATTGTGTTTCACAGTTATGAAAACGACGTTTTGACTAGATAACATCATATTTTACACATTTCCAGCCCAATCGGTCAAGAATTTACAGACTTATTGCTGTTTTAAGTGTTTGAATATCTGTCCAAAGAGATTGATGGAAAAATATCAGTACAATAATATGTTATTTAATTGATCCAGAGTGTTTATGAAAAGTTGCAGGGAAAATTGGTAATAAATAATGTATAGTTAGTTATCTTTGATTGAATGGATCGTGCTATGATTGGCGATGTCGTGCGTGTCGGTGCTCGCTCATCAACGCGTTACACCGAGCGTTTTCCTAGTTATTTGTAGCTGGCAGTAGGGCACACAGTGTTACGGGGTTCACCCTACTCCTGCTGCCAGCAAATGCACAGTGTGTGTTTGAAAATAATAAATAAATAAATAATCATGGTACTTCGATATTTTAAGAACAATTCATGGAGGATTTCGTTGTATGATATTTCAATTAATTAACCTGTCAACCAAACATCTAATTTCATTTTCAAGCTATTAATCAATTTTTTGGGGAAACCAAGGTACTGATATTGCGTAAGTCAAGACGTTTTACATTCAAACCTATTGCAAAATATAACATGTGCTATGTTTAAAACACAGTCCCAGAACAATATATTGTTCTGGGACTGATTTTTCAAGTTGTTGAGATCAACAGATTTAGTGGTCATTAGAAATGTCACGTTGGTTGTTGTTAACTTGCGCCATGGCAAAAGTTCTAATCAACAGTTTAAATCTAGCAGATAATTAAAAACCGGTCCAAAAGTAGACAGACTCGAATTTGAAACTTACATATCGAGATTAAATCTTACCCAGAACAATAATAGTGATCTTCATTTTCTTGATGGTATATTTTCTTTTGTTTGTCAAATTAGTGAAGGACGACCTTTCAAAGTTCTTGTGCACTCACTTACAATTTGGTTTCATTGTACCACTTGCATAATTGATATTTAATATATCATTGACGAGCGTTTCTCTCAAACTTTGAAAGGCGTCTCACTTCTGTTATTTACACGAATTATTATCACTCACACACTTCTAGGAGAATCAATGCTCCAAATTCTCGCGTCAGTGTACCTAATCTATCTATACTAACTAAGCCTGTAATGTTTCCAAATCAGCGTTCAGTATAGCAAGTTTATTACCGCTCTTAGCTCATTTCGTACTACTTATTAGTAGAATAATGGCTTATTAAAAGTGTAAAGTGCTGCAAGCACAGGCTCTTCTGGTGGTTGTTCTAGACACTTGGTTGGCAACCAGTGTTGTAGTCGAGGGTATACGCGGGTATACGCCGTAGGACCTTAAAATTGTTTTCGACCTGTGCGTAGTAATCCTATAAATAATTGTAGGAGTAAACGCTGTTTTAAAAAATTGCCAGTTGAGGTGTAATAAATATGTTATTTGATACATAAAACCAAACATTCTATTGATTTGCTAAAGTAAACGAAATATTTTAAAAATTTGAATTGTACTTGAAGCATGAATTAACTAATATTGAAGAAAATCGCAAGAAATATCTGGAAAAGTAAAGAAATAGAGAAAAATCAAGTTTTTTATTAGAGCAAAAAGTGTTTAAAGAAATCGTTACAATGCATCAAAACGAATGAACTGAAGGAAAATTTTCTTGGGGGCTTGGCCCCTAAACCCCGTATATTTTCCTTTGCGTGTAATTTTTTTGCGTTTACCCATAAACGGTTTTAGAACTACACCACTGTTGGCAACGATTGGACGAAATGAATTGAAAATGTGTAGGCTTACGTGTGTATAGTCACCTACTGTATGTCCTGATAAAACTTACGCCCTAAATCGCGACTACCAGTCGTACACAGACGTAGTATAAGTTGCCTATACAGAGAGGGGATTTGCAAGACTGGTTTTATCAATAGCTTTTATCAGGTCATATAGAGGTGGCTGTACATGATAACTACGATTTCATTGGCTGATGGTCCACTTGACGGATTGCGATAGAATAATATGCGACAACTTTGATAAGAAAATAACATAATATCTAGCTGTAAAATATTAAAAATAAACTAGGAAAACGCTCAGTGTAACGCGTTGATGAGCGAGCACGGAACATGCAACATCCCCAGTCACGATACACGACAAAGCACACGATGATTTTCTCTGCAACTTTTCAATATCCACATAAATACTCTGGATGAATAACAGATCCATTGTGTCGTGAAGTCTTACCTACATACTTTCCCCAGAAACCTTTTGTGACATCTTATACTAAACTCGTAAAATTACAATTAATACTTGACTGATTGGGCTTACAATACGTAAGATTTAAGATTAAGTTGGTCTTGATCACCATGCAAAATTTGAACTTAATCGGAACATTTTGATTTTCGACCAATCAGAAGATATTATTTAAACTTAAAACCAATTGGAGGATTTGGCCTTCGTACTGCCAAAAATAATTAGTACTGCATCCGATTTGATATGCGCTAGTTTTACTGTAAATTGTGGACTGCTTGGCTGCTCTACAGGCCTTGGAGCGAAGCTTAAAGAAGGCAGTTGGGTTGAAAATGAAGTATACATCTGTCAAATATTTCAAGATTATCGAATAAAATGTCCCTAAAATGACAAAAACTTTTGAAAATAACGATAGAAGACTGAAAATTGGCAAAAATACCTCAAATGATTGCACCAATGACCATGCGAAGTTTTATGTTGATCGGTCAATCTGTTACGAGTTTAAATTTAAAAAATCACATGAAAAATGGCTTTTAATTTTAACCAATGGGAGGATTTGGATGAATTTTTGTATGATTGGGTAAAATGTTGGTTGCAATGTTTTTGCTAAATTTCAAATTGATCGGAGAAACCAATCGAAAGATAATTTTTTTAAAACTTGAACCAATCACAGGAGCCCATTCAAAAACGATCCCAGGGACCGCATAGATTATGTTAGCATATGTGCAAAGTTTCAGATCGATTGAATGTGCGGTTTAACCTGGGCTGTGTGGACAACCCCAGCAAACACAAGGTTGTACCTGGGACCTCCCCAGTCCCTCCTAATTAAGGATGTAGGATATCCCCAGTCCTTCCTAAAATGATCCTACTAGGAAAACGCTCTGTGTAACGCGTTGATGAGCGAGCACGGATACGCGCAACACCTCGAACCGAAATTCTGTAATTTCGTCACAGACTTGTATAAAAATATCCAAAAACTCCTTAAATATTGGCCCAAATAACTATGCAAAGTTTTAAGTTGATCGATTGATCAACTTTATGATTGAACGGTTCCGTGTTAATTTTCAAAAATCACAAAATCTCCTTCAAAAAATATATACATGGGACCACTCATATGATATAAGTGTGTGTACACAATATCAAATCGAGTGTTGAACGGTCATTATCAGTTTCATATTATGCGTTTGAAAGTTTCTACTCTAACTACCTTGCCTTGAACTGAAGATTCGAAGTCGCCGTGAATTTGACAGCCAACACGCAAAATGTCCCTAAAATGACAAAAACTTTTGAAAATAACGACAGATTAGACTAGAAATTGGCAAAAATACCTTAAATGTTGGTACCAATGACCATGCGAAGTTTTTAGTTGGTCGGTCAATCGGTTCTACTTTAAATGTCAAAAATCACAGGAAAAATGGTTTCAAATTTGAACCAATGGGAGGATTTGGCTGAAAATTTTTATGATTGGGTACAATGTTGGTTGCAATGACTTTGCTAAATTTCAAATTGATTGAACCAACCAATCGAAAGATAATTTTTCTAAAACTTGAACCAATCACAGGAGCCCGTTCAAAAACGATCCCAGGGACCGCATAGATTACGTTAACATATGTGCAAAGTTTCAGATCGATTGAATTTGCGGTTTAACCTGGGCTGTGCGGACAAAAAAACAAAAAAACAAAAAAACAAAAAAACACACAGAGAAAGTGCCATAAGAGTACCGTGGTGACGCTCGCTACGCTCGCTCAAAAAGCCTCCCCACAGCTTCCTAATGGGGATCCTAAATGGCTCCCAGGTACATCCTGGGGAGGGAGGACCATCCTAAAAAAAGGAAGGTCTGCCTTTTTTTAGGAAGTATTCTGCCTTTTTTAGGAAGAATTCTGCCTTTTTTTAGGATATCCATCTCCTAAATTAGGACATAATTTCCTAGATTAGGTAGATCATTTTCCACGATATTACGATGAGTGCCTTTTCAAAATGCCTTATTTAATATATGTAATACACGACAGAGCGATATAATATATAGATCGATAGATATACACTAACACTGACAGGACAGGGGTAGGCTTACTCCACCAAAAGAGTGAAGCATTTTTGCATCTCTCGCGGGACACCGACAACAAACACCAACATGACAGCGTCAGATCAGCTGCTATCATTCATTTCTTTGAAGGAATTTATTCATTTATAGTTTGAATGCATCATACCTACAAATAATATGGATCGGAGTGCAGCGGACAACTTGCAGGGGACAACTACTAAAGAGGAAATACACATTTGTCCTATCACGTAAATAACGTGTCTCATTTTGTTACAAATTATTATAATTTTTGCCAGATTTTGGTAATAATAAAACTTACCTACTTAAAACAAACAATAAAGATATCTGAGTAAATCATAAATCTATATTGAAGTTGAAGGGCAGAGTACTCTGTTGACAGCTAACGAAACCTATATAAATATTTCAATAGCGGCCATTTTTAGTGTAATATATCCTAAAAAAAGGCAATTGCCTAATTTAGGGAGGACCGTCCTAAATAAAGGAAGGTCTGCCTTTTTTTAGGAGGTATTCTGCCTTTTTTAGGAAGAATTCTGCCTATTTTTAGGATATTCCTCCCTAAATTAGGCAGTTGCCATTTTTAGAATAAGCCATCTTGAATTTGGAAGAGTCCTCCTTACTAGGATGTACCAGGGAGGTCCCCAGTACATCCTTGTAAGGATATCCCTATTTAAGGAGCATCATCCTTATATTAGGACCTCCCAGGGAGCTCCTGTGTTTGCTGGGACAAAACAAACAAACAAACAAACAAAAAACACACACAGAGAAAGTGTCATTAGAGTACTGTGGTGACGCTCGCTACGCTCGCTCAATAAAAATGATACCTTTACAACAAATGAATTACCTTCAGATTCATTGTCTTAAACTGTTAACGCTATGAGGGTCCTCAATGTGATGGAAGGAATTGATACAGGTGGGTTTAAAACATAGAAACTGAATTTCATAATAATTATTTCTTGGAATCAAGTACTTTAAAATAGTACGAGTTTTGATATTTATTTGAAAATAGTAGGAAAGAAACGTCTTCTTGTCAGGATGTTAGCACGACTACGTCGCGAGAAAGTTCGCCATCTGCCTGATCATCGTGTTGTAGAGAAGAACCTTCACGTCGATGGCCCAGGTGATGTCGATGTGGTTGAAGGCGGGGAAGGGCACTAGGAACTTGCCGATAGTGTTGGGCAGTCGCGAGTACAACACGTTGATGTTCTGGAAGAGCAGAAATACATTCTATTTGTTGACATACTGCAGCCCCTAGCTATACATCTTTCCTTGCGATCTGATTTTCAATTATCTCTATTTGTATTTAATAGTACAAATGGTGGCACAATGTAGGTACCGGCTGACAACTCAGCGGCTCCCTACTGATACCATGAAAACCGGATATTTACAATCATATCCCGAAATAGGGTGTGACCCCCACCCCGCCCGTTGTGCGTTTTTTGGCTTTTGGACACTTCGAAATCAATTTTGGATCGTTATGAGGTTATTTTGTTGAAATAAGTATTCAATATTTTTTAAAATTTTACACTTTATGTTTTTTTTATTTTTTACACTTTGAAATGACTATATTTCATTTTTTTTGTTTACAAAATGAAACTATACGGAAAACCCCACAAAAAATATGTTTTCCTGACCATGGTTACAATATTTATACAAAATATATCGGAAGGCCTTGTCAACCATAGTGTACGGAACACTGTAGGTCCAGCGACACTCGATCTACCGACATGTGATGTGAATGAAGCACTGACCTCCAGACTGGCCAGGTCATTGAGGCTGTAGTGGATTGCAACGGGAGTGGAGATGAGACTGAGGTCGTACTCTGGTGGCTCTTTGGTCCCGTAGATCTCCATGTTCTCCGCCTCGCCGTGGTCGTACTGACTGAACTTCTGACTGAGTGTGCCCTGAGTGTAGTGCAGCATTTGCTTAGTGGAGGAGCCGGCGGGAGTGTGCGCGAAGATCACCGGCAACATCGTCTGGAGGAAGCAAACACAGATTAGATTTGATTATTATGGTTCAACGGCGTGTCAACGACAAGGTTTGCGCACAATAATGTTTACTTTTTACTTTGTTGATCATAAGTGGAGGACATGGGGAGGGGTCAACCTAACGGGCCCGATCCGGGGGAGTCTGGTGGAAAACTGGTGGGAAAGCGAGTACAGAATGGAGATGGACCGCGGTGGGGGGGGGGGGGGGGGGGGGGGGGAAGGCTTTGGGCCGATGAGACCCGATTTCAGGAAGATCACCATCTCGAGCATGGGACTAGGTCGACCCTGGACTGCACTCAGTTGGGACCAACTCGTAATGTGAGGCGGCCCCTTAAGCCCCACTACCACGTCAAGGTAGCAGTCCATTGGTGAGGAAGCAAACATGTCAGAGAGCTTCACAGTGACGTTCTTTCCATTCAAGACACGATGTGGGGATGATTTCTAACAGTTTGTTCTTCCCCTGATGACTTTAAGCTATATTGTAATGCAATCTATGAAGAACTCTCTTGTAATTAAACATTAATGTCGTGCAAAAAAATCATAAAAATAATAAAAAAAAAATCACTTATATTATATTTGTAGTGTATATTGAGATTCAGAAGAAAGCGGTCGGAGTGCCCCGTGCACACTGCCTGGCACAGGGGCACTACGACCGCTTTCTTCTGAATCTCCCTGTACTTCTCTAATCATTCCCGGTTTACATTCATGTCTGAAGAAGAATTCAAAATCTTTCTTGGCCGAAATTCTAATCCGTCCACATTACAACAGCAATCATGTTACTGATATTTCAGACATTGGACCTTATGGTATGTTTACGCACTCACCACACTATATTTTAAATTCACGTTAGCACTACAGAACTTCAGAAGAAATCTACTGACTATTAAAATTAACAAAACCTTTGGAGGAAAAGTGTCGGAGAACGAACCCTTCAGTTTCAGTACGATCAGTGTATCCGACGGAATCACTCAAAGGACACTTCTCATGGAGGTTCTGTGACGTCAGACTCACCTCGTTGAGCTGCACCGAGTCGTAGCCGCAGATGAGGAAGAGGATGTTCTCGCAGATGACCTGCGTCGGCGCAGTGTCCCGACACAGCTGGTCGCCGAGGAGGACGTAGAGGTCGGAGTGAGGGAGGAACTCGCCGACCCCCAGCAGCCACTCCAGCTGCAATCATTTGGGAGTTACTCGCATTCACGACACAGCTGGTCGCCGAGGAGGACGTAGAGGTAGGAGTGTGGGAGGAACTCGCCGACCCCCAGCAGCCACTCCAGCTGCAATCATTTGGGAGTTACTCGCATTCACGACACAGCTGGTCGCCGAGGAGGACGTAGAGGTTGGAGTGTGGGAGGAACTGGCCGACCCCCAGCAGCCACTCCAGCTGCAATCATTTGGAAGTTACTCGCATTCACGACACAGCTGGTCGCCGAGGAGGACGTAGAGGTCGGAGTGTGGGAGGAACTCGCCGACCCCCAGCAGCCACTCCAGCTGCAATCATTTGGGAGTTACTCGCATTCACGACACAGCTGGTCGCCGAGGAGGACGTAGAGGTCGGAGTGGGGGAGGAACTGGCCGACCCCCAGCAGCCACTCCAGCTGCAATCATTTGGGAGTTACTCGCATTCACGACACAGCTGGTCGCCGAGGAGGACGTAGAGGTCGGAGTGGGGGAGGAACTCGCCGACCCCCAGCAACCACTCCAGCTGCAATCATTTGGGAGTTACTCGCATTCACGACACAGCTGGTCGCCGAGGAGGACGTAGAGGTCGGAGTGGGAGAGGAACTCGCCGACCCCCAGCAACCACTCCAGCTGCAATCATTTGGGAGTTACTCGCATTCACGACACAGCTGGTCGCCGAGGAGGACGTAGAGGTCGGAGTGAGGGAGGAACTCGCCGACCCCCAGCAGCCACTCCAGCTGCAATCATTTGGGAGTTACTCGCATTCTGTTCGACACATCCTTCGTACATAACTTTTTGGGATAAGGTGCTAAATATAGGCAATGTTCCTTGCTCCCTCTAGAAATAAAGATTTTACAAATAATGAGCTGGATTATTTTAAAACGATACCAGACACTAATTTTTCAGGTTTTATAACGACATTTTAACCTAACAAGGAACCATGGCTTCAGAGAGATATTCTATAACTTTAAATCGGATATTTAAAGTTATACATAGCTTGCACGAGCTTCTTTTGTTTTATATATTAACAATGCAAAATAATTGAATTTTCCACCTGAGGACGGACATTTTGTTGGCACGTTGACGGGTCAAATTTATAACTTTATTGAGGTAAATCGATTTTTTTTTATAAAGTGAGTGATTCCTCTTCGTACTAAAGATATCTCCGTAGCCTATACAATTTCCCAGGTAGCCATAAACTATAAAATATCGTAAAAAAGCAGAGAATCACAGCTATTCTGCGTGCCATTAAGATGGCGGCAGGCAACAAAACTATACGTGCAAACTATATGAATAGAATAGCTGCCCACTTGTACATCTCGGCGGGAGTAGGTGGGGATGGTCGCCGGGAGGTTATCAAGGGTAATTTGACAGTTGACGGCGTAGGAACACATCCATTAATATAAGGTAAAATGATGTTGAAGTCAAGTTTCCCCGCTGCCATCTTTTCTCTCGGTGCAATGAAGGCCAAGTATCTGTCGAACTCACGTCAGACGGCTCCGTGATGTTGGCGATGATGTCCAATAGAGGATTATCCCCAGGCGCGTAGGAACTTCATTTTGAGTGGGGGGGTCAAAATTATCGGGATCAATGAATGTGGGGAAAAGTTGTCGCCGTTACAAGGAGGTCTGGGGGCCCGCACCCTAAATTGCCCCGCAGGGCTTTTTTTGAATTTTTGATACAAAAGAATCGAATTGGAAGCTATTTTCACGTACTTTTCAAAGAAATGTACAATGTGTGAAATGTTATATTCTGTGGAAACTTTAGACAAATATAATATATAATTTGTAGTTATTTGTTTGTAGAGAATACCCCTTGGCCCCGCAGGGAATTTTTTTGGTTTTTGATACAATATAATCGAGCTTAAAGCTATTTTGGCATCCTTTTCAAAGAAATTTAAAATGTATGAAATGCAATATTCTGTGGAAATTGAAGACAAATGAAATATAATTTGTAAGTAACTATTTGTTTTTATAGAAACCCCATTGGCCCCGCAGGGAATTTTTTGAGTTTTTGATACAAAAGAATCAAATTTGAAGCTATTTTGGCATCCTTTTCAAAGAAATTTAAAATGTGTGATATGCAATATTCTTGGGAAACTTCAGACAAAATGCATTGTAATCTGTACATTTTGTTATTCGATAAAATCCCTAATGGCCCCGCAGGGAATTTTTTGAATTTCTAGTAAAAGAGAATCGCAATGAATTGATTTTGGAATTCCTTTGAAAACGGTTGCAATAACCAATAAGCAATAAGAAAAATCTGTATATGTTTTGGTATCATAGGATGATAGGATGATCCTCATATCATGAGGATGATCATGTTGGACAAGAACTCATTTGTAAATGATTTATTGTCTCATTGGATAATACCTCTGTTCAATTAGTTTTGCAAGACTTGGGAAAATTTTGAGAATTCAACCTCATAATGGAGCAAATCTGTGCATTTTGGGATCTCTGTATCAACATTTTTGTATATAAATAATAATAATAGCGGGTTGTCTACAGCTCTAAGCCGGCCGTTTCCCGCACTCCAGACGCCACCTCTCTCTGTCCGTCCAGTCAGCATCACCAATTCCTCTTCTTGACATGTCCAGCAGCACCTGTTTCTTCCAATCCTCTTCTGGTCGCCCTCGTCTTCTTCTACCAGGAGGTAACCAAGACTCTAATCTTTTTGGCCACCTCTGAGGTTCCATGCGCTGAACATGCCCATACCAAACAAGTCTATTTGTTTCTATACAATCTTTACCGTCTTTTCTACTCCCATCCGTCTTCTTATCTCCTCATTCCTCACGTGCTCTAATCTTGAGACTCCACAACTCCTTCTTAAGAAATCCATTTCCACTGCAAGCAGCCTTTCTCTATCCCTCTGCGTCATCTCCCACGTTTCTGCACCATACAGAAGTATGCTTTGAACTATCGTCTGGTATATTCTTTTTTTTGTGGTTTTACCTACACTCCCGGACCAGAGTAACGAATTGAGCTTCTGTATTGCCTGTCTCGCCTGACCAATACGACAGGATATCTCTCTCCTACTGTTTCCTTCTTTATCAATTACAGTTCCCAAGTACTTATATTGCTCACACACCTCGATACACTGTCCATTCAAATCCAAGCCCTCTCCAAACTCCTTGCCAACCACCAGATATTTCGTCTTTGTAACGCTGATTCTTAATCCAGCCTCCTCATATGCATCATTAAGCTTCCTCAGCATAAAATCAATGTCATACTCATCTGGGGCCATTAATATCTGATCATCAGCAAAGAGGAGAGTATGAAGAAGTTCACCACCAACGTCAATTCCCATGCCCCTGCATTTCCTCTGCCACTCTTTTAAAATCTCGTTGACATACACTTTGAATAGAGTGGGAGATAAGCAACACCCTTGCCGTAGACCTTTTGTTATTATGAAAGGTTGCGACAATTTATTTCCACTTTTAACAACACTCTCCTGTTGGTAATACATACTCTTTATAGTGTTGATATACTTGCTGCTGATCCCACTCTCATCCAATATTTTAAAGAGGTTCTTAAGAGGTACCGTGTCATATGCCTTTTCCAAATCTATAAATACAAGATGCGTATCGGTGTTCCTTGCCTTTCGCTTCGAAATCACTTGCTTTATGGAGAAAATATTGTCTGCACATGATCTGCCTGCTGTGAAGCCACATTGTTCCTCGTCAATATTAATCTGGTCTTCAAGTCGCTTCTTAATAACCCGCCCATACAGTCTACCCACTGATGAAGTCACGCTTATCCCCCTGTAGTTCTTACATTCGAGTCGAGATCCCTTCTTGAAGATGGATGTAACATACGCCAATTTCCACTCCTTGGGTATGCAATCCTCTTCAATTAAACACTTGTTAAATATACAGGCCATTATCTCGAGAACAACATCTGGGGCACTCTTGACCAACTCAATGTGCACACCTCCAGGACCCGGGCTTCTCCCATTCTTGATGCCTTTCAAAGCGAACTTGATCTCCTCCTTTGAAATCCTCTCCACTCTTTCATTTGACTTCGTAGCCCTGAGCACCTCCTCTAACCCATCCCGATACTCATCTCTATCCTCATAAAGCATCTCACTATAATAATTTACCCATCGGTCCGCGCTAATCATCTGCACTCGCGCCGAATTCCGATGATCCTGTCTCAAATTCTTAATTATCTTCCATGCTTCTTTTTGTTTGGTTCCCAGCAAACACCGATCTACTTCTTCACATTTCTTCTCCCAACTCTCACTTTTCTTCTTCTTAACCATCTTCTTCACCTCTCTACTCATTCGAGCATACATCTTTCTATCCTCGAGATCTCGTGTTGATAACCACTTTTTATACATTTCCTTTTTTTCTATCACTAATTCTTCAACTTCTTTGTTCCACCAATCTTTCCTTACTTCCTGTCTTACTTCTATGCCGAGAGCCTCATTTGCAGCTTCTAGGATAACCCTCTTTATCTTCTCATACAAATCCTCCGCCTCCGCTTCATGCCAATCACCTTGAAACACATCGCTTATCTTCGCAGCGAGTCTCAATTTGTATAAAAATCTAATGGAGTCTTGACGTAGTAAGTCCAACTGGAAACGGTCTTGCTGAATTCCAGTAAGACTCCGATCCCGTTTCTCCTTCCTTTTAACATCATGATTCCTAGGTTTGATATTAACACAAGCTCGAACCAAGTAGTGGTCGGTACCGCATTCAGCACCTCGGTACACTTTCACATCAGTGGTTTTTAAGAATGAAGATTTCCTCTGTATAACATAGTCAATGATAGACTTCCGTCCTAAAGTGGGCTGCGTCCAGGTATACTTATGAATTTCCTTGTGAGGAAAGAACCCATTGCATATTCGTAATGAAAATGCCTCACATAACTCAATAAGACGCAACCCATTGTCATTAACATGCTCCTCACCAAATCTTCCCACCACTTCATCTCCTATTCTTCTACCAACTCTAGCATTGAGGTCTCCTGTCAAAATAATTTCCTTCCTATGATTAATGTCACTCAAAAGTTTCGTCAGCTTACGTTCAAACTCGTCCTTCAAGCTCATTGTTGCATCTTCTGTAGGTGCGTATACTGCTACAATTACAATACTGTGTCCACGCAATTCTAACTCCATCTTCATGAGTCTCTCGTCTACCTCTTCCCAATTGCGGATGCAGCTCCGTAGTTTCTTGTGCAGAGCAATGGACACTCCAGCCTTGGCACGTTTGCACTTTGTTACTCCACTATAGAAATGTATGTAATTGCCAATTTCCTCATTCCCTTGACCCTTCTTCTTCGTCTCTGTAAGCACCGTTATATCCATCTCATATTTCTCCAACTGGTCAAAGACTTCCTTCTGTTTAGTTCCTAACCCTTGCACATTCCATGTTCCAATATTCATGTTCCTTGTCCTTGCAAAAATTCGTCGTCGATTGAATCCGTCCAATATCCGAGGCTCAGCGTCTGTGTCTTGAGTACTGTTAGTTTTTACAAGTACGGGATACTACCCCATAGCTAAACCCCCAACCTGGAGGACCAGAATTTTCTGTCAGGGTTTATTCCCTTATTCAACTAGGTCCAGCTATTTCTGGCCGCCGGATATTCGCCCCCACCCTCTTCCGTTAGCTACATGACATACATCCATTGCATGCCATGCATTGCCCAGGGGTCACGCGACTCATGTCTTCGTGGACGTGGAAGTAGGATTTTTTGGCCTGTCATGTACATGACGACGAGCATTTCTCAGAGTTTTATTGCTATGCAGACGTTGACGATCCACATAGCCTCTGAGACTCACTGCCAACCATTTAACCCCTATTATTTAATCCCTTGTATATGTGGGGGTTATATCTGGGGGTGTCAAGATGAAAAGTGGGGGGGTCATTGACCCCCACTCCCCCCCCCCCCCCTTCCTACGCGCCTGATTATCCCCGTGCGTGTTGAACGCCGCCGTGCCCAGACTCCACATCGCCTTGATCTTGTCGTTGTACTCGGGCAGCACGGAGGCGAGGACGTAGAACTGCGTCGTCCCCTGCGAGTGGCCGACGTACATCAGATCCTCCTGCTGCGTCTGCGCGAGGATGTAGTCGATGAAGGCCGGCTGATCGTAGACGCCCATCTCGTGCCAGCTGAAGTCCCAGAACGACTCGGTCTTGTTGTCCGGGTCCAAGGTCAAGTGTTTGCGGGAGTAGGTGTTGCCGCGGTTGTTGCCCAGCCACACGTCGTAGCCGAGGTCGGCCAGGATGTAGCCTGAGGGATGATCAAGGAAGGTAGCTTTAGGTTTCTATCCGATAAAAAAAGTTACCGATTAGTACATTCCTTACATCGTTCATGTTGAGTAATCCACGACGAATTATGAAGGACATCACTCCAAGTACTTACGAGCTGAGTTATCAATATTTTCAGTCAATAAAAGTTGATTTTGCAGTGATTTAATAATTTATAAAACAAAAATCTCGTGTATAAATACGCATGTGAAAACTATCAAAACCCAGATTACATTCATAATAGTGGATAATAATTAATATCTCAACATTTCGTTGGAAAGATGAAGAAAGAGCACTGTCATGTTTTGTTGGCAAAATTGTGTAAGGTTTGTGATTCATATGTGCCCTTTTATTAGAGTAAAGTTTACTGTTCTTGGCTGCTCGTCGGATTTCCTGCCCTTCAGATCTTGATTTGAGAATATTTAGGTGCAAGGAAGTAAAATCATAGTATATGTTATTTTCGCAGTTCTTTTCTGCGTAGATTAATTCCAACAAATGTGTCCTAACTTATCTGGTGGGGACAATACGGACTAAACTGAACTCTTCCAACTGAACTCTTGCGTCTCACCCAGGCCCTTCTGCGGTCCCATGGGTACAAGTGGGACTGTAGGAGGGTACTAATGTCTCACTCAGGCCCTTATGCGGTCCCATTAGTACAAGTGGGACCGTAAGGAGGGTACTAATGTCTCACCCAGGCCCTTCTGCGGTCCCATGAGTACTAGTGGGACTGAAGGAGGGTACTAATGTCTCACTCAGGCCCTTATGCGGTCCCATTAGTACAAGTGGGACCGTAAGGAGGGTACTAATGTCTCACCCAGGTCCTTCTGCGGTCCCATGAGTACTAGTGGGACTGAAGGAGGGTACTAATTTGTCTCACCCAGGCCCTTCTGCGGTCCCATATGTATAAGTGGGATTGTAGGAGGATCCTAATGTCTCACCCAGGCCCACCAGAGGTCCCATGAGTACAAGTGGGACTGTAGGAGGGTACTAATGTCTCAACCAGGCTAATGTTAATGGGTACTAATGTCTTTTCTGCGGGCCATTGGGACTGTAGGAGGGTACTAATGTCTCACTCGGTCCCAACGGTCCCATGGGTACAAGTGGGACTGTAGGAGGGTACTAATGTCTCAACCAGGCTAATGTTAATGGGTACTAATGTCTTTTCTGCGGGCCCATTGGGACTGTAGGAGGGTAAATATCTCACCCGGTCCCAACGGTCCCATGGGTACAAGTGGGACTGTAGGAGGGTACTAATATCTCAACCAGGCTAATGTTAATGGGTACTAATGTCTTTTCTGCGGGCCATTGGGACTGTAGGAGAGTACTAATGTCTCACCCGGTCTTAACGGTCCCATGGGTACAAGTGGGACTGTAGGAGGGTACTAATGTCTCAACCAGGCTAATGTTAATGGGTACTAATGTCTTTTCTGCGGGCCCATTAGGACTGTAGGAGGGTACTAATGTCTCACCCGGTCCCAACGGTCTCATGAGTACAAGTGGGACTGTAGGAGGATACTAATGTCTCACCCAGGCCCTTCTGCGGCCCCATGAGGATCCAGTCCGATGACGATGAGATGGCGCCATGTTGCAAAAGCACCACGGGTTTGTCCGGCGCTGCTGGGGACTCACGACCATATGGAATCCGATGAAGAGTCAGGATATATCCGTCCTCAGTGGTGACCGTGTGCGTCTGCGCAGGGTAGCCGTACTTCCGGATCAGTTGGTGCTGGAGACAAACGGCATTGTGATTGAGACGAGCGGGTGGATTATTTCAGAACTTTTAAATGTTCAATTCCACTGGAATTCGATTCCGTGTAATTTTAATCCTTATGGCCATTACCAGATTCCATCAGGGGCCGTATTCCTGAACTTTTTAATTCCCAATTCTGATGGAATCTGATTCGGTGCATGTTAATCCTTATGGCCGTGACCGGATTCCATCAGGAATGGAATTGGGAAAACGTTCTAGAATACGCCTCTAGAACGGAATTAGGAAAACGTTCTAGAATACGCCTCCAGAACGGAATTGGAAAACGTTCTAGAATATGCCTCTTTAATAGAGGCTTACGTTCTAGAATATGAAATTAATTTAAATATGACAAATTTTCTTTTAGTAAGTTTTTTACGTCTAAACGGTTATATTCTATATTCTGGAGGTCTATTCTAGAACGATTTTCCAATTCCATTCTGATGGAATTCGCTCACGGCCATAAGGATTAACATTGTTAAAATTAAATTAATTTTAATATGACAAATATTCTTTCAGTAAGTTTTTTTTACGTCTAAACGGTTATATTCTATATTCTGGAGATCTATTCTAGAACGATTTTCCAATTCCATTCTGATGGAATTCGGTCACGGCCATAAGGATTAACATTGTATGGAATTGAATTCTAGTGGAATTGGAAATATAAAAGTTCTAGAATAGGGCCCCTGTGGTCTATGATCGAGATATTTCTGACCATGACAGAGAGTAGTCAATCTCTTTTAGACGGGGAGGCAGGGATGGCGCCAGTGACCGGTGGACAACTATTTAGGTTGGGCATTACTTTTTAAATTTTCCTCTGAGAGTATACCTACAGGCAGTGGTCGAATTAGGGGGGGGGGGGGAGTGCGGGGGGATAGCATCCCCCCATGGGGAATATATTGATGGTTCCATCCCCCCAATGGCTAATTTGTCTACTTCACCATCCCCCCATGAGAGATTAAAAATACACTTCAGAACGTCTCAAAATTGATTTTAAAGTGTCAAAAAACAAAAAAACGCCCTGCGAGGAAAGGTTTGTAGAGCATTCCCCCCACACCTTATTGGAGTGAAAACTGTGAAAAATTTAAAAAAGTTGAAAATCAATATAACTACAATTCAGAAAGTCTAAGAATTGATTTCAAAGTATCAAAAAACCGAATAACGCCCTGCGGGGCAAAGTTTTTGGGGCATGCCCCCCACACCTTATTAGAGTAAAAACGGAAAAATGAAAAAAAATAAAAAAAAAACAACTAAGAACGTCTCAAAATTGATTTCAAAGTACCAAAAAACTAAATAACGCCCTGCATCGTGGGGTGCAAGTTTTGTTCCTTTATTCCCCCCCCCCCCCCCCCTGGCAGAAATCCTGCCAGTACACCATCCCCCCATGGACTAAAGCAGGGTTCCCATACTTCGCATAGAATTCGCTTCCGGTTCGCTTCGCTTTCGCAAAATGGCTACCTTTTAACAAAGGAAATCGTCCATGTTTACATTCGCATGTTTCGGTTTCGTTAAAGTTGAGCCAATTTTAACTTTGACGAAACCGAAACGAAACCGAAACACGCGAACATGGGAATGTAAACATGGACGATTTCCTTAGTTAAAAGGTAGCCATTTTGCGAAAGCGAAGCGAACCGGAAGCGAATTCGATGCGAAGTATGGGAACCCAGCTTTACTTCCAATTCGACCACTACCTTCAGGTGTTATGTTGAAATGGCGTTCCCCGCATGGCGTTCTTCGGATTTTTAAATAATTTGGGACGCTGAAAATATTACTTTTGGAGTATGATTGAAATATCATATAAAATAGGGATGGCTTGTAAAGTTACCAAATAAGGGTCTTATCTATACATACAGCCACACCTTGAATCTAAAATCTAAAATGTTAGAAAATTGTCCTATCAGTGTGTTATTTTATTACTTATTTCATTAAATTATACCGCGCATAATTAACAGTGTATAATTGACTTTGCACCGGCCATGAACTTCTATTTTATTAATCATCTAGTTCTTTATCTTCTTGTGATACCATCTTTTTAATAAATGCGCCAAGCTTCTTTTATTATATTTTTACATTATTTAATTTTTCTGTTTTTAATTTGTTTTCATTTTTTATTACGGTTAATGTTTGAAATTTGGAACCTCATTTTATGCCAAATTCAGGCACAAAGGAAGTGTCCCTCCTTTAATTAAGATCTCAATACTTTTAGGGGGGAAGATTCTTGGCAGTCTTCTTACAAGTTTCGTTTTTGTACAGCATCCTTTTGTTTCGAAAAACATTCCATTGGACATTGAGTGATAACGTTTTGGCGGGCAGAGATATGCTGGCAGAGACATGCTGGCAGAGACTTATGCTGGCAGAAACATAAGCTGGCAGAGACATATCCCAACAAACACAGGGCGGCCCGAGGAGCCTCCCTGAAAGCGGCTTCAGGGACGTACTTGGGTATGCACCCAGGTTCGAGCTCGGCCCGGTCGTGGTCATTCTGAAGCAGCTGTTTTTATCACTCCCAAATAGCTCGCAACCAGAACGGCCCGACCTCGGCCTTAGCCCGTCCTTCAAGGCCGCAAAACGACGGTTGACGAATAACTTAACTGTCACGTGAGGTCGTGAAAGCACGTCCCGAGTAGGTCCCGAGTACGGACTTTCATTGCATTCCAGGGCGGCAACAAGTTTTGAACTGAATCACTCGCGCAGATGTCAGATAGATACTTGTTTCATGTTGAAACAATTCGATTAAACTTACTTTTAACTATTCGTAATACATCCATTTGATGTTCAATGTCACATTTACAGATGAATAAACACCACTTGTAATTTTAAATAACTGCTATTATGTTATTATCCCATGTATTCTATTAAACAACTTAGTTGCTAGCTTGACTCTAACTTGACTCGCCTACTTCCCCCCACTTCCCACCAACCGGCAAAGGCAGTTACAAAATTCAAATCGTTCAACGTCCACGCGCCGCGCTGCAAAAGTTACTTTCTTTGTGGTTCACAAGTTTATTTCGGGTTAAAACTTCAAAGATTTTTGATTAGCTACACAAATTAGCACAACATCTTCTGGCAGGTAAGTTGTATTACTACTTTTATTACTAAAATTACACACAGGTAAGTAGGTAGGTGGGTAGGTATAGGTAGTTACATCCTGTAGTTACAACAGTCTATGTTATATTTATAATTATTTAAAACAAAACAATTTTATACCTAGGTACTTTTTAAAGCAATGGACAGTTCTCGCAGTAGGACTGCAAAATACCGAGAAGCAATAAAGAACCTACTAAAGAACTATTTGCTTGATATATCACAAATTGAAGAAGATGATGAAGAAATAAATCAGATCGAAGATCGAATCAGATCGAAGATAATTTTGTTCAATCAGTACTACATTCAATCAGCACATCAGATATTGCCGTTGAAGCTCATGATGAAACTCCGGCAGATGAAACTATACCACTGCATGAGAGTCTCGATTACAATTTTCAATGATATTATAATGATGCCATGAACTGATTGTTCCAATCAAATATTAGATTCGTAGTTTACTTACTTTTAATACCTTTTTTTGCAAGTAAGACGCAAATCTTATGTTCGATCCCTGTATTATTTTATATTGAATACAATTACTAAAGCCCCATTTACACGGTGCAATTTCTTGAACAACTTCTGTGCCACAGAGGTTCTGCTCGTGCGCAGTGTCACTTTTGAGATGAAAAAGTGACTCTGCACATGTGCAGAACCACTGTGGCACAGAAGTTGTTCAAGAAATTGCACCGTGTAAATGGGGCTTAAAAGTACCTACCAATTGCGTTTTAAATTTTTACTAAGAGATGAATGAATAATTTCCTGGGAGAGTTGGATTCATAAAACTGTTACAGTTGTTTTTATAACAATTACAGTAATATTCTCCTACCATGGCAGCACACAGATTTCTTCTTCAATATTTGCATACCGACTCTTCAAAGAAAATAGTTCGTTTTTCTTACAGTTCTTCTACCTTCACCAAAAGTAACCTCCATCACAAAAAATGATTATTGCTATTTTCGAGATTATAATCTAGTGGAGCGGTCGCTCCACGCCAGCCAAGTCGTACGGCGCGCGCACACACTCATTTAAAAAGGCTGGAGCAAACCCACTTTTACTGTAAGCATCAAAGTGGCATTTTCGGCCTACTGGATCTTAAAATTGGAAAATCTCACATTGTTGCGATATATCTTAATTTCGAGCTATGGCCCACCCTACAACATATACCAAATTTGGGAACAATAGGTTACGCCCTTTGCGCGCTAGAGGACCGTGAAAACAGTGTTTTAGGGCGGTTTTCATAATAATAATAATCTCAGTAGTAGTAGTAGTAGTAGTAGTAGTCTCCTGGAATTTAAATCCGGTAAACAGGCCACAGCCTAAACGGCTGAACCGATTGATCCCACATTTTTACCACGTGTGCACTTTTGGCGTCTGATTTAACCTTCACCCCATGAATTTTTTGTGCCGCCATTTTGAAACCGGAAGTGACGTCATATCTCGTCAACAGCTGGACTGATTGGAACGAAAATTGCGCCAAACGATCCAGACGGTCATCTATATGCATGATCAGTAGCAAAAGACTAAACATTATGTTAAAGAAACCGGAAATGACGTAATGAAATTTGAAATACATCGATTGGCTTTTTGGCAACAAAGGTTGATCCGATTATTTTGATATTTATGTAACGTATGTACTTTTGACGTCTAATGTGACTTGTTATAAAACCAACCGGAAGCCGCCATTTTGAAACCGGAAGTGACATCATATCTCAATAACGGCTAAATAGATTTCAACGAAACCAGCGCAATACAATTTAGACTGTCAACTTTATGTATTATCATCAATAATATTTGCAGTTTCCCATACCTAAACCGGAAATGACGTCACACATTTTAATAATCTTACAAATTTTTATTTTGATGCAATAAATATACTATTTGAGACAGCTTATAAAATTGTAATCATGTTTCAAATATACTTCAAGGGGTCAGAGATTTCAGCAGCCATTTTTAAACCGGAAGTAACGTCATATCTCAAAAACTGGTAGACAAATCGGTATGAAACTAGCGCCAAACGATTCGGAAGGCCATCTCTATGGAATATGAACAGTACAAATAGAATTTTCCTATTTATGAGACCGGAAATGACGTCATTCAAATGTATAAATTATTATAATTCCCTCCTATACAATAAATACATATTCAGAAAGCTTAAAATGATACACATCATTTATAGAAATAAATTCTATGTGGCATTGCAGAAAGTTCAGCAGCCATTTTGAAAACCGAAGTGTTTCCATATCTCGGAACTGGGTTGACTGATTGGAATGAAACCTTTGCTATTCTTCGTGAAAGATCATTTAAAGCAATTATTTAGGACCATACGCTGCTATTCATTAGTGGTAACGAAATTGTAAAGGGTGATGATTTTTTAAAAGAATTTAGTAATTGTTCATTTCATATGTGTCACAAGTTGTTAGAATAAACTAAAAAAAGGAGTGATATCCCCATAAAAAACACTTCGTGTAAAAATACCAGCCAAGTCTCTTCTACTAAAAAAAAATATATGAAATCTAAAAATTCTGCACTGAAAAGTAATAATATCAAAAAATTTGCCAAGTCAAAACTTTATTTGAAAATCAAAAAATACTTGGCGCATCGATTTTTTAGGGCATTTTAGGTATACTATATGTTTGTATATTTTATGTATATTTTAAATCTGGCCTATACTTCTAAGCTATTAATATACACGATGCGCCAAGTATTTTTTGATTTTCAAATAAAGTTTTGACTTGGCAAATTTTTTGATATTATTACTTTTCAGTGCAGAATTTTTAGATTTCATATATTTTTTTTTAGTAGAAGAGACTTGGCTGGTATTTTTACACGAAGTGTTTTTTTTGGGGATATGGCATTAGCGAGTACTATTTATGGGATTTGTCATTGCTCAATTTTTACAGCTATATTATCATTATAGTTGACCATTTTATAGAAAGTATTGCAGTCTGAGACAAAATGAGTTTTTACAGTTGGTCATTTTGCTTGTGATGAGAGTGTACAAATATATCGTGAAGGCGTGAATACGACCCGTGACGTCATGAGAAAGGAATGCCATGGGAAGCGAGCAGCTGCACTAGCCCGTACTCCGCACGGCCCGAGAGCGGTCCTGTGGGCGCGTGCCTATCTTCAAGGCGCTGCTCGGGCCGTTCCTAGGCGGCGGGCTCTGCACCGTCGTAGGAGTCCCACCCTATGTTAAATGTCCATAAGACGGGACGGACGAGGTCCATCCTTGAACGCCGGCTGGCCCGTGCTAGGGCGCTGCTAAGTCTGCCCCTGTGTTTGTAGGGATGCTGGCAGAGACTTAAGCGGGCAGAAACATAAGCGGTCAGAGACATGCTGGCAGAGACATATGCTGGCAGAGACATAAGCGGGCAGAGACATGCTGGCAGATTTGTAAACTAAAATAAGATTTTTCAGTTTTTTTCCTTCCAATGCAACGGCAGTGAATGGTGAGGGGGGGGGGGGGGGCAAGGACGTCCACCGGATTTCTGCCAGGTGGGGGCAAGGCAAGGAAAACAATATTCCACGGGCCCCACACCCCCCACCCTGCCCCGCAGGGCGGATTTTGGTTTTTGACTACTTTGAATCAATTTTGAGACGTTATGACGTGTATTTTGTTGAAATATTCAATATTTTTTAAATCTGACACTTTGGGGGTAATGGGAGACATGTTCAAAACTGCCCCGCAGGGTATTTTTTGTTTTTTGACACTTTGAAATAATAATTTTTGAGTTTTTGTTTACAAAATGAAACTATACGTAGAACACCACACAAATGGTTTGTTTTCCTGACATCCAGAGGGGGCAAGGCACCCCCTTGCCTCCCCTGTAGACGCCTATGTGGGGGGGGGGATCTAGTGGGTGGTGGAACGTCATGACTCACCGTGTTAAGCAGAGCGTCTTCCATGACTCTCTCCTGGAAGTCTTGCGGAGAGCCATTTGCCAAAGAAACAAACACACAAAAGCTGACGAGAACCACAGCACGTCGAACCTCCATCATCCTTACAGAAAACTCAACTCACGGGTCGACTAATAATATTTATCTTCTCTTCAGACAAGGTTTTATCTGAAGTCAGAGATATAAGATGCAATCATTTAAGTTCATTGTTTTAGATATCACATTCGTAGATCCAAACACTTGGAATGAATAATGTGATTTTACACTGTGATTGAATTGATTTGTTCCATTTGGTCAGTATCAAAACAATTTCAAAATAATATCAAGGGAGATAGATCGAGTGGTAATATCTTAAGATAGATGATAGCATCTCTATCTTCTATCTTGAAGAAGTGATTCTATCTTGATGACTTGAATGCAATTGTGAACACAAGTCAGGAGATGACTTCTAAAACAAGCAACTTGCAAAACCAGACCATTCGGTTTCATTTGATTATAAAATTGTTAAAAATTATTATCATAAAGGTACAATACTATTTTTGGCTATTGATTATTAGTAACAAACCTCTATTATTTGCTTCCATCTTCCGGTTATTACATCTACTATTCTTTTCAACAAATTATTTTTTAGTTTTTTTATATTGAGGCAAATCATATTAATTAAAGTTGGCATAATTTTGCTCATTCATAAGCTACGATTAATAAAAAAATATTTTCAAAGTATCTATTATCGTGTTTATGAACAATCCTTTATATTCTATTTTTTATCATTTTCTAAACCATCTTTTAATTAGTATCTTAAATACTGAAGTTGAGACTATCTTGTATCTTCCATATAGATACTTTTTTTTAACCTTGATGAAAAATGCTCTGCTATTCACTGAAAAGGAAATTGAATGTACAAGACCAATTAATCAAATATATGTATTTTAATAGTAGGTGTACTTTATTAACTTATAAGTGGAAATATTTAAATGCAGTATTTAACATCTCAATCAAAATTATTATTCTGATTATGCTATCTATGTCTAGACAACACAATAATAAATGGTACTCATAGTCAAAATTATTAATCAATCATCTATATAAGTAGAGCTAGAACAAATTCTCTAACGACTGTAACAAATCGAGTGTATTACCCTCAGGTAAACCAGTCGAATTGCTATTGCAATCCTTTCGAGCCCCACACTGGGTGCCACTGTAACAACTCGGGAAGGTCAGGGGTAGAACATGAGACACTGTAAACAGTTTTACTTGAGTTTAATGGTAGATTCTTGTTATTATGTACAGACAGGTAATAATTCAGACTAAATTGCAATGTAATAAATAAACAGTTCATTTCTTTCAACTTTACGTATGTTTTCTTGTTCCTGACGATCTTCTGTAGAGATTGTGACTCTTGTCACGACGGCGGCAAGTAGATGTTTGACCTCGGTCAAGCAGTGCAGACTCGTAGTGTAGTTAGCATGACCTCCAAGTCATGCAGCATGTGAGACGTTCGTGAACAGCCTTGTAGCTCGACGTCGTTGCAGACTGGCGTCCTCGTCGTCGGCGTCGCTCGTAACAGCTCTCGCTCAGGCGTCGGTTGACAATTATCAAAGAGCAAGTGCCATGTTACTCACTCTTTGGATTTGTCAATTGCTGTTTGACTCTGGCGTCGTTGTCTATGTAGTAAGTCAGCGTCCGTATTATAATCTTCACTTTAATTTTGATTTGACTAGTTTTTGATGTTTGTACAAGTATATTATTTTATTAAACTTCGATCACTTGTGACTTTCTCGGCACTCAAATTATTCTAAACTTGCAACCTCTGATAGCTGCACACTGGACGTACTCGAGAAACTTCTGTCGACCAACTGATCCCGTTATCAGTGTGTCACATCATTATGGGTGAGGTCCAAAATAAAAGCTGGTTGGGCGTTGACGTCACCATAGGATTTACGGGTTAAATCAAACTTGCCGCGGCAACAAACGAGCTGAAACCAGTGCCCATAACGCTCAAGCTCAAGAGGTCGGGCGTTGTGATTACTCTATTTTCATTCATTCGACCACGATTCGACTCAAGGTCACGCCCAGGTGTTACGTCACAATATTAAAAGGATAGGGAAACTGGGCGACCTGATAATAAATCGGTATGCACCCTATATAGACTCCCACCGCGTGGTCTCCTCGATCGGCGTCGTTCTTTCTGATTGGTTGATTCGAAATTTTCTCTCTCTCAGTCAATGACGTCGCAACTGGTCATAGTGCCTGAGGGATCTAACCGTCGATGCCTCTTATCAGCTTGGACTCGTTTTATCAGGTGGTGTACGTGATATTTTGATTGTAGGCCCGATGATTCACTCACAATATTTCCACTGATCACTTTCCTTGCCCTTTAGGCCGTTACATTGCATACACTAGGGCATTGTTGATGTAACCCTTTCTGTCACATTTATACTCTGTTCTGTCTCATAGCTCTGATTAGTAAATAATGATCTTAGATTCCTAAATTGTTACTATGTCTTAGAGCAGACTGTTTCACGACACTGAATCATTTTTAGATTGTAGTAGAAGAAGCGCTTAAGTGTTAATAACGATAAGTTCCATCACTTTGCAGTTTATATGTCCACATTGCGTAGCCTCTCGCAGGGCCTACTTAAAGCTCCTCTGCACTCTGCGCGTGTGTTGGCTGGTAGCCTCCTGCAGGGCCTTGTCTAGCACTTGAGACATGTGAAGGAGGTCGGTCTGCAGGGTAGCCTCTCGCAGTAGCCTCTCGTAGGGTCTACTTAAAGCTCCTCTGCACTCTGCGCGTGTGTTGGCTGGTAGCCTCCTGCAGGGCCTCGTCTAGCACTTGAGACATGTGAAGGAGGTCGGTCTGCAGGGTAGCCTCTCGCAGGGCCTACTTAAAGCTCCTCTGCACTCTGCGCGTGTGTTGGCTCATAGCCTCCTGCAGGGCCTCGTCTAGCACTTGGGACATGTGAAGGAGGTCGGTCTGCAGGGTAGCCTCTCGCAGGGCTTACTTAAAGCTCCTCTGCACTCTGCGCGTGTGTTGGCTCATAGCCTCCTGCAGGGCCTCGTCTAGCACTTGGGACATGTGAAGGAGGTCGGTCTGCAGGGTAGCCTCTCGCAGGGCCTACTTAAAGCTCCTCTGCACTCTGCGCGTGTGTTGGCTCATAGCCTCCTGCAGGGCCTCGTCTAGCACTTGGGACATGTGAAGGAGGTTCGTCGGGTCGGTCTGCAGGGCGAGGTGACTGACCTCGCCGGCTTCTTCCAGAGACAGTCGCAACGTGACCAGCGGCGTGATCTGGCGGGGCAGAGCTCGAGACGCGACCTGCGGACGAGGGACAGCGTTTAGCCATGTCGAATAGGGGGGGGTGGGGGGGGGGGGGGGGATGGGGGGGGGGAAATACCCCTTCTCTGATTCAATATCCCTCCCTTAGTTCTTATACATTTACAGTTCAAGATAAAAAATGATTAAGAGGGCTGAGTAGTGAGCGTGGTCTTGAAGAGTTTTTTAATCGATTTTAATCAATATTTTTTACTAATGTAATTGTTAACAAAATAGGGCTATGTACGTGTATTCAGAACCGTTCAATGAAAATAATTTCATAGTGTGGAATAAGTTATTAGTTTTATTTTGTCCAACAGATGCTTAGAACCCGAAAATTAGTAAAATTTTGGTTCTAAACATCTGTTGGACAAAATAAAACTAATAACTATGAAATTATTTTCATTGAACGGTTCTGAATACACGTACATAGCCCTATTTTGTTAACAATTACATTGGTAAAAGATATTGATAAAAATCGATTAAAAAACTCTTCAAGGTCAAACTCAATACCCAGCCGTCTTAAAGGAATTATCTCATCTTGGATTTCGATTTTTGTATGTGATCTAAGCATCATGGAAGACAATATTAACAAACAAACAACTTAATTTTTGGTACGATAATACTAAAAATTAATTATTGATTGCGCGTTATTTGAAACTGGCGCGCTGAGTTTCGGACGTCACTGTAGAGCAACGCTGATTGGCTGCAGCCTCTACCATAGGATAGGTGGCCGCGCGCGCGAACTCTCTGCTCTTCGCTGACATACTTCGATCTATTTATAACACCATGATTTTAAATGTGTAAGTAGGTACACTGACTTTGTTCCTGAAAGGTACCCAATACGTAAGTATGTTAATATAAAGTGTTTTACATGAAAACACATTTGCAACTGCTACCTCATTTGCAACGCGCAAATGTGTAACCGCTTGGAACAAAATCTGCTCGATTAATTTTGTGCAACCACTCTTTGTATAATTCAGGAGATTTGTCTTTCTTAGGAAATCTGTGGGATGAGTGTTTATTTGCATTGTTTTTAGTACTATTGTGACACTGAAAAACACAGCAGTAAACCATTTTCGTCTCAAATAATCTACACTAAAACAAAAGTAAATACACACGACGCGGCACAATCGGGCAAGATAAAAAGCGATTCAAAATATTTCGTCCAAATAGTGTATACCTACACGATACTATTAATACATGTTAAGAAGTTGGTATTGTTTTTGCTTGAAAATAAACTAGACTTGAACACACGTAAATATGCACGACATTGTCACAATATGAGAGAAGATAGTAGTAGGTATTTAAAATATTTTGTCCCGTAAGATAATATATAGTGTAGTTTATAGTATAGTTAAAATGAAGATCAATAAAATAAGATAATCACAAGCAACGTTGAATGTCTCACTATCACACCCTTCCTACATACTTGTAAAACATAGACTGCCAGGGAGAAAGAATGTTTTTAACTCGAACGCGGAGATTGCAAGTAGCAGGTAGGCTATACAGTGACGTCAGTGTCGCTACGGCTGAAGTCGCTCCCGGGTCCAGGCGACAGGATGTAAAACAGAACAAAGGACAGGAATGTGTTGTTTGGAGCTCGACGGATCGGAAAAAAAATACTTGCTACAAGATGAGAGTATCACTTTAAAGGAATAGTTCAGTTTACCTTCTAGCAAGTCTTAATAGATAACCACATTCAATTCTAATTCATATAAAAAAAGAAAAAAAATCCATCTCCCATGGATCACGAGCATTGCGCGATTTCCTGACTGGCTACTAGTCCGAGCTGTGACGTGCTAAGAGGGTAGCTCGCCTGGACAGGTAGACGCGTCCAGCTGTCTAGGCGGGGGAGTTCAACGGGCCGTACGGGGGGAGTATTTGTTTTGATTTGATATTTCTCATTCAATAATTCAAAAATCAGTTCAATAATGGTTTATATAAATATCTATAAATATCGTTCAATACTGTAATTGCAACGTTTCCCTGTAGTTGGCGGTAAGTTTGCCCAAGTGTTTTTTACGTGCGATACAAATAGTGTAACCAATATCTATTTTTACTGTCTGGAAATCATCCGTATATATATGAACCAAAGTACACCAGTGAAGAAAATCAGGAAATTGCCGAATTAAAATTCGCACAAATTATTATCGTTTTAAATTGTGCATCCATTTCTTGTAAAGCTGGAGATATTTGTCTTTATAGGAAACTTCGCGATATACTTGTGACACCATTGAATTGTAATCTCTTCTTACAATTCGACAATTACAATTACCCTTGTCACAAGAATAACAAATAAAAGCAAGTACTTTACACACACGATCTTAAAATCCGAAGAGAAACTGATAATCGCGAATATCAGAAATAAAGCTACATAATAAGCATGTCGGTGTGCTAAGAATCTCTGAACACGAGACAAATAAATAATAATTAACACACCTTCTGCTAACTATGAAAGATAAGAACTGAACATTTTGTACAAGTACTACTACGTTGACAAAAAGCAAGAGATATTTACAGATTTCTGAGAATAATTAATTTCCCCGGAATACGAGCCTGTGCAGGTAGCGCGTTGCCCTACCCCCAATGAAGTGTGGTTGACTGGTCCCCTCTTAAGACGTCACGAAAGGGTCGGTTTTCTCGCAGTAAAAGTGAGATAGAATGGTACACATGAGATCCAAAATTTTTCAAAACATATGTCTATATCAGAAACTGTATGAAACACCCACCACAGAAAATTTTTAGAAACCCCAACTATTACTTTAATAAGTGTTAAAATACTGTAGAAATGCACTTAATTCATGAAATATGGTTTTTACTGATTCCCTTAGTTAGGTGAAAGATTTTCCTCGAGTGGGACTCGAACCCACGACCTTCTGATATCCAGTCAGTGGGTTCGTGGGTTCGAGTCCCACTCGAGGAAAATCTTTTCATATTGCAGTTGGTATTTATTAACACTTAATTCATGCCTCAAATTCAACATTTTTAAATGCTGTGCGCCCCGGACCAGCATTTCGCTGGGGGGCCCTCCCATTGTCTTCATAGACACTTGTAGTATCTCCAGCTCAAGTTCCTTTACAACATTATCCCCCCCCCCCCTCCCTCTTGCAAATTTATTTCCTACGCGCCTGTCAAATGGGGAAATATCATTGAAATCATTGATATTTACGCGAGAAGAAAAAGACAAACTGAACATCATTATAGAAAAGTTTGAGAGGCATTTTACTCCGAGAAAAAACATCACTTATGAGAGACATAGGTTTTTCTCGAGGAATCAAACGAATGGTGAGTCTTTTGAATCATTCTTAACAGACATAAAAATACGTAGTGCAACATGCAACTTTGGCAATCTCAAAGATGAAATGATAAAAGACAAGATTGTAATAGGCATTTCAAATGAACACATACGTGAAGCACTACTACAAGACCCGAAGCTAGACCTGCAAAGAGCAGTCGACAAATGCAGAGCGGCAGAGCAAACGAAACATCAAATGAAAGAACTAGCTGAAGTAAGCAAAACTATTAGCTACATTCCAAAAAAGCAGAGCAGCAGCAGAAAGTTTAGTTCAAGAAAGGAAGAAACAAGCAACCGAGCAAGCACAAGCAATCAAGAATTCAGCAAACAAGCTTACAGCAATCAATCAGGCAAACACACCAGTTTCAGCAAGTTAGACAAGTGTGTGTATTGCGGAAACAGACATGCACCAAGGCGATGTCCAGCGTTCGGTGTACAGTGTGGACATTGTAAAAAGTACAACCACTTTGAAAAACAATGCTATGTGAAGCGGAACGTACATGTAATACAAGAAGAAAGCAGTGACTCTGAGACTGAAAACAACGAAAGCGACCAGGAAAGTCAATGCGACTCCGAAGCTGGATTCATTGGGCAGGTTGGAGCAGAGAGCAAGAAGCAAAAGCAGAGAAAAAGAAGCAAGCAGATGAATGCAGAAAGCACGCAGCAAAAGCAGAGAAACAGAAGCAAGCAGATGAATGCAGAAAGCACGCAGCAAAAGCAGAGAAACAGAAGCAAGCAGATGAATGCAGAAAGCACGCAACAAAAGCAGAGAAGCAGGAGCAAGCAGACGCAACCAGAACACGAGCAGCAAAAGCAGAGAAGCAGAAGCAAACAGATGAATGCAGAAAGCACGCAGTGGAAGAAGATGACAAGAAAGAATGGTGACTGGTATGAAAAAATACTAGTAAATAGAGAGAAATTCATAGAATTTAAGTTAGATTCAGGAGCTCAAGCCAATTTAATACCTGAAGATGTATTCAAATCTTTACAGTTAGGCAAACACAAACTTAAAGAGTCTAATCTTAAGCTTAGTTTGTATGGGGGCACACCTCTTCATGTGGCAGGAAGATGCACGCTAAAGTTGGAAACAAAGAAGGGAAATACGAAGAGAATTGAATTTCAAGTAGTAAAGGCTGGAACACACACTCCACCCATTCTTGGTAGGATAGACAGCGAGAAGCTAAAGCTCATCATGAAGATTGATCAAGTGACTGACAATACAAAAATAGGTGACAATATACCAACTGACATATGGGATGAATACGATGATGTATTCAAGGGTGTAGGATGTGTCAAAATAGAGCATGAAATAACAGTAGATGAGAACGTCAAGCCTACGGTTCACAGTAGCCGCAAAGTTCCCTTTGCTGTAGTGGACAAACTGAAACAGGAATTGCAGAGACTAGAGGAACAAGGCATAATCAGAAAGGTTGATAAGCCGACAGAATGGGTCAATCCATTAGTGATAGTACATAAACCCAATGGTAAACTAAGACTATGTCTAGATCCTGTCAATCTGAATAAGGCAATAAAAAGAGAATACTATCAAATGCCCACGTTAGACAGCATAGCTAGTAAATTATCAGGGGCAAAAGTATTTTCCACACTAGATGCCAATCAAGGATTTTACCAGATTCCTATATCCATTAAAAGTCAAGACCTATGTACATTTGCTACCCCATTTGGTAGGTACCAATTCCTCAGACTTCCGTACGGGATTTGTTCAGCTAGCGAAGTATTTCAAAAGAACTTCAAGCAACTGATAGGAGATATAGAAGGAGTGGACATGTACGTGGACGACATAATAGTATGGGGATCAACAGTAGAAGAGCATGATAGGAGGCTCAGGCAAGTGCTTGACAGGGCAAGGGAGGAAAACATCAAATTCAATGTGAACAAATGCAAAATAAGAATAGAGGAAGTTCTCTATACAGGACACAAGATCTCTAAGGAGGGACTTCAGCCGGATGACAGGAAGGTTAAAGCCATACTGGAGTATCCCAATCCAACCAACAGGAAGGAAGTAATGAGATTTCTCGGACTAGTCAATTACGTCTCAAAGTTCATGCCAAACATGCAGTCTATAACTGAACCATTGCGTACATTGACAAAGCTTGATGTAGAATGGGTATGGGACGCAACACATGACAAGGCAATGAAAAAATTAAAGAAATTGATTACAAGTAAACCCATACTACAGTTCTATCAAGTAGACAAACCAGTGACACTATCAGTTGATGCATCAAAGGAAGGACTTGGAGCTGTACTATTGCAAGAAGGGAAACCTGTTGCATATGCCTCCAAAGCACTTAACATGACACAACAAGGTTACGCACAAATAGAAAAAGAGACATTAGCGATCCTCTACGGAGCCGAGAAGTTCCATCAGTACATTTTCGGTAAGCGGACAGTAGTAGAGAGTGATCACAAACCATTAGAGACAATCTTTAAGAAACCTTTATCGGCATGTCCTATGCGGCTTCAACGGATGAGAATCAGGCTACAGCAATATGACCTGGACGTGCAGTATAAGAAAGGAAAGGAACTACACGTAGCTGATGCACTATCTAGAGCATCAATAGATGATAAAGATTTCCAATTGATGGAACAGGACATAGAAGCACAAGTAGCTATGGTAACAAACAACATTCCAGAAAGTACCACTGGTACTCTCGAAGAAATAATGTCAGAAACAGCTAAGGATACAGACCTGCAGAACTTAATGACAATCATAAACGCAGGTTGGCCAGAAAACAAAGACAATGTTAATGATAATCTGAAACCATACTGGTCAGTCAAGGACGAATTAAGTGTTATTGACAAAGTCATTTACAAAGGAATGCAGATTGTAATACCTAAGTCCATGAGGAAGGATATGTTGCATAAGATTCACTACAATCACATGGGTATTGAAAAGTGTAAAAGCCGAGCTAGAGAATCTATGTACTGGCCATTTATGTCCAAGCAAGTGGAAGACTTTGTGAAGAAATGTGACATATGCATGCATTTCCACACGAAACAACAGAAGGAAACTTTGATGCCACATGAGGTACCAGAAGGACCTTGGCAGAAGGTTGGGGCAGATATATTTCACTTCAAGAGCAGAGATTATTTACTAATGGTAGATTATTATTCCAAATATGTAGAGATTGCATTACTTGATGGTATAACGAGTTCAGAAGTTATTAAACATGTCAAATCAATCTTTGCACGTCATGGCATTCCATCGAGATTTTACTCGGATAATGCAAAGCAATTCACATCAGAAAAATTTCTAAGTTTTGCTAAGGCATGGGGATTCAAATGTAGAACATCAAGTCCAAGATATCCACAATCCAATGGTATGTCAGAGAGGTACGTGCAGACGATAAAGTCTATATTGAAAAAAGCAGATAAAGATGGTAAAGATCCTTATATGTGTCTATTAGAATTCAGAAACACAGCAATAAGCGACGAGCTAGGATCACCAGCACAATTACTGTTTTCTAGACGTTTACAAGGTTTGTTACCTACCAAACAAAGGTTGTTAGTGCCTAAAGTAAGAGACAGTAGGACGACAAAGGAAATGTTGAATAAAAGACAAGAAATACAAAGGAAATACTATGACAGACAAGCGAAAGACATGGTAGAAATTGAACCAGGAACTAGAGTCGGTGTTCAGAAAGATGATCACAAATGGTACCCAGCCGTAGTAACTAGCAAGGCTAGTAAGCCCAGGGCATATGAGGTACTGTTCGATGATGGCAAGACATTGGAAAGGAATCGTAAGTTCATAATTAAACACACCCAAACTGAAGATCACAACAGTGGTAATAACTATTATACCAATGATGGTGTAGACCAACAGGAACAGGTTTATAACAATAAGGATGCTGAAGCAGTTATTACTAAGAGTGGAAGAATTGTAAAGAAGCCATCCCGATTCAAGGATTATTATATGGAATAGATTTAAGAGTAATGAATTATGATTAATTTGTATATGTTAATCATAAGTAATGCATTGTAAAAGAAAGAGGGAAAGATGAAATGACTGTTGCTTTTACTAATTATGTTGGTAAAAGTGTAATACTTTATAAGTGTTCATTGTTGTCTAAAATGTAATCCAACAAGCAGTGAATTGACAGTTGCAATAAATAGATACACGAAAAGCAATCCATGAATTATTCTAATAATATAAATAGAAATATAAGCAGCAACTCAACACTTAGGGTCTTTAATTCTTCTCTAACATTGTTGTACAATTTAGCTCCAACATATGAGAAGGAGGCTTGATATTTGGCAGTGGAATGACTCTGAATATTCAGTAGATTTTTATGTCTAACATTGATATCGTGTAGATCACTTCTAGCACATAGTTTGTTATTGAGATACTCAGGCTTCTTAGTCATCCTAACTTTATGCACAATAGTAAGCATGTGGTGTTCCCTCCTCTGATCCATCTTCAGCCAGCCAGCGTCCAGGATGTAGGGAGTCATGTGCTCCCAATCGCTAACTTTCAAGTTCATTGCGAATCGTACACACGCATTTTGCACTCTTTGGATTTTGTTTGAGGATTCACTAGGAATATTGGGGCCGTATACAACGTCACAATAATTTAGTTGAGATAGAATTAGGGCGTCCGTTAATTGTAGTTTTGCAGCCGTAGTAAGAAATGATTTGAACCGGTAGAGGGTTCTCAGTTTGCCGTATGCAGCCCGACACTTGACCATGACGTGGTATTTGAAGTTCATGTTACTGTCAATCCAGAGTCCCAGGTTTTTGGTTGATTCTAAGATAGGCAACACACAATTATTAATTTCAACAGCGAACCCATTCATCTTAGTTTTTAGACACAACGATTTGGTTCCAAGGAGAATAGATACCGATTTAGAGGGGTTCAATATCAATGCATGCTCGAGGGCCGAAGTGGTTAGGGATTGAAGGTCAGCATTTAGCTTTCCCATGGCTTGAACAGTATCAACTGGAGCGAACGACAGATATACTTGTGTATCGTCAGCGTACATGTGTGTCTTGCAATTCTTCACTGAATCTGTCAAATCAGCTGTATATAGGTTACTAGGAAAACGCTCGGTGTAACGCGTTGATGAGCGAGCACCGACACGCACGACATCGCCAATCATAGCACGATCCATTCAATCAAAGATAACTTACTATACATTATTTATTACCAATTTTCCTTGCAACTTTTCATAAACACTCTGGATCAATTAAATAACAGATTATTGTACTGATATTTTTCCATCAATCTCTTTGGACAGATATTCAAACACTTAAAACAGCAATAAGTCTGTAAATTCTTGACCGATTGTGCTGGAAATGTGTAAAATATGATGTTATCTAGTCAAAACGTCGTTTTCATAACTGTGAAACACAATCCATATCGTAAAATAAATTATTTTAGATAAGGTATACCTATACCTATGTATATGAAATACCTACATTACATTTTAACTACATTATGTATTGCAATATGATCAACTAAGAAAAGAATCTGTCTTACTTGATATTGAGAATAGCCATCTATAAACTTTGCTTTGCTACATAGAGCAACCCAGAATGCAGGGGAATTTCTGTTTTGAAATGTCATTTCTGACAGTTATTAAAACTGTCAATAAGTGCATCTATGTTCTTGACTGGTAGGGCTGAAAATGTGTAAAATAAGAGACAATGTTGGTCTGAACGACCATGCAAAATATGAGTTTGATTGATCAGATTAATCGAAGACCATTTGATAGGTCAAATGGTGGTGTGGCTATAGGCCGTTTTAAATTAAGTATACAAATGAAAAATATTGGTGCCAATCCTTGCTAAGTTTTAAGTTGCCAATCCTTGCTAAGTTTTAAGTTGATCGATTAAACCTTTATGATTGAACGGTTCCTTGTTAATTTTCAAAAATCACAGGATTTCGTTCAAAAAATATACCTGGGACCACCCATATGATATGATTTGTAGTGTGTGTACACAATATCAGATCAATCTGTTGAACGGTCATTATTAGTTTCATATCGTTTAAAACTTTCTGCTCTAACTACCTTGCCTTGTAGATTCGAAGTCGCCGTGAATTTGACAGCCAACACGCAAAATGTCCCTAAAATGACAAAAACTTTTGAAAATAACGACAGATTAGAGTGAAAATTGGCAAAAATACCTTAAATGTTGGTACCAATGACCATGCGAAGTTTTTAGTTGGTCGGTCAATCGGTTCCAGTTTAAATTTCAAAAATCACAGGAAAAATGGTTTCAAATTTGAACCAATTGGAGGATTTGGCTGAATTATTTTTTGATTGGGTACAATGTTGGTTGCAATAACTTTGCTAAATTTCAAATTGATCGAACCAACCAATCGAAAGATAATTTTTATAAAATTTGAACCAATCACAGGATCTCGTTCAGAAAAGATCCCAGGGATCGCATAGATTACGTTAGTATGTGTACAAAATTTCAGATCGATTGGTTGTGCGGTTTGACCTGGGCAGTGCAGGCAAAAAAAAAAAAAAACGAACAAAAAAACACACAGAGAAAGTGCCATAAGAGTACCGTGGTGACGCTCGCTACGCTCGCTCAATAAAGATGGGGTCCCAAGATGGATCCTTGCGGCACGCCTGAAGTGATGGTCAAGGACTTGGAGTAAAGTGTAGCGTTACCCCTAATAACTCGTACGCGCTGAGTACGACCGGTTAAATAGCTTCGAAACCAGTTAACTGCTTCAGTCGAGAGTCCTGCATAGGAAAGTTTTGCAAGCAAAAGGCCGTGATCAAGGGTGTCGAAGGCCTTTGTGAAATCAAGCAAAACCAAAGCTGTTACATGTGACTTGTCTACACTCACAATTGCATCATCTAGGATATTCAATAGCGCTGTAGAAGTGCTTCTATGAGACCTGAAACCCGACTGTGTATCTGGGATGAAATTGCATTCTTCCAGATACTCCTTCAACTGACTACAAACAACTTTCTCTAAAATCTTGGATATTGTGGGCAGCAAGGTGATAGGTCTCAAGTCACCGAAACCTTCCAGGGTCTCTTTCTTGGGCAGAGGGATAACAACTCCCTGTTTCCATGAAGAAGGAAACACACCAACCTCCAAAGACTGGTTAATAATATTGGTTATTGGGCCAATACAGTACGACATGCACATCATTAGCATTTTTAAAGAAATGTTGTCAATTCCAACAGCGTTTGATTTGATTTTACATGCCTCTACATTGACTGAATGAAATTTAAACTTATTCTTCTCGGTTTCTTGTGTATATTTCAGGTTACTTGAGTAATAGTCTATAAGTCTTTTGTGCACTTGAGTCTTCCCCACCGAGTGTACAAAATAATTATTGATGTCGTCAGGATTGCCAAGATGAGATGGCAAGTCCGCGTGTTTGGCCTTGGAACTGTGAATTCCCCATGCTGATATATTTGACCAAAATTGTCGTGGGTCGTGACTACATCTTCGAAGTTCGTGCGACATATACGCCTTCTTTTCCCGACGAATAGCTCCTGTAATGTAGTTTCGTAGCTCAGTGTAGGTTACCCAGACGCTGTGTTTCTTTGTTCTTTTCCACTTCCTAAGTTCATAATCTCTCCTTTTAATCATACACTGCAGGTTGTATGTTAACCACGGTGTCTTTGGTTTATTAGCAGTAACCGTTTTCATTGGGGCAAATATATCCATGAGCTCTGTTACATTATTATTTAGGATCTCTACTTTGTTGTTTATGTCATCCACAAAGTTAGAAGCATTCCACTGGATGTTGCATGCATAAAGCTTGAAGTCTTCCTCGTTCCAGTTGGAGAAGTCTCGATATGTCCAAGTTTTGGTAATTTTATCCGGTTTGGTGTAAATAAGGGCACACGACACTAGGTTATGGTCGGCGACCTTTACATTTCTGCAGTCCGTAATGCTTGAAGTATCATATACTTCCGACCAGCACCATTTACTCATATCACGTATGTAGATATTAGAGCTAGGGTAGGCCCCTGTAACTATGCCCGTAGGTTCTGTTATAACTTGTGTAAAGTCATTGCCAGTCATGTAACGGTGTAGAAATTTTGTATCATCCCCTTCTTTGTCCAGCCAGTTGATATTAAGATCCCCCATGAATATAATGTTATCAGACTCCGCGGCCGCAAAGGATAGCATCTTATCCATATCTTTTATGCAAGTGTAATTAGCATGAGGGGGCTTATAACCAACACCCACTGCCAACCTATTCCTCTTAATGATGAGTGAAACCCACAGTTGTTCCAGAGGCGAAATCTTCCCATCAGGTTTGATCAATTTTGCTCTGAAGCTCTCGCGTACATAAATGGCAACTCCCCCACCTCGCGGAGTTCTGTCATCCTTTGGCTCCACCTGGCACCGGTCGCGCCTGAAAAGATTATATCCAGGTATCTGAAAGGGACTGGACGCAATTGATGGATTTAGCCAAGTTTCTGTCAATGAAATTATATCAAGGTTATTCCGATGGAATAAATCTTTAAATTCATCAAATCCTGTCGACACTACTACGACACTACTACGACACTACTACGACATCGAACGGGCAAGTAGGCTGGGAAGAGCAGGGAGTTCTATACGCCCGGTTATAGTTGAACTTTTGACTTCTAAGAAGAAATCCGAAATTTTGAGAAATGCCTATATATTAAGGGGAACTACCCTTAAAATTGGTCAAGACTATTCTCCCCGGGTGAGAGAAACAAGGAAGAAATTAATCCCATATCTCTCCCAGTGCAGAGATAAAGGATATAAAGCTGGTCTCAGAAACGACAAAATTCTATTGAACGGACAACTCTACACGACATCAAGCATTGACGAAGTACTAAAAAATCTGCCGGACCGAAGTAAGAGATATCAGAACACCGAGTCGGAGAGGGAAAGTCGAAACCCGCGGTCAAAAGCAGGACATCAAGACGGACCAGCAGGGTTAAATCTTCAACCGGGTTCAGCTTCAGGACACCAGGAAACTTCAATAGGACAAGGAACTCAACAAACGGGGTCAACGTATCAAGAATCTGCTTAGTCAACGAGAACTGCAAGCAAAGCTGTAACTAACACCGCGACAAGCAACGTTGCAAGGACACCTGCGTTGCCTATGCATATCCACCCATTCAATCCTCGCGTCACCAGGTCAAACTCCAATCCCGACGGCGGGATCACATTGTCATTTCCTGACGGCTCGAACTTGGCATTTCGCGGGTCAGCACAATCACCACCGCCGGGTGCCGGCTCAAGTAACAACGACGACGTTTTCTAGCGCTAATGCTAAAGACGCAAGATCATCTCAGACAACTAAGTGTAAACTATTATCTTTAAATGCCCGTGGTATTTTTGGAAAACGTGACATTCTCCAACTAAAACTAAACCACTTGAGTGTAGACTGCTTAATAGTAACTGAGACATGGCTTAATTCGGAGATCGGCAATCAAGAAATACTACCACCAAATTTTACAGTAATACGGAAAGATAGATCAAGCAAAACAGGTGGCGGAGTTCTGATAGCAGTAAACAACAACTTCGAATGTGAACAGATTGAAAGCGACGACAGTGAATTTAATGAGATCATCTGGTGTAGAATGAAAAGTGATAACAAAAGTGTAATAGTTAGTGGAATATATAGACCTCCGAGTAGTGATGGTTTGTGGATGGACACGTTAGAGCACAACTTAACTAATATTTACAGTAAACATAAAAATTCAAAAATACTATTGACAGGAGACTTCAATTTCCCAGATATCAAGTGGAAAAAAGGAATTGGATTATGTAACAAACCTGGCAGTCAAGAGAGGAGATTTATTCAAATACTAAATGATTATGGGCTAGAACAACTTGTGACTTTCCCGACAAGAATGTCAGGAAATTCAAACAATATATTAGACTTATTATTTACAAACGACAGATCGGTATGTAACAATGTGGATGTCCAATCAGGTATCAGTGACCATGAGCTATTAGTAGCAGAAATTGACTTGGAGGGCAAGAGAAAGAAATCTTACAGACATAGAAAGTACTGCTACAGCAAAGCGAATTTTCAACAATTTAACTTAGATTTAGATAACGGTTTTCAGGCATTCCTTGAAAATTTTCATGAAGAGGATATCGATAAAAACTGGCTTTCTTTCAGCGAAATTTTGCTTAAATTAACCGAGCGCCATATTCCAACTCGAGAGGTTCGAGTCCAGGAAGAAAATCCTTGGATGAATACAAGAGTGATCAGAGCAGTTAGGAAAAAAGAAAGATTATTTAAAAAATATAAACGAAACGGGGATGTCAAGGCAAGGATGGAGTACAAGGAACAGTGTAAAAAAGTTAAGACGGTTATAAAAGATGCTAAATATGAATTTTTCAACATTAAATTACATAATCAAGTCACTGAAAACCCCAAGCAGTTTTGGAAATTTATAAACAGGAACGCAAAAAAGAATGGAAGGATTGAAAGAATTCGTGAAGGAAATATAGTAATAGATAATGAAGACAAAATTGCGGAAATATTGAATACAAAGTTCCATTCAGTGTTTACTAAAGATACTAACGACAGCTACATAAAACAAAACAACATTAAAACCACTTCTGATGTAAACATGGTAGACATAGAAATAAGATATGAAGGAATTGTTAAATTAATTAAAAGCTTAGATGCTCACAAATCATGTGGTCCCGACGAAATACTCTGTATTAAAAAATACTGCAGGACAGAGTGCGCTTGTAAAGATATTCTCTTTGAAGCGAGGGACACATTTATCCCTGCTAAGAAAGTCAAAGCTAACAGCGATCCAGCATACTTCAACAATGAAGTAAGAAAATTGAAAAAGTCCGTCCAAAGAGCGTATAACAAGCGTAAGATGTCGTCAGCACACAAAGCTAAGTTTAAAGGGCTCTCAAAACGTCTTATTGAAGTAAAACTCGAGGCCCACTCGCAGTTTATGGCTAACCTTCTAAAGGAGGAGGGTGACAAGCAGGCATCGGGAAATTGGAAAAGGTTCTATAAATACATTAACTCTAAAAGAAGAAGTGACAACACCATCCCGGCCTTAAAGCAAAATGATATTGTCATTACCAAGAACGTAGAAAAAGCTAATGCACTCAATAATTACTATAATACTGTATTCTCACCAAGAAATGGCCAACCACTCCAGCTTGCAGGGCCAACATCTAACCTCCCTACACTGGCTATTGATATCATGTCCATATCCAAGAAAATAAAAGCAATGAAACGTGGTATGAGTGCAGGTCCTGACAGCATCACTGGAGACCTATTGAAAGCTTCAATTTCCGAAATTGCTGAATACTTACTTGTAATATTTAAGCAATCAATTTGCGAATCAACAATCCCTGAAGACTGGTCTAGAGCCATTGTGATACCTATACATAAAGGTGGATCAAAAAGCTCAGTCGCTAGCTACAGACCAATTAGCCTGACCTGTTTATGTTGCAAACTCATGGAGAAGCTAATCGACAGGCACATCAGACATCACCTGGAAGCTTCGAACTTCTTCACGCCACTCCAGTACGGATTCCGACCTAAATACTCGTGCGAAGCAAGTCTTGCCGGCCTAACCCAAGATCTAGTGAGTGAAGTAGTCTCGAATGGACACCAGATGGATGCTATCCTCATCGATCTAGCCAAGGCCTTTGACTCAGTCCCACACGATATTCTCATGGAGACGATGTGCGTCATAGACTTGGATGTGAACATCATACATTGGATATCTAACTTCCTTCGCAATAGAACCCAGCGAGTACGAGTGGAGGGAGACCTGTCGGACAGCATCAAGATAACGTCCGGGGTCCCACAGGGCAGCATCCTTGGCCCTTTGCTGTTCCTCATATTCGTTAATGACTTACCTGACACCTTATGTTCGAAGGTCAAAATTTTCGCCGATGACGTAATTGTCTACAAGCCTATACTAAGAGATGATGATTGCAACACTCTCCAAGAAGATCTGAACCGCATCGACAATTGGGCTAGGGCAAACCAGATGAAGATAAATGTAAATAAAACTATAAAGATGACCTTCAACAGAAAACGCAGTGAAATCCAGCATGAATACACCATTGGGACCCAAGTGCTACAAGAACAAAAGGATTCCAAGTACCTTGGAATATGGCTCGCCAATAACTTATCTTGGAACAACCACATCAACAGAACTTCTAGTCGAGCAAGCAGTACTCTACACTTCGTCATGAGGAATCTAATAGGTGCTCCTGAAATTGCTAAGGAGAGAGCATACCTCACGCTTGTTCGACCGCAGTTGGAGTACTGTTCTTCCATTTGGAGTCCTCACACGCAGAGCAACAAGTACAGCTTGGACACTGTTCAGAGGCGAGCTGCGAGGTACGTCAAAGGTTCCTTCGGGATCTCTCCAGGCCCCACTGAATTATTGTACGAACTCGGATGGGAGTCTTTAGAAGAACGCAGGAATCATTCGAGAATCATCGCCATCTACAAGGCTTATCAGAATCAGCCAGCTTGGGCAGACTTAGGCTCTTATCTTCTGGATCCTAACTACATTGGAAGGAACGACCACATCCACAAGATCAGAAGAATTCAGCCACACTCCAACATCGAGAAGTACTCGCTTGCGGCTGAGGGCATCTGCCTATGGAATGATCTCCCTGATGATGTCCTGCATCCTATGCCAACTAACAGTAGAGACCTTAGATTCAGACTTAAAAATATTTAGCTTAGTATCACCACAACAGCCCGAACTACATTTATCATGTCAATTTCATAATTATATCCTAATTGTGTATGTACAGTAAAGTGTGTTTTCAGTTGTGTGTATTTAATAAAATAAATAAAATAAAAAGATATCTACACCTTATATTCAGACAATCACTTCGCTTAGGTAAGCTGCCAGGGCAATGGAAAAAAGCTTACATATCTCCAATTCTTAAGGAAGGAGATATGTTAGAGCCTCTTAATTACAGACCAATATCGTTAACAAGTGTAGTATGTACCTAAGATGTTTGAACACATCCTTGTAAGTAATTTGATGAAATTTCTAGAGTGTAACAGATTATTATATGCAAATCAGCATGGATTTCGGAAAGGTTTATCATTGTGATACTCAGTTAGTGGAACTGGTACATGAGCTTCAAAATTCAAAAGATAAAAATATTCAAACTGATCTCATATTTCTGGATTTTAAAAAAGCCTTTGATAAAGTCGTTCACTGGAAGCTCATTCAAAAACTGTATTGGTATAATATTATACCAATTATTATTGGACTAAGGATTTCCTGACCGGAAGATGCCAAGCAGTTAAACTAAATTCTTGTATATCATCTGAGATGGCCGTGCTATCAGGTGTTCCCCAGGGAAGTGTCCTTGGCCCAATTCTTTTCCTTCTCTACATAAATGATCTTCCTGATGTTATAAAATCAAACAATAGACTTTATGCGGATGATTGTGTTTTGTATAGACAAATTGTAACAGATAAGGACAAGGAACTTTTACAGGATGATATGAATTCTGTAAAAGATTGGTGTGAAGAATGGAGCATGCAGCTAAATGAAAACAAATGTAAGGCCATGTCAATAACCAGGTCAAAAGTAAATACCAATATTCAAAACTATATACTTAATGGTAAAGCTCTAGAATACGTGGATTCATATAAATACCTAGGGCTAATACTGGACTCGAAGCTAAATTGGAAGGATCATTATAAATATATTAGTAGTAAGGCGAGCAGAACTTTAAATTTCTTAAAACGCAATTTATATGAGGCATCTGAAAATACAAAGAAAAATGTATACTTGTTAATTGTGAGACCTTTACTTGAGTATGCATGTGTAGTGTGGGATCCGTATGCAGTTGGAACGTGCTCCGATCTTGAAATGATTCAAAGACGAGCGATTAGATTTATTATAAATAGATATTATACTAGAGACCTAAGTATAACGGATGAAATGAAAAGATTAGGTTTAACACCGCTGGAAAAGAGACGTAGGTACCAAATGTAGACTCATATGTTGTTATTTAAGATGTACTTTGACCTTGTAAATATTAACAAGCATTTATATTTTAGGGAGCCTGCTTATTTCTCAAGAGTCGATCATAGCTTAAAAATTGAACCACATTTTGCGGCAACTAACTTTTTTCAGCAATCATTCTTTCCAAAAACAATTAATGACTGGAATAGGCTGCCACTATCCAGGGATGTCAGTGATGTAAATAGTTTTGAAACATTGGTAGACTTATTTATATTTAGTGAAACAGGGGTAAATACCTGAGCGAATAGGTTGAAATTTGCAATTAGTTATTATTTATAATTAATGTTATAATAGGTTGTAACTGATAATTTATTATGAAATTGTAGTATTATTGTAGACTATAGACTCACATTTCTGTTATATTCATGTAAATGAATCTAGAAATAAAATACTTAAAAAAAATATATATGAATGATTGAGAAACAACAAATGTCAAGAGATCATAAATAAACATATTTTACTTTGAATGTTATTAAATTTATTTTCATATTTATACTTAATGGTTTATTTGTTTACATAAATATGTTATACATTTATTCAATCAAAAGCTGCTCGAAAGTGTTCATCGACTTTTGATTTGAATCTTGCACCAAAGTGTTCTGTGATTAAACTCCGCCCTCTTCCGGTGTGATCTAACATTACATTGCTCCGAGCAGGCTCGGAACAGGTCGACGAACAAACAAACTAGACATCTGGATTGAAATGATAGATACCGATTATATTTGATTGTTGAGGTAAGCAGGCTGGTAAGCAGGTAAGCAGGCTGAGGTAAGCATCAATTTCTGTTATTTCGCGATGTAAATATAACTTTTACTGAACTCATTACGATTGACAATGACAAATTACTTGCCTGCACGCACACTGGGTGAATACTCACATGAGTGGCCATCTTATACTGAGCTAATTCTCTAGGTACTTTTAGTTTCGAATACTCACGTTGCGCTTCGAGCTCTCCACCAGCAGATGTACTAAGCCTTCCACAGCATTCCGTATGTCCTCTGATGAACAGTCAAGTTTGTCTACAGTGAAACAAAAGGTACAGAATATTTAGTACAGTGAGCGTCACTGCGGTCCCTTTTTGGCATTTTCTCTGTTTCTTTACTTTGTTATTTTGTGTTTTTGTAAGCAATGCCCAGGCTAAACCATTGAACCGATTGACTACATTTTGTACACAAACTAATGTAAAGCATTCTTGTGTATTCTCTCTTGTGATTCTGTGATTTTTTTGAAAATTTAAGATCGAACCATTTAATCGATCAATTTAAAACTTTGCATGGTCATTGGGACCAACATTCTACAAATTGTATTTTTGTAATTTTCGGACTAATCAGTCATTAAATTTGAAGGATATCGACATTTTACAGTCATTTTATGTGTGTTTTAAATATTTTTAAAATCTCTTGAAGGAAATTTCAGATATTTCATCACTATAGGTAAAGTAGGCCCAGCGAGCGTAGAGCAAGTTCAGCAAATGCTGTGTAAAATTCAACAGTGGGTTTAGCTTGTAGTCCGGAGTGTTTTGACCCGTGCCCGGTTGTAAATATCTCTCAACCACTGCAGATAATCGGGAAAGGGTTGTTTTGTTGTGGTGCCAAATATCTTTCAATGCAGTTGGCTTTTAAAATTCAAGGAAAGTTGTTTAAAATGGCAACAGCCCAGTGAACACTAGGACGTACCTGGGACGTCCCCAGGACAGACTACTTACTTAGGTAGGACATCCCCAGTCCGTCCTAAACTCGGCCTAAAATGATCCCCAGAGTGTCCCCAGAGTGTCCTAATTACACAAGTTTTTCGATCCCAGGTACGTCCTAAATTAGGCGGACCTTCCTAAAAAAGGACGACACTGCCTAATTTAGGATATCCATTGTCCTAGTTTAGGACGTCATTTCCTAATTTAGGTCGATACTTTTCCTAAATTAAGATGAAACTGCCTAATTTAAGATATACATTGTCCTACTTTAGGACGTCATTTTCTTATTTAGGTAGATGCTTTTCCTAAATTAGGATGAAAATGACAAATTTAATATATAATTTTTCATTATTATTATTATAATAGAATGGTATTTCCTATGGAAGATAATTTTCCCCTATTGGGATGCAATTGCCATATTTAATAGACAGGTTCTATTTGCACAGACACCAATTCGCACGATTCGCATTATTCATATTCATTCATTCAGTTATCAATGTTAGCATCCAAAAAATATGGCTCCGACTCCAAGGTGACAACTTAGATTCCAGTTCTTCGGTGGAAGCTCCATTTGTTGTTTGTGGTTTTGGCCCTAAAAAAGGCCGTTTGCCATGGCAAACGGCCCTTTTTAGGGCCGTTTTAGGGCCGTTTTTAGGGATCTTTTTAGGGCCAAAACCACAAACAACAAATGGAGCTTTCACAGAAGAACCGACATCTAGTAACTGCAACGGCTCCCAGACTCTCAGTCAACTTAGATTCCAGTACAAAATAAAAGAAATACACATTTTTTCCTATCATCCAATAGGACATGTCTCTTTTAGTTATAATATCTTATAATACTTGGCAGATTTTGGAAATAATATAACTTACTTAAAAACAAACGATAAAGAGATATGCTGAAAATAAAAATCTATATTGTGAAGTCGAAGGGCAGAGTACTCTGTTGACAGTTGTAGAAACTTTTAAAAATATTTCAAAAGCAGCCATTTTTCGGACAATTCTTCCTAAAAAAGGCAATTGCCTAATTTAGGAAGAATTGTCCTAAAATAGGATTTCAGTAGCAGCCATTTTTAGGACAATTCTTCCTAAAAAAGGCAATTGCCTAATTTAGGAAGAATGTTCCTAAAAAAGGATCTTCTTCCTTTATTAGGATATCCCAGGGAGGTACCCAGGACATCCTAGTAGGATGTCCTACTTTAGGCTAGGATATCCTATAAAAATAGTCTGTCCCTGGGACGACCTGTGTTCACTGGGAGTGTAGGTGGAAGGGGTGACAGGTCATAAAAAGAGTTGTATCTTGTCAGAGCTTAACTGTCGAACAAGAGTCGAATACTGCCCATCTTATGAAAGGAATTTCTCCACGCTCGCTGGGCGTACTATACCTACCTACTACTTTGACACATTTTATTTCCGCTCTTTCCAAGGTCTGAAGAGCAGAAACTTGCAAACGCAAATGAATTCGCATGCAATACGAAGGCTCGCTTATCAACGTGACAGAGCGTTTTCCTAGTGTACAAACTGGCTCCTGTGCAACACTACATTTTCATTCTAAGTACCAAAAAGAAACTTACTTGCAGCCGATTGATAGACCTTTTGGTTCGGACCTTTCCGTAGATATTCCAGAGCAAGTTTACAAAACTCTATCAGCACTGAAAGAAGAATTAATTAGATAAATTAGTAGCTACCTATGGGGATGAATTCGCCACAGTTATTGCAACAAGCAAAGATACTAGTATTGCAACAAGTGACAATAACAAAATGTCAATGAACGAACTTGAGGTCCAATCCTAACCTTACCTTGAAGCGGCTGATTTGCCAATATAGTTAAATGCTGTTTAATATTATCATCTTTAATAGAAAACATTTTAATTAACTATAATGTAGGTACTGTTAAACATGTTCATTAATTAAACCATTAATCTTGCTTGTCCAACCAAAGACTGACAGAAGTTGCACGAATTTACGAAAATGTCAGTCGGCGGCCTCGCCTCGCCCGCCTTGCAGACAAGCCAGCTGACCAGTGGGCACCTCAAATAACTCTGATTTGAATGTTGGCGGGGGAAGGAAGGATGTGATGAAAGGAATATTAATTATTAAATCACTGCCGTCTCATAGTTTATTACAGTAAATGGATTATTATCATAGACAAAATATCATTTGGTAGGTAACTGGAGAGAAAAACAAATGTGTACAAAATGGCATGTTGCAAAAGTTGTTGCTAAGTATAGTTACTAAAGTAGTAGTAGTAGTAGTAAAATCTTTATTTTGCATATTTTGCTAGTAGTATGTAAAGTAAAACGTCTCGGCTTTTCTTCCACAGGCTAGCAGTCTTAATTTAATGTGTTTGACTAGGAAGTCGAATTGACCTTTCTTGGGACTAGGATTCATAAAATTACTAGGTCCCAAACGCCTATCTGCATCGGCGATGAAGCAAAAATTACGCACAGTTTCGTGATGGGAATGGGATAGTATTTTTGATGATATAATAATTCCTAAGCTGACAAGTGACAATAAACAATCTGATATCATCTATAATATTGCCTAATAAGACTGCTCATAGCGTCATAAAGGCGTCGTGACGCCTTGTCTGCTGGGGAAACGTTGTAAAATGGTAAAGTAAACACAATAATTCGTGAGGATTCAGCACAAAATGCCTTTTAAGATACAGCAGAGGGTGACAGTTGAACGAAACTATTCGTGATCAGCTGCCACGTCATAATATCAACTCTGATTTGAATGTTGGAGGGAAGGAAAATAGCAGCATGGGAAGGAAGGATGTGATGAAAGGAATAATAATTATTAAATGTAGTACATTTACTACATTTACATATACTACAAAGATGTAGAACATTTTACTTAACAATAAATACAGTCAGCTTTACAATGGCAAATAGACATTAGGACAAATAGACATGTAATCACGGATTTACGAATTTCGCATAATGGTGCGATGCACCAATGCATCAATGGCAATTGAGTCCACAACAGTTAACCACAATGGTTAAAAGTTTTCTGATGATATTTTTGCATAACCAGAAGATATGGCGCAATTTTTATTTCTTCTTCTTGCCTGCGTCACCGCCGGCGCTACCGGCGCTTCCCCCTTTGATCGATTGCACCGGTAGATCGCAGCTGTCCGCACTGCCGCAGCTGCTGCTGGACCTTCTCCTCTTCTGACCCTTCGACTTCCTGCTCTTGGTCAGACCCCGCTTGCTCTCTCGCCTGCTGCTTGACCTCCTCCTCTTCTGACCCTTCGACTTCCTGCTCTTGCTCCGCCCTCTCTTCTTCACAACCTTCTTGCCCTTGCTCCGACCCCGCTTGCTCTCTCGCCTGCTGCTTGACCTCCTCTTCTTCTGACCCTTCGACTTCCTGCTCTTGCTCCGCCCTCTCTTCTTCACAACCTTCTTTCCCTTGCTCCGACCTCGCTTGCTCTCTCGCCTGCTGCTGCTGGACCTTCTCCTTTTCGCCTGACCGTTCGGCGTCCTTCTGTTGCTCCGCCCTCGCTTCTTCACAACCTTCTTGCCCTTGCTCCGACCCCGCTTGCTCTCTCGCCTGCTGCTGACACTTCCCTTCCTCTTCCCAACTACTTTCTTAATGCTTTCCATTTTCGGTGCCATTAAATTATTTTTGATAAGGTAGTAGGTACTTGAATTTAAAGATCGATTTGTAGAGATTTGTTTGTATTGTCATGGAAATAAATAATCACTTGGTTCAATAATAGAACAAATATAATTGTTTATAATTTTGAAATGACCGCCGTTTCCAACCGGCCGTGGTCTCATTGTGCATAATCTAGTGGAACGGTCGCTCCACGCCAGTCATGTCGACGTCGTACTGCGCAAACACTCTCATTTAAATGCAACCCACTTGCATCTGTCTGAGAAACTCACTTTTACCTAAAGGATCAAGGTGACAATTTCGATGTGCATCAAGTTGCTCCCTCCCCCCGCCCCCCATGAATGTAGTGATGATTTCACATTAACACATTAAGTCCCAATTTTTTGTTGTTGCGAAATTCAAAGTTTTTCCTAGCAATATTTGTTATAAAAAAATTACTGAAAATCGTGATATATTTATTTTAATTTAATTTCTATTTTTTTATGAAAAAAATGCTGTCCTCGAATGAGGACGCTGGGACTATGCAGTATAAAAACGGAAACACCTATTTATATTGTTATTCATTGTTAAAAAAAGAGAAATTCAAATTTTATTGACTGCTGTCCACAATATAGGGTTGGCCAATTGTATCCAGCATTAATAATAGGCAGGTCAACCCTTCTTACCTCTATGGTATAAGTGGTAACATGATTTAAGATGTATGTAAGTTTACTCGCATTAGAGATATACTTAAGTATATTACATGGGCACCGGGAAGGGGGGGAGGAACCCCTCTCCCCTGGATGCAAGGGAACAATACAAGTTTTGAGGTGTTCTATATGAAGTTATTAAACAAAAACTATCAAACCCCCCCTCCCCCCCCCCCCCCCCCCACCTCCCAAAGTGTAAAACTTTTCTTTTCAAGAACATTCAGCTAAAAGTGTTCTAAAATTGATTACAAATTGTAAAAGAACAAAAAAAAATCCTGCGGGGCAAGCGCACGGGCACAGGGGCTCGCCACCTGCGCCCCCCTTACAACCTGAATATTTCATTTCCTTGCCATGCCCTCCCCCCTCCGGGGGCATGGCAAGAGTGGCAAGGGGGCAGGGATATACAAGGTACTCATTGGTAATCGATGCATTGTACCATGAGCGTCCAATGTTTTCTTCGGGAGGGGGGGGGGGGGGGGGGGAGGGGGCATACAATCTTATGTGGGTTCGGAGCGTTCAGACCCGGGAAATTTTGGTAAATTGTACCATTTTAGTGTGTTAGAAATAAGGCAGTATATTCATTAATATTGCAGTCTGTTGGAATCAAGGGGGGAGGGGGCAAGCACCCCCCTGGCACCGTGGACTCCCATGAGTGTATACCCCTATATACTAATAACTATTTGTAAGTTCGATGTGCAGTCAGAAGAGACATCTTCTGTATTGTAGCTGTGTTATACTGCATCAATATGCAGTGCTTTTGGTACTGCCAAGTCCCAGCGTCATCATTTGAGGACACCAATATTCAATAGTTTCATAGTATCATGGTTTTATTTCCTTTTCACATTACAATAATAAATATTACAATGAATTGAGTATTGACCCTTGAGTGACTCAATAATGAGATCTCATATGACGTTAGGGTAATTAAGAAGCATTTCTTAAAGTAGATTATTAGAGTATGCATATAAGTAATATTACAATAGACATTATTGAGGAATTCCAAGGGAAGATTAATATTTTATGATCTATGGGCACCGAGTGTTCAAACCCCCAGCGCCACGAGTGAAAGAAATAAGCAACATTTGTGGGAATGATCTTTAACTGTTTCATTTCTCATTGGCCGTGACCTAGCAACCGATCAAATGTCAACAAATGTACTCAAAATATTTCGGAATCAGAAACAAGTCGCGCAAATTACTATTGTGATCAGATTCAGTGAAATTGTGAACACTTTATTATTAATATTTTGTAGGCGAATAAACATTAGATAAACTTGTGTAAATCTTAAGGGGACATTAACATCCCTATCTCCCCCATGTTGAATTTATTATCTATTTTTTGGTACATTTTCTGACTAAAGTAAGGAATAAAGAATTTTTAAACTTTGGGAACATATGACTCATACCTTAGTACAATCACTGACAGGATTTTATAAAAAAGAAAAAATTGGAAACATTTAAATTAGATTTTACAACTTTTATTTTTTATAAAATCCTGTAAGTGATTGTACTAAGGTATGAGTTATATGTTCCCAAAGTTTCAAAATTCTATGTTGCTTACTTTAGCCAGAAAATGTACCAATAGATGGTAAATTTAACATGGGGGAGATAGGGATGTTAATGTCCCCTTAAGGAGTGATAATGCGTAATATGTGCAGCAACATAACTATACTGCAGCGACTTGGACGCCTTTCCAAAGGTAAGCTTCCTTCCCACAGCTTAGGTGGCTCTGTCTGTACTTTTTGCAGCGCTATATGGAATTAATATGGAATCAGAAAAAATCGAAATAGTGAAGGAATACAAATACCTTGGGATTATAATAGATCATGACCTTGATTTTAAACCTCATGCATCATATGATATTAAAAAAATTGCTCAAAAGACAGGATTATTTAGAAGAATTAGTGGATGTTTACCGTTAGAATCCACATTACTTATATATCAATCAATTATTCTACCTCATATTGACTACTGTAGTTCTGTTTTATTCTTACTAAATAAAAATGAAATTGACATAATACAAAAGATTCAAAATATTATAAATCAATAAATATCTTGTCCAAGCAATACTACGGAAGTATCGGTATATAAAGTATCGGTAACAAACACTTGTAAAGATAGAGGCACTCCTCTAGGAAAAAGCTAAAACACGTCCAGTCATGCTTCCTCCTGCAGATCAAATGGGCTGATCCCAGGGTTGCTCCACAGGAAGTCTTGGTATCTCCAATGCTACCAACTAAACTTACAGTGGTGCCAACACTAACACTATGGAGGGAAAATTTAAATTGCTAATACTCGGCGATCCTGATAAAATGTTCGTCCTCGAACACGGTAATAAAATTTTAAGTTTGAGGTTAAGTTATGATGAATCTATCATACTCTAAACACAAATACACTGTAATGTCAAATTACTAGCCTAAACACAAATGCACTATAATGTCAAATAACTAGGCTAAACACAAATGCACTGTAATGTCAATCACACATAAGGCCGCAACCAAGAAGGTCGCTGTGTTCTTCGCTTCGGTCTGCCAGGAACAGCGAGGCCTCGGACTGGTTCCGCAACTCGGGACTCGTTCGGCTCTGCGTCTTGGGGCTCGACCTCTGCGGCTCGGGACTCGGTTGGCTCTGCGTCTCGGGACTCGGTTGGCTCTGCGTCTCGGGACTCGACCTCAGCGTCTCGGGACTCGGTTGGCTCTGCGTCTCGGGACTCGTCCTCATCCGATGCTGAGTCGTCCTCACCATCCGGACACTGCCACCCCTTCAGCTGTGAACCATGGGCAGTGGTGGCGTAGAACTGTCCAGGCGTGTCCTCTGCAAGTTGAGACACCCTGTATGTGTCGCTTGGTAGTACTTTGGTCACTACCAGTGGGCCTTGGCACTTCGGTTGAGTCTTCGTTGGCTCGCCGGTATGAACGGGAGCTCTCTTCATGAAAACGACCTCACCTTGGTCGAACTGGGGTCCACGGACATGCTTCGCGTTGTAGCGTTTCTTCCACACCTCCTGCGGTGCCTGGATCTGCCCTCGCGCAGCATCCTGTAGCAGGCGTGGCTCTGTCCAGCTGTCGCTTCCAGTTGCTGTGGCCGCTCGGATGGCTCCGTCGTTAAATCGTGGCTGGTATCCATGTAGTAATTGGAATGGCGACTTTCCAGTGGTCTTGTTCATGGAACAGTTTAGATCTCGTTCGATAAGCTCTAGGTTCGCGTCCCAATCTCGATGACCTTGGTCACGAATGCTGATGGCGATGGTTGGAGTCAACGTCCGGTTAACTCTCTCGACCTGGGCATTCCCGATTGGATGCCTCGGGGAATTCAATGTGTGTGTGCGATTCCGTTCTCCCTGCAATAGGTCTCGAATGCCAGAGACGTAAAACAGGTCCCTCTGTCACTAATTATTCGTTCTGGAAGTCCGTGTCTAATGACGTACGATTTTACGGCTTTGAGCAGGGACTGGGAGGAAGTGTTGCGCGCTGGAAACAATCGCACAAACTTAGTCAGATTGTCAACCGCTACCAGAAGGTATTGGTTCTGTCGTGAACTTGCGACAAATGGTCCAAGATGATCGAGGTTGATCGTCTGGAATGGTCTTGTGGCAACAGGAACAGGATGGAGATGGCACTGGGGCTTACCGCTGGGTGTTTTGTTCACAAGGCATTCGAAACATTGGTGAATGTGCTGCCGAACATACCTGCGCATTCCGGGAAACCAGTAATGTTCCATGATCAAGTGAACAGTCCTGTCCAGAGCAAAGTGGCCCATAAGGTCGTGGTGTTTCACCACTATGCTCTTCCTCATGCCAGTCGGAATTATGAAGAGAGGTTTCTTTTCTGCACCTACTAGTTTGCATAGTCTGCCGTCTCGTAGGATGATGTCGTTCACGGAAGCCATCTCTTGTTTCGTATGTTCCTCCGGATTCTTCTTCAGTATCTCGTAGAGTAGCCGTAGACTCGCGTCGCTGCGCTGAATTGTCAGCACTTGGTCCTCAAGGGTCAACGTGATATACATGCCAAGTCTTTCTTCGATGATAGTATCTAGTGTGTCTGAGCTCTCCTCGGTTGGTGCTCGGCTCAATGCATCCACATGCGCCATCTTCACCCCTGAACGATGTCGGATTTCCTTGATCGAGTATTCCTGTAACAGATAACTCCATCGCGCGACTTGCGGGTTTTTAGTGCGCATCGCGTTGAGGTGCACTAGCGCCTGACAATCTGTCACAATGCTGAAGTCGATGCCAATCAGAAATTGACGCAGACGGTCCACTGACCATACAACAGCAAGTAGTTCCAATCTCGACGAATGATAGTTGCGCTCAGCGTCAGTAGTCTTCTTGCTTACACAAAAGACAAGGTGAAATTGGCCATCCTCACCTTGTTGTAGCAATAGACCTGCAATACCGTCGGCGCTGGCGTCTGTGTGTAGCTCGGTGGTTGCCTTTGGGTTGTAAAGTTGCAACACAGGTTCTGAAGTAAGCTGATGACGAAGGTTGTCAAAAGCCTGGGTCTGCTGTGCTCCCCACACAAAGGGTTCCGTCTTCTTGGTAAGGCGAGTCAGTGGTTCCGCGATGACTGCATAGTTACGAACAAATCGGCGAAAGAAACCTGTCAACCCGAGGAATCGTCTCACCTGATGAACATCGCGTGGAACTGGGAATTCTCTGACAGCCTGAGTCTTCTTCTTTCCGGGGCCGATTCCTTCCTTTGAGATGACAAATCCAAGATATTCTATCTCTCTCTTTCCAAATTCACACTTGCTGAGGCGTAGCGTAAGTTTCGCCTTTCTTATTGCCTCGAGAACTAAGCGTAACTTGCTTAGCATCTCTGACCAATATCTAGACGGCACTAGGATGTCGTCAAGGTAGCACATTGCTACATCGTTACGCAGAGATCCGAGAGCTCGATTCATCATGCGTTGAAATTCACTGGGCCCGTTCACTAAGCCAAACATCATCCTGTTGAACTGACCTGTTTCGTCTGATGTGATGAATGCCGTCTTGACCTTCGCTTCTTCAGCCAAAGGCAATTGAAGATAACCATGCGCCAAGTCAAGAACGGAGAATAGAGCCATACCGGAGAGATTTTCCAGCTGCTCGTCGACGGGCGGCATCGGGAACTTCGTCTTCACAGTCTGGGCGTTGAGCTGGCGGTAGTCTACAACGAGTCTCGGGTCACCATTCTTCTTCCGAACAAGTAGAACAGGACTGGCGTAGGGCGACTGTGTCTCGGAGACAATACCGCATGCCTTCCAGTCTCCGATTAGCTTCTTGATCGTTTCGCGGTCCTCTGGGTTAGTCCGGTACGGGCGGCAGCTCACTGGGGTGCTACCTTCCACCTCCACAATGTCCATGGTGCTGAGGTCAGTACATCCTAGCTCCTGTAAGGACATGGCAAAACAATCTCGATATTGATTCAACAAACTCACAAGTGCAGCTTTATCATCGCTGCTCACTTCAGCATCCACATGAACATCTTCAGGCTTGATGTTCTCAACTGAACGTTGGGTGTTGCTGGAACGGTCTTCATAGATGGCGGCCTCTACAATGTCGCCTCGAGCAATCGTCTGCCCCTTTGCAATGTGAACATCCTCGCAGCTCGCAGAGATGATCGGCAGGTTGGCTCTTCCGTTCTTCAACTCGAAGAGACTACCACCAGCTGTGAAGAGTCCATCTTCATTACCTGCACTCCGAACGTCTACGAAGTTAATTGTGTTCTTTTCAAGAACACAATTCTCAGAAGCGGTGAGTCTTATCGAATTCTTGATCGGTTCGATATCTAAGTCTTTGAAGGGTGACTCGCTTCTGTATCCGAACACAAGCTTGTCATCGATCTTCAGATAAACAATGTGGTCTTGATCGACAAATGTTCGTCCAATGATCAGCGGGAGGCTCTGAGCGTTGTCGGGCACAACTAGAATTGTCACGTCCTTCCCGATGATTCCGTCAATAGTAATGTCACTTATCAGCTTACCGATTGGCTGCAGCACTGGAGTTGTTACATCTCCGAAGGCGTACAGCTCACTGACAGCTGGTAGAATTGGCAAACTGCAGCGGGCTGCAGCTGTTACTGTAATAGTGCAGCTGGAGCTACCTGGGTCAACAAATGCATTGAAGTTTATTCCGCGAATGTTTGCCGACTTCAAATATCGGAGAGGGTCTATCCCCTCCTTCCCATGTACGAACATTACACCGTACTTCGGTGCAGAATTTCCATTGGTCACTGGCTCGGATGTGCTTGGAAGCGTAGGGCAGTACCGGGTCGTGTGGCCCTCCGTCTTGCACTTGCCGCAGAACAGTGGCTTCCTCGGCTCTGGGCAGTCTGGCGATATGTGACCGTACTTCCTGCAGTTGTAGCATTGTGGATCCCGCGTCCCATTCGTCGAAGAAGTCCTTCTTGGGGCATGTGATCTCGAAGAGTTCGAGTTTGCTTTCGCTGGCGCAGTGGAGGTCTTGTCGTCGCGGGTAGCTGGCTGGCTGGTAGAGCTGGTAGACGCTGGTTTTCCTGCCAGTGCCGTCGGCCGCTCTTCTCGTCGTTTCGTGGCCACCTGCACTCGTTCCTCCTCTAACTCTTCAAACTCACGGAGATCAGCAAGCAGATCGTCTAAGTTATAATGAACTTGCCCCATGAGGTGGGCGCATGTTTGTCGGGACCACAATCCTGCTAAAATTTGTTGTTTCATGTCTTAAAATGTCATGCCGACATCTTCACAGAGTCGGGCCTTCTCGTGGAAATAGATATGCGAATTCTCACCTTTCTCTTGTATTCGGTTCATCTGTCTCTTCCACCGTTGTGGGAGACCGATAGAACCTAGGAACGTGGAAGTGAACGCACGGCGGAACTCACTCCAGTTCGTAATTTACTCACGCTCGCCCTCGCGAACCAATGTTCCGCAGCACCCACGAGGTGCGTCCTGGCCGACTCCAGCTTAAAGGATTCCGGCCAGTGGTGCAGGTTTGCAACGGCTTCCAGCGCTCGGAGCCACTCCGCTGCCCGATCACATGATGTCTGTCCATTGAAATTTGGGATTCCTTTTGCCAGGTCTGGCATGATGTTGTATGCTGGTGGAGTTTGCACAATTGGAGGTGGAGGAGGTTGACTCCTCAGCACCGCCAACTCCTGCAGAACAGTCACAAGCGACTGCAAGATTGCTTCTTGTACATTGGTCGCCTGGACGGTTGGTTGCTGGGTGAGGTTAGGTTGCTCATCTTGACGGAGCTCTGGATTGAGTATAAAATCATTCTCCTCACGTAGGAGGGCTGCATCTGAGAGCAGTCTCAGGTTATCAGAATTAGCCATATTTAACACGTGGTGCAACAAAATACAAAATTAATGTTCAATGTTCACAAAATCTAAAATAACACAATAATAAATGCAAATAACGAATGTTTGCATTCACTAGGCGCAAAATATACTCAAAATGTGAATGGATGGCGTCGAAATAAGCGGATAACACAAAGGCCTAAAACGTGGTGTGATCACACGAAGAATCAGAGTCAATATCCCACTTCTGATTATTATAAATCAATAAATATCTTGTCCAAGCAATACTACGGAAGTATCGGTATATAAAGAAAGCACTAAGATTCAATATATAACTGTTTATTCAACATAAAACAAACACTTGTAAAGATAGAGGCACTCCTCTAGGAAAAAGCTAAAACACGTCCGGTCATGCTTCCTCCTGCAGATCAAATGGGCTGATCCCAGGGTTGCTCCACAGGAAGTCTTGGTATCTCCAATGCTACCAACTAAACTTACAGTGGTGCCAACACTAACACTATGGAGGGAAAATTTAAATTGCTAATAAAAACAAAGCTATGAGAGCAATATTACGGGTTAATAAATACAGAAATATTCGAAAAATGCTTGATACACTGTATTGGCTCGACATAAAAGATAGAATTTTATTAAACTCAATAACTCTAATCTTTAAAATGACTAAAGGATTCACCCCGAATTATTAAAGCAATATTTTGACTACTAGGAAAACGCTCAGTGTAACGCGTTGATGAGCGAGCACAGAACATGCAACATCCCCATAGTAACGATGCACGACACGGCACAAGACGATTTTCCCTGCAATTTTTCAATCTCCATAATACTCTGGATGAATAACAGATCCATTGTGTCGTGAAGTCTTACCTACATACCTTCTCCAGAAATCTCTTGTGACATCCCATACTAAACTCGTAAAATTACAATTAATACTTGACTGATTGGGCTTACAATATGTAAAATTTAATATTAAGTTGGTCTTGATCACCATGCAAAATTTGAACTTAATGTGAACATTTTTATTGTCGACCAATCAGAAGACATTATTTATACTTAAACCAATTGGAGGATTTGGCCTTCGTACTGCATCCGATTTTATGCGCTAGCTCAAAAATGCTTTCATTTATTAGTTCATTATTTTTACTGTACATTGTGGATAGCTTGGCTGCTCTACAGGCCTTGCCTTGGAACAGAAGCTTAAAGAAGGCAGGGATGACAATTTAGTATAAATTTTTCAAGATTATGGAATAAAATGACCTTAAAATGACAAAACTTTTGAAAATAACGACAGATTAGACTGAAAATTGGCAAAAATATCTAAAATGTTGGTACCAATGACCACGCGAAGTTTCAAGTTGATCGGTCAATCTGTTCTAGTTTAAATGTCAAAAATCACATGAAAAATGGTTTTAAATTTGAACCAATAGGAGGATTTGGCTGAAACTTTTTATGATTGGGTACAATGTTGGTTGCAATGTTTTTGCTAAATTTCAAATTGATCGAAGCACCCAATCAAAAGATAATTTTTTTAAAATTTGAACCAATCACGGGAGCCCATTCAAAAACGATCCCAGGGACCGAATAGATTACGTTAGTATGTGTACAAAATTTCAGATCGATTGCTTGAGCGGTTTGACCTGGGCTGTGACCACAAAAAAAAAAAAAAAAAAAACACACAGAGAAAGTGCCATAAGAGTACCGTGGTGACGCTCGCTACGCTCGCTCAATGAATGTGGCTGCACATAATCACAACACTAGAATTAAGAAAAATATAAGCATTGTCCGAACATTCGAAATGATTTCCTATACCTCCCATGCTAAGGTTTTGATCATTCTCAAAAGACATATCGAGTGATCGCGCCACTTAACATGGGAGGTATAGGGAAATCATTTTGAATTTGGTTAATAACTTTTAAAATAGCACACGTTGGTATTGTTTTCAATTTTTTTCCTGATAGTATGTCCATATGTCTACCAGAAAAAAAGTTTTTTGTTAAAATCTAACGATACAAAAAGAATAGAACTCCATTTTAGCTTAAAAATGACACGATTTTACTTGGCTGCCATAAGATAACATGGGGGAGAAAACTCAAATTATCTCAGAAACTAGACACGAGAAGTGTTTAATTTTTTCAGGGATTGTGTATGGCATGGTTATCAATAAGTACACACAAAATTATGAAGATCTGAGACTATGATATCGATCGACCCAGCCACCTTAAAACGCTAAAAAAGGGGTTTGCATGAGTCTTTGAAATAAATGTCAGCACAAGGATTGAAGCTGGCTCTTGCCATTGACCGCAGAGTCCTTTTTTGTTAAGTAAAAAGTCTCTTGACTCCTGAAGAATGGCCCCACAATATAATACCGTATAATTCAAGTGAGATTGGATAAGTGAGAAATATACCATCTTTACGTTACGGTGCAATACTTGTTATGTCTATTAGTTTGTTTTTTTTATCAAGAAGCAACCTGAGGTGACGCGTGCATTGATCATATGAATATCGTTGCTCCAGTCTAGTGTTTCGTTGAGCTGGACTCCCAAGAACTTCGTTGTCTCTGCCTCTGCGATGCTGGTTTCTTCTAGCCGAATGAGTAGACTTTCTTCTTTCTTCTTCCATTTCGTAATGAATTGCATAAATACTGTTTTCGTTTTATTTAAAATCATGTAGTTATCATTACTCCACGCCTCGATCTGCTGTGCTGCCTTATTTGATAAGTCGCCGAGATGATTGGTGTCCGTCGAGATCAGCTGATTCGTGTCGTCAGCGAACAGTGTCAAAGTTCCTGCTGTTATAATTTCGGGAAGGTCATTGGTGAATAGGATGAATAAATAAGGAGAAATTATTGACCCTTGCGGCATTCCGACGTTTGTTGTAAGTCCGTCCGAGAGGTGTGAAGTGGTCTTGCCCGATATGAACACTCTTTGCTCTCTGTCTGACAGATAAGATCTGATCCAATCATTGGCGACTCCGCGAATTCTGTGGAGTAAGAGTGTGTGATTGACGATGTCGAAAGCTTGGCTGAAGTCGTAGAATATGCCAACGGTGCCTTTGTTATTATCAAGAGATTGAAGAATGTCGTCTATGAAGCTGGCAAGGGTGGTTATAGTTGATCTTTCTTTCATGAAACCGTGTTGATTAGTATTAAGAAGCAAAAATTTATTGAGAAAAGACAAAAGTCTTAGACAGAAAGCCGATTCAAGGAGTTTAGAGAAGACTGATAAAAGAGCGATAGGCCTGTAATTTTCAATTTTCATTCGCTCCCCGGATTTGAAGATAGGAATTATCTTGGCAGTTTTGAGACATGTGGGGAAGGATCCTTGTTCGAACGAGTGATTTATTATGTGGATCAGTGGTTCCATGATGAAGGGTGCCACATATTTGACGAGGAAACAAGGAATTTCATCAATAACTGTTTCACCAATATCAATTTCACCAATAAAGCCAGGCTCCACTAGTGAGAATGTAATATAGAGAAGGGAGGAGAGGAAACCCGGTACCGGCATGTAGCCTACTCCTGACGAAAGATACCAAGGGGACCAATGGCTTAACGTCCCTTCCGAAGGACGGTGTAGCATTCACAGCACGAGCCTCCACAACCCGCGCCGTCGAGAGACTGATAACAGGTGGAGGGAGGTCGTCACGCTAACCCCCAAACACCCCAGTCTCTCTAGCCCAACGGCAGCAACCTGGCAGGGCAGAGTTGAATGGTCACCCATCCAATCGCTGACCGCGCTCAATGTTGCTTAACCTCGGTGATCTAACGAGAACCGAGGTAATAAAAACAAAGAAGAAGATAACCGAGGTATCCAACACACCAGCCGTTGGGCTGGTGTGTCAGCCTTATTCCTGAAAAAGTGACAAAAAATCGACGACAACCTTGGTTTTGTCACTAAGACGGCCGATTGCTATTCCTGAGATCAGAGTAGTCACCTAGTGGGACTGAGTAGTCCTAGTCACCTCGAGTTGTCGCCACCTAAAACAGTAGTGACAACTCGAATATCAAAAGTGACAAAAATTAAACATTGTCCGATTGGTCTGAAAATTTGCACACATGTCCTAAAACACCTTATACTTATTTCATACAAATTTCATCAAAATGCATGGATCGGAAGTTACATTCATAAATAATAAAATCTCGCCATACACCCTCGCAACGGAACCCGTCATTATAAATATAAAAATCGTTATCACCGAAAATTATTGAGCGAGCGAAGCGAGCGTCTCCTTTTGGCTCTTTTGGCACGGACCTCTGTTTTTTTTTTTTTTTTTTTTTTTTTTTTTTTGTCTGTTAATAGACGATACACAGGTCGCACCGTTTCACCTATCGATCTGAAATTTTGCACACTTGTAAAACCAACCTTCTCTGTTTGCAGGCCCCAAATTTCTTTAAAATCCATTCATTGGTTAAAATTTAAATAAATATCTCCCGATAGGCTGAAAAATGAAAACGGTCTTCGATAATTCTGATCAAACTCATATTTTGGCTATACAGGTCAGAGTTTTTCTTTGATCGAGCTGAAATTTTGCACACATGTAGAGACAACCTTCTCTGTTTGAAGACCATAATTTTTTTGAAATCCATTCATTGGTTAAAATTTAAATAAATATCTCCTGATAGGCTGAAAAATGAAAACGGTCTTCGATATTTCAGATCAAACTCATATTTTGCATGATTATTAAGACCAACATTGTCTCTTATTTTACAAAATTTCATCCCAATCAGTTAAGAACGTATGAACTTATTAACATTTTTCATATCTGTCAGTAATGAAGTATCAAAATGAATGTTTTCCAGTGCCAGTTGAATTGCATCTGATTTGCTATATTTACCAGGATGCTTAGATGTTATTTTCAAGTTTCAATGAAAAGCATAATATGTTGTGTTGTTTGTGTGATTATATTTCAATTCAATATGGATGTATATGTTTTCTGTGATTGTGTACGCATTTCCTGTTCGAGAATTTGCACGTCCCCGTGCTCGCTCACCAACGCGTTACACTGAGCGTTTTCCTAGTTAAAATAAAATTCTGAAAAAATTACAAGTACTTAAAAACACATTACGTAAGACATCAATGCATATTAGGTGTCACCAATTTTGATAGTTTAATTTATACGAATATTTAAACATGCAAATTAGTTAAAATGTCCAAAGCCGGCCAAAGTTTGCATTTCAGCTGTTTGTGAAAAATTTCTCGCGATGACCTATTATTATTATGATTTAAATGTATAGAGGATACATGAATAAAGTTTTTGGGAAGGTTTCATGAAGATTGAGCGCTGTTAAGTGTGCATAACGTTTATTTTAATGTGACCGCACGGCAAAAATTTCTGACGCGCTCGGAGATGTAGCGCGCATCACAGCGCTGTATGAGAAACATCACGGACTCAAAAGTGTATCATTATTTTAAGAAATGATATGATAGTAGAATGAACTAAATATGTCGAAATATTCAATTCACATGAAACAGTGATTCTTTTCTTGAACATTACATAATTAATTATCTTTCAAGAGTCAACAGTTCGGCAAAATTATTGTATTTTCCTAAGTTCAATTCCATTTATTACACAATTTATATTTGATTCCGTAGCTCTGCTATATACCTATGTAATATGTTTTAAAATACAGACTACATTTAATTACCGGCAAATTGATTTTCGATTGAAGACAAAATTTCGATAACATTTGATCTAATGATCAATTCAAATCAAATTAATATCGGGTGGCCCAAAAAAATCGTCCGCGCGCTATACGCGAGACAACCAAATTCGAACAGCTGTAACTTTTTACCTACAAAAGTAATGTTTTTGAAACTTTCACACATCAAACCTTGGTATGTTGGTCATAACATGTCAAAATTTCAGCCAAATTTTTGCAGTAGTTTTATCACAGCGGTGTCTCGCCCATTGGACGTTTTCAGTATAATGCTGGTTTTTCCTGCATTGCAATTGCAATATCTCTAATGGTGTATTCTTTTTGCATTACAGGTTAAATGAATTAGGCTGCATTTCACCAAGATTCTAAACCCAGGTTAGAGGCGGTAAACCTGGTTTAGAGGCTCCTAAACCAGGTTTACCGCCTCTAACCCGGGTTTAGAATCTTGGTGAAATGCAGCCTTAACGTATCATGCCAATTTTTTGACAAAAAATTTATTACTATCCATTTTGTCTGACTATTGTTTTCTAGCAAGATTGGTCTTTTGGGTTCACCGGAAATTGATGTAAATATAGTTCCTTTTTTCTTCTGTATAATCCGAAAACAAAGTTCATAGAACAAGAAAGGTCGAAGTACCTACTACCTTGATTACTCTGCATGTAATTTCAATGGATTATGATCAGAAAGATTCGTACGTTACAAAAAGTTGTTAGAAACAGTATAATATTATTTCTTGCATTTCGATAAATCACTTATAAACGCGTAGCGTACACAGAGCGTTTTCCTAGTACCTATAGTTTTTAATGTTCATGAAGAATAATTCTTAGAATTCAATCAGCTGGATTTACAATGTAGGTAATTACTTTGTCTGTGATTTGTGTATTATATAATGTTACTTCTGTTGTGAAAGAATATCACTATTAATCTATGATACATTATCAAACACAAGTAACATAAAATTATACCAAATGGCAATGTCAATTGTAAATAATCTGAATACACATATTGCATTATAAACATTTAGCTATGAATTGTGTCTAGAAAACTGGATAGATTTTATAGTTTTATTCTGGAACTGTAATTGGAAACGTTCCATACAAACTGTGCAGTATAATACGTTACTTCGTATAATTATATGTTATTATAAGATGATTTTAGTTGCGATAAAGTAGTACAAAATAACTAATGAAGATCTAGTGGAGCGGTCGCTCCACGCCAGCCAAGTCGTACGGCGCGCGCACACACTCATTTAAAAAGGCTGGAGCAAACCCACTTTTACTGTAAGCATCAAAGTGGCATTTTCGGCCTACTGGATCTTAAAATTGGAAAATCTCACATTGTTGCGATATATCTTAATTTCGAGCTATGGCCCACCCCACAACATATACCAAATTTGGGAACAATAGGTTACGCCCTTTGCGCGCTAGAGGGAGGTGAAAACAGTGTTTTAGGGCGGTTTTCATAATAATAATAATAATAATAATCTCAGTAGTAGTAGTAGTCTCCTGGAATTCAAATCCGGTAAACAGGCCACAGCCTAAACGGCTGAACCGATTGATCCCACATTTTTACCACGTGTGCACTTTTGGCGTCTGATTTAACCTTCGACCCATGAATTTTTTGTGCCGCCATTTTGAAACCGGAAGTGACGTCATATCTCGTCAACGGCTGGACCGATTGGAACGAAAATTGCGCCAAACGATTCAGACGGTCATCTATATGCATGATAAGTAGCAAAAGACTAAACATTATGTTAAAGAAACCGGAAATGACGTAATGAAATTTGAAATACAATGATTGGCTTTTTGGCAACAAAGGTTTAACCGATTATTTTGATATTTATGTAACGTATGTACTTTTGACGTCTCATGTGACTTGTTATAAAACCAACCGGAAGCCGCCATTTTGAAACCGGAAGTGACATCATATCTCAATAACGGCTAATTAGATTTCAACGAAACCAGCGCAAAACAATTTAGACGGTCAACTTTATGTATTATCATCAATAATATTTGCAGTTTCCCATACCTAAACCGGAAATGACGTCACACATTTTAATAAACTCACAAATTTTTATTTTGATGCAATAAATATACTATTTGAGACAGCTTATAAAATTGTTATCATGTTTAAAATATACTTCAAGGGGTCAGAGATTTCAGCCGCCATTTTTAAACCGGAAGTAACGTCATATTTTAAAAACTGGTAGACAAATCGGTATGAAACTAGCGCCAAACTATTCGGAAGGCCATCTCTATGGAATATGAACAGTACAAATAGAATTTTCCTATTTATGAGACCGGAAATGACGTCATTCAAATGTATAAATTATACATATTCATATCATATTCATATTAAATACATATTCAGAAAGCTTAAAATGATACACATCATTTATAGAAATAAATTCTATGTGGCATTGCAGAAAGTTCAGCAGCCATTTTGAAAACCGAAGTGTTGCCATATTTCGGAACTGGGTTGACTGATTGGAATGAAACCTTTGCTATTCTTCGTGAAAGATCATTTAAAGCAATTATTTAGGACCATACGCTGCTATTCATTAGTGGTAACCAAATTGTAAAGGGCGATGATTTTTTAAAAGAATTTAGTAATTGTTCATTTCATATGTGTCACAAGTTGTTAGAATAAACTAAAAAAAGGAGTGATATCCCCATAAAAAACACTTCGTGTAAAAATACCAGCCAAGTCTCTTCTACTAAAAAAAATATATGAAATCTAAAAATTCTGCACTGAAAAGTAATGATATCAAAAAATTTGTCAAGTCAAAACTTTATTTGAAAATCAAAAAATACTTGGCGCATCGATTTTTTAGGGCATTTTAGGTATACTATATGTTTGTATATTTTATGTATATTTTATATCTGGCCTATACTACTAAGCTATTAATATACACGATGCGCCAAGTATTTTTTGATTTTCAAATAAAGTTTTGACTTGGCAAATTTTTTGATATCATTACTTTTCAGTGCAGAATTTTTAGATTTCATATATTTTTTTTAGTAGAAGAGACTTGGCTGGTATTTTTACACGAAGTGTTTTTTTTATGGGGATAGAATATACCTTGAACACAGTCATTTGAATCAGATACGCATGATTTGAATGCAGCCGCCAATGGGTAGTTTGAAGCAAACTAGCTCTTGGATTGGCTACTTGCGTCAAGGGGTGCCCAGGTAGACAGGTGGCGACGGTCAACAAGTGACTATTGTGTTCTCACGTCCGCTCTCGCCTCACGGGTCTCGGGAATACCAAACTGTCGGAAACTGAGATGAGAACTAAATGTGAGAACATTTTATCACTTCCCACTTGTCACTTGTCGCATATCTCGGGACGATAATGCTCGGGATTGCGTCAGTAGCAAAGACTTCAAGTTGAACATTCGACCAACTATTTTGAAATTGTATGCACGTATCACAACAACTGCATCTTGTCAATGGTGGTGACACGTTTTCGACATATAGTTGAGCACAAGCATAATTTCCTATACCCCCCCCCCCCCCCCCCCCCCCCCCCCACCGTTACAAATTTAGTTTTTACCTGAATTGTGAGGGGGGGGGGGATTGGTAGTTATGTAGTCCATGTTTTATGAAGCACAAAAAGGCGGGTAGTGTGGTGAGGATGGTCGAGTAATAAATAGCTTTCCGCGAAGCATTTTCACTGCTGCGTTTTTGAAGTGATTACTAGGAAAACGCTCAGTGTAACGCGTTGATGAGCGAGCACGGGTATGTGCAAATTCTCGAACCGGCAATGCGTACACAACGCACAGAAAACATATACATCCATATTGCATTGAAATATGATCACTTAATCAACATAAAAGTATTATGCTTTTCATTGAAACTTGAAAATAGCATCTAAGCACCCTGGTAAATATAGCAAATCAGCTTCAATTCAATTGGCACTGTAAAACATTCATTTCGATACTTCCTTATTGACAGATATTAAAAATGTCAATAAGTTCATACGTTCTTAACTAATTGGGATGAAATTATGTCAAATAAGAGACAATGTTCGTCTTAATGATCATGCAAAATATGAGTTTGATCAGATTTATCGAAGACCATTTTCATTTTTCAACCTATCAGGAATTTTAATTAATGAATTAGATTTCAAAAAATTTGGGTCTGCAAACAGAAAAGGTTGTCTCAACATGTGTGCAAAATTTCAGATCAATTGATGAAACGGTGCGACTTCTATTGCTCCAGACAGCCAAAAATATATAAAAAATACAGAGCTCCGTGCCAAAAGAGCCAAAAGGAGACGCTCGCTTCGCTCGCTCAATTAAGACGAGATGCTATTTCCTGGTGCAAGGTTATTAATTCTTCACCTTCTTCCAGTCAAATATCTATGTTAGAACGATTGCTTTTACCGTAGTGGTTAGAATTTACACTCAATATACCTATATACCTATACCAATATACCTATGTGTATACCTATTTGGGAAAAAAACAGTTTTGCGCACGAAACAATGGGTTGTCGGGGTGGAATGGGTTCCTCCAAACATATGCGGGTCCGGTTTGGATATTTCACAGTAAATTTTGACTATTTTTATGTGTTTTGGACAAGAATTTTTGGCGATTTGATATTTGTTCACCTAATAGTATTTCCTCACAGATATGAGCAAATTTTGTTAAAAAAAAACTCTATAGTTACCTATATTTATATAAAAAGGCAAGTAAGCTCAGCTTAACCTTCAAAGAAGGTAGGTAAGCCAGGCTTAAGCTCAAATTATTTGTGTAGCTTTACAAGCGTACACATTTAAAAGTTGATTATTTGAACAATATCAAGAATCACATGGACTGCTACCTTGACGCGGTGGTGGGGCTTAAAGTAGAGCCATCCATTAGTCCACGTAATACAAGTCAGTTAGTCAGATGTATGATTTACAAATCAAATTAATTAATATTGGACAAATGTAATATTTTGTTTCGTTGATATATTTTATACTAATTATATACTTAAATATAATATTTTATCAAGAAATTAATATTATTTTAAATCATTTCATGCAGTACGAAATAAGTACTTTACTTGATTTTCAGCAGTTTCTAGTGGAAACGGGCGAAATCATTGATACCATACTGTTTTTACAGATTATCTCTTTTTTAATCCGTATACGCACAACATTTGGAAACGGTTAAAATTATCAGAAAATACGAGCATTCCAGTGAACAAACTTTTGAATGTGTATTTTTGAGCGTCACCACGGTACTCTTATGGCACTTTCTCTGTGTGTTTTTTTTTCTTTTTCTGCACAGCCCGGGTTAAACCGCACAACCAATCGATCTGAAACTTTGCACATATGCGAACGTAATCTATGAGGTCCCTGGGATCGTTTTTGAACGGGCTCCTGTGATTGGTCCAAGTTAAAAAAAAAATATCTTTCGATTGGTTGCTCCGATCAATTTTAAATTTAGCAAAGTCATTGCAACCAATATTTTACCCAATCATACAAAGTTTCAGCCAAATTCTCCCATTGGTTAAAATTTAAAACCATTTTTCATGTGATTTTTGAAATTTAAACTAGAACAGATTGACCGATCTACTTAAAACTTCGCGTGGTCATTGGTACCAACATTTTAGGTATTTTTGCCAATTTTCAGTTTTATCTATCGTTGTTTTCAAAGTTTTTGTCATTTTAGGGACATTTTATTCCATAATCTTGAAATATTTGAAAAATGTATACTACGTCATTTTCATCCCTGCCTTCTTTAAGCTTCTGCTCCAAGGCCTGTAGAGCAGCCAAGCGGTCTACAATTTACAGTAAAACTAGCGCATATCAAATCGGATGAAGTACGAGGGCCAAATCCTCCAATTGGTTTAAGTTTAAATAATATCTTCTGATTGGTCGACAATCAAAATGTTTCGATTAAGTTCAAATTTTGCATGGTGATCAAGATGAACATAATCTAAAATTTTACACATGGCCCTAACAGTAAAGTATTAATAATTTGTCATTTTACGAGTTAAGTATGGGTTGTCAAAAGCTGGAAAAAGTATGTAGGAAAGTTACGACACAATGGATCTAATATTCATCCATAGTATTTATATGGAGATTGGAAAGTTGCAGATAAAATCGTCTTATGCCGTGTCGTTTATCGTGACTGGGGATGTTGCATGTCAATGTTCTGTGCTCGCTCATCAACGCGTTACACTGAGCGTTTTCCTATTTCAATTACTGCAGATGATTTAAATTTTTTTACATCCTTCCATGTTACCTGATGGGAAATATCAAGAATATTTTTCAAGATGTCTCTTAAAATTATCCCGTAACACATGTTTTTGTTTCCGTATTTGCATTTGTTACTGTATGAGGTGTATTTCAAGAAAATTTGAAGAATTTCTATTTAACAAGGACTTTTGGTGGAAGTACTTTAAAGGGCCGCCTCACATTACGAGTGTTGGTCCCAACAAAGTGCAGTCTAGGGTCGACCTAGTCCCATACCCTCCCCTAATCTTAAAAAATATAATGTGTCCATTGCTTGTGAATTCCTGCCAGTAGTTGAATATTTTCATCACATATCGATTATGTGATGTGCTTCTAAAAAATTTGCATTTAATTTTATTGTTTACGATTTAGAAACTGTAAGGAAAATGAAGTATACTACCTAAGTTCGTTTTTCCCCCGTCAGATACGTTATGACACATATTATGTTGGAACTCAATACTCACTCAATTGAAAAAATTATCTATGATTTCGATAGCAGGAAAGGAGCCGGAATAGATAACATTAGAATGTAAGATTTAAAAGTATGTTCCAAGTCAATCAGTCCTATTATTGCAAACTTAATAAATTTATCATTATCTCACGGCTCAATTCCATCTAACTTAAAACAATCAATTGTGCGTCCTATATATAAGAACGGAAATCATAAGATTTTTAACAATTACCGGCCTATCTAGTGGAGCGGTCGCTCCACCCAGCCAAGTCGTACTGTACACTCACACTCACTCAACATACCGTAAATGCCTAATAAAATGAGGAGCCAGACCAACTACTTTTACTGTAAGCAACAACATGGCATTTTCGGCCTACTGGATCATAAAATTGGAAAATCTCACATTGTTGTTAAATATCTTAATTTTGAGCTATGGCCCACCCCACCACATATACCAAATTTGTAACAATAGGCTATACCATTTGCGAGCTAGAGGGCCGAGAAAACAGTGAAATTACACCACTTTGATCTTTAGATGATGATTCAGATGATATCAGGAAACACCGCTATCACCGCCACAGCCTAAACGGCTTAGCCGATCGATCTGAAATTTTTACCACATGTGCACTTTTGGCGTCTGAGGTGCCTTTTTATAAAACCAACGGGTAGTCGCCATTTTGAAACCGGAAGTAACGTCATATCTCGAAAACGGCTAAACCGATCGGAATGAAACTAGCGCCAAATGATTCAGACGGTCGTCTATATGGAATATCAGTAGTTAAAGTAGAGATGTACTATAACCGAAACCGGAAATGACGTCATGAAAATGAAGATCTAGATTTTAATGACCTCTTACTACAATAACTACATATTCATGTATACATATACATAACATTTATAGAAATAAATTCTAGGTGGCAGTTATTTCAGTCGCCATTTTGAAAACCGGAAGTGATACCATATCTCGAAAACGGCTGGACTGATTGGAACGAAGCTTTCGCAATTCTTCATGGAATATCACTTTAAGCTTAGGTATATTGAGCACCAAACACAATTTTTCGTATTAACCAATTCGGAAATGGCGTATTTTTTAAAAGTATTTAGTCATTGTTGCTCCGATGTGTGTTACAAGTTGTGTAAATAAACTAAAAAAATAAGTGATATCCCCATAAAAAAACACTCCGTGTAAAAATACCAGCCAAGTCTCTTCAACTATAAAAAAAATAGAATAAATCTAAAAATTCAGCACTGAAAAGTAGCTAGTGATATCAAAAAATGAGCCAAGTCAAAACTTAATTTTAAAAACCAAAATATACTTGGCGCATCGTTTTTAAGGGCATTATAGGTATATTATATATAATTAGGTAGGTACATTTGATTTTTGGCATATGCTTCTATACTATTTATATACACGATGCGCCAAGTATATTTTGGTTTTTAAAATTAAGTTTTGACTTGGCTCATTTTTTGATATCACTACTTTTCAGTGCTGAATTTTTAGATTTATTCTATTTTTTTATAGTTGAAGAGACTTGGCTGGTATTTTTACACGGAGTGTTTTTTTATGGGGTATCAATATTATCTGCAATTGAAAAAATTATGGAGAGATGTTTTGCGGACCAACTAATCAATTATATAAATACATCTAGTGGAGCGGTCGCTCCACCCAGCCAAGTCGTACTATACACTCACACTCACTCAACATACCGTTACTGCCTAATAAACTGAGGAGCAGACCAAACACTTTTACTGTAAGCAACAACATGGCATTTTCGGCCTACTGGATCTTAAAATTGGAAAATCTCACATTGTTGCGAAATATCTTAATTTCGAGCTATGGCCCACCCCACCATGTATACCAAATTTGGGAACAATAGGTTTATCCATTAGCGAGCTAGAGGGCCGTGAAAACAGTGAAATTACACCACTTTCATCTTCTTCTTCTTCTTCAGATGATATCAGGGAACGTTGCTATCACCGCCGCAGCCTAAACGGATCAACCGATCGCTCTGAAATTTTTACCACATGTGCACTTTTGGCGTCTGAGGTGCCTTTTTATAAAACCAACCGGAAGCCGCCATTTTTAAACCGGAAGTGACGTCATATCTCGAAAACGGCTAAACCGATAGGAATGAGATTTAGGCCAATCGATTCAGACGGTCATCTACATGGAATATCCATAGACAAAATATAAATTTATTAATACTGAAACCGGAAATGACGTCATAAATATGCAAAATTTTACTAAATTACCTCTTATTACAATAACTACATATTCAGAAGGCCTAATGTTACATACGTTTTATATATAATCATTCTAGGTAGCAGTGGTATCAGACGCCATTTTGTTAACCGGAAGTGATGCCATATCTCGATAACGGCTGGACCGATTGGAACGGAGCTTTCGCTTTTCTTCATGTATTATCATTTTAATCATTATTTAATATTAAACGCAACTTTTCTTAGTATACAAATCGGAAATGGCTTATTTTTTAAAGGAATTAGTCATTACTGCTGCGATATGTGTTACAAGTTGTGAGAATAAACTAAAAAAATTAGTGATATCCCCATAAAAAACACTCCGTGTAAAAACCAGCCAAGTCTCTTCAACTTAAAAAAATAGAAAAAATCTTAATATTCAGCACTGAAAAGTAGTGATATCAAAAAATGGGCCAAGTCAAAACCTAATTTTAAAAACCAAAATAAACTTGGCGCATCGTTTTTTACGGCATTAAAGGGTAGGTAGATTTTATGTTTATTACACATCTGGCCTATACGTCTCAGCAATCTAGGTATTATATGCACGATGCGCCAAGTATATTTTGGTTTTTAAAATTAGGTTTTGACTTGGCCCATTTTTTGATATCACTACTTTTCAGTGCTGAATATTTAGATTTTTTCTATTTTTTTAAGTTGAAGAGACTTGGCTGGAATTTTTACACGGAGTGTTTTTTATGGGGATATTTAATTTGCTTGACAATAGACAATATGGTTTCCAAAAAAACAAAAGCACTGCCATGTTACTCAATGATTTCTCAAACCATGTCAATGGTGCAATAAATGAAAAAAACCATGTTGTAGTAGTTTTCATTGACTTTACCAAGGCATTCGACACTCTTTTGCATAGTCGTCTGTTGGATACGTTGGAGAGAATTGGAATCACTGGACCCATCCTGCAATGGTTTAGAGACTACCTGTTAGGAAGATCAATGTCTGTAAAGTTTAACCAGTGTTTTAGTAAAAAGGTAAATATTTCAACTGGGGTACCTCAAGGTTCCATTCTGGGACCCTTATTGTATTTGATTTACGTAAATGATATGCTTAAAGTTGTCAAAGATTGTTCTGTTTATTTGTACGCCGATGACACTGCTCTGGTTTCCACGCATAAGGATTTCAATTCTGCTCAATGTTTCTTGTAAAATGACTTCAATAATTTATTACGATGGGCCCACGATCACGGATTAACAATCAATAGTAAGAAAACAAAAGTTATGCATATTCACTCACCACATAAATTGCACTTAGATGTTAACCTTACCTTTCATAATAAAGCATGTTTACATGCTAAATTCAACAATAGAACAAATTTATTTCAAGGTGTTTGTACATGCAACATGTCTATTGGAAATGTAAATACATATTTGTATTTAGGAGTTACTATTGACAAGCATTTTAAATGGGATAAACACATCGAAAAGGTTTGCAATCTCTTAAGAGCAGGAATGTATAGCCTCCGTATTTTAAAACCACTCGTTAATTACTCATCGCTTAAAATAGTTTATTTTGCTTTAATTGAATCAGTAATTAGATATGCTATACTTGCTTGGGGTGCCACAACGGACTCATTTCTTAAAAAAATTTATAGTATACAGAAGAGAATTTTTAAAATTATAATCCCCCCAAAAGATGCCTTGAAAAATTATCAGTTTATGACAGTTCATCAACTGCACCTTTACGTTTTCCTTATAACAAATTATTATTCTGATGAACATAAAGCACTCGCGCAACATAATAACGTAACAAGAAAGAAACATAAATTAGTAATGCCTCCCAACATTCATAATTCATACGGAGATCAGCAGCGGTCATTTCTCATTCCCAAACTATTCAACACACTTCCACCCAGTTTACAAAATTAAGAAAAATTTAAGACAGTTAAAAAGGCAATTAAAGAGTGGATTTTCACCACGGAGGTTGAATGAAATTATTATTATTATTATTATTATGGTGTTCTGATATTATTTATTATTTATTTATTTATTATTGTATGATATTTACCTTGATGTAGTATTTGCATCTATGGATTTGTACACTGTACTTTGTAATTTGTAATTTGAATTTGAATTTGATGATTATTATTATTAAAAGTAGTTATTAGTTGTTTTATTGTGACGTATATTTATGTTGTTGTTGTTGTTGTTGTTTATATATAGCAGTCCTGCAGACAAGCCACTGTTTGGTTTTGTGGGACTGAGGATTTTCTTATGTACTATTAATTTGCAACAATAAATAAAAAAAAAAAAAAAAGGTTTATGATGTGGTGTGGGCCATAGCTCGAAATTAAGATATTTCGCAACAATGTGAGATTTCCCAATTTCGAGATCCAGTAGGCCGAAAATGCCATGTTCTGGCATTGGCATGGAGTTATTCGTGAAAAACACAGTTTTTTCTGATGTCGTAATTTTAAACGTCAATTTCAATTGTGCAGTGAAAATGAATTTTAGTAGGCGGTGAAACTAACTTGCAAAAATCAATCTGAACAATATTTGGCCATGGAATCTTCTGTTTACTGAGCAAAAGGAAATACAAATTAGCTCTCTATCACTAAGTGAAGTTACTAGATACTAAGCATAGATACTATGAGAAGAGTATCTATGCGCAACGTCGCTATACCGATACGCGTCTCTTCGGAGGCCAGGTTGTTCTTCTGGAGGTGATCCTTTACGTATTACAAGACAACCACCGAACTACCGTAGTGGAATTTACCATGGAACATTAGGTAATACTCTCTTTTAAACTTTTCACAAATTATATTTATTACAAATCTGAATATTTTACCTGCTTTACAGTTAGGCTTCATCAGGACCTCGATCAGGACACTGTTGAAGTTGACAGTTGTAATAAAACAGATTTTTACAGCTGTCAAGAACTTCTGATGAAGCCTACTGTAAACCAGGTAAAATATTAAGATTTTAAATAAATATAGTTTGTGAAACGTTCAAAAGGGGCGTGAGAGAACTTTTTTGAATTTTCGTGTATATTTTCGTGGTATTTCCTCAGTCGACAGGCAAATGCTGGGAAGGTACCCAACTAATAGGCCACGACCGCCTCCTTCCCACCTTCCATCCTTACCTACTCTTCACCATCATCTCCCAATCATCATCATAATCATTCATCCGTCGCCATTAGCCTCGCTGCAGAACAGTGCGACGTTAAGCCCCAGACACAAAAAAAAACTTTTAAACCCGACCGATACCTAACGTCACAACTGCTCATTAGAATATTGACAATTACGTTTTAGGAATCAAAATTAAGTATACTAAAACGATCGTTTATGTTGATGTGAATTGTGCAGAGATGCAGACATTTATATCGTCAAGAGGCAAGTAAGATCATGTAAGGGCTTTGATATTTAACTATTATTTCAGTTTGATTTGAAATGTTTCTTCAAAATATTTGGAAATATATTTATGTCATTATTTGTATTTACCCCACGATTACGAAACGAATTGACCCTATGTTCTACGATTAATGTGTTGTATTTTTTAAGGCTGAATTTGAAGTACTGTCGCTTTTAAACATTTCTTAAACTTTGGTGATAACGTTGGTGATAAATTATTCATATATAAATGCGAATCACACAGCTTACAATTTGTAAGCGGGTCCCTCTAGTCCATATACTATTATACTAGGAAAACGCTCTGTGTAACGCGTTGATGAGCGAGCACGGACACGCGCAACACCTCGAACCGAAAATATGTCTATCGAAAATATCATTAAAAGCCAATAGTTCTTGAAATTCGTCAGACTTGTAGGTATAAAAATCTTCAAATATTCCTCAAGTATTAGTCCCAATAGCCATGCAAAGTTTTAAGTTGATTGATTGAACCTTTATGATTAAAATATTCCTTGTTAAAATTCAAAAATCATAGGATATTTAAAAAAAAAAAAAACATGGGACCACTCATATGATATAAGTGTGTGTACTTACACAATATTAGACGATCTGTTGAACGGTCATATCCCACCCCCAGAAGTAGACCGCCATAAGTCAAAAAAATCATTTTTCTTTTTTTTACATGGAAAAATTCTAAAAAAAATCTTCTTTGCGATGAAAATGCTGCCACATCTGTATCTCTGAATTTATAAATTACGACATGTGTTATGTTATGGACGACAATCCCCTTATTATTCGAGTTCTATTGGCTTATTTCTGCAACTATTGGAATGGTATACCGCCATATAATGAATATGTCTCTCTTGGTATTTAACTTTTCCTAAAATTATCATGTATTGCCATCAACTATAGCATTAAAACCCGCCACATCGTTATTTGTGTCATTGTATGAATTTCAAATATTGGCACAGAGTTCATTTCTTGAAATTAAATAAAGCAGTAAGCCAGTTGTGGCGCTTTTCTTATCGCAATAGTAGCCACAAAGAATTATTTTGCCCGTATGTATAAGGTCTAATACGGATGCAACACACTTGTGGCAGTCTTTGATTGAATTCAACGTATATAAGTTCCTATTCCTCACAAAATAAAAACTGGATTTTTCCCTTTTATACAAATTGGGAAGAAAATATTAACATTTTGGGTGCACAATCTGACAAGCCAATAAAAAACTGATGAGGTTCCATAAAACTTTGGTGAAAATCAACACAATACTTCTCAAACGATGTGTTATTTCTCTTTTCGCCTTTACTCAAAACAATATAAAACAGTTTGTGGCGGTCTACTTCTGGGGGTGCGATATCAGTTTCATACGTTTGAAAGTTTCTGCTCTAACTACCTTGGAACTATAAAGAGTCGATGTAGCCGTGATCAACATTTTCGAGAAATTTGACAGATAACACGCAAAATGTCAGTAAAATGTCAGTAGCATTTGGATTTAAACACAGATAAGTCGGAAAATTGTCAAAAATACAGATAATGTTGGTCCAATGACCATGCAAAGTTTTAGGTTGATCGGTCATACGATTCTAGTTTAAATTTCAAAAATCATATGAAAGATTTTTTTTAAATTTTAACCAATGGGAGGATTTGGCTGAAACTTTGTATGATTGGGTAAAATGTTAGTGGTAATGACTTGTCAAAATTTCAAATTGATAAAACAAACCAATCGAAAGATTTTTTTTTTAAAATTTGAACCAATCACGGGATCCCGTTTAAAAACGATCCCAGGGACCGCATAGAGTACGTTAGTATGTGTACAAAATTTCAGATTGATTGCTTGAGCGGTTTGAGCGGTTTGACCAATTTTATAAGCTGTCTCAAATAGTATATTTATTGCATCAAAATAAAAATTTGTGAGTTTATTAAAATGTGTGACGTCATTTCCGGTTTAGGTATGGGAAACTGCAAATATTATTGATGATAAACCATAAAGTTGACCGTCTAAATTGTTTTGCGCTGGTTTCGTTGAAATCTAATTAGCCGTTATTGAGATATGATGTCACTTCCGGTTTCAAAATGGCGGCTTCTGGTTGGTTTTATAACAAGTCACATGAGACGTCAAAAGTACATACGTTACATAAATATCAAAATAATCGGTAAAAACCTTTGTTGCCAAAAAGCCAATCGATTTATTTCAAATTTCATTACGTCATTTCCGGTTTCTTTAACATAATGTTTAGTCTTTTGCTACTTATCATGCATACAGATGACCGTCTGAATCGTTTGGCGCAATTTTCGTTCCAATCGGTCCAGCCGTTGACGAGATATGACGTCACTTCCGGTTTCAAAATGGCGGCACAAAAAATTCATGGGTCGAAGGTTAAATCAGACGCCAAAAGTGCACACGTGGTAAAAATGTGGGATCAATCGGTTCAGCCGTTTAGGCTGTGGCCTGTTTACCGGATTTGAATTCCAGGAGACTACTACTACTACTGAGATTATTATTATTTTTTTTTTTTTTTTTTTTTTTTTTTTTTTTTTTTTTTTTGCAACAGCGTTAGTGCGCCTTTACACACTCTCAACCTTAGCCCCGGCCAACATCCGCACCCGATCCCCGTCACCGAAGATCAGGGGGCACAGGAGGGCATGCCGGCCGAAGATCTGGTCTTGAGCATGCGCCCACCACACTACACGATGACATGTGACGCGTTGCTCGGCACTTACTCAGCCGCTCCCCACTTCCGTGGCGGTAAGCGACTAAGCTGCCCAATAACCCTAGGCCTTCTCGACCTGCCCATGGGCACGAAGAAGATGCAACGAACCCAGAATCACCGCCTTCTGCATTGAGTCCGCCAACCAAACAGCATTTCCCTTACAGACTGGGACACTCTTCAATGCTTTCACAACTGAATCAGGAACTCCTCCCATGCAGCCAATAATGAGGACAACCAGCCGAACATCATAGCCTGGATACATTTGCCTCAACTCGACAAGAAGATCTCGGTACTTTTCCTTCTTCTCAAGCTCTTTAGCCTGGACATTCGTCTCGGCAGGAGAAGAAAACTCGATGACATACATCTTCTTGGGACTCTTCTCGAGGAGGATGATGTCCGGCTTGTTTGCCCCCAACCTCCGAGTAGTGGGAACCGCATAATTCCAATAAATGCGGCACTTAGAGTTCTCCACCACAACCTCCACTTCTTCTGGTGCATACGGAACTACAGCTGTCACGTCAATGCCAAACTGATGTCGAAGATAAAAGTACAATACTCTTAGGGCACTATCATGCCTCCTTATGTACAGCGTCCTGGCATAGATCGGACAAGCAGACAGCAGGTGCATAACTGTCTCTGGATGTGACTGACAGGCCCTACACCTGGTATCCAGCGTTTCATGCCCAAATATTACACGTCTGTATACCAAAGTGTTAAAAACACCGTCCTGCACCGCCGTGATGAATCCCTCGGTCTCAGACTTCAACCCGGCAGATTTCAAGAATGCATACGACCTCTCCGTGGACAGCTTGCTCTTCTCAATATACTTGAAATAGACACCATGGAGACTCTTCTGACTATGCTTTTCCAGGAGCATGTCAGTCTCTGCCTGTTTCACAGCAATCTTCCGAGCCGACCTTGTCATGGACACAAGGTCTCCATCCACACCCTGCCGGTCGTCACTCTCGAGCTCCAGCCGAAGACCGAGGATCGTCGCCGCCCGTCTCGCAGCTCCGTACAAGAATGCCGCAACTCCGTGCTCTTCATGCACCCGAACTATCTGAAGAAGTGGATCCGGACTGACTGCAACTCGACACGCCATACCAATCACCATTCTGGAATGGAGACACTCCACTGAAAGAAGCCCCCTTCCACCCATAGTGCGAGGAAGGTATATCCGTTGCACTGACGCATTCGGATGCAGACTACGATTTGCTGTCATGACTTTTCTAGTGTCTCGGTCAACCTGCTTTAGTTCGTCGACATTCCATTTAAGGCATCCAAAGGAATACAGTAGCACTGGCACAGCTAAACTATTAGTGGCCTGAACCTTGTTCTTAGCAGAAAGACTGGAAGACCATATCCTCTTGAGTCGATCTCGATAGACACCGCGCAAAGTACTCTTTACGAGACTCGCGTCATGGTGTTGATGTTCTGACACACCCAAATACTTGTATCTCTCATTCGGCTCCAGATGGTGGATTGAACTCCCATCAGCTAGCACGACGTCTTCACCCATCCCATCTACACTCCCCCTGCGCACATGTAAAACTGCACACTTGTCCATTCCGAATTCCATCCCAATATCTGTAGAAAACTCCTTCACCACATTTAGAACTTCCTCCAACCTCTTTCTACCAGCAGAGTATAACTTAAGGTCATCCATAAACAATAGATGAGTTACCTTAGCATCTCTCTTTGATGGCGGCCCCACTCGATACCCAGCGGTCCGACGTAACAAGCAAGATAATGGCAAAAGGGACAAGCAAAAAAGCTTTGGGCTCAGCGAGTCTCCTTGGAAGACACCCCTCCTGTAGTGAATGAAGTCCGTAGATATGGTCTCTCCACCCACTTTCAAACAAAATCGGGTTCTCCACCGTGCCATGAGGTCAATTAAACACCTTGTCAAATCGGGAGGAAGTTTCAAACAATGAAACAAACACTGGAGCAAGGCATGAGAAGTCATGTCAAATGCCTTGCGATAATCAATCCATGCTGTTGAAAGATTCCTCTTATATCGAGAAGCATCCTGCGAAACAACCCGATCAACTAGCAAATGCTCCTTACACCCCTCATGGCCTCGCTTTGCACCCTTTTGCTCGTAAATCTCTTCCCACACAGGCTGAATTAAAACCTCCATCCGCTCACTTAAAATACTGGTAAAACCCTTATAACTTGTGTTGAGACATGTAATTGGTCTAAAGTTCTTCGGCTGGGATAAGTCACCACTCTTTGGAATAAGCACAGTTCGTCCCTCAACAAACCAATCCGGAATAACAAGATGCCCTCGCAACATTGCATTGAAGTGCTTTGCCATGCGATTATGTACAGCAGTGAACTTCTTCCACCAAAATGTGTGAATCTTGTCCACTCCTGGCGCAGCCCAATTCCTCTTGTCCTTCAATACCTTCGCAATGTCCTCTGGAACGATGTCATCACAGTCTCTGGGATTCGGAATGAGACGATCACACATTTGCCGAAAAATACCAATTGCTGGCGTTCCTTCATTGAATGGCATCTCTTCCTCATAAATGCCCGACCAGAACTCCTTAACTGCTTCTGGTGACGGGTGCACCTCAAGATCGACAACCTGGCGCTCTCTGTTGAGAAATCTCCCTGGATTATTGTTGAAGATATCATTATCTTCAACCCACCTCAGGCGATTCATCACTTTCCCACGCGCTGTCTTCAATGCACGAATGCCATCCGCCTCCTTCTGTCTCGCTTTCACAAGGACAGAAGCCCGCAGAGTCTTGTGCTTCTGCCTCAGGCTATGCATGAGACACTTGACCTTCCTCCCGGGTGCTCTCCCGCTCCTCAAGGCATCAATGACGCACTGAACCCGAGATGCCGCCCGTCTTCTCTCGGCAATTAGACTGTCTAAATGTTTAATCTGTCTCCTTATCTTTTCTACTACTGGCGAAACACCACCCCTTTGATGACGCCTTGTTAAATACTCAGCAGCAGCAAAGACAGCAACATTGATCTCCTCCAAGGAAGACTGATCCGTCAAAACTTCCGCTAAGACTTCATTGGCAAGAGCAATATCTCCCTTGCGGAACTTCCTCTTTGGCTTCCATAGGTTACGCCTGCCGACAAAATCAGTTGCTTCTCCATCCAACGCTTTTCTTACACACTCCTCGAAGTCAGTCCGTAAGTTTTCCAAGGCACCGTCCTCTTCTTCGGCCCGTGTTGGTGACGCCCCACACAGACCCGGTGCTGCACCTTGCTGTTGAGGTGGCGTGCCTTGTCTCCTCTGCGGCCCAGACCTTCGGTTTCCTTCCTGAGTCTTCAGCAGTGAAGCGGCCTGATCACGTAGATTCTGCACAGCCAAGTCACTTCCTGGATACCGCTCCAGCCAATGACTGCGCAACCGCTGCATGTATCCTCTTCTGCCGGGACTACTCAGTTGATAGCATTCAAGCAGATCTTGGTTCTCCTTCTCCGTCCACCTTCTCCGCCCACCACGTACAGGCCGGTCCCGTTGACCCCCGCCACTCGGCCCAGCCGGCACATCCGAGATACCAGCATGGTCGGGGGTCCTTCGCATTATTTGCTTAGGAACCGTTGAATTATACTCGCTCCAAGGGGGGTTAACCCGTAAAACGAGTTGGGTGCTGTTAGCACCCCCGGGAAGCACAAAGTACTCCCCGCGTGGAGCCCCTAGGCGCGGTCCCACAGGTCGCGAGCCCCAACAAAATGCCGGAGCCGGGTGCCTTATTATTATTATTATTATTATTATTATGAAAACCGCCCTAAAACACTGTTTTCACGGCCCTCTAGCGCGCAAAGGGCGTAACCTATTGTTCCCAAATTTGGTATATGTTGTAGGGTGGGCCATAGCTCGAAATTAAGATATATCGCAACAATGTGAGATTTTCCAATTTTAAGATCCAGTAGGCCGAAAATGCCACTTTGATGCTTACAGTAAAAGTGGGTTTGCTCCAGCCTTTTTAAATGAGTGTGTGCGCGCGCCGTACGACTTGGCTGGCGTGGAGCGACCGCTCCACTAGATATAGAAGGAATAGAAGGAATATAGAGGTAGAAGGAAGGGAATAGCAGGCAATTATGTAGTATCTATAACAACCAAAACTTGTACACTTTTAATTGTCTCCGCGACAATAGTGCAATATTATTACCGTAACATTATTAATATCTAATCACTACGGATTATCTTCTATGATTTGGTAGATAATATGGATATTCCAACAAAAACAATATAAATACATGCACGATTTCATTAGCTTCAACCCCTCCGTGGTAAACCAGAATGGATTCCTATATTTTTTTTTAAACTCATTTACCTATTATTTATTAGAAATACATACAAAAATCACGTAGGTAATCCACAAAACTAAGGGAGCATAAAATGCCAAAATAAATAAATAACTAGAGAGTACGTGCTTGGATATACATTTTTTTTTTTTTTACAATATTCTTTATTGGTTGTACACAAGGTAAACAGAAAATACACTAATAAAAAACATAAGTACAAGAAATAAAGAATTGTCGCTCACAATCACCGCAAAACTGGCATCAGGACGCCAGTTTAACTGCGGAGTTAACAAATAATAATAGGTTTTCCGACATGATTAAATATTTTACACTATATTACATATTATATTACAAGGAAGAATACACAAAGGGGAAAACAATGCACAGATATATTTCAAAGTGCGTGGGGTACCGATCAATCAGTTGTGTAAATTTTTTCTAGTTTGTGGGCCAAATATTTTTTAAGTTCGTATTTCAAAATAATATATTTTTCAATGTTCCTTAAATAAATCGGGAGTTCGTTAAATAATGTTGGAATTATATATTGGAGTTGACGCTGTCCATGTTTATTATTATATCGCGGAATTTTGTAAACGCCTACACACCTAGCTCTAGTATGTGTAGCAGTTGTCTCTATTATTTTAAAGTTATTAGAAAAATAAAAATTTATCAGGAGTTTAAATTCAAAAAGTAATGTTATTGGCAACGTGCGACAAAAATTGAAAATATTATAATCATTTTTAATTATGTCTAACTTAATTGCAGGGATCATGTTCAATAAAATTCTTCTCTGCAGAGTGTATACCTGCTGGACATATGTTTGTGATGCGTTACCCCACGCAACTAGACCATAACCTATAATTGATTCAACCAAGGCAAAGTAAACTGAGCGCAAGATATGAAATGGCAAGATATATTTTAAGTTGTACATTATGTAAACGCATCTGCGAAGTTTCTTACATATGGAAGATATTTGGGGTCTCCAAGTGAAGTTTTTGTCTAATAATCACAACGTAGGTACTTGCTACATTTCGACACAGTTGAGCGCAGCCATAACTTTTTAAATCAATTATAAGTTTAAAAATGATTCAATGTTTCTGCAATGACTATGAAGAGAATTAGGTAAATCAATTCTTCATAGATTTTGCACCCAACGCAACATTATTTTGTAACCAAATCGGAAATAGCGCAGTTTTTTAAAGGAAGTAGGTAGTCGTTTGTTGCACCGATATATTGTGATTTCAAGTCGTGAATAAGCTAAAGAAAGTAGTGATAACTCAAATAAAAACATCCCGTGTAAAAAAGGCATCTAATGTCGTTTTCGGCTGGCCGCACTGGGGTTGCACTGAGTTCTTGATCGTAACGTCATGTCGTAACCTGGTTTTGCCCTAGTGCTTCCTAGTGCTGCTCCCAGTGCGGTCTCAGCCGAATACGAATGATATGTTTTGATTTTGTGTTTTGACACTGAAGCTATTTTCAAATGGCAACCGAAGAAATTGAGCTCCTGAGTGTTTTGAAGGAAGACCTCCAGTAACAACATCAATTTTGTTTTTCGCGCTGCCATTTTGTCGGAGTGCGGCGGAGTGGAGGGGGCAACTCTACCAAATATTTCCGAGCAAGAAATAGTGCACTGAGTGCGCACCCAGTGTGCACCACTTCCCAGCCGACCTGGCTCGCTTCAAATTATCCTTTAGTTCTTGAAGAGTGCGATTGTCAAACATAGATATTTTTTCCAAAATGCTGGGCTGTAAACCTGACATGACATGCTGGACTTTGTCAAGCTCGTCCATGAGCGGATCAACTTTCTCACACAAATGCAACACGTCATAGAGAAATTCCTAAGTCGATTCCAGAGGCTCTTGAACTCTAGAGTTCAGGCGGTGACGCCATTCGCCCTTGTGGACAGATCCCTCAAAATCAGATAATAATTCGGCCTTTACCGTGGCCCATAAAAGAAGGGAAGATGGATGTTTATTTATAATGTGATATGCAGAATGGTCTCCCCGATTTGTCAACATTTGATCCAAGAAATGTGTTTATGCCAGTTTTGAAAGTATTTTCCCACTTCCCACTAATTAACTACGCTTCTGAACACCAAACTAAATCATATATCTCCTTGCCGCAGGTTCTTCAAGCAGCTCAGCAAGTTCTTCTTCGATAACGCTGGACTACAGGTTTGGGGGTCAGGATTAAATTCATGGTTAAATTTTGTTTCACTTCTGTTGCAGTGTCCTGCAGCATTCTCAAGGGATCAGATTTCGTGGTAAAGACACAGTGGACTCTCTCTTGTGCTTGGTGGTGCATGCACAAGAGATTCCTAGTAGACGTGGACCAGCCGGACGAAACCCCTGAGAAGGATAGTTGCAGGTGGAGGAGTCACGAACCTTCACCAGCAACTAAGTCCACCGCACCGGTTCAGCCGGATCTTAACACGGTCTGAGAATGGAGAAATTCCCATGTGTCAATTACAGACCGCTAAAGGTGGAGGGTTGGACCCTCTGCCTGTAGTCTTAACACGGTCTGAGAATGGAGTTGGGTTAAACTCCCATCTCCGTTTCAGACCGCTAAAGGTGGAGGGTTGGACCCTCTGCCTGTAGTCTTAACACGGTCTGAGAATGGATTTGGGTTAAATTCCCATCTCCGTTTCAGACCGCTAAAGGTGGAGGGTTGGACCCTCTGCCTGTAGTCTTAACACGGTCTGAGAATGGATTTGGGTTAAATTCCCATTTCCGTTTCTGACCGCTAAAGGTGGAGGGTTGGACCCTCTGCCTGTAGTCTTAACACGGTCTGAGAATGGATTTGGGTTAAACTCCCATCTCCGTTTCAGACCGCTAAAGGTGGAGGGTTGGACCCTCTGCCTGTTTCAAAGGCGGCTAAAGGCGGAGAGACGTGACCTCTCCGTTTTTACATCTTTCTCGCGGGCAACTTCCGACTGGCTCATGAGCTAAACCTGTGATATAAAGCTCGAAAAATAGCAACTGAGAAGTGGCCTTGTGATGTTGGGGAGCGTTGCTGAGCTGGCTGAGGAACCCACACCAGGTCAGTATTTGTTTTACTTTCCTCTTACATCAAAACTGGCAAAAACACATCTATCACACCTTAAAATCCAACTGGATTATTTCAACTGTCTAAAACATTTTGAAGTAATTACTACATTTGATTGGTTGTTTTTTGATTTTATATTGTATTTTATTTTATTTTATTTTATTTTATTGTCTTCATTGTATACAATGGTTAGTACTTACAAAGGTGACGTTCAGCTTGAATTTGAACAAAACAGTGGCTGCTCTTCCAAATTGCCATAAAAAGTAAAATTTTCTGGTAGACAATACAATGACATCCTACATCTAACACATAATAATTACAATATTATACTTTAAGGACTTTAAATTTTTTAAATGCCATCTTCACTAAAATACTATCTGTAGGTACAATAAATAAATAAACCAGAAAAACGCTCTGTGTAACGCGTTGACAAGCGAGCACCCGAACGTAAAACACAAACATCGAAATACACCAAATGAAAGCATAGCACAATATTTTAATCATTTAAAAAAAAACAGCGCATTGGTTTGTAAACACACTTTCCGTTATCATCAAATACATGTATCTAAAAGCAAATATACTCTTTGCACTTACTTCCCCACAAAATTGTAGAAGTAGGTCACTAGACCTACACTTCTCCCGCCCCACCCAGTGGGGAAGTGTAGGTCTAGTCTCTTTACTCCAAACACACAAAAAACAAATTCTCTGCTGTTTTAGTTTCTCCATGTTTCTCCAACATCACTTCATCTACTGCCACCAACTCCAATTGATGCAAATTAACCCTTTATAGGTTACTGGTACAATTTTTGTGCCACCACCAAAAAAAAAAATTGCACTCAAATTTCTTTGGTACCACTAAAGTCCACATTATTGTAAATTTGAATCACCCGGGTTTTTAACATACTGACCTCATACATGACCATTTGTGCCATCTATCGTGGTTTATGTGATACATCGGTACACCGTATGTACCAGTGATGTTTTCAAGCCAGCAAAATTATAGAAAAAATTTCCATTCCATGTTTTGACATGTGTTTCAAGAAATCTATCAGTTCTTATTTGAAATAGAATGGTAAGTTGACTTTATAAAGGATCATTACATTTGTTTTAGCAAGAAATTGTGTTGTAAAACCTGTTGATTAGTAAATATAACCCATTTTCTGAATCTTGGTTTAGAAAAAATCGTCCTCTCGATTGAAATGTCATTTTTCAATAAATGAAATGAAATTATTTGATATGTAAAATGTACTTCACAACCGTTTTATATTTTCAGTAACATTTTCAAATTCAATATAAAAAATAACTCTAGTCCCATTTATAATCGGGAAAGATGTTATTTCAAGTTGAAATGTTGAAAGGGGGCTGGTGCCAGCCCCCTTCACAAAAATCCTACGGTATAATTCAATTAATACCTCCATACAAACGAATTGCAAATAATTTCGATTTCTATTCAAGAAATATTGCTTTTTCTCAACAATGGAAAACAGAAGATTGTTGCGAATTCGGGAAGGTTGACCCAAAGAAGGTACCTTTCATATGCCGCAAATATTTTTTAGATCGGATGAACGGTTTCGGCGCTACGATGTCATAAAAAAGCGGTAAAATTCACTCCGTTCAAGGCCCCCTGAGATCAATTAACATTGTTGAGCGAGCGAAGCGAGCGTCTCCTTTTGGCTCTTTTGGCACGGACTTCTGTTTTTTTTTTTTTTTTTTCTTTTTTTTTTTTTTTTTTTTTTGTCTGTTAATAGACGATACACAGGTCGCACCGTTTCACCTATCGATCTGAAATTTTGCACACATGTAAAACCAACCTTCTCTGTTTGCAGGCCCCAATTTTTTTTTAAATCCATTCATTGGGTAAAATTTAAATAAATATCTCCCGATAGGCTGAAAAATGAAAACGGTCTTCGATAATTCTGATCAAACTCATATTTTGGCTATACAGGTCAGAGTTTTTCTTTGATCGAGCTGAAATTTTGCACACATGTAAAGCCAGCCTTCTTTGTTTGAAGACCACAATTTTTTTGAAATCCATTCATTGGTTAAAATTTAAATAAATATCTCCTAATAGGCTGAAAAATGAAAACGGTCTTCGATAATTCAGATCAAACTCATATTTTGCATGATTATTAAGACCAACATTGTCTCTTATTTTACAAAATTTCATCCCAATCAGCTAAGAACGTATGAACTTATTAACATTTTTCATATCTGTCAGTAATGAAGTATCAAAATGAATGTTTTCCAGTGCCAGTTGAGTTGCATCTGATTTGCTATATTTACCAGGATGCTTAGATGTTATTTTCAAGTTTCAATGAAAAGCATAATAATATGTTGTGTTGATTGAGTGATCATATTTCAATTCAATATGGATGTATATGTTTTCTGTGCTTGTGTACGCATTTCCGGTTCGAGAATTTGCACGTCCCCGTGCTCGCTCACCAACGCGTTACACTGAGCGTTTTCCCAGTGTAGTCCCTATCCCGCTCCGAAAAACGGCACTTATAATCGGCTCTTACTTATAAAGTATTGGTGATAGAAAAAAATGTTAAATTACAAAGTTATTGCATGTTTAGAGTACTATAACTTTTGTTTGAGACATTTTTTCGTCCAATGACCGATTTAAAGGGTATATAAATTCTTAATGTTTCAATTTTTTTCCAAGATAGCGGCCAATATTTTTTAAAATAGATTTTTTTCACAATAGGGCATTTAGTTTTGATCTTAAATAAAAAAAATTAATCCTCTATGTCTTTTCGTGTAGGGTACAGGAATGAATAACTTTAGCCCCCAGCCCCCAGCCCCCGCCAGGGGTCTGGGGATGGCAACAACATTTTTTAGGTTTTGGACCTATATATGAATTTAGTGAGATAGGTGGCACCTTCCCTTCACGACGATCCTACGGGAGCTTTAAATCGACCTTTTGGTCCCCTACTATACAGCAGGGTGACAGTTGAACGAAACTATTCGTGATCAGCTGGCACGTCATATCATGGTCATATCATCAACTCTGATTTGGATGTTGGAGGGAAGGATATAGCAGCAGGGGAAGGAAGGATGTGATGAAAGGAATAATAATTATTAAATCGCTTACGTGTAGTATCTTTATTTTTGCTTTGCATAGTAGTAGAATTTGTACGCGCATGATGGTGCGATGAAGAAGGCTGTGTGAATGACAAACAGCCCGCTAATCTCCCAAACTTGCTTTTTCCCACAAAATGCGGAGGAATTGGCACCACTAATTCCTCTAAGTTATCAGCACTGACGGCTTTTCTTCCACAGGATAGAGTGATGGCGAATAACGTTATTTTAGATAAAACTAAGTATTACAGTCTTCATTTAATGTGTAGGACTAGGAAGACGAATTGACCTTTCTTGGGACTTGAATACAAATAAAATTACTGCACAGAGGTCCCTGACGCATATCTGCATCGGGAATGAAGAAAAAATCATACGTAGGTAACGCACAGTTTCGTGATGGGAAATGAGTAGAGTATTTTTGATGATAATAATATTATTTCCTAAGCTGACAATGAACAATCTGATCTCATCTAGTATTGCCTAATACAGAGCGTCATAAAGGCGTCGGGACGCTTGTCTGCATGGGGAAACTTTGTAAAAAGGTAAACATAATAATTCGTGAGGATTCAGCTCAAAATCCCTTTTAAGATTACAGCAGAGGGTGACAGTTGACCGAAACTATTCGTGATCAGCTGACACGTCATATCGTGGTCATATCATCAACTCAGACTTGAATGTTGGAGGGAAGGATAATAGCAGCATGGGAAGGAAGGATGTGATGAAAGGAATAATAATTATTAAATCGCTTACGTGTAGTATCTTTATTCTTGTATTGAATGCATCATATATTGAGTGTATTGAATGCCACATAAATGTGGCACAACATTATGGCAGTATGGCACAACAGTTAAACGGTAGGTACTCATGAATTTAAATCAGCCTTTCTGATGATTTTTTTGCATAACCAGAAGATATGGCGCCATTTTTATTACTTCTTTTTACCCTTCTTGCCTGCGTCACCGCCGGCGCCGCCGCTGCTACCTTTCACCGATCCAATCGGTAGCGATCTCCTTCTTGCCACAGAATCCCTGCTGTCTGCACTGCTCCTGCTGCTGCTTGACCTCCTTCTCTTCTTCTGGCCCTTGGGCTTCCTGTTTTTACTTCGACTTCGCTTCTTCACAACCTTCCTGCTGTCTGCACTGCTCCTGCTGCTCCTGCTGCTGCTTGACCTCCTCCTCCTTTTCGCCTGACCCTTCGCCTTCCTGCTCTTGCTCTCTCTCCTGCAGCTGACACTTCCATTCCTCTTCCTGTCACCTTTCTTAACACACCCCCTCTTTTTGGGTGCCATCCTTACTGTAAGTAATTTTGATAAGGTGTACGAGAATTTTGAGATCAAGAATTTGATGTTGTTTATATTGTCATGGAGATAAACAATCAGTTGGTTCTATAGGCATCCTGCGTGAGAAAAGGTTGCCATAGTAACCTATACAAAAGTATAGGGAAAAACAAATCTGACAGCGGCAATCCAAATCTCATATTTTGAGTGATTACTTGTGAAAGAAAGATATTTAAGTAAGTACAAGCTAATAATAATACGCAATATTTATCTTTACACATGTTCAAGTTAAATATTCATCTGATTGAGCGAGCGAAGCGAGCGACTCCATTTGGCTCTTTTAGCACGGACCTCTGTTTTTTTTTTGTTTTTTTTTTGTTTTTGTTTTTGTATGCTAAAGGAAGCAATAGAAGTCGCACCGTTTCACCGATCGACCTGAAATTTTGCACACATGTAAAGACAACCTTCTCTGTTTGCAGACCCAATTTTTTTTTGAAATCCATCCATTGGTTCATTGTTAAAATAAGTATCTCCTGATAGCCTAAAAAATGAAAATGGTCTTCGAGAAATGTGATCAAACTCATATTTAGCATGGTCAGTAAGACCAACAATGTCACTTATTTTACCAATTTTCAGCCGAATCTGTCAAGAAAGTATGCACTTATTGACATTTTTAATAGCTGTCAGAAATGAAACATTGAAAATGAATGTCTTTCCAATGCAACTGAATCTGATTTGCTTTAGGTACAAGAGTGTTTTGATGGTATGTACACTTTTTTAGTGAAAAGCAGATATTTTTATGTGTATTGAGTTGATCAAATTTGAATAATTCAATTTGGATCATAGTTTCCAACAAATCATATCGAGTTTTTAAGGACCTTGATTGTCTTTTCGTCAATTCGTAGTTCTGATGGCCGTGCCTCCCGTGTTTCTACTTGGCTGATTTTGCATCCAGGAGGGATTAGAAACATAAGCTCACATTTCAATAATATCATTGAGTGGCGTTTGTTCTCTTCTAGCGTTCACACGTCATTCCAAATCTCTCCTGCATTGTGCTTCTTTTCGTTGATAATTTTGGCAATTTGGTGTACTTTGTGAAGGTATTAGTAAAATTGAATCGCTTTTAAAGCATAGATATTAGGTATCTACAGTTTTTGTCCAGGGGATTGATTATTTCAAATTATTTTCTTCTTGGAAACGTTGGATTTATTCCGTTTCTGAGCTTCTGTCTAGCCTGACATTTCCTTGAAGGTTAGGTATATCTCGGATTACACATTAATGGTGGTCATACAATGACACATTGTTTTATATTGATTCAGTGGATCGTAGTTTGCTTTCAGTTTGACTTAAAATAATGTTTTCTGTGTGTTAACGAACGCATATTCGGTTAATGTTTGCGCACGTGTCGTGCTCGCTCATTCAACGCGTTACACAGAGCGTTTTCCTAGTAAATATGATTTATTGCTATTATTTAGAGCTTTGACACATTTCCCCTACCATAGCAGCCTCCATTTTTCTACCACTGTGACGTCACGAGCAGGATTCCTATAATATAACACTTTTGATCTTCGCTCTTGTTGGCTACTACATACTTGTAGTGCCTGAATTTTCAGATACCGTACACATAATGTTTGTACATAACTCTGTCATGACATTTGGAAATTATAAAAATTGTAAAACATTGACACAAATTTAGACTATAGGAGTCAAGAGTTAGGAAGTAACATCAGCCAGTCTGCTGATTAGTGGATTTCCATGGTCTCCGAGTGCTGCGTAGAACGACTCTCTCTGATTTTCCATGACTTCGTGGAGATAGGCAAATCCTATATCTTGGTGTATGCTCTTCGTCCGGGTGAACATCGGAGTGCGCAGGGCGATCTTGAGGGCCCTGTTCTGCACCCTCTGCAGCATTGTTCTCGCTCCCGCTGAAGTCCTCTCGTACCACACTGGTGAGGCGTACGTCAGTGTGGGCACGATGACGCTCTGGATAAGAAGCAGCTTGCTGGTGAGCGGCATGGATTTGCTTTTGAGCAGTGGGAACAGCGCCGCCGTCTTCCCGTTGGCCTTGCTGGCAATCTTCTCAGCGTGGGCCTTCCAGGAGAGCTTGGCATCCAGGGTGACACCCAGGTAAACATTGCTGGGAGACCAGGAGACATCTGTACCAGAGATGTTTATGGTAGGGGGTTGAAATTTCCGTCGCTTGGTGAAGAGTGTTGCCTCTGTCTTAGATGAATTTAGGGCTATACGGTTCTCTGTATACCAGTGGCTGAGTACGTCTAATGCTTTTTGCAGAGGCGGGCCAAGTTGATTAGATGCCATAGATTGGCAGATGACTGCGGCATCGTCAGCATAGAAAGCTACTTCGGTGTCCGGAATGTTAGTTGGGATGTCATTGGTGAAGATGTTGAAGAGGATGGGGCTAATGATAGATCCCTGAGGAACTCCAGCCAGAATAGGCCTCGCTGAAGAACAGGCACCGTTGATGTGTACGGTGAAGGATCTTTGATTTAAATAGGAGTGGATGATATTGATTAAGTAGTTGGGGAATTGATATTTAATTAGTTTTTGTAGTAGGCCTTCATGTTAAACTCTATCAAATGCTTTAGCAACGTCCAGGAAAACTATACCAGTTCCTTTCAGCTTTTTAAATCCATCGTTTATCTTGTCAACCACACGTAGAAGCTGATGTGTTGTTGAATGCTTCTGTCGAAAGCCAAACTGCTCATTGATCAGCAGCTTTGTAGCGTTTGCGTGGCCTCTAATTCGAGCATGAAGGACCTTTTCAAAAAGCTTCGATAGTGATGAGAGGAGACTAATCGGCCGGTAATTTGCAGGGTCACGAAGATTCTTTCCCGCTTTCGGGAACACAATGACTTTGGCTACTTTCCATTGGGTGGGGAAGTGTTGAAGACGGAGACTGGCATTAAATATTTCAAGGATACGTTCACCGGCAGGTATAGGAAGTTCTTTAAGAATCGTGTTTGTGATCTCGTCAATACCAGGTGCCTTGCCATTTGCAAGTTCATTTAGATATATAATTACTTCGTCCATAGAGCAGAGAACGACTTCATCATCTTCAGCCTGCGCCTTGTGTATAGCAAGATGGGTTCTTACTTCAGCCTCGATATGTGCTGATGAATTAGTCGGCGGGTTTGGGGAAAACTGATTTTGAAGCGAATCTGCTAGAACTTCTGCCTTATCATGTGGGCTGCATGCAAGGTGTGTACTACCTTGAATGGGTGGATTTGGTTGTTTGCTTCTTGTCAGTCGTTTTGCCATGGACCAGAGTGGACGACTCCCTGGTTCTAGTGTGGCTACAGCATCTTCCCACCTCTCTCTCCTGTGGCGACGAATTAATTCCTTTACAGATCTGTCTAAGAGCTTATATTCTTCATGTAAATCAGGTGTTCTGAGCGCCTGCCATCTCCTACGTGCACGGTTTCGAGTGGCTATTGACAGTTTAATTCCACGTGGAAGATCAAATATTGTGCACCTTTTTGTATTACAAATGGGAACACTGATCGCTCTTGCTTCCATAATATTTTCCGTTAATTTATTTACTGCTAAATCTATATCCTGATGCGAATCAAGTGGTCCACTCTCCAACTTATTTGATAAATGCTCTCTGAACTTTTCCCAGTCTGCTTTTCTGTAATTGAATCGAATGATGGGATCAACGGTCTCGTATGAGTCCCCTACGCTCAAAAGTACAGGATTATGATCTGAAGACAATTCTAAAAGTGTTTCTAATTCAATGGAATGTCGCAGATTTTTCACCACCGCAATGTCAAGAACATCAGCTCTTCCTGTAGGGATATGAAGATGTGTCGCTTCTTGCGGTCCAGTCACAGTAAAGTCACTTATACGGGAGAGTGAAAGGAGAGTGCGGCCATTGGCGTTGACAACTCGCGAGTTCCAGGCTGTATGCTTAGCATTAAGGTCGCCACCGAGAATAGTCGGGTAATTCGAGTCCATTAATGCTTCTATATCTGCTGTGAGAAGCTTAGTTCGCGGAGGACAATACGTGGCTATAAGCCGTAGTGGACCCAGTTTAGTAAAAAGCAGGATAGCGGTAGCCTCTATTGATTTCGTTTCAGGTAAAACAATCTCGTAGTGACTTACTCGATTGTCAATGATGATTGCAGTCCCTCCTGCTCTCCTGTCTCCTGGACGATCAGTTCTATACACTGAGTGATTGGCAAGCTTAAGCTTGTCCTTAGGGTTAAGATGGGTCTCACAGACAAGGGCAGCCATTAAATTTCGTGATTCCATCAATAGAAGTAATTCGTCTTTACGAGAACTTATGCTATTAGCATTCCAAATGATTAGATTAATTGAATTAATCGCTGGCATTGCGATTTTGTACAGACAAAAGAAGAGTTGGCACAAAACTTGCCAGAGACGTAATGATGGGGTGAATGTTCATATTAACTATAAAAATTGCAATGCCGTTTATAAGGGCTATCCAATCAATAGTTGATTGTTGAGGTACTACCGGTTGTACGAGTTCAGGAAGAGCATTGAGTGGCCTCTCTGCTTCTTCTAAGGCAGTGGTGTTTGAGGACGAGGGTTGCTCTGGATTTATCTGAGTGTTCAAAACAGAAGCAAAAGTCCGTGGTTGCGCCAATGAGACTCGTGGCACGGGCGTGGGTTGCGTCTGAGTATTCCCTCGGTTATCATGCTGTGGAGAAGAGCCATCTTGCTGCTGTGGACGTCGGGCTCGAGTAGCATGACGAGTTGCTGCCTTGATGACATCACATCCTCGGTAGCAAGCGGCATGCTGCTGATTGCAGTTACAGCACTTTGCTGTTTCTGGTGACTCCTTACACTCCTTAACCTGATGCACACCTCCACATCGAACACATCGTGGCTGGCGATGACAAAATTTGGCCGTATGACCCACTCTTTGACAATTAAAACATTGTATGACATTAATCTTCTTGCTCCGTGGGGCCTCGGTGGAGACCACGCAGTAGAGGAGTCTCTTGATTTGGCTGAGGTCCACTGGAGCCTGACCACTCGTACTCGTACGCAACTCAACTAATGCCTTATGAGATTTCATATTTTGAATCACTATTGGTGGGATTTTATACTTCTTATCTGGCAAAGTCTCCGCCGTCATCGGGGTCGTGTCCATATCATTTGCACTTGCAAGCGACTCAAATGAGTTCTGCGTACGCACAAGGTTGATCACTCTCTTGGATGATGGGCCTGAAGCATCTGACCCAGATGATCGTGTGCTGGGACGATCGTTACAATTACGACGCCTTTTATTTCCTGTCACCATCGTGAAACCATCGGGAACTATGTTCAAAGACATCTCATTGGTTGCAGACTCAACTTGCATTAGCTCCGTGTCCGATTCATCACTAGACGAAAAATCATTTATAGAAGCTCCTATGGGTTGACTAGAAATGTTTATGACATTGTCTACAGCTGAAGGGGCATCTAGCCGGTTTACTTCATCACTCCAAACTTTATATATTCCACTCATTGCTCACATTACTTCAAGTCCAAATGAGCTACAAGCGTCTCTTGGTAGGTTTCGTAGACCTAGTATATAAAACTATTTTCTAATACTTTAAACAGATTCTGACGCGGAAAAATGGTTTGAATGGCTCCCAAAATATCTAATATCACCATTCAACACAACAAACATGCAAAACTAGCGATTAATCCACAAATATAAGCGAAAATACTGAGAATAATTCACAGAACTAACTTTCATTTATGAAGAAACAAATGAAGTCAATATAACACTTTTGAAATCACCACCGTTTCCAACCGGCCGTGGTCTCATTATACCTCCATGGTAACATATTTAGTGCAGAATCTAGTAGAACGGTTGCTCCACGCCAGCCATGTCGTACGGCGCACACACTCATTGAAATAGTCTGGAGCAACCCAAGGTGTTTAAATAAGTTAAAGTTGGTTGTTACTTATGTAACCACTTTGGGAGCAACCCGCACTTTTACTATAAGGATCAAAGTGGCAATTTCAATGAGCTTCAAGTTGCCCCCCCCCCCTTCCCCATGAATGGTCTGTTCTTCGCTCTGCAATGGCTACACTTGAAGTCTTCGACCGACAAAAAGTGGAAATGGTGTATAAACTTTCCACACTCGGCGTGTAATTCCAGTGTCGCTAGTGTAGAGCGAACGAACAGATCTTTGATCACCTATGAAATCATATTAATTTAAATTTGCCACCCAGTCCCTACCAACTCGCATTCTCTTGAAAGTGTCAAACACTTTGACCCAGTCAAGTCTTCTGAGAAAATAACAGAATTCTGTCCTTCTCTGGTTTTTTCTGATATTTCACAGTTTGATCTCCAGAAAGAACTAATCTATGGGAACAATTTGTCTTTCTAGTGATGATATTCTATCCAGGAGGGACTTCTTGTTTACTCAGAAGTCTTTGTTAAACTTAAGCTTTGTTCAAATTATTCACAGCTACGCTATGACTTAGCTAATTTCGGTATTCTAATTTTTAATTTTTAAAGTAGGTACCTATAACATATTTTAACTTTGCTCTTCAAATTTTTATATTTTCAAGTGTAATAGTTTGCCCAGTTTTATAAAATCACTGTATAACTTTACAAGTGTACTTATAAACATTTTAAAGTGTTGTGATTATTTAAACAATATCAATAATCATCAATAAACCAACTGACAAGTCAACTAACTTCTGGCTTGAGCGATATCCCCCTCTCCCCTACCACCGTCTTGTAGCGCGCGCACGCGTACCAACTCAAAGTAGCGCCGGCGCTAGCACGGCTCCCGAAGAAGATGTTCTGGCGCCCTGTTCTGGCATTTTATGTACTTATCAGTAAAGATACATTTAAAATGCGTGTTTATTAAATGAAAGAATACATTTTAAGAAAGAAAATATTAAACATGAATCGACTAAAATCTTAATCGCATTAATTTATTTGTCTACAGCTTGTTTGATTTATCTATGTCCGAGAAACTAGGAAATGTGATGTATTATTTGAATGTAATCTTAAAAAATATATTTTTGGATTTTTTCGAATTACTTGATTTTTTATTACTTTTATATTGTTGGTATGCCATTTTCAACAAAAAAAAATGACCTGTTATGTTTCCGATCAAACCGCCAATGTCATAAAGAAAGCTTGACCCACCTATTACGTCACATGGAAGAGTCAGTCACGTGCTCCCCCCCTCCCCTCTCCCCCTCCCCCTGCCCATTCCAAGGTATTTCACTAACTATTTACCTCTTCAAGTTAATTATAGGCAGAGTTAAGGTTGTTAAGAAGAAGCCTTCCAAAGTAACGCGAAAAAATTATGAAACGTCTTAAAGACGAAACTTCCTAAGGTTTCTATCTTAAGATCTTAAGATTAAGTTCAGTTCTAGAGAAGAAAATAGAATATTAATGATATTCATTATCATCAGCTTGACGGGGAAGTACCGTAAAACTGCAGAAGCAAGCTCTTCGACCTCCATGGTTTTAAAACCCTCGGAAATTGGGGTTAATCAGCTCCGATAACTCCATGTTGGTACCAGACAAATGATGGGAGGGTCACCAATTACTATAGGTCAAGACGTCGTAGTTCTTGGCAGAGTAGTTGGGGCAGTAATGCACTCTGGAGGTCACGGGTTCGATTCCCGCGGACGTCCTTCCTGACTGAGGTTTTGTCGTGGTTACCTCAGTCGCGAGAGAATGCTGGGAAGGTTCTCTACTGATAAGCAACGTCGACCGGCTCCTTCCCACCTTCCATCCTTACCCATCCTTCATCGTCATCGTCATTATAATCATTCATAAAATACAATGTATATGTCGCCAGTAACGCAGGAATTAGCCAGACCAAAGATCCAAGAATTCGCGATTACAAATCAATTATCTTTTATTTGTCGTTTACATGGGAGGCCATGCTGTCGCTGGGGGCTACATTCATGTCCAATTCTTATTTGTATTTAAAGCAAGCTGTTCATCCCTTATCAGGGCCTAATTTGGTAGTGTTATCAGCAGGGACTGGAACCCAAATAAATATCGGTTCCGATTCAGTACCGGTCCCTGGAAAAATAAAATAACGGTTCGATCCCGGTTCCATTTCAGTTCCATAAGTGTTCCAATCGGTCCAATCAAACTCGGACAATAATTCAAATTAAGTTTTTTAAATGGAGTTTTGGGAACTTACATGTACAGAAATGTCGAACATTGATTTGACTCAGGGATAATTTATTTGAAAAACTGTAAATGGTAATAAATAAATTCAGATTTGAAAGGCAAGTAAAAATTCAATGACATTAATAATTTAAAGAACCTTTATGGAACCGTTCCCAAATAATGTTCAAATTTATTAGAGGTCCGGTTCCGGTTCCTGCAGTGCGATTGTATAACTTCTTAGCCGAGATAATGGATCGTTATCGATTCCAATTGATGAAAGTAATTTAGCCTAACAGAAGGTAAAGCAATTCCAAGTGCGTAAAGTCGACTTCCTGTGATAAATAATGTGATTATATTTCATATCCTCATAACTTTTGCTCAATTTAAATGATTAACAATGATATTAATAGTTTACTTTCATCAATTGGTATAGAAAACGATCCATTATCTCGGCTAAGAAAGTTATACAATCGCCCTGCAGTTCCTGGTACGAAGGGTCGCTGACACAAAGAGGAGTCCTAGTTATTACAACCTATAGTCAATCGATCTTGATCCCTTGTTGGTCCAACATTGCCGACGCCGACCCTGTGTCTAATACCACCCCAACCTAATGAACTGCCACCCCAAGACGGACGATGGAAGCCCCACGGAAGACGCCTCGCGAGGTATATAACCGACGTCGCGACGCCCTGGAGACGAGTCCGAGGCGTCTGAGACTTCACTGGCGGGTTTGACGACGTCGTTGGCAGTTAGTCTGGAGTAGTTCGACTTTTACAGGACGATTTTCTTCCAGTCTTCTCGGACGTGCTGATATTATTCCTACAAGGTGAGTGCCATTGGGGTAGGAAATTCTGAAAATAACTTTTGGGTGAATAAATTAACTTTTAAAATATTTACATATCCAAGAATTTTTTGCAAATTTCGTAACTGTGTTACTATTTTAAGGGCTCCCAACAAGCAAAGCTTATTTGCTCTTTCCTGGTACTATAAACTTTATTGATAAACACTGTCATTATAAAATGGATGCAATAGACACAGTAACATTATAAGAAATTATTAATTATGATTGTTATATAATTAATGATTATGATAATATGATAATGATATTACAATATGGCATTATATGAATACGATTATATGATATGATTGATGACAAATATGATATAAATGAGATATTCTTGATTCAATAGTTCCACTTTTAACCACATAAGATAACACAGGGAGACATGAAGTAATCCCTGAATATCGGAATTAAATTGCTCCTAAAATTTCAAGAGGAATTAAAAGATATTGAAAATAGTCTCAATATATTTGGTCACCGGCCAAATAAGAAAGAAAAAGTGTATACCTAATGTGATAAATTTGCCATAAATATGTCAAAGCTGCTTTGCAAATATAAACTAATTTGGCATTACTTCAATTATAAGATCATAATTGGACGGTAAGGTGTAATGGGTTTGTGGTGTTGTATAAGGTATTGTTTCATCAGTAATAATGTTTAGGAATTACAACGAATTACAACATTGCTGGAGCCTTGTCCCACTTTAAAGATGATGAATTAAGGCGATTCTGGTTATTCAAATCAGAATCAGTAAGATACCAGGTTTCCCGTGATGTGAGTGTGGCTTCTGAAAATTTTAAACTAACCTTCTGAGAATTATATTTCTTGTCTCTCGTGTTACAAGTATCTGGCTACATGACTATTTTTTTGTATTTATTAATTAATTTTATTCAGCAGTATAGTGCACAAACATTGTTTGCATAAGCTAGGGATGGAGAAAATATCGATATATCAATATATTATATCGATATCAAAAAAATATCGAAATATCGATACCTGAATATATTGAATATCGATATATTGAAATATCGAAATATCGATATATCGATATATTGAAATATTGAAATATCGAAATATTGAAATATCGAAATATTGAAATATCGAAATATTGAAATATCGAATATTGAAATATCGATATATTGAAGCTTTACCGCATGATACAATTATGTTCTTAATTGAAGTTTATACCTACTATGGCAAAATAATTCATATTTGCAGTGCAGCGTTTACAAGATTTATGGACAATTTCTCAGATTATTCACATTTTCTTTCTTATCTGGCCGGTGAGCGAGAATTTTTCTGGCAAAGACTTCGTAAATGGGACGTAAATTATCTGTGACAAAAACTCTAATAAATTACTTATTTATACAAATAGAACGCTGATTTCGAAGTGAAGTCTACACACTGTGTTCTGACAGTTATTACATCAGTTAAATGAAGGATATATTAACAGTAAATATGCCCTATTTCGAATTTAAAAAACTAAATATTTTTAATCTAGAGAGTTTTCACGACCCCAATTTCTTATCAGAATTATCGTGAATGACATTTTATAACATAATCTAGTTGGATAAATCATATATTTCAATTCAAAAATGTAAAAAATTGAATTTTATAAAAATAATTTTTTCTCCCATATACCAAGTCTTTGCCAGAAAAATTCCAGCGGCCGCGACCCTATATTATTTTGGAACGGCTGTGTTATTTTTTTTTTAAATTTTCTTTTGAAATTCCTAGCAGTTTTAGGAGCAATTTAATACATTCATACGATATATCAATATTTCCATACCTATACTTCTAAATATTATTTCCATATCAATATTTCGATATTTCGATATTTCAATATTTCAATATATCGATATATCGAAGTATCGATATATAAATGATATCGATAGTCGATATCAAAATCCAAGTTCGCTCCATCCCTAGCATAAACATTGTCATAATATGAGATAAAAATAGTACATGCCATGCTACTATTGTAAAATAGAACAATAGTACATGCTAAGTAGATATCTTGAGCATGTTGGGCGATGACAATGCCAATGATGCCACAAGGGTGAAGATAACCTCATTATTGGCACTCCACGATCCAACTTTCTTTCTAGATATCTTCTTATAGGAACTTTGTTCAAACATCTTTATTATATAAAACATAGTAGGTGAACTTACAGTTTCTAAAGTTAATAATTACGATGCCTGGTTTACGCCACCACTTGTGTAAATGAAACTTAATACTAAATAGTAATGTATTAAATTTTACATAATTGTACAGAGAAACGAAAAAGTATCATGTGATACATTTTAAAAAACCTGCAAAACGTATTGTTTGTTTTATGGGAACTAAAGACATGGTCGACGACTACCGAAGTATGAAAAACTAAATATATCTGTGAACATTTTGATAACATAAACGAATTTAAAAAATCACAGATTATTAAAAAAAGAAACACTCTCTCTTCCAAAAATTCCAAAAATTCTCAAAATAGTTATTTTTTTATTCAGTGAAAACCTCACATAGAATTGAAACATGATACCTATTAAAGACCTCTAGAGTGTAGATTAACGACGCACGTGTTCCAGCATGTCTCTGCTACACGAGCCCAGCTATAGCGCCTACCAGTGGCCGACTGGCGGCGGCTACGCCAACCAGACGGTCGTGGATCGAGTCCCGCCAGAGATGCTGTACCTGGTGGATGCGCACTGGTGAGTAGAGGTCACGTGACTGGTCCATGCAGCTTCAGCGCCTACCAGTGGCCGACTGGCGGCGGCTACGCCAACCAGACGGTCGTGGATCGAGTCCCGCCAGAGATGCTGTACCTGGTGGATGCGCACTGGTGAGTAGAGGTCACGTGACTGGTCCATGCAGCTTCAGCGCCTACCAGTGGCCGACTGGCGGCGGCTACGCCAACCAGACGGTCGTGGATCGAGTCCCGCCAGAGATGCTGTACCTGGTGGATGCGCACTGGTGAGTAGAGGTCACGTGACTGGTCCATGCAGCTTCAGCGCCTACCAGTGGCCGACTGGCGGCGGCTACGCCAACCAGACGGTCGTGGATCGAGTCCCGCCAGAGATGCTGTACCTGGTGGATGCGCACTGGTGAGTAGAGGTCACGTGACTGGTCCATGCAGCTTCAGCGCCTACCAGTGGCCGACTGGCGGCGGCTACGCCAACCAGACGGTCGTGGATCGAGTCCCGCCAGAGATGCTGTACGTGGTGGACGCGCACTGGTGAGTAGAGGTCACGTGACTGGTCCATGCAGCTTCAGCGCCTACCAGTGACCGACTGGCGGCGGCTACGCCAACCAGACGGTCGTGGATCGAGTCCCGCCAGAGATGCTGTACCTGGTGGATGCGCACTGGTGAGTAGAGGTCACGTGACTGGTCCATGCAGCTTCAGCGCCTACCAGTGGCCGACTGGCGGCGGCTACGCCAACCAGACGGTCGTGGATCGAGTCCCGCCAGAGATGCTGTACCTGGTGGATGCGCACTGGTGAGTAGAGGTCACGTGACTGGTCCATGCAGCTTCAGCGCCTACCAGTGGCCGACTGGCGGCGGCTACGCCAACCAGACGGTCGTGGATCGAGTCCCGCCAGAGATGCTGTACCTGGTGGATGCGCACTGGTGAGTAGAGGTCACGTGACTGGTCCATGCAGCTTCAGCGCCTACCAGTGGCCGACTGGCGGCGGCTACGCCAACCAGACGGTCGTGGATCGAGTCCCGCCAGAGATGCTGTACCTGGTGGATGCGCACTGGTGAGTAGAGGTCACGTGACTGGTCCATGCAGCTTCAGCGCCTACCAGTGACCGACTGGCGGCGGCTACGCCAACCAGACGGTCGTGGATCGAGTCCCGCCAGAGATGCTGTACCTGGTGGATGCGCACTGGTGAGTAGAGGTCACGTGACTGGTCCATGCAGCTTCAGCGCCTACCAGTGGCCGACTGGCGGCGGCTACGCCAACCAGACGGTCGTGGATCGAGTCCCGCCAGAGATGCTGTACCTGGTGGATGCGCACTGGTGAGTAGAGGTCACGTGACTGGTCCATGCAGCTTCAGCGCCTACCAGTGGCCGACTGGCGGCGGCTACGCCAACCAGACGGTCGTGGATCGAGTCCCGCCAGAGATGCTGTACCTGGTGGATGCGCACTGGTGAGTAGAGGTCACGTGACTGGTCCATGCAGCTTCAGCGCCTACCAGTGGCCGACTGGCGGCGGCTACGCCAACCAGACGGTCGTGGATCGAGTCCCGCCAGAGATGCTGTACCTGGTGGATGCGCACTGGTGAGTAGAGGTCACGTGACTGGTCCATGCAGCTTCAGCGCCTACCAGTGGCCGACTGGCGGCGGCTACGCCAACCAGACGGTCGTGGATCGAGTCCCGCCAGAGATGCTGTACCTGGTGGACGCGCACTGGTGAGTAGAGGTCACGTGACTGGTCCATGCAGCTTCAGCGCTTACCAGTGGCCGACTGGCGGCGGCTACGCCAACCAGACGGTCGTGGATCGAGTCCCGCCAGAGATGCTGTACCTGGTGGATGCGCACTGGTGAGTAGAGGTCACGTGACTGGTCCATGCAGCTTCAGCGCCTACCAGTGGCCGACTGGCGGCGGCTACGCCAACCAGACGGTCGTGGATCGAGTCCCGCCAGAGATGCTGTACCTGGTGGACGCGCACTGGTGAGTAGAGGTCACGTGACTGGTCCATGCAGCTTCAGCGCTTACCAGTGGCCGACTGGCGGCGGCTACGCCAACCAGACGGTCGTGGATCGAGTCCCGCCAGAGATGCTGTACCTGGTGGATGCGCACTGGTGAGTAGAGGTCACGTGACTGGTCCATGCAGCTTCAGCGCCTACCAGTGGCCGACTGGCGGCGGCTACGCCAACCAGACGGTCGTGGATCGAGTCCCGCCAGAGATGCTGTACCTGGTGGATGCGCACTGGTGAGTAGAGGAGGCCAAGTCTTGAAACTTACGCCTTCAGGACGCAAACGTTCTAGGACGTCAACAAGTCCGCTTTACTGTATGAATGATCGCCATTGTAACATTAATTTAACTTCAAGCCACTTATTTGATTGGCATCCAGCAATCTATTGCAAACAATTTATTAACATTATAATTATAATTACAGATGTTATTCAGTCATTAAAACCTTATTTAAAATGAAGCTAAACAGTTATCTGTAGATTTCAAGGTCATCATTCTTACAGTAAATGGGACTTGTTGACATCCAAGAGCGTTTGCGTCCTGAAGGCGTAAGTTTCAAGACTTGGCCTCCTGGAAGCTGCAGGCAGAGATGGGCAGTATAGAAAATACATGTATTTTTTTGTCTGGGGCTTAACATCGCACTGTTCTGCAGCGAGGCTAATGGCGACGGATGAATGATTATGATGATGATTGGGAGATGATGGTGAAGAGTAGGTAAGGATGGAAGGTGGGAAGGAGGCGGTCGTGGCCTATTTGTAGGGTACCTTCCCAGCATTTGCCTGTCGACTGAGGGAAAACCACGAAAAAACCCCAGTCAGGAAGGACGGCCGCGGGAATCGAACCCGGGCCTCCGGAATACAAGTTCAGAGCGTTACCCACTCACCCAACCTGTTCCGTAAAATACATGTATTTTAAATACATTTTGTATTTTGTATTTTCACGAACTTTTTAAGGAGTATTTTGTATCTTGTATTTCAAATAACATTATTTCAGAGAATTTTATATTTTCAGCGTTAATAAAATACAAAATACTGTAAAATGTATTAATGATATGAATTATTGTTATCTTTTGTATAACAAAAAATCTTTTGACAACAAATCCTTTGAATGTTATCTTTCGTCCAGAAATAGAGTGAATGTACAATTACTGTTATTGTCAACAACAAATATTAAAGGAATTTTATGTATTGGTATTTGGAATTACTATGTGATGTCAATGTCAATCGAGATAAATTTCAATACTTTGATAAAAAGATCTTGGCTCCGGCAGGAATCTGGATCGTGCCAGGGGCTGGGAGATGGGGGGGGGGGGAGCACAAGGGAGGCACGGCAACGCTTTGTCCCTCAGGGCGATTTTTGGATTAATTTTATTCACACTTTGCTAACAATTTTGAGACGATATGAGGTATAGTTCGTTTAAAAATTCAACCTTAATAAATCATAAAATCTTTACATTCATAAATCTTATTTGTCGAGAAAATTATTTGTTTGGATGTAATTCCAATAAGGTATTTTAAATGAATTCTAAAGTATTTTGTATTTTGTATTTCTGATACATTTATTTTGTATAATATATCCAACAGAGTTAAACTCCTCAAGTGGACATACATATAAAACATATAAAACAACAACAACAACAAATATGAAAAACTAACAGAGAAAAGCTATTGATACAATAAGTTAAAAAATAAAAAGGAAAAATGTAAAGAATCACCACAAACTAAATTATACTAATCTAATGCTAATCTATGAACCTAATCTAAACTGTGGCTTAATCAAAAAATGCATTTTTATTTAAAGTGGACCTAATGTTTTCAATAGAATTGTTAAATATATCTAATGGGTTATCAGTTTGAAAGTTAATATTATCAAAAGTATACATAATTCAATTAACACAAGAATGTTTAAAAATATTTATCCCACTTTTATGAGTTTTAAATGATGATTTGTGGCGAGTGAGGCGGGACGGAACTGAAAAATTGATTTTAGACAGAAGTTGAGGACAGTCGATTGAGTTATTAAATAATTTATGAACACACTCTGCCTGCAGGTATCAGTTCGCCCCGCTGAACCCGCTCTGGCACGGCCTCCTGGGCTTCGTCATCGCCATCCTCGGCATGATCTCCGTCATCGGCAACGGCATGGTCGTCTACATCTTCTCGACGACGAAGGGGCTTCGAACTCCGTCCAACTTGCTGGTCGTCAACCTCGCCTTCTCCGACTTCCTCATGATGTTCACGATGTCACCGCCGATGGTCATCAACTGCTACTACGAGACGTGGGCGCTGGGTGAGTATTTGTCGTCGTCATCGTCATCATCATTATCGTCATCGTCATCGTCGTCGTCATCGTCATCATTATCATTATCATTATCATTATCATTATCGTCATCGTCATCATCGTCCGCGTCATCATCGTCATCGTCATCGACCATCGTCTTAGTCTTCGTCAGCGTCTTCGTCATCGTCATCATCATTATCGTCATCGTCATCGTCATCGTCATCGTCATCGTCATCGTCTTCGTCATCATTATCGTCATCGTCATCGTCATCGTCATCGTCATCGTCATCGTCATCGTCATCGTCATCGTCATCGTCATCGTCATCGTCATCGTCATCGTCATCGTCATCGTCATCGTCATCGTCATCGTCATCGTCATCGTCATCGTCATCGTCATCGTCATCGTCTTCGTCATCATTATCGTCATCGTCATCGTCATCGTCATCGTCATCGTCATCGTCATCGTCATCGTCATCGTCATCATCATCGTCATCGTCATCGTCATCGTCATCGTCATCGTCATCGTCATCATCAACTAGGGCTAGATGCGCAGGACATGGACTTCTTTGGAACTTGACTAGTTCATATAGAAATGAGAGATTGTTATAAAGTTTCATGTACTCAAAATTTTAATTTTATTACAATTCTTTTGTCTGAAATAATACATAATTGTTATTTTGTAATATTTTATAATTTTTTTTAGAGAATCTAATCGATTTTAAATAATGCCATTACCGATATTCTGTTTTCCTTCTAAGGTCAGCAAAATTCAAAGATTTGGCAACTTTCTATATTTTAACAGATCATTTTAAACAACATGCATAATTGTCGTCATCATCATCATCGTCATCATGGTCGCAATGATCTATTATCAGAGCTCACCCAGTCTTGCACTATTCGGAGTTTTACAAGTTATCAGCCACATTAATTTTATAAATCCCACATCTGTCACCATTTGTAGTTTCGCTTTTACTTTTAACTTTCACTGTAGCCTCATCCACTAAAAAAGTTTCATCCACAAGTGGATTTAACCATTTAAGAGTATGCCCATTATCTCTTACGTTTTGGCATTGACGTACACTGGGGGTGGGGACATGCGACTGGCCAGTCATCTGTCGTCGATGTCTAGTGACAAACGGAACCGCCCCGTTCTTACGTACAGACCAAGGTCAAATTCTTCACTCGTCCGACTGAGTTCGTCTTACATAGGCCAAGATTGCACGGAAAGCTGACGCAGCACAACAATATGCTTAATTTTACTCTACGTTTTAAATATGAAGGCATGTCGTAGCATTGAACAAAATTAATAATATGTCTTTATATTGCCAGAATCTTGGCTTGCAGTGCGGCCTCAGACATCGGCGGAAGCATTCAGTGCTGCAGCTATAGCTGTCACGAGTCCCATACTGAGCGGAAGTCAATGGTTTTGGCAATCAACATGATAATAAAAGAAAATATCAATTAACATTTTTTTTGGAAATATGCACACTATTTTTGAGAACCCTATGTTCTTATCATACAAAAATCTGCTTTCTAACTCATCCCAAAAGGGAATTAGAATTTTTACATCTACCTACCAACAAATTAACTCGCATGTTAAAGGGTTAAGAGGCAAACGGAAGCGAACGGGAATCGCACAGTTCGTCAGAGCGTTTTTTTGAAATTGTGTCTTCCCACTTAATAATTTTAAAAAATCAGATAGTAACGACCCATAACAGCTTAATAGACTAAATAATGCCGCACACTGGAGTTCATTATGACCTCTGGTTTGACCTCAAAGGGTTAAATACAATTATTTTCGATTATTTTATTAAAAATATCGTATTTAACACTTTGAGGTCGTACCAGAGGTCATAATGAGCTCCAGTGTGCGTCATTATTTAGTACATTAGGCTGTTATGGGTCGTTACTATCTGATTTTTTAAAATTATTAAGTGGGAAGACACAATTTCAAAAAAACGCTCTGACGAACTGTGCGATTCCCGTTCGCTTCTGTTTGCCTCTTAACGAAAGTCAGTCCTCAACACCACAATACCGTGAGCTAATAATCTTATGAATGAAATCCAGTAGACTTGGGCACTTGCGTCGATAAATCTGGAAATTCTTTTATGTTGCATGTTGCATGTTGCATATTGGATGTTGCAGGACCGCTCATGTGCCAGATCTACGGTATGTTCGGTTCGCTATTCGGCTGCACCTCCATCTGGACCATGACCGTGATCGCCCTCGACAGGTACAACGTCATCGTCAAGGTAAAGATCAACTCTCACCACTAGACTCATGTCATTGGCACAAAATAGGGTATGTGCAAGCGTGGTGCAAAGCGTAACAACCCGCAGATAGCAAACAGTGCATTTTGTGGGAAAAAGCTTTGTCAGTCAACTATAGGTGGCAGTGACTTTCATTCGAATTAATTTGAAAAATGGCGGTTTCCGTCTTATAACCACACAATTTCCTTTACCCACACTGATTTCCAATGATTTTACGGTAACAATGGAACTTTAAATGATTATTTACTAGGCGTGGAATTACTTTTGAACGACTATTTTTAACAATACGGGTTTAAACTGTCAGCTTTCAAGCTGTCAACAAAATCAGCTGGGTGTAATTTAAAGATACTGAAACCAAAGAGTTTCAGAATAAAGATAAAACACTTTCCCACAAAACGCTCATGACGCTTACGGCGGACAACTTATCGTCCTATCTTTGGCATGTCCTATTGCCTGCATTTAATAGTCAGGTACTTTCATCAGATAGTTTAGTCAACGATAACGTTGCATTGCACTACTCATTGTACAATAATATGTCCCATATTAGCGGTATGATTTAACGGTTGAAGCCTTGGAAACAGCAAATGAAAGTTATTTGACCTGTTTCCAGTGGCGGCTATTACAGTGTGCAAGGTGTGACAATTGCACACCTGATCATCCAAGAAAATTATTTAAAAGCGCTCCCTTATCCAGGAAGTAGGAAGTTATATATTTTGTCTAATCATTTTGCTCTCCAAAAGACGTAAAAATTCATCAATTTCAAACTAAAGATACAAAAAAATCCGGGGTTATGCGCCCCGGCCCCGCATCTGCTGGGGGCTCTCCTCTTAGAGTACTTTCTTCTACGTCCTTCTATGTAATTGAACACCTGTTGTAAAGCCAAATAGCCGCCACTGCCTGTTTCATAATTTGAATTGAATCGCTTACAACTTTTTATTTAGCACACGATGATATTGGTTTACGTTTTTATGAAAGTAAATTGATCGAAGATTCTAATTATATGAGTTTTGTGAAAAATCTAACGATACAATTAAATTTTGTTCAAGTCTGTCATAAGATTACATGGGGAATAAACTTCTTTCTTATTCGCCTATCTCTAAAACTTGATACAGGAAGTATTTTATTTGCTCAATAAGTTGTTAATGGTATACCTACCAATGAGATGAGTTCAGCAAAATTGAACAATCTAAAAAAATGGTCGATCGCTCCAGCCACGTACAGTTAACACAGTCATTCTAGGAATGTCATTGGTTGTTAAGTTTTTGCCATGACAATACAGCCCTAATCAACCATTAAAAATTAGCAGAGTATTGAAAGATTTGCCCTTAGATTGGCCACTACAGGGTGCCTATTCTCGAATCGAAACCGCATGCGAAAATGTTCGACTAGTCGAAATCAAGTGAAATCTTTTGTTTTATCAATGATAATTTTCAACTAACTCGAGAATAGGCACCTAGGCTAGAGTTAACTTTATATCACTTACCGGGGAATTGTATACAGTGAGGTCAAAAGAAACCAGCTAGGGGTCACCATGAGGTCACATTGGCACGCTTCACGACACAGATGGTAGTTGTATTAACTACCCTCCTGCATTAGAGATCAACTAGAGGATCAATGTGTAATAATGACATTAGATAACAACTTATCAACCTCTTTGAAGGAAGTTTGGCAACACAACTTTATGCAATCTGTGTTGTTTGGAGTCTGGACTGCGAAGTAATGCATGTGGCTGTTCATCCTGGCTCAACCTTTTCAGACGCAGATAAATAATTATTTTCGTAGATTTTCCGAAAGTTAGATTTTTTCCCTGTCAGAGGATTAAGTTTTAAGAGTTGTGACACATCCAGAAAGATTGCGTAATTCATATACATCGATAATCAACAGTTGAGTTGTCAGTTTTTCTCTTCAGATGTCACTGTAATTTATCAAAACTACTGCTACCCACACAATTATGTGGGCAGGGTCCGAAAGGCACAACCGGACCTGACCGCCATGTTTGTGTCGCGCGCAGGGCCTGTCTGCGCAGCCGATGACCAACAAGACCGCCATGCTGCGCATCCTGCTGGTGTGGGTCATGTCAGTGGCCTGGACCCTCTTCCCGATGTTCGGCTGGAACCGCTACGTTCCCGAGGGCAACATGACAGCCTGCGGGACGGACTATCTGACCAAAACCTGGCTCAGCAAGAGTTACATCCTGGCGTACTCCTTCTTCGTCTACTTCTTGCCTCTGTTGCTCATCATCTACTCGTACTTCTTCATCGTACAGGTCAGTGACTTGTCTCTAGGGCAGGGGTCGGCAACCTTTTTGGTCAAGGAGCTTAATTCATAAAAAAATATGAAATTAGATAATAATGGGAGCCGCAGTAGAGGCAATCAAATGTAAAACTCAAAATATTATAAACTTCAGGACAAGCTTATTTTGATATTTTGAAAGACCCCCAATTGTTGCCCCGCAGGGGTTTTTTTTCTTCGAATTTTTGAATTGTTCGATTCCAGATTTGAACAAGTTAAAAGTGATTCAAGGGCTCTAAACTGAATCAAATGACATTCCAATTGTTGCCCGGCAGGGCGTTTTTTCTTCGAAATTTGCAATTTTTCGATTACAGATTTGAACAAGTTAAATGTGATTCAAGGGCTCTAAAATGAATCAAATGACCTTCCAACTGTTGCCCCTCAGGGCGATTTTTTATTCGAAATTTGTAATTTTTTGATTCCAGATATTCGAGAATTAAATTATAAAGAGCCAATCAAGAACCTCTAAGGAGCCGCAGTTTGCCAACACCTGCTCTAGGGCGATCTGGCATCGCCGCTAACTGTCTCGGCTGTCCGACTTGCAAGCTGGCAACCTTGCTTTCGTGTTAAACTTGTTCCCATGTTGCCAGGCCGTCACCGCGCACGAGAAGAACATGCGCGAACAGGCTAAGAAGATGAACGTGGCATCACTGCGCTCTGCCGAGTGCAAGTTGGCAACCTCGCTCTCGTGTTAAACTTGTTCCCATGTTGCCAGGCCGTCACCGCGCACGAGAAGAACATGCGGGAACAGGCTAAGAAGATGAACGTGGCATCACTGCGGTCTGCCGAGGCCACCAACACGTCTGCCGAGTGCAAGTTGGCAACCTCGCTCTCGTGTTAAACTTGTTCCCATGTTGCCAGGCCGTCACCGCGCACGAGAAGAACATGCGGGAACAGGCGAAGAAGATGAACGTGGCATCACTGCGGTCTGCCGAGGCGACCAACACGTCTGCCGAGTGCAAGTTGGCAACCTCGCTCTCGTGTTAAACTTGTTCCCATGTTGCCAGGCCGTCACCGCGCACGAGAAGAACATGCGCGAACAGGCTAAGAAGATGAACGTGGCATCACTGCGGTCTGCCGAGGCGACCAACACGTCTGCCGAGTGCAAGTTGGCAACCTCGCTCTCGTGTTAAACTTGTTCCCATGTTGCCAGGCCGTCACCGCGCACGAGAAGAACATGCGCGAACAGGCTAAGAAGATGAACGTGGCATCACTGCGGTCTGCCGAGGCGACCAACACGTCTGCCGAGTGCAAGTTGGCAACCTCGCTCTCGTGTTAAACTTGTTCCCATGTTGCCAGGCCGTCACCGCGCACGAGAAGAACATGCGCGAACAGGCGAAGAAGATGAACGTGGCATCACTGCGGTCTGCCGAGGCCACCAACACGTCTGCCGAGTGCAAGTTGGCTAAGATCGCGCTGATGACGATCTCGCTGTGGTTCTTCGCGTGGACGCCGTACCTCGTCATCAACTGGGCGGGCATCTTCGAGGGCGCGAAGATTACGCCGTTGTTCACCATCTGGGGCTCGCTGTTCGCCAAGGCGAACGCCGTCTACAATCCCATCGTCTACGGGATCAGGTCAGCCCTCAAAAGAATAAGTTTTACATGACATGACACTTGAGGTATAACGCCCCTTGCACGATTGACGCGGGCGGACGAAATAACTCTTTGCGTACGCGTCGTCCGTCCACGTCAATCGTGTTTGGGCCTTTAAAAATGTTACACTTGTGAAATTAACCATTATAAATATCAATTCCTTCTATGACGTAGGAAGACCAATGAGAGGAAGCCTAATTACTACCGATTGTGTGGCTTTGCAATTCATACTTACAGTTACAAGAACTTGTTGAAGACCACAATTATATTTTATTTTAACAAATAATTATAGTCAAGACAAACCCAATTTAAAAAAAAATATTTCTTCCCCAAAATTCGATAACAAAAGCTCTCATTCCCAAGCCTTTGGACAGCTCGTTCCCAATTCCATAAGCAATATGGATTAGTATATGAAATCGAATTCTATCATTGGGAACTTAAAAGTTATAGAATAGGGCCTCTGGTCTTCTCGCAATACTAAAGGTTAATTTAACGGTCATCAATGCATTTCTTCCCTCTTTCCAGCTCTTTCAACTGTTGAACGTTTAAAACATAGACTCCATAACCTACTACTGCATAACCCCCACGCACAGCATAACGCATTCTCACTAGTGCATGAAAGAGTCATCTACTGACGCCTCCTCTCTCTCTCTAGCCACCCCAAGTACCGTGCCGCCCTGCAGAAGAGATTCCCAGCACTCTCCTGCGCCGCTGCAACCGACGACACCACTTCGGTGGCGTCGGGTGTCACCACCGTCTCCGAGGAGAAGGCGCCACCTGCGTAGACCATCTGCGCATGTGTCATACGTGCGCGGAACAGCTGCGCATAGGGCACACCTGCGTAGACCATCTGCGCATGTGTCACAACGTGCGCGGAAGAGCTACGCATGTGTCACAACGTGCGTAGACCATCTGCGCATGTAATACACCTGCGGAGACCATCTGCGCATGTGTCACAATGTGCTCGGAACAGCTGCGCATGTGACACACCAGCGTAGACTATCTGCGCATGTGTCATAACGTGCGCGGAACAGCTGCGCATGTGACAAGTGAACATTCAATGATATTTTATATGTGGCCGTTATGATAATATGGACAATGATTATAGAGTGGATATTTTATGGTAGATATTTTTTTCTATTGATTGAGAATAAATCCCAGCATATAAAAATGTATACGGTGTGTTTTTATTGACTCCCTGTTACTCCTTGTTATCAAAGAGTCAACGATTCTGCAGTACCAACCATAAAACACAATGTAATTGTTGACTGCAGTCAAATAATAATTGATAGAACTTGAATTCAAGATTCCAAAACTGTGCAACGCAAAATCGAGAAAATGATTTTTTGTACACCCGAAATTTTCGAAATCTGTCCATTGGTTCAAAATAAAAAAAATATAATTTCTCATTGGTTGATCCGTTCAAATTGAAATGTTGCCGGGTCATTAGGACTACAACTTTACCATACACATTTTCAGCCCAATCGGTCAAGTTAAAATGTCAAAATCCCTGAAATAGCTGTCAAAATACATCGAAAAGTACCAAATTGACGGAGAAGAGATCTGTTATTCAATTATTCTAAAGTGTGTATATGGGAATTGACAATTTGACATGCAAATCAGGAAAATGTATAGTACCTATCTCTTATTGAGTGGCCCGTTTGCTTAGAGATGTTGTAGCTACATATCGGTGCTCGCTCATCAACGCTTTATTATTCTTAATGCCATTATCCGTCAGAGGTTCTAGGTTTAATATTAAATTTCCTTTCATGTCTTGATTATTATTTATTCCTGAAAATTTTAAGAAAATATTGTTTAATATCAACCCTAAATATTGGTATTTAATTTAAGCCAAAATGTTTACAAAACTTATTAAGGAGTAGATTTTCAGAAAATATTATTTGTTGAAATGTACGACTTTTATTAATTATTTCAACATTTCAACTATATTTTTATGTAAAAGTTTCATCAAATGTCTTGTAACTTCCAACTCTCGAATTATATTGAGTTTTCAATATGATGTCTTCGGAAGATTAAGAAATTTTAACACAGGAGGTATAGGAAAATTATTTAGAATTTGGCGCCTAACTTTTAAAAACGTACGGCAAGGTGTATATAAAAAAATCTTAATAAATACCTCTATGTCTAATACACATAATATAAGTTTTTGGAAAAAATCTATCGGTGGAAAATAGTTTAAATCTAATATTTACTAGGAAACTTACCGTGTTTTTTCGACTTACCATGTTAAAGATAGGGCTAACTCAAATTTATAAAGTGATATATCTTGGAAATTAGTTCGGCTACCCCACTTTTTCTTGCGTTTATATGGTACACAAGGAGATTATCTAAAATATCTATCGGAGACCTCTACTTGGGTATCCCCCCTTAAGTGTAAATATAAGTGTAAGCCAAATGTTAAAGTTTAATTTCGAAGCTGATTGAAAACAAATCTGACCTTCATTCCGAAAAGATAAACGTCAAAAAATACTAAGAAAATACTATAATTAGTTCATTACCATCGCAAACAACGTTACAATTCTCACTAATTTCAACCCAAACGTATAATTACATGTCGTCAACTCATAAATATTTGTTGTCAATAAGGACAGACAACATACAAGTAATATCAGCTGGTAAGACGGTATCAGAAAGTGTGATTACGACGTTGATAGTAGGTGTAAGGTTATCGCATGAATATTGAATAGACAATGAGCTAGTCGCATTGCTGGTGCAAGTTCGAGTGAAGACAATGGGACTACTTTGTTTGGCGCTTCTTTGCATTTCTGCCTGGGGTACAGCCGCTGAGCACAATGCGAATCTCTGCAATAACACATATCTACTTTCGCTCGGGCTAGCCCCAGACATTCCCATAGACTCGACTGCGGGATTAGCTAACTATACGTTGCCGAAGACTGTCATGGATTTCATTCCAACTCAATGCGGTGAGTATTTATATTTCATGGATTTACATCGCCGAAGGGAGAGGGTTAATTTTATTCCAATTACATTTGTTTTGATGCATTTTGAGACACAATACATCCAATATTTAGGGAAACCTGCACGAGTACCTCGGTCCTGCCGAAGGCCAATTCTGTTTTTTTAATTTTTTTATTAAAACTTGTATTCTCATACAGATGGAGGTAGATGGACAAAGATGGCGGGCCGTATTTGACCCGGTCCTGATCTAGTCCCTTTGTGTAAAAGTATTCATGAGATCGGGAAATTGTCTTGCGAAGTTTCTTCACATCAGTTGAGATCTCATCTTGTGTTGCAACAAACATCAACAACAGCTCCATAATATGGAAAGTTATTTCGGACTCATGGATTTTTTAATGGAAACAATGTTTCAGGTGCGAACAACACCTGTCCCCCGATGAATATTCGCAAGTTGTATTTGGAGATGGGCTGCGTTCCGAGTAAAAAACTCTCAAAATTCTGCTGCCCAGACAATTACGATTGCGCAAGTAAGTTTTTTTAAATTTTATCCTCAAACTCGAAAGAAGTTAAACCCCTCAACGCAAAGAGCTAATTAATGATCTTGTACTTCTTGGAGAGGTTGCACGGTCACAAATAATTAATAGACAGGACTCACGTTGTTATTTTAGAATCATCACCTCATCTAAGGTCAAAAGTAAAAAAATCACAATACCAATTTTATTGTTAATGTGCTATGTACAGTGATGGAAATATATTCGGTAAACGATCCTTCTCCTTTCCATGCATATACGTTATTTTTTTATTTTATTTATTTATTTATTTATTTAGCTTGAAAGCTATTTTTCATTACAACATACATTTACAAAACAGGAAATTCATTATAAACAAATGAAGTACATAAAATTTTAAACATTTCAATATTTTCTTCTTCTTTTACCTTTCTACCCAATCTATTATAAAGTTGAATACCACTATAAAATACAGATTTTTGTGTCCTCTGTGTTTGGATGTGTGTTTGGATTTTTGTGTCCAGATTTTTGTGTGATTTTAGGCTCCATCCCCTCGACCCGTAACACTAGGGGGGGGGGGGGAGGGGGGAAAGGAGCGTATACCGAATATATTTCTATGACTGTACACATGCTGTACACTGAGCACTTTACATCCAGTTATTCCATTTGAGTAAAATGTTACTTTGGTTTTGTGGGATCCGTGTATTAGCGTTTTCCCCTGGCCGCACTGGGCCGCACTAGTTTTGCACTCAGCTTTGAGTTTTGTAAGGTGACGTCATTTCAGTGCAAACCTAGCCAGTGGAAAACGCCTATTGTCTCCACATTATTCTCTTATGTAAACAGCTCACGAATGTTATTATACAATCTTGTACAATGCAATAATCGATCTTATGTTTACATCAAGGTGTGTTTGCAAAGAGATCCAAGACACAGTGCCAATACAAAGGAAAACTCTACAAAGTCGGCGCCAAGTTGACAGTCGAAGGTCTGCCGTGTTACACTGACATCGTGTGCGCCGTGAAAAACAAGTGAGTAGCTCGAATAACATTGGGGCTGTGCATAAAGGACGTCACGCTGAAAATGAAATATTTTGACACCCCCCTTCTCCCCCTGTCACGCTGTGTCACACTTTTTGAGACCCCCCCCCTCAAAGAATGTCCCAAATTTGTCTCTACCCCCCTTTTATATAGAATATTTTTTACTGTAAAATGTATCCTAATTTATCGTTTTTAGCGAAATTTCCGGTCCCGACATATCAACTGAAATTTAAAATGTTTGAAAATATCTATTTCAAAACGTGACGACCTACGGCCTCCAGTACCCCCCCCCCCTCCCCCCTGTCACACTGTGTCCCATACTGGTGCACCCCCCTCCCACCCCCCTGAAGCGTGACGTCCTTTATGCACAGCCCCATTGAGATGAGAAGCTTGTCACAGTGGCAAGAAAAGTTATCACTTATGTAATCGTACCCCTGCTTCTAAGGTCACTCACGGACATGTCTTGGGCGTCTTAATGTCTTATATGTATATCCGCAGGGTTACAGGCTTCACATTCACAAAGACGAAGTGTCCTGCTGTCAAACCCAAGGCCAACACGATGCAACTCTACAGCTTCACCAAGTGCTGCTCAACGGGAAGCAGAAGCAGTGAGTTCAGGAGAATTTACCTTCATGAACTATTTCGAACAACTTCCTACATTTAGCAAACTATTTCTCCAACTCATCGCCTTGCAAAATGCCATGGAAGCTTCATCATTTAATTAATAAATTATTGGTACCTTCTTCAATGATTGCCATTGAAGCGGCACTTGAAAAAGGCGAAAATACTTTTGAAAACTCACATTTCGGCCACTAGGTTACGCGTCCTGTACTTCTTTTGGCGACATCACTGTCAGACTCGTTGCCTATTGACCACATCAAGCACAGCCCAGTTGGACGGACTTGTCTTCCAACATAAACTTTCAGATAAAATCTGTCTTGGCTGAGTGGTAACGCTCTGAACTTGTATTCCGGAGGCCCGGGTTCGATTCCCGCGGTCGTCCTTCCTGACTGGGGTTTTTTCGTGGTATTCCCTCAGTCGACAGGCAAATGCTGGAAAGGTACACTACTAATAGGCCACGACCGCCTCCTTCCCACCTTCCATCCTTACCTATACTCTTCACCATCATCTCCCAATCATCATCATAATCATTCATCCGTCGCCATTAGCCTCGCTGCAGAACAGTGCAAGTCCCAGACAAAAAAAACTGTCTGCTTAATGTTTATGACCCATATGAATGATCATTTGCTTGCTCGCAGCTGTTCTGACTGACAAGGAATTCAAGTGCAACTATGACAACCTCAGCTATCCGGTTGGAGCTCAGATTCCTTCCCCCACGCCGTGCGAGATCTGTATCTGCCACAAGGGATTCGACGGTAAGGATCATACTTTCCGGCTATGATATTCTGTTTCGCACAAAGTTGAGTGGTCTCGGTATATATCGTTCACCCGACTTATTTTTGTAGTTACTTCGAGACTTTCGGTCTAGTTTTATATGAAAATGTGAGAACTGACATTCAGGCGCGTAGGAAGGGCGGGGGGGGGGGGGGAGTGGGGGTCAATGACCCCCCCACTTTTCATCCTGACACCCCCAGATATACAAAAATGTTGATAAAGAGATTTAAAAATGCACAGATTTGCTCCATTATGAGGTTGAATTCTCAAAATTTTCCCAAGTTTGACAACTAATAAAACTGATGTATTCCAATGAGACAATGACTCATTTGTCCAACTTGATCATCCTCATGAGTCATGAATAAAGTTTAATATTACTTATAAGTTAAACTAGGATACCAAAACAAATACAGCCCCACATATGACCTGTTATCTTATTGCTTATTGTTTTTTTTTGTTGCCACCTTTTTCAGAGGAATTTCAAAATCGATTCATAATCGATTCTCCTTTACTAGAAATTCAAAAAATTCCCTGCGGGGCCAATCGGGATGTTATCAAATAATAAAATTTTGCATATCACATATTTTAATTTTCGTTGAAAAGGATGCCAAAACAGCTTCAAATTCGATTTTGTTATTGAAAAATTCAAAAAATGCCCTGCGGGGCCATTGAGGATTTGATCAAATAACGATTATAGATTTTTGTGCATTTTGTCTCATGTTTCCCGAAGAATATTACAAATCACACATTTTAAATTTCTTTGAAATGGATGCCAAATTAGCTTCAAATACGATTATTTTGTATTAAAAACTCAAAACATTCCCTGCGGGGCCAATGGGGATTCCATAAAAAAAAATAGTTACAGATTATGTTACATTTGTATAAAGTTTCCACAGAAAATGGCATATCACACATTGTACATTTCTTTAAAAAGAATGCCAAAATAGCTTCAAATTCGATTATTTTGTATCAAAACTTCAAAAAAGGCCCTGCGGGGCAAACTGGGTGGTGAGCCCCCCAGACCCCTTGAAACGGCGTACCACCTTTTCCTCACATTCATCGATCCCCGATAATTTTGACCCCCCCACACAAAATGAAGTTCCTACGCGCCTGCTGACATTCAGTTCCATCAAAAGTCATTAACCCGAGGAAGTCTGAAATCCCTTTTTGTTTTGTTTAATCATTGACTTACGCTCCATATGGGATTTGTGACTGCTATATTGTTGTACTGTGTCAGGTTTCCCTGCAATCTGCTCAAATGATAGAAATCTCAGCCAAACACGTAAAGAATTACCTTGGTCTGTACGTAAGAACGGGTCGGGATTCTTTGGGAGTTATTCTAAATTTCCTTGTCGTCTCGTATCAATTGATAAATTTATCACGTGAAACGAGACGACAAGAGAATTTAGAATAGCCCTCCTTGTCACTATTAGAGATGACAGTTGCAAATCCCATATAGAGCGGAAGTCAATGGTTTAGTTTTATACTCAAGCAGTTTCTAGCTTTTTCATTCATGTGCCATTTTTTTAGGGCCAGTAGTACCATTAGTTTAAGCTACAGTTAGCTTAAAAGCTCCTCTTCAGAAAACTAGGTTATTATAATTATAAAGTTCCGGAGCTAGTTTCCTCAGTTTAAATTAACCTCAGGCTACAATGACTGCAGTTAATTTAAGCTCTGTCGCAGTATTTAATAGTAAAACACCACATTTCCTAAGTGGAGCTTAAACTAGCTGGAGCTTAAACTAATGGTGACTAATGACCCCTTAATGCGCCTCAGCGTCAGTTGAAATATCCACTGACAATACATACTGTCATTTGAATGTAGTGCATATATATCAATGATTTCACAATGAGCTGAGGATTTTGATGATCTGTTTCTGGTCCAGGAACGCTGAGGAGTCCATGGTGCCAGATCCGAAGCTGCGGGTACGAACTGGATGCGCACAACAACATCTTCAAGGGGCTGGCTCCCCTCATAGGCCTGGGCTCGTGCTGCCCTTACCGCTGGCAAGCACGTAAGTCACGTCTATGTCATGCAAGGGTCTGGCTCCCCTCATAGCTCGTGTTGCCCTTACCGCTGGCAAGCACGTAAGTCACGTCTGTATGTCATGCAAGGGTCTGGCTCCCCTCATAGCTCGTGCTGCCCTTACGGCTGGCAAGCACGTAAGTCACGTCTATGTCATGCAAGGGTCTGGCTCCCCTCATAGCTCGTGTTGCCCTTACCGCTGGCAAGCACGTAAGTCACGTCTATGTCATGCAAGGGTCTGGCTCCCCTCATAGCTCGTGTTGCCCTTACCGCTGGCAAGCACGTAAGTCACGTCTATGTCATGCAAGGGTCTGGCTCCACTCATAGCTCGTGTTGCCCTTACCGCTGGCAAGCACGTAAGTCACGTCTATGTCATGCAAGGGTCTGGCTCCCCTCATAGCTCATGTTGCCCTTACCGCTGGCAAGCACGTAAGTCACGTCTGTATGTCATGCAAGGGTCTGGCTCCCCTCATAGCTCGTGTTGCCCTTACCGCTGGCAAGCACGTAAGTCACGTCTCATGCAAGGGTCTGGCTCCCCTCTTAGCTCGTGTTGCCCTTACCGCTGGCAAGCACGTAAGTCACGTCTCTATGTCATGCAAGGGTCTGGCTCCCCTCATAGCTCGTGCTGCCCTTAGCGCTGGCAAGCACGTAAGTCACGTCCCTATGTCATCAAGGGGCTGGCTCCCCTCATAGCTCATATTGCCCTTACCGCTGGCAAGCACGTAAGTCACGTCCCTATGTCATCAAGGGGCTGGCTCCCCTCATAGCTCGTGTTGCCCTTACCGCTGGCAAGCACGTAAGTCACGTCCCTATGTCATCAAGGGGCTGGCTCCCCTCATAGCTCGTGTTGCCCTTACCGCTGGCAAGCACGTAAGTCACGTCTGTATGTCATGCAAGGGTCTGGCTCCCCTCATAGCTCATGTTGCCCTTACCGCTGGCAAGCACGTAAGTCACGTCTCTATGTCATGCAAGGGGCTGGCATGACGGGAATAGTTACCTACACTGAACTAACATTTTTGTCTGGGGCTTAACGTCGCACTGTTCTGCAGCGAGGCTAATGGCGACGGATGAATGATTATGATGATGATTGGGAGATGATGGTGAAGAATAGGTAAGGATGGAAGGTGGGAAGGAAGCAGTCGTGGCCTATTAGTAAGTTACCTTCCCAGCATTTGCCTGTAGACTGAGGGAATACCACGGAAAACCCCCAGTCAGGAAGGACGGCCATAGTGCTTCAAAGTGCTGTACACACACTTTTCATAGTTAACCTCTGACGTCACTCATTTTTTGACACCTTGGTGTTAGCATAATGCAGAATAGCTGTCATATCTGGGTTTTGGTGATAGGTAGATAGTATTCATGGTTACTTGGATAATTGTACCTACTATAGGCTTTGGAGATAACGTTAATGTGCAAAATAATCACTTATTTTACTGAAATACTACCATTAACCTTCATTTGTATTAGTTAAATTTGAACTGCGTCAAACTTGTTATTATAAAGACCCCAACTTGACCCGCAGGACATTTGTTGGTTTTTGACACTTTCAAATTTTTATTTCTAATTGTTTGTTTTTTGGTAAAATGATGTTTTCCTGACATCCAGGGGGGGGGGGGGGGCAAGCACCCCCTCTGGACGACCATGACTTCGATCCATTATCAGTTCAAATATGAGTCAACGGAACAGGTTGGGTGAGTGGTTAACGCTCTGAACTTGTATTCCGGAGGCCCGGGTTCGATTCCCGCGGCCGTCCTTCCTGACTGGGTTTTTTTTCGTGGTTTTCCCTCAGTCGACAGGCAAATGCTGGGAAGATACCCTATACCAATAGGCCACGACCGCCTCCTTCCCACCTTCCATCCTTACCCACTCTTCACCATCATCTCCCAATCATCATCACAATCATTCATCCGTCGCCATTAGCCTCGCTGCAGAACAGTGCGACGTTAAGCCCCAGACAGAAAAATAAAAAATATAAGTCATCTCCAGCCAACTGGCATTGACAACCAACTTTGGGACTCAGATTGTTCCTTTTTTAAACTAAAGTGTTCTTATTCTTTTAGCAACCACGGCGGATATGTTGCTACCGAACCCGGTTAAAGCTCCAGGTGAGTTAGCAACACAGGTGTTTCTCGCACTCTAATCGCCATTGTGATTCCAAAGAAATCATGTCCAATATCTGATAAGTCTGATCATTGATCAATGATTGTAAAGCGCAGTGCACTCAGTTTAAATTCACAAAGTTCTTGATTGAGTTTGGAATAAGATCAGCACATGGTTAGAAAGTAGGAGTATGATATACGTTCGGAAAAGAGCATTGCACACTTGGCCAAACAAAATTGATCGTTCAAAAAATCTGATAGGCTGATAAATGTAAGATCGCACCATCAGAAGTCAGTCTAAGCGATCTCATTGTCTCACTCTAGTAGGTGACCTCACATTTCAATGATAATAACAAGCTTTGTTTGGTTTGGGACATGACCAGCAGTCATTCAAATTTGTTCAACGATCAATTTTTGTTTTGCCGAGTGTACCCATAATTTCTAGAGGTTTTCGAATATTATTCGGTAATTTCGAATTATTCGAATACATTTTATTTCGATTTTCGATTCGATATTCGAAAATGTAGTTTGGAAAATGTGAAGTTTCGATGTAATTCATGTGTTCAAATCTCAAAATTATACTGCTCTTGTATTCGTTTTTTTAAATTTTTTAATTTAGTTTTCTAATATAAGACATACAAAGACGTATAGTTGTCATTGTGTGCTTGACTATCATTCATTATTGGAATTGAGGAATGTTTGCTAGTACCAAATTTTATTAGATATATTTGACTTTTATTAAAGTTCGTTCACGATAAGAATATCACTGACGTTTTAGTCGATCACGTCGTTCATTGGTCAGTCACTTGAACACTGCCCTGTCAATGGCAAGACTTTCTTCTTTGTATTATTGAAATTGTATAAATTATGTCAAATACACAATTTTTAATAGTAGTTAATATTATAAAAATTCAATAAAATTGATTTATTTTTATCTACAGCCGTATTATACACATTTTTTGATTATTATATTGATATTTATATGTTTAGGTATACGTTCACTTGACTACGGTAGTACACGTCGCCATTACGTCTTGCTATTCTAATCGTGAATGAACTTTAGATATCATTTCATCAGAATTATGTTTCCGAATAATTCATTCTCGAAATATTTGTGCCAGTTTTTCTACATTCTCATTCGAAGTGAGGTGAATGTTGAGATTATATTTTGTTATACATAATACCGAATAGACTCAAAGAGCAATGTGAAGTTTTAATAATTTTTTTTATTCATTATTTCCCATAATCAGTTGATTAGTTTTCGACATTTCACTCCTCAACCAAAACAAGCTGTACGTCACACGCCGTGTTCCCTGTGTGGATGCATAGAACTGGCTCTGGCTAACATTATCTATACGGCCCGACTCGGCGTGTGACGTCAAATTGTGTTTCATGGACAGCTACAATCTACCAAACTTTGTAAATTCGTTCCTTTGGAAACTATTCATCACACAACAAAAATAATACCACAGCTGTCTTCAACAACATCTTAACTTTCATAAAATATTTATTATTCTAAAATCTAACCTTCGCTTCTCTTCCCTATTCCCTGCTACTAGATGCCACCGGGGCCTGCGCGTTCGGCACCCAGAAGATCAAGTTCGGCGATGGACTGGTGACTGCGATGACAAAGTCTTGCGCTCTGTGCGGATGCTGGATCGGTCCAATGCTGCAGTGCGGGTGGCTAAGCGACTGCAACGCCGCGTTCGCGACTCTTGTCAGCAACGGTAGTCAGTAACCAGGCGCGTAGGAAGGGGGGGGGGGGGGGGGGGAAGAGGGCTGAGTAGTGAGCTTGGCCTTGAAGAGTTTTTTGAATCATTTTTTTATCAATATCTTTTACCAATGTAATTGTAAACAAAATAGGGCCTAGTACGAGTATTCAGAACAGTTCAATGAAAATAATTTCATAGTTTGGAATAAGTTATTAGTTTTATTTTGTACAACAGATTTTACTAATTTTCGGGCACTAAACGTCTGTAGGACAAAGTAAATCTAATAAACCATTACATGGTATGGAATTATTTTCATTGAACTGTTCTGAACTCGTACAAAGCATTATTTTGTTAACAATTACATTGGTAAAAGATATTGATAAAAATCGATTAAAAAACTCTTCAAGGTCAAACTCACCACCCGTCTTAAATGTGTTAAAATCGCGTAGAATGCACCAAATTCATGCCTGAAATTCAAAAAATTCCGGGGATGTTCGTCCCGGACCCGCATTTTGCTGAGGGGACCTCCCCTATCATTGTCTTCGTAGACACTAGTACCTCCAGCTCAAGTTCTTTTGCAATATTACCCCCTCCCCCCCCCCCATTGCAAATCTTGTTCCTATATGAGCCTGTAACAACTCCAGTCGGGGTTCAATTCGAGGACTCTTGCCACTGACAGTGTTTAGTTTTGCTTTTCGATTTATAAAGAGTTTCAAAGAGACTAGACCTACACTTCCACCACTCAAGAAGAGCGTCAACTTCCTATGCTCCCAATGTTAATATTTCAATAAAATATATTTATTTCAAAATATATTCGTACATATTTACCTTCATAAATATGCACGTATTTAGATTGTATAGCAACAATAACGAACGAATAGTTCTCTCAATGCCCACCTCCACAGCTCGCTGGTCGTGTTTACTATTGTAGAACGTTCGTTATTGGTCATTTCGAGACCAAGAAAAATCTTCAAGTTGAACCACTTCTTGACATGTAGGTTTAGTCACATAGTTTATAGAAGTATATCAGTTCCTCAGAGTCAGAATTTCTATGATTATTGCCATTATAGGACATGTGTAAAGCTATAAACAGATCTGATAGTGACAGAGGGAACATCGGCACTGTGTGGGAAGAAATGATCAGTCTGTCATATAAACAAGAAAATCTACACTAGAAAGGCTGTGATTTTGATTTTAAAAATTTACAGATTATCTTCCCAAATATTTCATAAAATATTATGAAAAATGCGTGAATGTCAATAACAAATGTAACTGCAATTAAAATAAGTAAAATAATGTGAAATTAAATATATTTACGAATTATGTATGCATAGACTGACTGATGAAAAATTCGTAAATAGGTTATGGTTGCTCCTCATAAACCGTTATCTCTGCCTTCATCCAATCATATTTTGTAATGGTGACTTGAGTCAATTTGTAAGAGAATACTTCAATATAACTGTACTTGTTGACATCAGTCGAATGCCAATTGTTAGAGCTTCTTTACATCATTTCAAAGTGCAACGTAAAATCGAGAAAATGGATTTCAGCCCTTCTACCTCTGAGGTACAGGCATTTATTGATATGTTGTCCTTTGGTATTGCTTTTCTCTGTGTTTTTCTTTCCAAATGGTGTCTCGCCAATGTGTGTCATGAATTTAATGGAATGTCATGTACTGTTGCTGTGAAATCAATAAAATATGGTATACGCTCCCTAATTCTGATGTTTGCTGATTTATCGCTGTCAAATGTTCCTTTTTACTTATCCTGTCTAGTTCGTTCATCATGCTGGTATACTTAAATTAGATCACTTCTTTTAATTTGTACCCATGTTACAAAAACCCTAACTCAACTCAAAATAAATCTATTCATTTAGTATACGGAAATGTAATTTCTTTTGTCATTTGTAGAGACAAATTATTGGCATCTTATTCCATGTTAAAATGTCTAATTTCATTTGAGAAGGAGGAGATCCTTCAGTGTGAACATTGTTCACGAAACAATTTTTTAAAATATGTCTCAAAATCATGTGCAACAAACAATAAAAATGAAACGCAATTTCCGCTTTTTCGCCTGACGCTGTGGTATGGAGCAACCAAGTTAATATAATTGTAAAAGAATTAACTTTCTGGGTAGGTACCAATTCTATATCTTTTTTGATCTCACGTTTCGACCGAATTCGTTTCAGCGTAATACTTTCTTAATGGCAGTGAAATGAATTCGATCGAATCGAGACCAAAAAAAATAAGTAGAATAAGTACCCAAGAGGATCTTCAAGAGGAGGAGAAAACTTCGAACAAATTCCACAGAGTAACACTATTTTAATATTGATAACAGGTTTACACACAACAAGAAACACCCTCGAACATCAAACATATTATATAGGAACAATAAGAACGTCGTGCAAATTAAAATACATAGTATGATAGTTGCTGCTCAACAGACCTTGAAAACAACTGTAAAGACAAACGTAAGGCAAACTTTCTCGACAACACAAATTTAACAAATGCTCTGAAAATCAATTTTCAAATATCAACGACAATAATAACTCTTGAGGTGCGGTATGGATTAGGCCAACGTTATGATAAAATATTGTTCCCAACAACTATCAAAATAATTATACATACACACAATACGATATTATACAATGTACATTTGAACTTTCAGGCAAAAGGTTCATTTACACTTCAACCAATCGTGTATTTTGCTCTAAACTAAATAAGTGATCACTGGCATGTCATTTAGCATAGCATTCTGGGGGGTTCGTCTCTTCAGTTAGCTATCGTATCATAAATTTTATTTACCCTAATGATAACGTTCATAGCAACGGTTGTTACACTCTTAAAATGTACGATGAGAGAGTAAAAATGCGTACAGGAATCACCCCCCAGATAGATTGGTTGATTATTTAATAATGAGATACAAAATTATTTGGTAACAATATTATTATGTGCCTTTCAAAAGACAAACATGAATAAGTCGCTTCAGAGTACCTTGACAATGGTTCTTATTGCTTTGGAATTGTACATTCTCAGATTATTATAAAATATAGTAATTAAAAGTCAAAAAGAAAACAAACCCATACAGATCAATCCAGAATTGTACAATTAAAATGTAACAAATTGATTAGGTACTCAATTTACAGTTGAAGTGACTTAACCTGTTTGGCATCCGACACGTGTTTGTTGCGTGAAATGAGAAGATTAGAGAACCTTCCCATCATTTGCCTCTTAACTGAGGGAAACCGCGATAGGAAATGAAAGGTGAGGAGAAAAAACACATCTTAGAGCAAAAGGATGTGAGGTGATTAGATTAGATTAGTATGGTTTAACGGTGCGTCAACGACGAGGTTATATTACGCACATTAATTTACTTTTAACTTTGTTGATCATAAGTGGAGGACATGGGGAGGGGTCGACCTTACGGGCCCGATCTGGAGGAGTCTGGAACTGGAGGGAAAGCTAGTTCAGAATGGTGACAGACCGGTGGGAGGGGGGGAGGCTTCAGGCCGGTGGGACTCGATTTCAGGGGGATCACCTCGAGGGGGGAGGCCGGCCCGAGGGGCCCGCGAATTTGGGGAGGGCATGGGACTAGGTCGACCCTGGACTGCTCTTAGTTGGGACCAACTCGTAATGTAAGGCGACCCCTTAAGAGTCGACAGTAGGTACTCGCAGAAAATTTAGATTCCGATGTAAATAAAAACTAGAAATGTATAAAAATTGCATTAGCTCTGGGTTGTACATGACATTCGTGACATTTAATCGTGTGTTGCATGTTGCATATGCTGCTGTGAAGTATCTTATTTAAATTCAAATATTGAAAACCACAAAAAACCATAAAAAGGCGGCCCTACTTTTTTCTTAAAGGCTTGACCGATTGTTTTCAAAATTTAACAGCATAGAGATAAAGAGTAAACCTAAAATATTATACTTTTATTATAATTATAATTATAATTATTTGTGGTGATTTTGTACCATTTATTATAATTAATTATAATTAACTGTAGTGATTTTCTACCATAAACTATAATAAATTATAATATAACATACTATGATAAATTTATTATAATTATTTTGAAAAAAATTATAATAAAAATTATAATTTTTTTACAAAATATGATTGATTATAATATTTTATTGTAAATATTATAGTTAATTATAATTAATTATAATTTTTATTATAATATCCTATATTTTTTTTTCGTAAGGGCGTGTCTCTAGTGAATGAAAAATAATAAAAAATGTTTTTTCTCGTTTTGAGGAAGTGCTAACATGGGCAATATATTATTCATTTTGGAACCTCTGCCCTGAAATAATTAAACAAAAAATAAAACTTTGGGCCACTAGAGACACAGACCAACTCTTTATCTATAACCTGTGAAAATTTGAAGACAATCGGTAAAGCCGTTTAGAAAAAAGTATGGGCCGCCTTTTTGTTCTTCATAAAACATGGATTTCATCAAGTTTCGTGGACCACCACCACGAAGCTCCACCACCGCGTCAAAGTAGCAGTCCATTGGTGAGGTGTGAGGTGATATGTGTGTGGTGTGAGGAAGTGTGGTTGACATTGTATTTGACATTATGATTCCTCTACATTCCTAAGACATTCACGTTACAAGAATAGAGTAACGAATAACTAGGAAAACGCTGAGAGCAACGCGCTAATGAGCGAGCACCGATACGTGCAACACCTGACCTGCTTTTTAAAGTAACTCTTTAGATGCAGTGAACTCAAGGGCTCAAGGTGGCAACTGGTCAAGGATTATTTTGAGATGGATGCATTTGAGAGATTCCTACATTGCAAAAAGCTTAAGGCCGTCTGACATTTTTGAATATAATAAAAACTTGTGTAATGATTGCAACATTTCAATGTGTCCGGAACAATTTTAACTTCCAACCATTGAGAACATATTTTTTTAAATTTCAACTAATCAAATGATATTGCTCACCGCCTAGTTTGTCTATACATTTGAGCAAAATTTCAGCTTGATCGGTTATACTATGCGATCTATAGAGAATCAAGGATATAAAAAGAAGCAAAAAAATAGATCCGAACCAAGAGAGCCAAAAGTAGTCGCTCGGTCAATTATTTTTTAGTTGTTGCGCATAGCTTTTCTCTCCAATAGTTCCTCACCTTCGTGTCAAAGATGACGAAGAACGCCGCCAAAATGAATATATGCGACGTCGCCGTCATCAGAAACAAGTACTCGTAAAGAAACTCGCTGTGGATGACCTTCGCCTCCGACATGAAGTGGAATAGCCAGGTGAAACCGAACAGGAAGAACATGAAGAATGTCGTTCCCACTCTGCGCATCATCACAGAGCGGTCACTGATCCCATGCCGCTGGACAGTGACCGCGCCCGAACCAGGCCCACACTCAAATATGTGGCACAACACGCGCACGAAGACAAACAGATTGAACACCAACACCGACCCGGACGGGGCAAGTACAGTGAGTTTGAAGGCAAGGCCTCCTGGATAGCACGACCCGCTGTTGCTGTCCGTTGCGGAGTAGAAGCTGACGTGCCACGCTAGGAGGATGGCGATGGGGACGAGTGGCACACCCCACGCGAACGCAAACACCTTTAGCAACAGGTGGGAAGTGTCCTTAGCGCCTTGGATGGTCATCAGTCGCTTCATCTGCAAGCCCGACATCACAAGCATCCAGCAAAACATCGCTAGGAACGAGTAATGTCGGATGACGCCGAAAAGAATGCACCACCATTTGGCAGGGTCGATGTTGACGAGGTTGTTGACGAAGCCGAGGATCAGGTTGACGGTGAGGGAAGTGAGCATGTGCATGAGGATCTTGTGACCAACGTCTTTCATCCAGTCCTCGTAGAACAAAGCGGTCAGCAGGATGCTAAGCAGTCCGATCGCGGAGATGACCAAGTTGGTCGACATCATGGTTTTGAAGGTGGGATTGTTGGCGAGATAGTCGCTCAGGGTGGTGTCGTGGAAGTAGACGTGGAAGTAGCCGCGAGTGATGCCGCCGGTCTGGCCAAGATGACTGCATCGGAACACGTCGAGGCCGCTGCGCTGAGAGATGAGGACGGTGCAGTGGGCGATCGACCAGGAGCCGGTCTCGAAGTCGAACGACTCGCAGATGCGATTGTCGTCGGCGCCGCCCTGACTGTTGTTCACCCAGATGTCGACGGAGTCGGAAGAGTAGAGGGTCGTCTCCTCGTCGTTGTACAGGATCAGTTGGATGACGAACTCGTACTGTTGGAGGATGTTGTGGCGGTGGTCGCGGCCCGTGTCATTCTTGAGGTCGTGAAGCGTGAACATCGTGAAGGCCAGCCGAGTGTTGTCGGAGAGGAGGGAGTCGGAGACGGTGATTTTCACCGCTGTGTGGGGCAAAGCGCTGCCAGCCGTCGACGTCGTCTGGTATTCCAGCTTCTCTCCGATAATTGCCTCGGCTCCAACAACTTCGGGCATTAATTGTAAATTTAATATTATAATTGAACTCATTGAAGCAAAACCAGTTACAGAGAAGTTAACACTTCGTTCCATGTCCATCTTCACAATTAATACTTCCAAAATCGAAAACAAATTCAAATCAATGATATATTCAGCTATTGGTTTGCGGCTTACGTATTGCTTTCCGTAGAAATAGTATGTCTCAAGAAATGTTTCTATATTTAAACTGGTTTTTTCAAGTATCAACGGTTTGACCGTTGCGTTCTCCCAATTGGCCAACTGCATGGGCAAGTAATCTCCGTCCCCCAAGTAGACTTGCATGCCGTCTGCCATGAAGTCGATCTCTAGCTTCGACTCCCAGTCGGTGCACGGCTTCCACGATACGATGAAGTATTCTCTGCTCAGCCATTGCGTGTCTTGCACCGTGTTCGTGGTGTTGTATTGACACTTGCGCACGGCGATGGTTTCCGTACTTCCGATCATGCGCGACTGGACCTCGTCTGAAAGAAGAACGGCGCATGAAATGATGCAGTACTTCTTATTCCACACATTGCGTTGGACGGGGAAGAGTTAAGGCCGATGCACAATTGACGTAGACGGACGACGCGGACGGACGACGGAGACGATACGATGTTTAGGTATGACAAATTCACTCTGCTGTTCACAATTTGGACGCGGACGTAAGACACAGATGTCATACTTAAACATCGTATCCGTCTCCGTCGTCCGACCGCGTCGTCCGTCTGCGTCAATTGTGCATCGGCCTTTAACGGTTGCATTAAATTTAAATGTACACACTAGGAACACGCTATGTGTACCGCGTTCATAAGTGAGCCTTCACAGAGAAAAATGGTAGCTGTTTTGGCGCAAAAAATGAAGCCAAAACCGGGTGCATCACGAGCAGCTCAACAAAAAGCCATTTCAGCTATTGGTCTCTCGTGAAGAAACAGAGTTGAAAAAGTGAAGCCGTTTTGAGCACGTCGAGTTCCAAATCAGCAGCAAAATAGGAGCTAAAAAGCTATTACAGCATTTGAAATTCCTAAAATAGCGCACTGGTTTATGCTCACTGAGCCGGAATTGGCTAACCTTGCTTCCCAAGCAGTACTGTATTGGCGCGCAGTAAACCCGTTTTGGTGCATAAATTGAGAGCCAAAATGAGCTATACAATACCAAAATGGTTCGACCTAGAGCTATTTCAGAACACCATTATTGCATCAAATTGGCACCTGTAAGAGCCAAAATGAGCTACTCCTGCATTTTGTGCGGTGGGTGGGGGGAAGGGAGGGGGTGGAGGGGAAAAATATATATACAATAATATAAAATAGGTAAATAAAACATTTATTAGATAATTGGAATAGTTTGAGGAATGCATTCTTATAACCAACAACTATAATGATTAGAATATCCACATTTCAAGTTACATATTAGTTCAAAACATTGTCTAGATTCGCACCAATGGTAACTTCCTTGATTCGCAATGACAACGTAAACCGAAATTCACACGGAACACCCACAGTTTACTATTACTTTGACGCAAAAGGATAGAGCCTTTTGTATTCCCCAGGACAAGTTATTAAATAGTCAATATACCGATAGACAGAATTCAGTAAAACATCAACAGAATTTAATAAAACGGAATTCGAGCCTCGACGGGGTCTTTCGCACTGAACAACGGGAACGGCACTGTGTCGACTGACCAGAAGAACGATAATCCGGCAATTGGCTCCGATGTCTTGAGTCGAGGAGGTTTGTTGCCGTAAGAGTCGCAGCGAACAGTCGGGTGTTCCTCTGGAACAGACGCTATGTTTCAAAAAGAGCATTTTTTTTAATATAATTATAAATATAACCATATAATTTTAATTTTTATAGACATTAGTTTTTCAATAGGTAGGTTACTAGATGCAAGATTTTAAACAGTTGATCAGGACTACCTATATTGCCATGGCAACAACCGGCATTACTTGATTGACCATTTATACTTAATATTGGCTTCAGCAGAGTACCTACCTATTGAAAAACTGGTCTTTAATCAAGTCAGTAATGTGGGTGTACTAAAATTATAAAATTATGAAAACAGTCAAGAAAAAATGAATTAGGTAGGCCCTAAGAGAGAAGAAAATTGAACAAATAGGTAGGTAGGTATGAAAAGTAAAATGACCAACATTTATAAATATAATCTTGACTACATGTAGGTAGTAGGATCTAATTGAAAGACTTGTTAGTTTTGGTAAGACAAAAAATTATATACCTATTATAGGTACACTCGACAATTCATAAAACGGTATTTGAAAGAAATGGATTGTCTGAAAAAATGTGATGGCATCATCTGATGAAGTTTATACTTACTGGTCATCTACCTCTAGTATGTGAGCTCTGATTTCATTGATAATAGCATTTATTGATTGTCAATGAACCTGACCAGCAGCCAATCTGTTTCGTTCAAATACCGTTTTATGAATTGTCGAGTGTACCTAGTAGGTACTTTTGGTACAACTAAAATTGATTGTTCAATAAATCTGATTGACTGAATGTTAGATCGCATCATCAGAACTCAGAAGTGAGTACAAGCGATCTTCTTGTCTCACTCTAGTAGGTGACCTCTCATTTCAATGATACAAATAAAATAACAAGCTTTCCATACCAATCAAAGCTTGTTATTACAAAAATTTGTTCACAGCTCAATTTTTTGAGTCGAGTGTTGAGTGTACTTTCATAGTACTAGGGACTTCAAATTAAAAAAGAATAGTTACCTAAGCTACCTATAAAAGATGGAAAATTGTGTGAGGGGTATTTATCTCCCATTTTAATCTGGGAGTTAAAATTCTCCCATAACCTTTCAACATATTTTTTGTCCTTAATTTAAAATTATTGCCTTACAAAATTACATTATAATTATGTAGAAACTATTAGGTATTGGTTTGATTGCAATAATACCTGTGAAGAAGTATTCATCAATCTTGTGTGCCGCATGCTCTGTTATGTAGACTACAATTGCCGGCCTGCCCTCGATGACAAAAGAGAAGATTCAGAAACAGCTACCACTCGAGAAAATTCCCAGATACCTACATGCTGAAAGTAGAAAAAAACAATTTTAGATCATATTGCGAGTTAATTATGGCAAACCGAGTTTTGTTAATCATATTTGCTTCATATTGTTTGCTTACCATTTCTATGAATTTCAATGCCGGTAATTGTCGACATGAAGGAGACTATACCAAGTCACTTCTTTTTGACGTTGCATTGTCTTACTGCTTTCGTTCATCAACACGTCGAGCTCGAGCGTCGTTGCCCTCTTACTGCATTAACTTCAAGGCATCGGGATCGTTCAATTCTGTATCGGTAACAGAAATTGTGTGCTGAACATTTTCTTCTTCCATGTCTTGTTCTCTTGGTTCAAGTTGCCAATGTTATCTGGAAAATAAAATAAAATACTCACTTTGTGTTGAATTAAAACACTAAATGCTCGCCCTTAAAATCCACATTAGTAGTAGTACTACTTACGTACATACGTAACTTATCAAACAACATCGGAAATCACAGAGATGAGTGCTAAAGAATGAACAATGAATGTACCTATGACACTCACTCATGTGACTTGGTCTAGGTAGTTTCTACAGGTACTAGGACCTATCTTAATTCAGCATATGTAGTGTATAGTGTTGGGTTATCGTGTAGGTATGTGTAATAATGTGTTGTAACTTGTGGATCAACACAGCACACATGAATAGGTTAGAGTTTTTCATGTTGAGACCAACAAGTAGGTACCTAGGTAGGTACGAAATTGTATTGATAGCTACTTTATTTTACAAGAGGTATTATAAGGAACATCATGCATAAACATTTGCAACATTATTACTTGCCTTTTATAAGATATTACGTACAATTCTTCGTTCTTCCACATAATGTCCAGCGTTGTAACTGAAATATAAACACAGCTGACTACACTGACGTGACGCGACTGACGAGTGCCGACTTGCGCGTTGCTTTGCTCAACAAGGCGGCAGTGGGGCGGGCGCGGTAACGGTCAAATTTAAAAATAGGAGTTGACTTGCGCTATTTTGGACATCATTTTGCCATTTCGAGCCACATCTAATACATGCGTGATCCAATGAAGCCAAAACGACGAAACTTTTTACTATTTTGGCGCAGATATAAATATCATTTAAATTCAATTGACTGAAATAGCTTATTACCATGGCCCATTTTGAAACGCGCTATATCTAAAACGGCGACATGCATTCCTGTTTTTAAAAAATGCCAATTTAGCGTAGCAATTTGTATGCCAAATCGGTAAAGTAGCTCATTTTGGGCTATAGCTCATTTTGGCTCATTGTTCCGAAACAGCTACCACTTTTTACTGTGTTCGTATTGTATGCGATTTAATATGCGTTTGGAAGTGTCTGCTCTACAGGCCTTGGAACTGAAGCATCAAGATAGCACTGATATAATAATTAAAATTATTGGCATAAATTTGCAAATATTTCAAGATTATTAACAAATTGTCTTTAAAATGACAATAACATTTAAATATAACGACAGATTTGTCTAAAAATTAGCAAAAAAGCTTACACTTTTGGTCCCATGACCATGCAAAGTTTTAAGTTGATCGGTCAAACGGTTCTAGTTGAAATTTTAAAAATCACATGATATATGGGTTTAAATTTGAACCAAGAGGAGGATTTGGCTGAAACTTTGTAATTTTTTGAACAATGTTGGTTGCAATGACTTTGCTAAATTTCAAATTGATCAGACCATAGATCAGACAAACCAATCGAAAGAGAATACCTTTCGATGAACCACTTAAAAACCTCCTAAAACCACACTGCAAAATCAACCCCTTACCTACCACAGCCACTTCATTACAACAACATTCATTGAACAACTAAATATACAAATGATTGATTCTCACCTGGTTCAGCCATCAGCCAGGTGAAGTTGGCATCTTTCTCCCCCAAGCAGATCCCAGGCTCCCACGAACTCTGTATGTCAAATTCAGTGTACTTCGGGTCATCCACGAAGAACACGTATTCGGTAACCCTAATATGAACAAAGTACCGGCCAGTCTCAACATAAGAATTACGCAGATAAACATTATCCGGCTCCACCCTCAGGTTCCTGACGACTTCCAGCTCCAGCTTCTGCACGACGGGGTCGTCGAGTACCAGAGGCTTCTGGTCGACCGCCGGCTGCTTGCTGGCGAGGAGGATGTTGTAGCCCACCAGCGGCATGACTTCGAAGGTGGGGACGCGCATGGCGGACATGACGAATGGCGGCTTCTTGCAGACTGCGCATGTGAAGAGTGGCTCGTCCAAGGCGACGTTGTGGGAGACTCCGGACTTCAGGTTGATGGCGGCTGCGAAGTCAGGCTCGGTATCATTGTCCGCCAACTGAAGAGATGAAACAAACATCACTTATTCGATGTGAATTGAATAATGTGAATTAGCCTATAGAGGCGCCAAACTGTTTAATCCATCGGTCCGCAAAAGCAAGCAAGTCGGGTTTTACTTTCGCCGCGCTGCATAAACTACATCGAGGATGTGAATAATTCCTGCCCAACGGCTGGTGTATTGGATACCTCGGTTCTCGTCAGGTTAACGAGGTTAAAGTAGAGGCACTATTTCAAGATCTCTTAAAATCATCACGTATAACACATGTTTTTGGATTCCATACTTGAATTTGTTATTGTTTGAGGTATATTTCAAGAAAATTTGAAGAATTTCTATTTAACAAGGACTTTCGGTGGAAGTACTTTAAGCAACATTGAGTACGGCTAGCAGTTAGATGGGTGACCCTTCAATTCTGGCTTGCCATTTGCTGCCGTTGGGCCAGAGGTACTGGGGTGTACTGGGGTCTGACGACCTCCCTCCACCTTTTATCAGTATTTTTTTTTGGGTTAGCTCGTCCATCTCACAATGAAAGTTACACACTGCCTAGAAATATGTAAACTTATGCACTGTTACCAACCTTCCCTTCAATAAACGATATGGAGTCCTCGAAGAGGTTCCAGTTCTTCCTCGTGGCATTGTAGAAGGGCACTAGGTCTGCACCTGCGCACAGCTTTCTCTCCGCCTCGACCAGCACTGTGTAGTTCCAGATGAGTCTGCAGTTGATGCAGTTGAGGATGCACTCTTGATTCATCTCCTGCCACGTCTTCGCGTCGCTGAAGAAGAACTCGCGGGCCGTGGTCGGGTCAGGGTCGATAGATTGCAAGCAGATGTTGTCCTTAGAGGCTGTACATAAAGGATGCCACTCTAAAAATGGGTTATTTTGACACCTCCCCCCCCCCCCTGTCACGATTTGTCACACTTTTCGAGGACCCCCCCCCCCCCCTCCTAAAAGGACGTCACAATACTATCTCTACCCCCCTTAAAATAATTTTTCTGACTGTAAAATGTATCGGAATTTGTCATTTTTAGCAAAATTTTAGTTCTCTACGTCATATCAACTGAAATTTAAAATGCTTGAAAATATCTATATCAAAACGTGACGTCCTATACTGGCTTCAAACTCCCCCTTCCCCCCTGTCACACTGTGTCCCATACTGGAGCACCCCCCCCCCCCCCCCCTTCCCCTGAAGCGTGACGTCCTTTATGCACAGCCCCTTAGCTGCAAGGAAGAACTTGGCTTAATAGGGAACTCGCTCGTGTGTTGAAAAGCCCACTTGCAAGTCTGTATCTACAGAAGAACCAGGCAATCTGTGGATTAATTTCACTTTTAAAACCAGTATTTTATGAACTCCTTACTTCTCTCAACCTGGAGTCTGGAACTAAATAGAGATGATTCTAACAATGGAAATGATTCTGGACTCCAAGTTGAACTAACTCAGGTGCTCGTAAAATAACGGCTTTAAAATAAAATCCAATCCCCAGATCGCCTGCTGCCTACTTTAGAGTTAAAATTGCTGTCTTCACGCTTTTTTTAATGCAACACCAATATTTCGTATAAATATTTTCAGGACTAAAATATTGGAGGCGAAAAGGTCAAGAGGATTGTAGAATCACTTATAGAATGAGGAAAATACATTATATCTTCCTCCTATGTGCAATAGTTTGGCCAATTTCGTGTTTTATATGTTTAGTCACGGGCGGGTAGAAGCTACTTTCATCATAGGGGGAGGGGGGTCTGGGGGGGCGAAGCTCCCCAGTTTTAACCCCGCAGGGCGTTTTTTAGAATTTAAACCTGTTAAAAGTGATTCTGGGGCTTTAAAATGCCCAAACTGAAGCAAAAAACCCTCCAATTGTTGGAAGGCATTTTTGCCCGTAGGGCATTTTTTTATAATATAACCTTTTAAATTTTGATTCTGGGATGCTAAACTGCTCAAATTACAACAAAATAACTCTATATATTTGCCCCGCAGAGCGATTTTTTTAGAATTTAAACAATTTTTAAGTGATTTTTGGACACTTAACTTAATTTTGTATGGTGACTGGGGGGTCAGCCTGCTCGAGTGACCCCCCCATCCCCCCCTTCCCACGCGCCTGAGTCACGTGGTATACCACTCAAATCCCCTCAACTCAAGCACTGTTCTTGCCTAATTAATTGCCCTGCTCTTACATTCTTGCTTTCATCAACGAATACTCACCCATTTCAGCGCAAGTTCCAGGATCAGCCGCAAACAGCAGCAGGATCAACACAAAGAACCGAGTCATCGTGAAATCTGTGCAAACGAGCGAGCAAACATAATCATTAAGACGGCTCTTCAGAGTGCTAATTTAGCCTATAAATGGGTAGTGTTACCAATTTAAATTTTACTAACGCAAATATTGAGATAATTTCGTTCTCTTTGCGGCAGAATAATATTGAAATAATGGCCCATGTTTCAGTGTTGCTATTTTGTCTTAATGGCGTTCACAACTTTATCCCCAAGTCCCCAAAACAACCCCTAAATTTCAGAAAAAAACAGTGATGTTCAGTAATATATGGTGCCTTTCACAGAGCGAATAAAAATATTTCAAAAACATACCTACAAAGCTCTATCTTTTGGGTATCTACATACAAAAAGTCAGATCAATTGGATACATAATGACGAAGAAAACTACTTAATAAGATTCGATTATTTTGGAGTGGAAATCTTACTTCCAGCACCTATAGTGGAAGGGGGGGATTTTGGTTCGCTTACAATCTCGAGCGCCTGTCACATTAAATCATTCTGCGTACGTGACATTTTCTGAATGAGCGTTGTTTATCACTTTGCAACTCGGCTCGCTGCTAAATTCCAAGTATCATTGGTAATATGATCTCATCATGGACTTTTAACTCTCTTATATGATTTTAGTGTTGAAACCACAAAGTTTGTACGCGTTTTCAATTAAAACTAAAAAATGTAATTACTGTAGTTGTATTATACCTGATACGTTGATTTGATTTCTTAACTCCTTATGTTGTATAGTACGCCCAGCGAGCGTGGAGAAAGTTCAGCAAATGCTGTGTAAAATTCAACAATAGGGCCAGCTTGTAATCCTGAGTGTTTTGACGCGTGCCCGGTTGTAAATATCTCTCAACGACTGCAGGTGTTCTGGAAAGGGTTGTTTTGTTGTGGTGCCAAATATCTTTCAATGCAGTCGGCTTTTAAAATTCAAGGAAAGTTGTTTAAAATGGCAACAGTGTAGGTGGAAGGGGTGGCATGTCGTAAAATGAGTTGTATCTTGTCAGAGCTTAACGGTCGAACAAGGGTCGAACAATACTGCTCATCTTATGAAAGGAGTTTCTCCACGCTCGCTGGGCGAACTATAGAGAAAACGGTTTAAAACGATTTTTCAGACGTTTTCCTATGGGGGGGGGGGGGGGGGGAGGAGATTTGCAAATCAAAATAGAGAGAGTGCACAACTAAATAAGGATTTACTATTTTATAACCTGAATTGAATTTGATGTTATTGTGAATTACCTGTCGGAGGCAGGACGGCTACATAGGTGTCCTCTTGAGCCTTGTACAAGTGTGATTATGACAGTGAAAATGGATGAGATAGAGCACAAACAACATAGGTAATTACAAGAATCACTTTGTTCCAATAGTTCGAGTCGGGTTGTTACCATTATTACCTATACATATGGTGGGTGGGTAAGATATAGATTATAGAGTAAAAACATAAGCACAAGAATAATTTTGTTCCGACAGTTTGTGTCGGGTTGTTATAAATTATGATTATTGAGCGAGCGAAGCGAGTGACTCGGACCTCTGTTATTTTGTGTGTTTTTTTCTGTTACTGAGGCTATAGTACACTATAGGTCACAGTTATTTTTCGATCGAGCTGAAATTTTGCACTCGTTCGGACTTTTTATGGGCGTTGCTGACCCAAATTTTTTTGAAATCCGTTCATTGGTTAACATTTAAATAAATATCTAATTATAGGTTGAAAAATGAATTGTCTTCCATAAATCAGATCAAACTCACATTTTGCATGGTAATTAATACCAACATTGTCTCTTATTTTACACATTTTCAGCCCAATCAGTTAAGAACGTTTGCACTTATTGACATTTTAATATCTGTCAGATATGAAGTATCGAACGAAATGAATGTTTTCCACTTCAACTGAATCTGATTTGCTTTAGGTACACCCAACAAATCATAAAACGGTATTTGAACGAAACGGATTAGCTGCTGGTCTGGTTCCTTGACAATCAATCCTTGTTATTATCAATGAAATCAGAGCTCAACTACTAGAGGTATAATGACGAGTTAGCGTCAACTTCATCAGATGATGCCTTCACATTGTTTCAGCCAATCAATTTCAGCCAATCCACATAATTTTAAAATTGCAATAATTAAACCTATATATAAAAAAGGTAATACTACATTTGCCAACAATTATAGACCAATCTCACTACTAACAAATTTATCAAAAATTCATGAAAAATGTATGAAATCAAGATTACAAAGTTTCTTAGAAACCAACAAACTTCTATCTCCCAACCAATTCGGATTCAGAGCAGAAACCAGCACTCAGGATGCAATTCTAAAGTTAACAACGGAAATACACCACGACTTAGATAATAACAAAAAACCACTTGCAATTTTCTTAGACTTGGCAAAAGCTTTCGATTCAATATCCCATAATACGTTATTCCATAAACTGTATAAATATGGCATCAGAGGTATCCCATTAGACCTAATTAGAAATTATCTCTCAAATAGGGAGCAATATGTCGAAATTAATGAAGTTCTCAGCTCTCCTCGAGAAATTGAGTACGGTGTTCCACAAGGAACAGTCCTAGGGCCACAACTCTTCCTCTTATATATAAATGATTTATGTAACCTAGATGTACAAGGAAAAATTATTACATTTGCGGATGATACAGTCCTTCTTTTTTCGTCCCCAACTTGGATTGAAACCTGCAAGATAGCTGAAACCGGGGTTCAGAGAGTGAAACAATGGCTTGATCACAACACACTTACCTTGAACTTAGATAAAACTCTGTACATTACGTTCTCGCCTCGGCAAAACACTCAACCCACAGATTCTGTCATTAAGATTCACAAAAATGGATGCACATTGTCTAAATTAAATTTAAATTGCCCATGCCACATCCTTAAGAGAGAACGCAAGGTAAAATATTTAGGACTAATAATTGACCAGCACTTAAAATGGGACCTTCATATCAACTCAATAGTGAAGAAATTGCGTTTTTCACTCCATAACTTTCACATATTGAGAGACATTCTGCCGTTCAATATCCTAAGAAATGTTTATCATGCGATATCGCAATCTATCATACAATATGGAATTATTGGATGGGGTGGCGCGTACAGTACTCACTTACGCCCTCTTGAAATAATGCAAAATGTCACCTTAAAAGTCATTCTCAAAAAACCATACCGATACCCTACAGAACTTGTGTATAAAGATAGTAACACTCTGCCAGTCTGTAAACTCTACTTAAAATCAATCGTTACTCACATACACACGGAACGTTATAAAAATATAAATAAAAAAGATCAACATACTGGCAGTTTGGAAATATCTCCTGTAAAACGTATTACCAGAAGCAATACAAATAAACTTATAACAATTCCAAAAACAAAGAAAACACTGACTCAGCGTCATGCTATTTACCTCGGACCTAAACTTTTTAACATCATACCATTAAAAATAAGAGATTTAGAAAGAAAGACATCTTTTAAATTATGTTTAAAATTTTGGTTAAGAGAATATCCAAGTGTGAAAATAAAAGAAATTATGAACCATAAGCTTTTGTGAATTACTAGACTTTTATCATTAATGACTACTCCAAAACAACATTGCTGCATATTGAAATTCTAGCATTATTTTTATTTGTCTCAGAAGTACTGAGTACTGTGTATAATGTATACCTTGGCAGGTGCTACCTGTATACATCAGAGTGTCTGGGTTAGTCTTAGTTTTAATTAGGTTAAGTTAGCGTAGTTTTTAAAATAAGATAAATACATAGTATCATAAATTATTAAAAACCACATATTATATAATATTATTAATATGTTTCGAATAATTATTAACTCTGTGTTTACAATAATTATCAATGTTATCACTAGGTATATTAATATTATTATTAGAAAATATAGATATAGATGTATAAATGTACTTAGCATACCTAGGTACCCTGACACAAAGACAATTGTCTTTCCTAGGGTATACACACTGCAATTGTAATATATTTGTAACTTTACAACAATAAAAAATCTTGAAATCTTGAAATCTTGAATCTTCAAATACCGTTTTATCATTTGTTGAGTGTACCAGGGTGCTTAGATGCTATTTTCAAGTTTCGATGAAAAGCATACTTTTATGTTGATTGAGTGGATCATATTTCAATTCAATATGGATGTATATGTTTTCTGTGCGTTTGGTACGGAATTCCGGTTAGAGAATTTGTACGTTCCCGTGCTCGCTATTTTTTTATTTTGTATTTTATTTTACATTATTATCCCGTAGACTATTACATACTACCATTATGGGTACCGTCACTGAGCGTTTTCCTAGTTATTATTTTTCAGCGAGCGACTCAGGCGCGTCAAAAAGGATCGACACACTCAAGAAATTATAACGCTCTGTATTACCTGAAAATAAATACCATTAGAAAAACTTTTTCACAAACATCCAATTTTTCCATATAGCGATAATCGATAGTAAGAGAAATTAAGAAGTAATTTGAAGAATTTCTATGAAAACATCGACCAAAATGTGTGTTTAAATCGCGTTTAAAATGCACTAAATTATGCAGTGAAATTCAAAAATTTCCAGGGCCTGGGAGGCCTACCCGCGAGATGCTCTGGTGCCCTCCCCTTGATATAATCAGATGCTATTTGACACGTTACTACACAAATCCACAGGCGACGCAGCAGGATTGACAATAATTGAAAAAGTGTCATCAAATATTTAAACATTAACACAAAAAGATGCATTTATATAAATATTTTTACGGTACAGGCAATTAAGAAAGTAAGGGGGTCCCAAAAAATATATTGCAGGGGGGGGGGGGACTGAAGTTACGCCACTATCCATATTAACGAAACGGCATTGTTTCTTAGAGATGAAATATTATTTTGTCTAAGTTGAGTGGAATCGTTGGTTGTTTATAGTCATAAGCCGGGTTCACACAGTAATTAATTGTACAACGGAACGATTTTCCTATCATTAGCCAATCACAAGCAAGGTATTGTTGGTGTCTACGATTTTTCTCCGTGGCTAAAAATAAAATTAAAGTAATGTGAACCCACCCACTACTCATTTTTGCTTGGAGCAGCACAGAGATAAGTAAAGTAACATAATCTCAAGGACCAATAGAAATAAATTGAGATTTCTATCAGAATTTTCAATACCTGGGGAACACTTCAACTGGACCAGCATTTAAGTGTTCCAGGCGTCAAGTCTTCCAAACGTTAACTGTTCCAGGCGGCAACTGTTCCAAATTAATTATTATTTTAAATTATTAATTATATACATTTTAAAACTCTTCCAAGCGTCAACCCTTCCAAGCGGCAAGTGTTCCAAACATTTAATATATTTAATAAATTAAATATATACATTTAAAATCTCTTCCAAACGTTAACTCTTCCAGGCGGCAAGTGTTCCAAACTAACTATTATTTTAAATATTAAATAATAAAATGGCAAAGACCGTCAACTGTTCCAGCCGCTAAGTCTTCCAGTCGGCAACTCTTCCAAATTATACCTGCGCCGCTCAAGGGACTGGCAAGCACGCGCGGTTGAACAAGGGTCGCCCACCGGTCTATTGTTAATATGAATAATAATTTATAAAAAAGTAACTTGATTAAAACGGTAAGTAATCAATTTATTAACGAAATTTCACAAACGACGGCCGAACACTGAGTATAATGCTTTTTTAATTTTGAAAATCCACTAATATTTGAGGAAGTAGATAGGTTTTGTCTCTGACCATTCCGATGTTGACTGTTTCAATTTCTGATGACGGTACAGACATACGAATGATATTTGTTGAGACATATTTCAAATTCAATAAGATATAAAACAGGTATGATTATTTTGATCGTGTTGGAATTTAATGGGTCAAACCTTTATATATTTTTTGTCTGGGGTTTAACGTCGCACTGTTCTGTAGCGAGGCTAATGGCGACGGATGAATGATTATGATGATGATTGGGAAATGATGGTGAAGAGTAGGTAAGGATGGAAGGTGGGAAGGAGGGTGCCGTGGCCTATTTGTAGGTTACCTTCCCAGCATTTGCCTGTCGACTGAGGGAAAACCACGATAAACCCCAGTCAGGAAGGACGGCCGCGGGAATCGAACCCGGGCTCTGGAATACAAGTTCAGAGCGTTAACCACTCACCCAACATAAAGGTACCTAAATGTTTATTCAACAAATGATAATTTACACATTTTCTTACAATATTTACGTCAGATAACTTAGATATCAGTAAGCGCGTAGCTTATGGTCGAACGGTCAAACAGTTTAACCATTCGATCTGAAATGTGGAACACACACACTATTGTGATAAGAGCGGTCACGCGTACCTATAGTTTTGGGCAAGATCCTGTGATTGGTTAAACTTTAAAATGGAACCGATTGACCGATATACTTGAAATTTTGCATTGTCATTGGATCAAACATTTGAGGTGTTTTTAACAATTTTCGTACAAATCTATTAAAACTTCAAAAGTTAGATATATGTATTGACATTTTACGACATTTTACCCTTGTTTTGAAATATTTTACCAATTTTTTTAAAAAAATGTCACTCATGCTCCTTTGACGCGTGTTATCTTTCTAGCATTTCAAATGTCTCAGTCATAGAGCAGCAACTTTCATTTACAAATTAATGTGATGCAATACGAAGGCTTGTTCATCAACGCCTTGCACATACAACGTTTTCCTAATAAATGTAAATGCATGGAAGAGTGATGATTTTAAAAGGAATAAAAAGGGAAACACGAATCTTTTGTATAATCACACCAGCTTCCTCCGAAATTGAACGATCACTGAACCATAGAGATTCATATTAAGTATATGAATCTCTATGACTGAACGAACTAACGAATTCCGATCACTTTCAGATTGTGTAGGCTCTTTGCTACATGTAATTAGAATTTGCATATTTTCAGCTAAATCTGTCAAGTACCTACTTCAAGAGTTTTCGAATATTTTGCGTTTTGAAATCTATGTCCAAATTACTTGATCGACAAGGAATTACGCCTTTCACACTTTTCACACTTTTCTTTGCAATAGTTTCCAAAGTCTATAAAGCAGAAAGTTTCACACGTCACAGCTTAATCTGTACCTCAGAGGTAGAAGGCCCGATGTACACTTTAATGGAGCGTGAGATGAGCTCATAAACAAGTAATTCTGAGTTATTCTTACAATCACATTTGTAATGATGACTTGAGTCATTGTGTCGGAGAACAATAGCGTCTCCTTTTGGCTCTTTTGACACGGACCTCTATATTTTTTTCTGTTACTGAGGCTATACAAGTCACAGTTTTTCTTCGATCGAGCTGAAATTTTGCACACATGTTTGGACATACTCTGGGCGTTGCAGACCCCAATGTTTTCGAAATCAGTTAATTGGTTAAAATTTAAATTAATATCTCCTGATAGGTTGAAAAATTAAAATGGTCTTCGATAAATCTGATCAAACTCATCAAACTCTAACTCAGAGAGTCATTAAGGTCATTCATGTCATCATGGTCATTAAGACTAAAGTCCCATTTATACACAGTGCAACTTCTTGTACAATTTCTGTACCACACTTCTGTGTCACACTTCTTGAATGGAAATTAGAAAATGTTTTAAGTTCTGTGACAGAAAGTTGCATCGTGTAAATTCAAAATTGTATGAAAGATGGGAATGTGACGCAGAAGTTGTTCAAGAAATTGCACCGTGTGAATGGGGCTAAACATTGTCTCATATTTTATAAATGTTCAGCCCAAACAGTCAAGAACGTAAGCACTAATTTGCATTTTCAATATCTGTCAGAAATGAGGTATCGAAATGGATGTTTTTTCACTGTGACTGGATCTGATTTGCTTTAGGAACCAGAGTGAATAGATGCTATTTTCAAGTTTCAATGAATAGCATACCTACACTGACTCTTATGTTGATTGAGTGGATCATATTTCAATTCAATATGGACGTATGTTTTCTGTTCGTTTGGTAAAGGAATTCCGGTTCTAGAATTTGCATGTACCCGTGTCGCTCATCAACGCGTTACACTGAGCGTTTTCCTAGATAATCGGTAATAGCATCCCCTTTTTTCCCAATAAAGTTGCAAAGTTTTGCATTTTTATTCAAAATAGTTCTATAACGGTCTGTGCAATGATATTATATCTGCTGAAGGAATAACGAATCGCTACCAAATACATTTTTACATTTTACATACATATATTTTTATATGGCAAATATATAAAACATATGTATATTAATATATATAATATATTGAATATAAATTCAATGACAAGACATTGAAGATCGTGGGGAATTGGGAGAATGTGAAGAATCAAGAAATGTGGAGAGAGGACGAGAAATGGAATGAATTAGTGGATAGAAAGGAAATAGAGGTGGAAGAATGTAGTGAAGAAAATGAAGGGGTGGAAAATGAAGATGGGAGGGAAGATGCAGATATGTGGAGAGAAGAAGAAAATGATGAGTATGAAATGGAATTTGAGGAGGAAGAAGAAGAAGAAGAAGAAGAAGAAGAAGAAGAAGAAGAAGAAGAAGAAGAAGAAGAAGAAGAAGAAGAAGAAGAAGAAGAAGAAGAAGAGAATTGTTTTGATTTGAAGTATAGTATATTTAATGTTTAGTTTATAAGAAATGAAATGTGACAGGCTTGGCCAGCCAGCATTGTGGTATATTTATTTGTAAGGCCTATAATAATGTTTAGCATTTTATCCTACTCCATAAAATTTTTGGAAAGATGCTTTATATATAATAAAGTATGCTGTGATTTAAAAAAATCCCCATTCAATCCAGAAATTTTCCATTGTGTATGTGGGGAAAACGGTTTTCTCCATACGTACCTACTTGAATGAATTACGTCAAACACAAGTAAAGTAAAGTAAAAGTAAAAGCGTACTTGAACACCCAACAAAAGATAAACGGTATTCCAGAGAAACGGATTGGCAGAAAAAGGTTTGATGGCTTTATCCCATGAAGTCTGTGCTAACTCGTCATCTAACTCTATAGTACTTGAGCTCTGATTTCATTGATAATAACAAGGATTAGTTGTCACGGAACCTGACAAGCATGCCAATCCTTTTCGTTCAATTAGGTACCGAGGTATGATTGATTTGTTGAGTGTACAACATGAGGAAATATTACGAGAACTTTGCACGTTTTCCAACCTTTTTAAGTGGATTTATATCTTTCAAATTTTAAAATTTCATTCCCGGCATTGAAATAATGTGTATCAATACAACTTTCCTAAGTTGCGCATCTAGATCTATTATAGGCTGGATGTAGAGTCTTGGTTCAAAACATTATCCAGGTATATCAGGCTTTATTAAAAAGCTTTAGTAAAGAAATTCCTCATATTTTGGAAATATTGCTGTCATTTTTGTCACGCCACTGACATTAATAAAAAATTGTGGTTAGAAGTAACTATCAGCCTAATGCTCAAAAGAATTTCCGGATTTATCGACGCAACAGACCAGAGTCTACTAGATTTCGTCCATAAGATTATTACCTCACGGTCTTGTGGTGTTGAGGACTGACATCAGCAAATATCTACTTGCGGCAACTCTTTTGAGCATGAGGCTGTATGTGGATAAGTTAGTTGTAATTTTTTAATTGAAGCATTGAGTTGTCAGCTGTCCAAGTGTCATACCCCAAAGCGATGGACAGATCCTCTTTTGAACTATAGTTGGCAAAAGTAGATAGCCAAATACATCTTGGTCCGCTTTTTTTCAGTGTTATTAAGTACCCATAAAAAACACTCCGTGTAAAAATACCAGCCAAGTCTCTTCAACTAAAAAAAAATAGAAGAAATCTAAAAATTCAGCACTGAAAAGTAGTGATATCAAAAAAAGGCCAAGTCAAAACTTTTAAAAATTACTTGGCGCATCGTGCATATAAATAGTATAGAAGTAGGTCGGTAATCAAATATACTCATCTATACATAAAATATATCTATAATCCCATAGAAAAACGATGCGCCAAGTAATTTTTAAAAGTTTTGACTTGGCCTTTTTTTGATATCACTACTTTTCAGTGCTGAATTTTTAGATTTCTTCTATTTTTTTTTAGTTGAAGAGACTTGGCTGGTATTTTTACACGGAGTGTTTTTTATGGGATATCATTCCTTTTTTCAGTTTATTCTTACAATTTGTAGCATATATTGTGGAACCAAAGACTATAATTCCTTTAAAAAAATACGCCTTTTTGATTTGGTTGCTAAGAAAAGTTGTGCTTGTTACTATGTATATGCCATAAATGATATGCTATAAAGTATAGCGCAAGTTTCGTTCCAATCGGTCCAGCCGTTCTCGAGTTATGGCATCACTTCCGGTTTTCAAAATGGCGGCTGACTTCACTGCCACCTAAAATTTGTGTCTTTAAATGCTATGTAACATTATAAGCCTTCTGAATATGTAGTTATTGTTATAAGAGATGATTTCATTCAAATTTGGCATTTTTATGACGTCATTTCCGGTTTCGGTAAAAGTACATTTCTATTTTGACTATTGATATTTCATTGAGAAGACCATCCGAATCGTTTGGCGCTAGTTTCGTCCCAATTGGTCCATCAGTTTTTAAGATATGACGTCACTTCCGGTTTCAAAATGGTGGCACAAAAAATTCGTAAGGACAAGGTATCATCAGACGCCAAAAGTGCATATATGGTAAAAATTTCAGATCGATCGGCTCAGCCGTTTAGGCTGTGGCGCTGTCAACAGTGTTTCCTGATATCATCAGAATCATCATCTTCAGAATCAGAAAGTGGTGTAATTTTACATATTTCACGGCCCTCTAGCACGAAAATGACATACCCTATTGTTCCCAAATTCAGTATATGGGGTGGGGTGGGCCATAGCTCGAAATTAAGATATTTTGCAACAATGTGAGATTTTCCAATTTTAAGATCCAGTAGGCCGAAAATGCCATGTTGTTGCTTACAGTAAAAGTGGTTGGTCTGCTCCTCAGTTTATTAGGCATTTACGGTATGTTGAGTGAGTGTGAGTGTACGGTACGACTTGGCTGGGTGGAGCGACCGCTCCACTAGATCTAGATGGCATCTAGATACAGTATTATCATATTTGTTCGTATCTGTATCTGTATTTTAGTGTACCTATCTGTACTGTTTTTACAATTTTGTGTTTATCTGATACTTTTTATTTATGAAAAAATATATTTATATCTTTTGTCATCTTAGAATATTATGGTGGATCAAGGACGGTGAATAGGGGGGATATAAAATATATAACCCCGATTAAAATACTCGTGAAAACGTAAATTTGTTTATTGAAGGGTCTTCAATATTTTCATTTTTATTCTTCACAGTAATCAATTTTCCGGTGAAATCTAAATACCAATTTTGCTCAAAATCATTAGGTAATCGAATAAAATATGAACGAATGTTTTTTTATAAAATTAACCTGATTTACTTGGTTGGACTTGTAATAGGTAAAACCAAAATTATACATAGGCAAACGCTATGTGTAACGGTAACGCGTTGATAAACGAACTTTTGTTTCGTATTGTAATATCGAATTTATATGCATTTGAAAGTACTGCTCAAAAAGACGAAACGAAATATGTAAAAATATCTCAAATTTCCTTCAAGAAATTGACAAAAACTAACAAATACGTGTACCTAAATGCCAAAAATTCACAAAAATTCACAGGATACTGTAAAAAGAAAACTAGACACAAGACTGCTCTTATGACTTGACTTTGAGTGACATTCAGATCGATTGTTTGAACAGTTTGACCTGCGCATTGTCTAAAACACAAACAATTAAACAAATGAAAAGCAACAATCAGGGAGCGCCCGCTACATCTTTCTAAATGCACCATAATTTAACATCAGCGAAAGGAATTTTAAATTTGCCTCTAGAATAACAAGCGGCCAATAAGAACAGCCCTTGGCTGAAGGCAAGATGCTTCGTCAGATGAAGAATGTTGCTTGGCGCCATAGTCCGTATTGTTCCTAGTCATAAATATCCCCATAAAAAACACTTCGTGTAAAAATACCAGCCAAGTCTCTTCAACTAAAAAAAAATATGAAATCTAAAAATTCTGCACTGAAAAGTAGTGATATCAAAAAATTAGCCAAGTCAAAACTTTATTTGAAAATCAAAAAATACTTGGCGCATCGTGTACTTAAATAGCTTGGAAGTATAAGCCAATTATAAATTATACATGAAATATACATATACATAGTATACCTATAATGCCCTAAAAAAAACGATGCGCCAAGTATTTTTTGATTTTCAAATAAAGTTTTGACTTGGCTAATTTTTTGATATCACTACTTTTCAGTGCAGAATTTTTAGATTTCATATTTTTTTTTAGTTGAAGAGACTTGGCTGGTATTTTTACACGAAGTGTTTTTTATGGGGATATCACTCCTTTTTTTAGTTTATTCTAACAACTTGTGACACATATGAAATGAACAATTACTAAATTCTTTTAAAAAATCATCACCCTTTACAATTTCGTTACCACTAATGAATAGCAGCGTATGGTCCTAAATAATTGCTTTAAATGATCTTTCACGAAGAATAGCAAAGGTTTCATTCCAATCAGTCAACCCAGTTCCGAGATATGGAAACACTTCGGTTTTCAAAATGGCTGCTGAACTTTCTGCAATGCCACATAGAATTTATTTCTATAAATGATGTGTATCATTTTAAGCTTTCTGAATATGTATTTATTGTATAGGAGGGAATTATAATAATTTATACATTTGAATGACGTCATTTCCGGTCTCATAAATAGGAAAATTCTATTTGTACTGTTCATATTCCATAGAGATGGCCATCCGAATCGTTTGGCGCTAGTTTCATACCGATTTGTCTACCAGTTTTTGAGATATGACGTTACTTCCGGTTTAAAAATGGCGGCTGAAATCTCTGACCCCTTGAAGTATATTTGAAACATGATTATAATTTTATAAGCTGTCTCAAATAGTATATTTATTGCATCAAAATAAAAATTTGTGAGATTATTAAAATGTGTGACGTCATTTCCGGTTGAGGTATGAGAAACTGCAAATATTATTGATGATAATACATAAAGTTGACCGTCTAAATTGTTTTGCGCTGGTTTCGTTGAAATCTATTTAGCCGTTATTGATATATGATGTCACTTCCGGTTTCAAAATGGCGGCTTCCGGTTGGTTTTATAACAAGTCACATGAGACGTCAAAAGTACATACGTTACATAAATATCAAAATAATCGGATCAATCTTTGTTGCCAAAAAGCCAATCGATGTATTTCAAATTGCATTACGTCATTTCCGGTTTCTTTAACATAATGTTTAGTCTTTTGCTACTTATCATGCATATAGATGACCGTCTGGATCGTTTGGCGCAATTTTCGTTCCAATCGGTCCAGCCGTTGACGAGATATGACGTCACTTCCGGTTTCAAAATGGCTGCATAAAACCAGTTATAGCAAAAGGCACCTCAGACGCCAAAAGTGCATATGTGGTAAAAATTTTAAATCAATCGGTTCAGCTGTTTATGCTGTGGCCTGTTTACCATATTTTAGCTCCACCCTACTACTACTACTGAGATTATTATGAAAACCGCCCTAAAACACTGTTTTCACGGCCCTCTAGCGCGCAAAGGGCGTAACCTATTGTTCCCAAATTTGGTATATGTTGTAGGGTGGGCCATAGCTCGAAATTAAGATATATCGCAACAATGTGAGATTTTCCAATTTTAAGATCCAGTAGGCCGAAAATGCCACTTTGATGCTTACAGTAAAAGTGGGTTTGCTCCAGCCTTTTTAAATGAGTTTGTGCGCGCGCCGTACGACTTGGCTGGCGTGGAGCGACCGCTCCACTAGATCACTCACCCCTTTCACCTCTTCAGGCCGTCCTCATTGTCAAAAAATAAGGTGGCAAGTGCAGATGTGTTGTAGCACAGTTATTTAGTCTAAGGTTGTAGTTTTGAAAAAAGGATGGAATAAGTTTCAGAAAAATATACATTTTGTGATTCGTGCTTTTTGAATGAGCGATAAAAATATCGTGAACATTTTCACAACCATTTCGGTTTTGAAAAAACTAGTAAAATAGAAGTAGCCAAAATAAACATACTACCTACAAGTAATTTTATCATTTGTCAATTTCATCACCCATCTGGTACTTTCTTTCACTCCTACGAATGATGAACACAACTCTGGAAAAAACTACCTATGGCTAAAATCTGAAATAGAAACTGTAGCTGCATTTAATATCCATTTTCTCGATATATCGTTGAATTGAACACATATCTGGAATGATTTAATCAAGCTATATTAATTACGATTTAACTGAATGTCAACTGATTGTTTGAATGTCAACAAATATTGAAGTATTCTCTAACAAAATGACTCAAGTCATCATTACAAGTGATTGGAAGAATAACGCAGAATTACTTGTTTATGAGCTCATCTCACGCATCATTGAAATGTACATCGGGCCTTCTACCTCTGAGGTACAGATATAGCTGACTGTGTGAACATTCTGCTTTATAAACTTTGGAAACTATTGCGAAGATAAAAATGTGCATGGTAAAAGTCGTAATTCCTTTTCGATCAAGTAAATTGAACAAAACACCTCAAATGTTTGATCCAATGACAATGCAAAATTTCAAGTATATCGGTCAATCGGTTCCATTTTAAAGTTTAACCAATCACAGGATCTTGCCCAAAACTATAGGTACGCGTGACCGCTCTTATCACAATAGTGTGTGTGTTCCACATTTCAGATCGAATGGTTAAACTGTTTGACCGTTCGACCATAAGCTACGCGCTTACTGATATCTAAGTTATCTGACGTAAATATTGTAAGAAAATGTGTAAATTATCATTTGTTGAATAAACATTTAGGTACCTTTATGTTGGGTGAGTGGTTAACGCTCTGAACTTGTATTCCAGAGCCCGGGTTCGATTCCCGCGGCCGTCCTTCCTGACTGGGGTTTATCGTGGTTTTCCCTCAGTCGACAGGCAAATGCTGGGAAGGTAACCTACAAATAGGCCACGGCACACTCCTTCCCACCTTCCATCCTTACCTACTCTTCACCATCATCTCCCAATCATCATCATAATCATTCATCCGTCGCCATTAGCCTCGCTACAGAACAGTGCGACGTTAAACCCCGGACAAAAAAAATATATAAAGGTTTGACCCATTAAATTCCAACACGATCAAAATAATCATACCTGTTTTATATCTTATTGAATTTGAAATATGTCTCAACAAATATCATTCGTATGTCTGTACCGTCATCAGAAATTGAAACAGTCAACACCGGAATGGTCAGAGACAAAACCTATCTACTTCCTCAAATATTAGTGGATTTTCAAAATTAAAAAAGCATTATACTCAGTGTTCGGCAGTCGTTTGTGAAATTTCGTTAATAAATTGATTACTTACCGTTTTAATCAAGTTACTTTTTTATAAATTATTATTCATATTAACAATAGACCAGTGGACGACCCTTGTTCACCCGCGCGTGCTTGCCAGACCCTTGAGCGGCGCAGGTATAATTTGGAAGACTTGCCGGCTGGAAGACTTAGCGGCTGGAACAGTTGACGGTCTTTGCCATTTTATTATATAATATTTAAAATAATAGTTAGTTTGGAACACTTGCCGCCTGGAAGAGTTAACGTGTGGAAGAGTTTTTAAATGTATATATTTAATCTATTAAATATATTAAATGTTTGGAACACTTGCCGCCTGGAAGAGTTAACGTTTGGAAGAGTTTTTAAATGAATGTATTAATTAATTTAAAATAATAATTAGTTTGGAACAGTTGCCGCCTGGAACAGTTAACGTTTGGAAGACTTGACGCTTGGTACAGTTAAATGCTGGTCCAGTTGACTACCACCCAATACCTGTTATATATTTTTTTTAATTTTAATTAATTTTAATTTATTATAAATGAAATACATTTCAGCATAGCCCCGCTAAACCAACAATGGCTTGTCGGCAGGGTTACTAAATTCAATTACAAATAACAATATAAAATAAAACACTCTCAGATCACCAACCCTTGTGACTGTTACACAATTCAAAGTAATATAAAGTAAATACAAAAATAAAAGTATAATTTTAAGTACCAAATTTTAATTTTAATTACCTATCTGTGTAGGTTCAAGTGTAGAAAAAATGCTTTCCGCTCGATTGGAGTGCCGAAATTAATTTTTGCATAATTATCGAAATTGTTTACAGTGACGTGCCTTCAATTTTGTTGGTGGTCATCTTGGAAAATATGGCGGAAAACGTATATTTTACAAATTATTTAATTGTTGGCAGTGGTAGATGGAAGGTTGAAAAATTATGAAATAATTCTGAATTCACTAAAACTAACTCAATACGCCGTGAACGAATTTTATTTTTTCATTGTTGGAATTTACCAATCACGTTTCTGTGTTTTTTTGCTCTCAATTTATTACGAAACGAGTGGACTTAGACTAATATATGTGGAATTAAAATTTGTAGACAATTTCATTGTTAACAATACGCGTTTTTTTTATTTAAAAAAATTAAATGTTTTAACAAAATTGGTTTACGGCGTTTTTTTATTTTAATTTAAGTCCCCATTTTTGAGTTTGTTTTAATGAATAATTTCATAATTTTTTAACATTTCCTCTACCAACAATTAAATAATTTGTAAAATGCACGTTTTCCGCTCGTTTCCGTCATATTTTCCAAGATGGCCACCAACATAATTGAAGGCACGTCAGGTCATTTTAAGAAAGATGTAAACAATCGATAATTATTAAAAAATCAATTTCGGGACTCCAATCGAGCGGAATTACATTTGCTCCTATACTATATGATATTACAAGATATCCTATTAATTAGTGAACATACAACATACAAAAAAATAAAATTTCAGATTACAATACACATTGAGATATTTGCCAAAATTGCTTCAAATTCGAATTATCTTTTACGAAAAATTAAAAAAATGAGGTGCTAAATGGGGGATTCTGTCAAACCAAATGAATATCTACAGATTATATTTCATGTATCTAAAGTTTCCACAATAAATGGCATCGCACAATTTAAATTTCTTTCTAAAAGACGCCAAAATCGCTTCAAATTGTATTCCTTTGTGTCAATCATTCCTTTGTGTTTGACAAATATGAGGTATGTTCAGTTTTAGTCAGTTTGAGGTGTTTTTAGTAAAATTGTATTTTTTTTTTATCTATTTTCTTATCTAGATAATTACATAATTTGATATCTTTATCTTTATCTAGATACAAATATTGTTACCTATTGACAATTATCTAGATAAAAAATATAAAATTCTAAATTCATTTATGTGTAAAAACATACACAAACCTCAAATGTCAGATGATATGAAAAAGGAAAATCATCACCGTTTAGTCGCAATAGTTGGCTTGTTTAGACGCCCCATTTTTAAAAAAACTTGAGTTCCGAATTTAGGATTCGAAATTAATTACGGAACAGTGTAGTATTTGGTAAAAACAAATTATCCATTATCTATTACAGTTATCTTGATAATTTTTTTTAACTGTTTCTATTATCTAGATGATTTCTTGGAAATTTATCTACTATCTTATCTAGATACATTTTTGGCAGGTTATTTTTATGTTTATCTAGATAAAGATACCTGGTTTAAGTCCCGGTTCGGTACGACAACTTTGTCAATGCAAGCTAATCAAGGTATTGTATAAATCGGCCCTAAATCGTATCATTGAGCGAGCGAGCGTCTCTTATTTGCCCTTTTGGCACGGACCTCTGTTATTTTAACATGTTTTTTTCTTCCCTGCATATTATAAGGTCGAGGTCGCTTCGTTTGTCTGAGAGTGCTGAAATTGTGCACACGCGTATGGACCGCCTCTGGGGTTTGCAGACCGAAATTTGTTTGAAATTCGTTCATAGGTTAAAAATATAATAAATAAAATACATTCTATTAATTGGCGGAAAAACTAAAATGAAGCTAAAATTTTGCATGGCTTTTACCACCATTACTCGTACATGTGCTCACTTATCAACGCGTTACGTTACATTGATCATTTTACAAGTATATTAATGAGAACATGTTTCCAAGATCTTATCTCTTTTATAATAATGGCATAATGGTAGCATAAATAATATAAAAATGTTAGCAAAATTGTGTATAACTTGGCAAGATCTTGGTAAGATAAAAAAAGATAATGCCTCACAAAATGGTATCCACAAGTGTAAAATATATGCAAAAGGGAATCGAACCAGGCATTCTTACTTGGAGTTCAAGAGATCTGCCATCGAAATAATTTCTGTTGATGGACTGAATGAATGGAATGTTGTGGTGTGGAGTTTGTTTACAATCTCGGACTATTTACGAGCTGTACGTGACTGGAAGCCAGCCTGGGATTATTTTCACAACTGTCAAGATGACGAATGATCGTAAAGAGCTCATGTTACACTTATATCTAACATTTTGAGTTGGTCTCTCCGTGAACGGAGGTCTTAATCAGCCAACAGAAACACATACTTGCATGCGTAAACACATCTGTAAGGATGATCTATATCCAGAAGAGAGATTTAAATATCAAATACCTTCTCTGTAAAGGGAATGAAATCATATCACATTTATCACTTGATGGTTTTGCATAACATTACATCGTTTACGCCGCTGTTTCTCTATTCGTCACTAAAAGTTGCAGTCACGCCAAAGCATAAAAAATAACATCTTGAGTTAAAAGTTCAACTCTAGTGCGCATGGGCATGCAGTTAAAGTTCTAACTACATCGCGAAATAACAGAAATTGACGCGTGCCTCAGTGTCTATTCAAATATAATCATCACATCTCATTATACATGATGATATTCATTTATTTATAAGTAATAATAAATACTTATAATACTTATGATTTAAGTAGTATATATTACATTTTAAAACAATTACCTTCACTCCGAACACAACAGTTTTGGCATTATATTTCAAATACAAGAAGTTTAAAGTGAGCTGTCATCTATCTGTAACTTTACAGAAGCATGGGTGGAAGGAAAAAGGGTTCAATTAGCTAGCGCTCCATAGTGAAAGCAAATGGCAGCGATGGAAGTCCATATATGTGTCGATAAGTGTATAAGTGAAAGATTCAATATTGTAGAGGACTTTCTTATCTTGGTTTCGTTTATTATTGACCAGCAATCAATCCCCTTGTTTATTTACATAACAGCTTTGTTTCTCTTTGTCTTGTAATTTTGTATAATGTAACCATTTAGTGGAATATATTCATATCATATCATATAGCGTATCATTTGATATCACATGTTGAGCATTTGGGATTGACGTCAAAACGTTGAGCTGATAACATTTAAAAATATCTTTATTACTTTGTTTTCGTTATTACTTTGTATGTAAGCTCCTAGAACACTATCAGGGCTTCCCTCCTGGAATATTTATACTTTCAGTTGGGGAAAATTAATATTAGAATAATGACATGAAATTTTCTGACAATTCAGGCCGCAATGAATTAGATATCATTCCTAGTCTTTGTACTCGCGGACCACTCACTACTCACATGATAACTAAATAAGTTTAACCATACCTACCAATATTCATAATGACTAGTGATACAAGATGATGCTACATAGTGGGTACAATCAAAAGTAGTGGACAGCATTGACGATTCTACCGATTTTTTTTTTTTTATTTATTTCGTTTAAAGGGAGTTGGTAACATATGAAATCAGTTGTCGACATTTGAGGTTGCCTATTCTTCATGAACTAAACAAAATCTCGTGGAAAACTGTAGTGTGAAAACTTGAAAAGTGTGGCTTAAAACTTGGTGGGATTTTCTTTTTCAAAATCGTTTCTAGAGCCAGGGGATGGAAAAACGGCAATTATAATTCTTTTGGTGCGTTTTGGTGATCTTCAGAATAATCTTTGTTCTACGACTAGAAACAAGAGTTTGCATTATCTCGATTATCTTGATTATGCTGTGTTTACATTCTTTTACAAAAAATAACAGATTTAAAATCCAAACTCTTCAGAAAGTCGCTTTTAAACAAATAATGTGCACACATCCCCAAAATGTAGGAACAAATCGTACCAATCTCTCACAATAGGGAAGTCTCCTTAGAATTAGATTTCAGAATAATAGTTATTTTATGAAATTGTAATGTTGCTGAACACAGATTTGGTATTATTTTTGTTGTGAGATGAATAATTTTCAAGGAATTAATTTACAAAGATTGATATATTTCTTACAATTTTAAAACAGGAAAACTGACAGAGACATCATAATTAGCTATATTTCCATGGCAACAAAGAAGTCACCATGGTAACACATTGTTGGAGGCTTGGAAATGACATCACAATTCTGATTCTCGATGCCTGCCGTTTTTTCCCGCCAAAATATCTAATTACACTTGAATTTTATTTTTATTAATGAAAATTTTAAATTTCGCTGACGATAAGTGTGTTTATCATTGTTATTTAATATTTATGTTGATAATTACAAAATTAACTGGAATAAAATTTCACGAGACTTCCCTATTGATTATCTTTATCTTTCTACCTTAGTGGAATTCAATTTCCCCTTGACGTCCCCCCCCCCACCCCCCAACAGTTACCACAATGCTGTATTGACAATGTTATAGGATGGTTTATGTAACGTACAAAGTTGTGCTCTTTCCTTTATTCTATATTCTGTGAAAAGCAGGTTATCTTTTCCGGTTACGCGCCTGACAACTTATCTCCCTTTGACACAAAACATTTGACCATGAATTCATAATGAAGTGGGCTTAATTACTAATTATAATGTATAGATTAAAACGGATATCATATCATAAATATGCAAATTCTATATTCTTATTTTGCCGTCAATATTTCTTTGTGATTTATTTTCAGTAATTGTTTCAAATCACAAACACCATCGCCATATTCTCTGGACCAGCCATCTACTAAGCAGAAGTGAATCTTTTGTCTTTGAGACAGTATCTTCGAACAAAGATGAGATTGATAACTTGATTTCAAAGTCGGTGATCTGCTCTTTCATCTTTATGCTGAAGGAGGCGAGCGTTTTAAAATACCAAATAACGATTAAAGATTAAACTGGGAAAACGCTCAGTGTAACGCGTTGATGAGCGAGCACGGGTACGTGCAAATTCTCGAACCGGAAATGCGTACACAACGCACAGAAAACATATACATCCATAATGAATTGAAAAATGATCCAGTCAATCAACATAACAGTACCTATATACTTTTCATCGAAACTTGAAAATAGCATCTAAGCACCCTGGAACATATATAGCAAATCAGATTTAATTCAATTGGCACTGGAAAACATTCATTTCGATACATCATTTCTGACAGCTAATAAAAATGTCAATAAGTTCATACGTTCTTAACCGATTGGGATGAAAATTTGTAAAATAAAACACAATGTTGGTCTTAATGACCATGCAAAATATGAGTTTGATCACATTTATCGAAGACCATTTTCATTTTTCAGCCTATCAGGAGATGTTTATTTAAATTTTAACCAATCATGGATCTAGAAAAAGAATTGGGTCTGCAAACAGAAAAGATTGTCTCTACATGTGTGCAAAATTTCAGGTTGATCGGTGAAACAGTGCAACTTCCATTGCTCCAGATAGCAGCAAAAAAAAACAAAAAAAAACAGTGGTCCGTGTCAACAGAGTCAAAAGGAGACGCTCGCTTCGCTCGCTCAATTATCTAGATACTGATAGAGATACAGATACTATAGATACTTTTTAAAATTGTATCTGTATCTTGATACAGTTACATAAGAAAATGTATCTGTCAGAGGTATACTTTCCAAAAAAATACATACATTTATATCTGCTTCGTTTAAAGTCAATTCCCTCTATGTTGATAAAACTTATCTTTACGTTAGAACATAAAGATTGCTGTTTTTATGAAAATAGAAGATAAATGTGACATGAATAGATCTAGTTTTCGAGTTTTTATTTTAGTGGACTCATATTTTAATTAAATAAAATACGAAATAATTTGACTTCTTGATAGAGACAAATGCAATGGAATCTTTTCGTTTTTCAATGAAAAATAAGAGCGAGATTTCATATTTTTTTCTTAAATTTGCCGAAAAGAGCAAATCTCCATTTGTAATGATTAGCAGAAAACTTTTGTAATTTCAGAACATAATATTAAATTAAATTCTGCTAATTGAAATTAACTGGGTTTAATTTGCATAAAATAAACTAAGAAATTTTAAATTGTTTATAGTTCACTTGAAATGTATTTTGAAAGTAGATTCGCAGATACACAATTAAATTACAGATAAGTACAGATACAACATATAGATGTATCTTGATACAGATACAGGTACAGATACCTAAGTAAGTATCTATATACTATGTACCAGGGGCTAAATTCACAAAGAAGTATTATCTCCTAATACGTACTATCTTTGGCTTTATCTTTCATTTAACATGGTGTTCTTGGTATTAAATCAAAAGATAATACGTATACGCAGATAATACCTTTCGTAAATCCAGCCCCAGGCAGCGAGGATACAAAGTAAGAAAAAGTGAAATGTTCTCTCAATCCAATTTCTATTTCCATTTCCATATCTATTTTATCATGTCCATTTCCATTTTATCCAATTACAATCCCATCTTGCTTGAGAAGATTGGATATTTTCAAACCTACTGTGTAACCACGTCGCCTCCAACAGCCTAAAGAAGCTTGAACACCAGCAGGCAAAACGTCGCTATGTTAATAATAAACAAGTTAAAAATGAGCTTGGCAATTCATCTGGCAATTCATTTATATATGTATTCTTCTGTTTTATATCAGCAATGCAAAATTATTGAAATTTCCACCTGAGGACGGACATTTTGTTGGCATGTTGACGGGTCAGATTTATAACTTTATTGAGGTAAATCGATGTATTTTTGTGATGTGAGTGATTCCTCTTCGTACAAAAGATATCTCCGGGGCCTACAATTTCCCAGGTACGTCCCTACAAAATATCGTCAAAAAAGCAGATATTTACAACGTGCCATCAAGATGGTGAGAGGAATCAATGAGATGACAACGCTTTGGATTGTGTAAAGTGGACTGTGAATCATCTGCTATTTGTGACAACCAACAGGTGAATTCCCTATAAATCTTTTTCCAGGCCATTTGAAATCCACCTCTAATTATATAACCAAAGTTACCATCGTCACAAATGTTTTCTGAATAAAAACAAGTATGTACCCTTTGTCCTCACCTTACAGATATGCTCGAAGATCTTGCTGTTGTTGAATCTTGGTTAGCGAGAACTTTCCACTGCCTACTTAGAAATCCACAACACTGAACTGACCACTTTGTTTGTAGTTTTAGGCAACACCGTAATATCCATTGTAAAGTATTTCAAATCAGTGTTATCTACAACGATAACGCGCGCGAACAAAAACACAACTCGTGGTATTCTATAAGTTTGTCGACTTTTCATGGACAAATTAAACAGTGTATTATTTTACATTGGGTTTGTTTACACAGAAGAATCATCAAATATCATCTCGTGCTTTGAAACGTTGAAGTTGGCGTTGATGTTAGATGTTTAAATCTCTGATTGGTCAAATGTCAAGGTCACCTACTGATCGCCGAACGTCAACGTTGAGAAGAATAGTTTGTCATGGACAGTCTTGACCAATGCGGTTGCTTCTCTGGTCGGAAGTATTTGATATGATTAAGACGGCTGGGTAGTGAGTTTGACCTTGAAGAGTTTTTTAATCGATTTTTATCAATATATTTTACCAATGTAATTGTTAACAAAATAAGGCTTTGTACGAGTATTCAGCACAGTTCAATGAAAATAATTCCATAGCTTGTAATGGTTTATTATATTTTCTTTGTCCTACAGATGTTTATAGTGCCCGAAAATTAGTAAAATGATGGCACTAAACACCTGTAGGACAAAATAAAGCTAATAACTTATTCCAAACTATGAAATTATTTTCATTGAACTGATCTGAATACTCGTACAAAGCCTTATTTTGTTAACAATTACATTGGTAAAATATATTGATAAAAATCGATTAAAAAACTCTTCAAGGTCACGCTCACTAATCAGCCCTCTTAAAATACAATCATAGTCCAGATCGCCCACCTGGAAAACTTTCCTGGACAAACTACCTGGCAATTGATATAGCCGATAAGGCAACAACTATTAACCGAGCCGCCAGACGGCAAATTCAACACACAAGACAGAGTCTAAAAGGCAAAAGGGGCCTAACCCACCTAAAATTGCAACAGAAGATTTTTTGATGTTAATCGATTCATAAAATGCCGACATATCAGATGTTTATGATAATATTAATAACCTCTAGAGTAGATATTAAAATGCCAGTAGTACTTATAATAAACTGAAAATAACTTGGTATTACTTCCATATTATGCAGTCATATAATATTAATTAACTTCTTGACAATAAAGTTAGTTTACAAGGTGAAATGCAGTCATGACGTTCATGTATGGGACTCCTATCGTGAACCTATTTCTTCTCTATGAGCCATGGAGACCCTTGTGTTGTTACTTTGTAGCTTTTTCACTGTGTTGTGCGCTGACAGTTTCGATGTGAACATATCTTTGGAAAGTAGATCATTCGATATTTTATATCCGTCATCCATGATCGCATTATGGGAGCATATCTACCCAGGTAATATGACACATTACATTGGTTAGATTTAGAAAGGGACATATAATAGATACAAATATCTTCCTTATAAAGTGTAGCTGGGTTTTAGATTACAGTATAGATGCTCTCCCGTTTCTTTATAATGACCTGTACCTATATTGTAAAAGTCATCAAAAATATTAGGAATAGGAAAAATTTTATATTTTATGGCTCAATCCAGTTGATGCTGTGGATTTTGAAGAAGGTAAGAAATGAATAGTGCTGTTTAATATTTATTACCTAATTAAAGTATCCAGTGCTATTTGGGGTCTGGGGGAAGAGCCCTACACACACACATTGATTCTACAACTATTGTGTATGTATGTATGTATGTATGTTTTATTGATCCGCTTTGTGATACAATGCAAGTCGCAGTGTGTATAAATCTTATGGCAATATTAAAAAGCGATTTAAGCACAAGATTTGGTTGATTTGATAAAGATATGGGGGAGGGGGAAGGGGGTTGCATTGTGATATGAAACAGAATACCTACGTAGGACGTGTGCGATCTTACCACCCCATTAGACACGTTGATTTTAAGATTGATGTTTACAAAATGATGTAACCAAAGATTATGTAACTTACTGAAGTATAGTGAGCGTCAAAAGAATCCCGCCAAATCCCCATGTTGGTCTCTGGGATACCGTAACTATTGGAAGTAGCAACAATAATGACCATGTGTCACTTTGGAACTAAATGTTGACATGTGACATGCAGGCACCAACTGGTGCGGCGAGGGCAACAGGGCCGATGACCTTGGGGACAATGAGGAGCTGGACAAGTGCTGTAGAGGTCATGATCACTGTCCATACTTCATGACCATGTGTCACTTTGGAACTAAATGTTGACATGTGACATGCAGGCACCAACTGGTGCGGCGAGGGCAACAGGGCCGATGACCTTGGGGACAATGAGGAGCTGGACAAGTGCTGTAGAGGTCATGATCATTGTCCATACTACATCAAACCAGGGGACACGAAATATGGACTAACAAATGACGGCGCATTTTTAAGGTAAGGTAAATGCCATTTATTTTGCCATAAAAGCATTAGCGGATTGGAGAGGTTACATATTTTGTATTTTGCATGAAATTCACTGCGAAATGATATTATTATGAACATTACTTTTATATTTGGTATCTTTCTGTTCTCTGCTAAAAATTTCTATTTGTGTTGAAAAATTTTGATTTTAAATTTTTGTTGCAACATATGATAATAGGTAGGGATGTGCGTTGTGAAAAATGTCCGACCGAGCCGGGGCTCGAACCCAGGCGAGAGCTCTACCAACTGAGCTACCCGGTCAGACGAACGGACATTAGACACTTAACGCACTGATGAGGGTTAAAGATCTCCGAGGAGAATTGAATGACAGTGTGGGACAGTCAGTTGGTAGAGCTCTCGCCCGGCAAGTGAGAGGTTCCGGGTTCGAGCCCCGGTTCGGATATTCAATGCATCCCTTCATATCATCCTGACTCCATGGAAGTTTTACACAGAAACCTACCTACATTATCATATGATATATTTAATTGATTTCTTAAACTAGCATGTGAATTTTGATAGTTTTATATTTCTGCAGGTTGAATCTTAAAATAACAAATAGACTGAAAAATGTAAGATCGCATCATCAGAATTCAGTCCAAGCGATCTCTTTGCCTCACTCTAGTAGGTGACCTTGATTTCAATGATAATAACACATATTTATTGTTATGGAACATGAACAGCAGTCCAGTGGTCGAATTTGGGGGGGGGGGGGGGGTGGATGCGGGGGGATGGAATCCCCCATATGGCGAATATATTGATAGTTCCATCCCCCATGGCTAATTTGTCCACTTCACCATCCCCGGCCCCTATGAAAGATTAAAATACAGCACTATTTACTTAAAAATAATACCATTCCCACCGAATTTTACAATTTTATCCCCTAGACACCATGTGTCGAGATAAAAATAGGCTTAAAATAGCCTCAAAACCGCGTAGAAATGCACAAAATTGATTATTGAAATTAACAACATTTCCGGGGCTGCAAGCTCGTTTGGCCCTCCCCGCAGCCCCCTCCACCCTCAAATTATCTCGGAGAAAATATTTTTTTAACAATACATCATACCTCCATGGACCGACATCCAATTCGACCACTGCAGCAGTAATTCAAATTTGTTCATCGATCATTTTTTATTTGGCCAGGTGCATGCAATTATACTTCAACTATAGGCAGCGTGTTTAGACTACAGATAGCGCTGCAAAAAGTACATACAGAGCCACCTAAGCTGTGGGAAGGAAGCTTACCTTTGGCAAGGCGTCCAGTCACTGCAGTAATACGTTATGTTGCTGCACATATTACGCATTATCACTCCTTAAAATTTACACAAGTTTATCTAATGTTTATTCGCCTACAAAATATTAATAATAAATTGTTCACAATTTCACTGAATCTGATCACAATAGTAATTTGCGCGACTTGGTTCTGATTCCGAAATATTTTGAGTACATTTGTTGACATTTGATCGGTTGCTAGGTCACGGCCAATGAGAAATGAAACAGTTGAAGATCATTCCCACAAATGTTGCTTATTTCTTTCACTCGTGGCGCTGGGGGTATGAACACTCGGTGCCCATAGTGCTTGTACTGCATGCAACTAATATGTCCACAGATCTCATTGCGACTGCAACTTTGAGTTCAAGCAGTGCATCTTAAACATCCACAACGAATACTCGTCTCATCTGTTATTCTACAACAACAACAGGCTGGGTTGGATCTACTTCGGCGGCATTCTAGGCAACATGAAGTGCTTCGACCTGGATTATCCGAAGAAGTGCGTGAAGCATAGAAGACGGAGATACGGTAAACCGTGAGTACTTCATGGACTTCATTACATCATTCATATTAGTAACTAGCTGACCTGCCCGGCGTTGCTCGAGCCGGAGGGAGGGGGGGGGGGGGGGTACATGAGAGTTGAAAATTCGGAAGATTGTTTCGTAAGTTTTATTACACCTGATCAGGGACCCGAACCTTTATGAATAAAGGTTCGGGTTCCGGTTCCGGTTCTGAAACAAATATTTTTAAAGGTTCGGTTCCGGTTCCGGTTCTAAAATTTTAAATCAAACTATAATAATAAAACTTCAATGTCAAATTTAATGGCATTATTGGATTTGGATTTTCCTATGAATGCAAGCACAGGTGTAGGCAGTGCCTGTATAAAATTCCCAGGATGGTGCGCAGAGTAAATATCAGAGGAGACAGTATAGTGGCTGCAATTTTCTCTATAAGACAACGTAAACATTCATTTTTCCTGAACTATCGTATTCAAATTGTCGGCAATGCAGTTCTCATCGCAGTAGTCAGATTCAAAAATTGAAAACTCGAGCAGCGTTTTCATAATGAAGAATTATTATTTCTTATCAAGAATTAAAATTTTCTACAAAAAATAAATTTTGGAAATGTTATCAAAAAATAAACTTTATACTACTTTGTGAATAATATTATATCCAAGTGATATACATGACTTTTTATTAAAAAAAGGAACCTTAAAGAACCTTTAAGAACCTTTAAGAACCTAATTGATTATAAAGGTTCGGATTCCGGTTCCGGTTCTTTGGGAAACAAGTATAACGGTTCCGGTTCCGGTTCTGGTTCCGAAATTATAAAGGTTCATACCGATTCTAGGTTCCAGTTCCGGTTCCGGTTCGGGTCCCTGCACCTGATAATGTCAAAAAGTGAAATTATCTCTGGTACATTCTGCCTTTAAGCTGAATTTCTTCAATTAGGGGTGGTTTGGAAGAGGGGTTGAGTAGCCTGAAATGTAGACAGAATTACATGCGTGCAAAATTTTATTGAGGTCGGTCAATGGTGTAGGAGTATTATGGCCAATGTAATGTTTTCAATTGGGTAGGTTTTTTTTTCAATTAGGGGTGGTTTGGCGATGGGGGTAAGTACCGTAGGTACGATCGTGCGTAGGACCCCATAGAAATTCCATGCCAAGTTTAGTGGAGATTGGTCAAAGGGGATTGGAGATTAGATTGGTCAACGCCATCGAGATTTGAATCGTGATCGAATTCGATTGAGTTTAGTTCCCACACATTTTCGAATCCAATTGAGATATTGGATCGCAATCGAATCCTCAGTATGAATAGGGTAAAAGCTTAAACTCCACTTCAGAAAACTCGGTGTATAATAACCATTTTACACTGCAATTTAATTCCGGAGCCTATGTCCTCAGTTTAAATTAACCTCAGACTACATTGCAGTTTTTTAAGCTTTGCCGCAGTACATGATGGTACCACATTTCTCGAATAGGAGCTTAACTAAACTGAAGATTAAACTATTGTTAATATGTCCCTTTAATACAATGCTCATTTGCTTCCAGGAAGTGCCTGAAGTACAAGAAATTCAAGGCCGGAAGAAACGTGACTAAAACCTGGAAGTGGTATCAAAACCCAAGTTGGCCTCATTGGCCAATATGAAAATGTACAGTTTTACATCTTTACAGAAGTATGTAAAGAAACTTCAGCCAACATTGAATAAAAAGATAAAACACAGACAGAAAGATGTATTAATTGAACTGATTCTTGTCATCGTGCGCTACATTTCAATCTACAAATAGGAAATACTTAATGCGTTTTATTAAATTTGCAAGCGAATTAATATTCTTGTGAAACTTTGTGCTCTACAGACCTTGAATAAGCTGGTGAAAATTTCGTTATTTTTCAAATATTTAAAAACAAGCATAAATTGTCAGTAAAGTGTCATACCTATTAGACTTCTAGACCTATTTTTTCTGAAAATTATCAGAAACTTCTGAAATGTCAGTCTCAATGACGATTCGAAATTTGAAATTGATCTGCCAAACGGTTCCATTTTAACTTTTCAACCAATCACAGGATTTTATTTAAAACACACACGTGACCGCTCAAATGGTATTAGTATGTGTGCAAAATTTCAGATCGATTTGTTGAAAGGCGTGACCTTGGCATTGCAGGCAAAAACAACGGCTGGTGTGTTGGATACCTCGGTTTTCGTTAGATCACCGAGGTTAAGCAACATTGAGCGCGGTCAGCGATTGGATGGGTGACCATTCAACTCTGCCTTGCCAGGTTGCTGCCGTTGGGTCAGAAAGACTGGGGTGTTTGGGGGTTAGTGTGACGACCTCCCTCCACCTGTTATCAGTCTCTCGACGGCGCGGGTTGTGGAGGCCTGTGCTGTGAATGTTACACCGTCCTTCCGAAGGGACGTTAAGCCGTTGGTCCCCTTGGTATCTTTCGTCAGGAGTAGGCTACATGCCGGTACCGGGTTTCCTCTCCTCCCTTCTCTATATTACATTCTCACTAGTGGAGCCTCGGCTCCGTTGAAAATATAGACTTAATAATAAAAAAAAAAAAAAAAAAAAAAAAAGTAAACAGACAAAAAAGAGAAAGATCCGTACTAGATCACTTATCACATTACTTGATTTTCTTGTTCACATAAATATAAACGAGAAACTATAGTCATTTTCCCAAAATATTATATAAAATATATACTTCCTGTATTAATAGTCACAACGACTCATATTTTCGGTAGTTGAAAAAATTATAAAACTTTACGAGATACTGCGTTATCATTTGTGACAATAGAAGCGCTCAAAATGCGCAGTTGCCTTCCAAGGACAAATGGTAAAAAGCAATCATACTTTATCAGTTACGTCAGCGAATGTAAAAACAAAACTAAATCGGACTTAGAGACCAGCAAATATTTGATTAACAAAAGTTAATCACTCAATTAGTGGGAATGAGTACAACCGTACAACCGTACAACCGTACAACCGGATGAAAAGCCGTCAGTGCTTAATCTCGCCGTATCAAATAAAGACGTTTTTACTTTACTTTACTTTTACTTCCCCAACACATGTTCACGACTTTAAGTTCAACTAATTATCATTGTGTTCCACTCCTGAATCTGTAAAATCATTCGCAAACACAACACTTGAAAATGAATTAGTTAAGAAAAGTATGATAAAAGTATTATTTTACAAATGGTGACAGATGTGGGATTTTTTTTCTTACTTGAATATTCCTTAAAAACTGCGTATATTAAATATATTAAAACATACGGCAATATTTTGTAATGATGTTTAAAGTATTGCCAAAGTGACACGACCCTCAATTGTTTTGTGACTATACGAGTATAGCGAGTATTTTTGAAGGTGACATTGAATGCGGCAGCGTTTCTAGATACATGGATCAGGAGGCCAAGTCTTGAAACTTACACTTTCTGGACGCAATCGCTCTCGGACGTCAATAAGTGCCGTTTACTGTAAGAATGACGACCTTGAAATCTTCCTTTAACTGTTTAGCTTAATTTTGAATAAGGTTTTATGACTGTATAATATCTTTGAAAATAATTATAATGTTAATAAATTGTTTCCAGTGGATTGCTGGATGACTATTAAATGAGTGGCTTGACTGTGTGTTTCAAAGTCGATCATTCTTTCACTGAATGGTTCTTATTGACGTCCGAAAGCGTAAGTTTCAAAACTTGGCCTCCAGGAGAGGAGAAATATGTGTTTTATAATTATCATGTTGAAAAAGCATCGTTTTTTGGTACAAGACTGACAACACATTTATCACCAATTTTCAATTAAATTATGTCATATTTCCGTAAAGTTATGGTTCTACTATGATAGAAAATGGACAATGTAATGCTTTGATATCAGTTTTAAAAAATATTTCATTGTAATAAAGGAACCAACAACGATTTTCTTTCAAATGTGTTCATCAAACATCACAAGACTAACAATGGATGTTCCCTGAAGTAGAATGATCAGCAATGTGTCTCGACCAATTGGACTCTTCTAAGCCATATACTCGGAATATTCAACAATAGCTGATAAAATGCAATTGTACAAAAATGTAACAATGCTGTCCATTGTATTAGGTGCATGCATAACAACAATTGGTCACAGTTAATTCTTGCACTTGTTACCATAATTCACATTATTGGATTATCCATAATAATTATCCATTCGTCTCATGGATAGGCCAACAATAAAATTAAAATATTTTTCATTATAAATAGAGAAAAATGAACAATCCAAATCATTCAGCAGAAGAAGCTTTGAGGAAGAGGACCATGTGAAGTGGAGGAATAATGTGGAGGAGAGGGACAATGCGTGGGAGTGGCCAAGTAAGTGAGGAACTTTATTTATTTTAGTGTGTACCTAGAGTGTTTATGTGTTTAAGTGTATTTTATTTGATATTTGTATGTCACCTAGAGTGTTTATGTGTTAAGTGTATTTTATTTGATATTTGTATGTTACCTAGAGTGTTTATGTGTTTAAGTGTATTTTATTTGATATTTTGTATGTTACCTAGAGTGTTTATATGTTTAAGTGTATTTTATTTGATATTTGTATGTTACCTAGAGTGTTTATGTGTTTAAGTGTATTTTATTTGATATTTGTATGTTACCTAGAGTGTTTATGTGTTTATGTGTTTAAGTGTATTTTATTTGATAATTGTATGTTACCTAGAGTGTTTATGTGTTTAAGTGTATTTTATTTGATATTTGTATGTTACCTAGAGTGTTTATGTGTTTAAGTGTATTTTATTTGATATTTGTATGTTACCTAGAGTGTTTATGTGTTTAAGTGTATTTTATTTGATATTTGTATGTTACCTGGAGTGTTTATGTGTTTAGGTGTATTTTATTTGATAATTGTATGTTACCTAGAGTGTTTATGTATTTAAGTGTATTTTATTTGATATTTGTATGTTACCTAGAGTGTTTATGTGATTAAGTGTATTTTATTTGATATTTGTATGTTACCTAGAGTGTTTATGTGTTTAAGTGTATTTTATTTGATATTTGTATGTTACCTAGAGTGTTTATGTATTTAAGTGTATTTTATTTGATATTTGTATGTTACCTAGTGTGTTTATGTGTTTAAGTGTATTTTATTTGATATTTGTATGTTACCTAGTGTGTTTATGTGTTTAAGTGTATTTTATTTGATATTTGTATGTTACCTAGAGTGTTTATGTGTTTAAGTGTATTTTATTTGATATTTGTATGTTACCTAGAGTGTTTATGTGTTTAAGTGTATTTTATTTGATATTTATGTGTTACCTAGAGTGTTTATGTGTTTAAGTGTATTTTATTTGATATTTGTGTGTTACCTAGAGTGTTTATGTGTTTAAGTGTATTTTATTTGATATTTGTATGTTACCTAGAGTGTTTATGTGTTTAAGTGTATTTTATTTGATATTTATATGTTACCTTAGAGTGTTTATGTGTTTAAGTGTATTTTATTTGATATTTGTATGTTACCTAGAGTGTTTATGTGTTTAAGTGTATTTTATTTGTTATATAGATGATTCTTTTTTTTGCCCCGGTGGGCTGGGATGGTATTTTTTATGTATTTGTATTAATATGTTACCTAGAGTGTAGTGTTTAAGTGTTTAAGTGTATTATATTTGTTATATGGATGATTATTTTTTTGCTGAGGTGGGCTGGAATATGCCTACCTTGAGCTTTTATGTGTTAAGTGTATTTTATTTGTTATATGGATGATTATTTTTTTGCTGAGGTGGGCTGGGATGGTATTTCTTGATGCATTTATAATTGTATGTTGCCCACCTTGAGCTTTTATGTGTTAAAATGCATTTTATTTGTTATATGGATGATTATTTTTTTGCTGAGGTGGGCTGGGATGGTATTTCTTGATGTATTTAATAATTGTATGTTGCCCACCTTGAGCTTTTATGTGTTAAAATGCATTATATTTGTTATATGGATGATTTTTTTTTTGCTGAGGTTTGTTGGGATGGCATTTTTTCTCGGTGAGGAATGCGAGCCTCTGCCTTGCTCTGGGCTTCCGAGCGCGTCCCCGGGATGCGGATAGGGGAACGGCCTACAGGGGCGTGATCACGTAAAATTACAAGTTTCTTGTCACAGTGACAAGCTTCTTATCAATTTAGATGAGAAGATTGTCACGCGACAAGAAAGTTGTCATTTTACATGATCGCACCCCAGAAGTAGGTTATAGCCACGAATAAGGATTTATCCAAATAAGTGGTCGCGGACAATTGAGAGGCGGTGCTAGCATGGACGGGGTGACTTGCCTTGACAGGGCATTTCCGACCTTGTCTAGGCGAATAACTGCAAGCAAAAAACATTAAACACAATGCCAATTAAAAGCAGAAAGCTGAGTGAAGTGCAGCTCTCTCATTGGCTGACAGCTGTCACGTGAACTTAGGCTTACCTCTGCTATGCAGTCATGATCAAATCGGAGAGGAGATTTTATTGTGTCCCGTGTTTGAAAAGTCCGGGCACACTGTCAAGTAAAGCCTGGGTGATGATGAGGTTTATGGTAAGGTATAGTGATTAGTGTTTAGTGTTTAAGAGAAATGAAAGGTGCTGTTATAACGTTATCATGCACAACTGTCACAAGCGGCACAGAGTTTATGGTTTTAGAAGCTGAATAAGAAATCAACTAAATCCATTTCATTTCTTATTGCAAAACACTATTTCACCTTTAATGACGAACCAATCAGAAGAGAGCAGAGGAAATGTCAATGTCAAATTCGTACGGGAAAATGAAAAGTCTTCTGAATTAATGTTATATTGGAGCATTTTAATTTGAGATTTGTGTCTAGTCTTGCTCTGTTTCAATATCATTTTTTGATCAGGTATTTAATTTTATCATGGTAAAATAACACGGTGAAATAAGCAATTGTGCACTGGACTCTGTTGTAACATTTAAAACACTAATTACTAATCACTAAACTCTCCGCTTTCTCGATCATTATATGATTATTATTATTAATTTATTTATTGGCAATGGGACCCGAGGGTCCCACAAGTGCAATATAATAAACACACACAAAAACAACAAATTCACACAATAAAATCAGACTATTGGACAAGTAACAATAAATAAAATACAAAATTCATCACCAAGTATCATAATTAAATATATCGTATGCCACTGACTAGATTTACAACAACATTTTTAAAAATAGCTAATGAACAATTATGTTTATTAATGCCATCTTGAGGCAGAGTGTTAAAAGTTGAAATCATTCTATTGATACACGCAAATTTAAAAACATTTTTGCGACTACGACATGTGATAAAAACATCCCTGTTACGTGATTTACTTGGGATCCTAAAATTAATAAGCTCTAAAAGTCTGTCGTCATAGTAGTCATTAGCTATCTTATACAAGAATAGCAGGTCAGTAACAGTTCGCCTCTGAACAAGGGTCGTCAGATTAAAATTCCTACACCAAACAAGAAAGTCTACACGGTGGTAAGGCTCATGAGATTTGAAACACAGCAGCACAGTAATCATGAGCGAATAGCAGAGTAGCAACACGGTAGCAAGTACGTATAAGTCAGTTCTGGAGAGTTACACGTACCATCGGCTCGTGAGATACCATCATTCATAATATTGGGATGTAAGACGGATGATCTTACTCTTCATGGGCGTGCGAAGGATTTCTACCAGGTAGGGGCAGGGCAAGGAAAACAATGTTCTATGGGCTAAGGGGGTGTGGGGGCACAGCCCCCACCCTAGCCCGCAGGGCGTTTTTTTTTGGTTTTTGGACACTTTAAATCAATTTTGAGACTTTATGAGGTGTATTTTGTTGAAACGTTCAATATTTTTTAAATATTGCACTTTGGGGTGGTGTGAGACATGTTCAAACCTGCCCCGCAGGGCATTTTTTGGTTTTATGACACTATGAAATCACAAAATGAACTATACGTAAAACCCCATAAAATGTTTTTTTTCCTGACATCCAGGGGGGGGGGGAAGCGCCCCCCTAGCCCCTCCCTGTAGACGCCCATGTTCACAATTAGACATGGGCAGTTTCGAAAATACACATGTTTTTAATACATTTCTAGCACAATACATTTCCACCAACTTCTAGGTATCATTAAAACCTGATTAAATTATTGTTATTTGCTATTTTTTATATGAACTGTTTTTTATATTACTATAATGTGTGTATTTTCCTTCTTTTATAGATTTGTTTGGAACTCCGTGAATGCGTTCTATTATTGTTACTGTTCTTATTTTGTAAGAATCATCTCCACAGATGAGCTACTTGTAGCTTTGTGAAATGTATGAATTTGTATTATTTTCTGGTTATCAATAAAGAAGTAAAAAATATGTATTTACAGTATTTTCATAAACTTTTAAAGAAGTATTTTATTTTGTTTCTTTTATTTGAAATACATTATTATAAGTATGTATGTTTATAGTGCATACAAAATACTCTCTCTGATGCAATGAATATTGGGCGTTGTAGCAGTGCAGTGCAGTAATCATTTTCTTGTTGATAGTGATTATTTTCTGGCTGTTAAGGTAATCAGTCAATATTGGCGTTCGCACAGGGGGTGTGTCAGCCTTCACTAAAAAACTGGGTCATACTCACAGTGACAATTTTTTTTAAATGGGCTATAAAAATAAAAGGGTTGCTCAAATCACTGAATCAAGTATTAGTTCATCAAAAACACAATATTTTGTAGTTTCACTCACTGAGGGTTAGAGATCTCCGAGGAGAATGGAATGAAGGTAGAGAATGCTTACTACGAACTGTCATACCACCGGTGACGATGCTGTCACCATGTCTCTTTGCACTTGCGTGCGCAACCCTCTTTTTTCAGCTCGAATGATGAGAATGTAGGTTTCTTTGGAAAACTTCCATGGAGTGAAGATATGAATGATATCAATCATTCATGAAGATATGATGATATGAAGGGATATGCGTTGTGTCCGACCGGGTAGCTCAGTTGGTAGAGCTTTCGCCCGGCAAGTGAGAGGTCCAGGGTTCGAGCCCCGGTTCGGTCGGATATTTTTCACAACGTACATCCCTTTATATCAATTATCATTGTGTTTCACTCCTGATATTTCATGAATCTGTAAAATCCAGAAGTCCATTCGCAAGAACAACGATAGAAAACAATTGAGAAAATGATTTTTTTACAAATGGTGACAGATGTGGGATTCTTTTTTTTATTACTTAAACATTTCTTAAAAACTGTGTAATATATTAAACATATTAAAACAGACGGCAATATTTTGAAAAATGATGTTTAAAGAAGTTGTCGCTGGTCCTCGAACGAGGATGCCGACTCCGGTGTAGTTATTTAGTGTGGTGGGATCTCCATCTCTCATTTGTGCCATCTCTCATGGCTCCTAAAGGCCCATGCACAATTGACATAACCCGCAGCCGCAACCCGTAACCCGCAACTGCAACACGCAACCCGTATCACTATCTGTTCACAATTGACATAACCAAGACGTTACGGACCAAAGAAACCAAAGCATATAGAGTGAAAAAATATGACGCACACATCACGGCATCATTGTTCGCAAGGCACGGCTTCCTCTTCGTCAGACATAAATAAACAAGACAAGAACGAAAAATCCAGGAAAAATAATGACAACACAGTTTTGACGGCTGGGTTAGGTTATGCTGTTGTAAGTAGAAGCTAGTTTGACATTGATTTAAAGCTGTGATATTTGTCTATTTCCGTTTCCGGTTTTGTTATCTCATTCTGATTGGCTGCCCGTCAGAATGTGGGCGTGGTCTGACGTAGCTAACGTAAAATTGTTGAATCTTGGTCAAGTCTTGCGGGCTACGGGCTACGGCTGCGGGTTGCGTGTTGCGGGTATGTCGATTGTGCGCGGGTGCATTGGTATGCATTGTTTCAATTTTTCACGCAGTTGCGCTTACGGGTTGCGGCTGCGGGTTATGTCAATTGTGCATGGGCATTAAGGCCCCCAAGAGACTTGCAGACCCTACCACATTCCCCGCACGGAAAGGCACCAGCAGCCACTGGGTCCTATCCCAGCGGTCACGTCCCCGACAATAGGCCGCCACATGTCACGCGAAGACGCCGCTGCCTCCCAGCCAGGGGAGCGCCTCCCGTCCTCGGAGTGGTCCCTGAAGCGCTTCTTCTGTCCTCCATGAAGCCTCAGCCAACTCGCCATAGAGCAGTCTCTTCGGCATTCTGTGCTCTCCCATCCGAATGGTGCGACCGAGCCAGCGCAACTGAGCTGTTCCACCCACCGACAACACTGTGACATTCAACACGAGGTCCGTCCAGTGGATCCTGAGAATTGAGCGCAGTAGGTCTGTTCGTCGGGGTGTTCTAACCTGCTCGGAACACACCGGAAGTCGTCACGGAAAAGTTTATTTATACCTACCCGTCGAGTTTTGATTCGTAATTCATGCACCTAACATATTCAGTGACGTACTTCCGCCTGCTCCGAGCAGGTTAGAACACCCCGACGAACAAACCTAGTGTTCGCTGCTGAAACTTCTCCAGCTGACTCACCTGCCTCCTGTAGGACCTAAGCCTCGCAGCCGTAGAGCAAGAAAGGCTGTGTGACCGCCCTAATAATAATAAAATAATGCCAAAGTAACACGATCCTCATTTGTTTTTAATGCTGTAGCACTATTGTGCCAGGGAGAGTCATCTAGGTTGTTAACAACTAGTGGTTCTTTATGAAGTTATAGAAGGCCGTGATTGTTTCTATGGCGATCAAAATTATAACATAAACAATGACATTTAAATCATATTTTATTCAGGATTCAATAGACCATTTTAAATATTATCTCATTGGCTCTGCTTTCTAATAAAAATCATATGCAGTATTATTTCCAGACACCTTAGTCCCTGTTTTACCTATTGTTGAAACAGGGACTAAGGTGTCTGGAAATCAAACTGCATTTGATTTTTATTAGAAAGCAGAGCCAATGAGATAATATTTAAAATGGTCTATTATAGTAAGAAAATTAAGTAGTACAGAACATTATTAGTTAGGTATATTTAAATTCTTAAAACATTAATTTATATTATAAAAGGTCTTTAAACATTATTAAGTTATCTTTTCGAAATATATCACCTTTGGGGTCGAGGTTTAATATAAAAGGGTTCAAAACTGTTAAGCCACAACAATGAAAAAATATTGTTTGGTGTTCAGAATGAGATTGGATGGTGGTAAGATTGTTTAGAAAAAGCAGCAGTTGAAATCTAGTGGAGCGGTCGCTCCACGCCAGCCAAGTCGTACGGCGCGCGCACACTCTCATATAAAGGCTGGAGCAAACCCACTTTTACTGTAGGCATCAAAGTGGCATTTTCGGCCTACTGGATCTTCAAATTGGGGAATCTCACATTGTTGGGAAATATCTCAATTTCGAGCAATGGCCCACCCTACAACATATACCAAATTTGGGAACAATAGGTTACGCCCTTTGCGAGCTAGAGGGCCGTGAAAACCGTGTTTTAGGGCGGTTTTCATAATAATAATAATAATCTTAGTAGTAGTAGTAGTATCCTGGAATTCAGATCCGGTAAACAGGCCACAGCCTAAACGGCTGAACCGATTAATCTCACATTTTTACCACGTGTGCACTTTTGGCGTCTGATTTGCCCTCCACCCTTGACTTTTTTGTGCCGCCATTTTGAAACCGGAAGTGACATCATATCTCGACAACGGCTGAGTTGATTGGAACGAAAATAGCGCCAAACGATTCGGACGGTCAACTATATGGATTATAAATAGCAACAGACTAAAATTTATGTTAACGAAACCGGAAATGACGTCATGAAATTTGAAATACATCGATTGGCATTTCGGCAACAAATTTGATCCGATTATTTTGATATTTATGTAACGTATGTACTTTTGATATCTCATTTGACTTGTTATAAAACCAACCGGAAGCCGCCATTTTTAAACCGGAAGTGACATCATATATCAATAACGGCTAAATAGATTTGAACGAAACCAGCGCTAAACAATTTAGACGGTCAACTTTATGTATTATCATCAATAATATTTGCAGTTTTCCATACCAAAACTGGAAATGACGTCACACTTTTTAAGAATCTCACAAATTTACATGTTGATGCAATAAATATACTATTTCAGACAGCTTATAATAAAATGTAATCATGTTTAAATTATAATTCAAGGAGTCAGTGATTTCAGCAGCCATTTTGAAACCGGAAGAAACGCCATATCTCGAAAACTGGTTGACAGATCGGTATGAAACTAGCGCGAAACGATTCGGAAGGCCATCTCTATGGAATAGGAACAGTCAAACTAGAATGTTCCTATTTATGAGACCGGAAATGACGTCATTCAAATTTATAAATTATTATAATCCCCTCCTATACAATAAATACATATTCAGAAAGCTTAAAATGATACACATCATTTATAGTTATAAATTCTATGTGGCAGTGCAGAAAGTTCAGCAGCCATTTTGACAACGGATATGTTGCCATATCTCGGAACTTGGTTGACCGATTGGAATGAAACCTTTGCTATTCTTCATGAAAATAACCAAATTGTAAAGGGTGATTTTTTTTAAGGATATAGTAATTGTTCATTCGATTGTCACAAGTTGTAAGAATAAACTAAAAAAAGTAGTGATATCCCATTAAAAAACACTTCGTGTAAAAATAACAGCCAAGTCTCTTCAACTAAAAAAAATATGAAATCTAAAAATTCTGCACTGAAAAGTAGTGATATCAAAAAATGAGCCAAGTCAAAACTTTATTTGAAAATCAAAAAATACTTGGCGCATCGTTTTTTAGGGCATTATAGGTGTACTATGTATTTGGATATTTTATGTATATTTTATAATTGGCCTATACTTCCAAGCTTTTTATATAGACGATGCGCCAAGTATTTTTTGATTTTCAAATAAAGTTTTGACTTGGCTCATTTTTTGATATCACTACTTTTCAGTGCAGAATTTTTAGATTTCATATTTTTTTTTAGTTGAAGAGACTCGGCTGTTATTTTTACACGAAGTGTTTTTTAATGGGTATAAGATTAGAAGAAGAATGTTGTGTGTATCGTTTAAAAAAGTATTACTGGAAGAAATGTCATAAATAAATATTATTAAAAGAAGAATATTAATCAAGAAAAGAAGACGGCAAAGGGGAAAGAAAAGTGCACGAAGAGAAAATTCATATGACAAAAACTACGTTGAAGGAACTAACTAATTGAGATGATGGACCATGATGGACCTACACCTACCTACACCTCAGTGATGAGTACCTACTCATAATCTTAGTTATATAAAAATATTATAAATTAAATCTGGCCAGATGTAGCTTCCACAGTTATTGTACATTTGAGATAATAAATCATTGTTTACTAGAAAAGGAAATACCTAATGCTTCGAATTTATCACCCAACAGTGGGGTATTATTTGAAGATGGTTTATAGGATTATTTAACTAGCGTAGAGTTATAATGCTCAGGTCTCACCGTTAACTTAATTTATATTATGTTATTCTGCACACTCACTAATGTCATAAGAGTGGTCTCAACTACAGTTTTCTACTGTAATTTTCACATAGCTATAACTATAACTATAACTATAATACTATAACTATAGCTGTAACTTTCAAACAAGTATATATTAAATTCGCATGCTCGCTCATCAACGCGTTACACAGATCGTTATAAATTGTGTTTCAATCTGCATTCTTGTAATGCGTCTGTAAAATGAGGTGTTAATAAATATCATGTTCGCAAACCACGCTAAAAAATAATTTAGTGCAGAGATTTCGTTTTACAAATGGTAGCAGATGCGGGATTCTTTTATTTCCGATTTTAGCAATCATCAGTTTTAATGATATTTCAAAGATGATGTGCACAAGTGAAATATTTACTATCTCCTAAAGCAAGGCCAATGAAGAATGTTAAAATAAAATAAAAAATTTGAATTTTTACTACGTAATAGAATAATAAAACAATAAATTCATCAGGTCTTGTTTTGGTGTCAAATATAATCACAGCATTGACAAGCGCTTCTAGCCAGTAAGTTTAAACGTGGGTAGATATTTATATTTAAACTAATTAGCGGGTTGAAATGATAGTGCACATGTACAGTCACAATGTAATCTAAATGTCTACCGAAAGCAACAAATCATGTCAAGTTCAGTACAAAACACAATTCAGTCTGAAGTCTTTGAGATAGCCAATCACAACAGGTGAGCTCAACTTTGAACTTATTGCATTCACACGAACGACTCTTGTGAAATCACAGACGAGTCATTCAGTCCTATAGGAATCCTGCTCGTGACGTCACAGTGGTAGAAAAATGGAGGCTGCTATGGTAGGGGAAATGTGTCAAAGCTATAAATAATAGCTATAAATCATATTTCTCAGATGAATATTTAACTTGAACATGTGTATGGATAACTATTACGTATTATTATTAGCTTGTACTTACTTAAATATCTTTCTTTCACAAGTTATCACTCTAAATATGAGATTTGGATTGCCGCTGTCAGATTTGTTTGTTCCCTATACCTTTATATAGGTTACTATGGCAACCTTTTCTCACGCAGGATGCCTATAGGGCAATCTCATCTGACGTAACTGCTGATCTAAATCTAACTGGGGGACAGATGCTTTCAGTAAATAAGTAAAAAGTAATCATTATATTTAATACCATTGCAGTTTTTCTTTTAATATCTTTCTTTCACAACTGTATTTAAAATACGATGAAATTATTGAAAAATTGTCTGTCTCCCGAAAAAAAATTCAAGATTTAGATCTGTTACCATAGCAACCAGGGTGATGCAACACATCGTGTAAATAAATAGTACACAATTATAGTTTTTTTTTGTATTTTTATTTCTTATTTATTCTTAGAACAAGTAATTCATAAGCACAATTAAAAATGTAACAAAGCTAAAAGTTAAAACAACAATAAAATATTTCATTGAGTGAGCGAAGCGTCCTTTTTGGCTCATTTGGTACGGACCTTTGGTTTTTTTCCTGTTACAAGCCCCATTTACACGGTGCAATTTCTTGAATAACTTCTTTGTCACATTCCCAGTTTTCATACAATTTTGTGTTTACACGACGCAACTTTCTGTCACAGAACTTAAAACATGTGTTAATTTCCATTCAAGAAGTGTGACACAGAAGTGTGGTACAGAAGTTGTAAAAGAAATTGCACCGTGTAAATGGGGCTTTAGGCTATAAAGGTCACAGTTTTTCTTCGATCGAGCTGAAATTTTGCACATATGGTCGGACATTCTCTGGGCGTTGCAGACCCAATTTTTTTTTTGAAATCCGTTCATTGGTTAAAATTTAAATAAATATATCCTGATATCTGTTACCAGTTATTATGTAACCTCATAATGGAGCAAATCTCAGCATTTTTGCATATCTTTATCAACATTTTTGTATATCTGGGGGTGTCAAGATGAAAAGTGGGGGTCATTGACCCCCCACCCCCCCCTGAAACGCACTTGGTTTAAAATGAAAAACGGAACAACCATGACTGCTTTTCATACTGACGGTTCTGCGACAGCCTACACAATTTTGTTGGAGGCTGAGAGACAGTGGGACGACAGAACAAGGTGGAGGAAATTTGTGGAACAATTGGAAGTGGAGGAAGAAGAAGAAGGCGAGGAGGTGGCCAGCCGGTGTCCAGTCGTCCTGCGGTCCAGTGTTGGTGGGAACACCCACCCCTGACCCACTGTATGGATGGAACTAGCGCATAGATTATTATTATTATCTCCTGAGTGATAGGTTGAAAAAGAAAAATGGTATTTGATAAATACCGATAAATCTTACTCATATTTTGCATGATCATTAGGGGCTGTGCATAAAGGACGTCACGCTAAAAATGGTATATTTTGACACCCCCCCTCCCCCCTGTCACGCTGTGTCACACTTTTCGAGACCCCCCCCCCCCTAAAAGGACGTCACAAATCTATCTCTACCCCCCCCTTAAATAGAATATTTTTGACTGTAAAATGTATCAGAATTTCTCGTTTTTAGCGAAATTTACGGTCTCGACGTATCAACTGAAATTTAAAATGCTTGAAAAATCTAAATCAAAACGTGACGTCCTACTGCCTCCAGTACCCCCCCTCCCCCCTGTCACACTGTGTCCTATACTGGTGAACCCCCCCCCCCTCCCCCCCTGAAGCGTGACGTCCTTTATGCACAGCCCCTTAAGACCAACTTTGTCTCTTAGTTTAAATTATTTTTTCCCAATCAGTAATACCCGATGAACTTATTGACATTTTTATTAGCTGTCAGAAATGAAGTATCGAAATGTATGTTTAACTCCACTGCAACTGAATCTGATTTGCTTTAGGTACCAGAGTGCTTAGATGCTATTTTCAAGTTACAATGAAAAGCAGATACTTTTATGTTGATTGAGTGGCTCATATTTTAATTCAATGTTGATGTATAATATGTTTTCTGTCCGTTTGGTACATAATTCCGGTTCGAGACTTTGCACGTACCCGTGCTCGCTTGTCAACGCGTTACACAGAGCGTTTTCCTGGTTACAACAAATATTAAAAAATCAAGACATAAATCTAATATACCTAGGAAGCGTGCTAGGAAGTAACATCATGCACAAAAAAGCGATGCACCTAGTATTTATAATATTATATTATAATATTAATATCCACAAAACACAACTTAAAAACTATTTCTCATAAAAAAAACACTATGAGTAAAAATACCAGCAAATCATCTTCAACTAAAAAATACATTCTACAAATTCAGCACTGAAAACGTAAAGTGATATCAAGAATGGGCCAAATAAAAACTGAGACAACTTCTCTTCTGTGCTGATTATTTAATTTTAATTTTTAATATTTGTGCACATTTGTGTACGTCTGTTTGTACCACTTTAGTACACGGAGTGTTGACCGAAAATAGATTTGTTGTTTTGTTTGGAGTATTTAGTAAACAGTAAACAGCTGATATTATGCTATGATTAATAATGATGGCTTTCAAATTTCGGCGCTTTTTAACAACTTTTTTCTTATTGGATGAAGAATGTAGCATTTAAAAATGGCTAAAGTTTTGATGCCTGTTGTCATTGTGCAGCAATAAAAGTATTCTCTTAGCTCAAATAACTGTTTTGAAGTGTTTTGACTGTATCTATTCGTAGTACTATTTATTTTTACCTAATATTATAATAGTTATACAAATGGCAGCATTAACGTTACCTACTTCTCTGTGCACAATGTTGACGACTCGTTTATTTTCCAACCCTAACCTCACTCACACTTTTTTGACACATCAACGAAGATTATCCGGCACTAAACTATCCTTAAACCCAACACCAATCTGCGATGAGAAACACGACGGCTCGAAAATGCTAGCTTGGCAAATACATTCATATGGTGGACTGGAAGAACTGTCACTTTCAAAATCTGCTCGGAAACCTCACATTACGAGCCCTGACGACGTTCTTGTTCGAGTCTCGAGCACTTCGGTAAACCCTATCGACTTGGCGATGATGGGTAAGAAGAGTTTATAGATTTTTCTTTGAGATTCCTATTTTGCTTCCAGTTGTACCAATGGATATATTATTGATGCAGGTGGTTATGGCAGCGTTCTGCTGAATACGATGCGACAAGTGAATTCTTGTAGTTTGGCGACTCCCCTGGAGTTTCCGTTGACGCTAGGCCGTGACTTCTGTGGGCGAGTCGTCGCCAAGGGTCTTGGCGTGAAGAGTTTGCGAGTCGGTGACGAAGTGTGGGGCACAACGCCGCCGCACCATCAGGGTTGTCATGCGCACAATGTACTTGTCAAGGAACCGCTTGTAAGTCCACATGAATTCTGTTTAAGGCTTGTTTGTGTTGAATACTAGGTAGTACTGTAAGACAGTGATGGGTGTAATACCTAGGTTGGTAGGTATTTGCTATGGAGGATTCTTATTTAAAGTTTTAGACAAAACCCCTGTAACCCAGGAAGTATTTGTTCCACTTATTCTTGAGTCCATCTTCCTCCGCACACACTCTCAAGTGTAGGTACTAGATACTATGTTAAAATTAAATAGAAATTTTCAAAATAATGCAGTCAGTGAAACCGAAAGGTTTGCAGAAGTTTACAATCATTGTTAGTTAAGTACCTAACTATTTTGAAAAAAAAGTACAAAATTGTGTGGGTAAGGTACCTAGGTAGGTACCTACTATTACAAAATCACTAATTTCTTTCTGTCTCAGTGAAAAAGGTCCATGGACTTGTGAATTAGGTTGAATGAAAATCTTGGTAAGAACTTGCAAATTCTTACAATCTTAAATTCTTTACTTTACAAGATTTGTGACAACATTTTTGTCAAGTTTTGCCAAGATTTTCGCTAGGAATATTCAAGTCAATTAGTTAGGTACCTAAATTAATTTACACACAAGGACACAACACCATAATCTAAACATAGATTCAACATGATTCAATCTAAACGTCATGCGTTTCAGTGACCTAGTTACCTAGTAGATTTGAGATTTGAGTAAAGTTAAGGTGATACTAGCGCTCAACCGTTTTAGAAAATTGAGAGAGAAAAATTGTTTCATAAGTGAGTGTAACTTTTACAGGATGTTTACATGATCAGTCTGATTGTATATTAGTAGCCCTTTTTAATTTTTGCTTATTGCATCGTTAATTAGGCGCCGGTTATTCAACAAAACCGCGCAAAACGATGAAATTTGCGATACGATTGGAGACCAAACCCGTAAACCAATTGATCTCAAATTTTAATCATGATTAGATGAAAGACAAACTTAGGGTTATCCCTTGGCACATTTTTGAAATTTAATTTTATACGGCGCCCAGAGAGACGAGTAAATAGCTAATTTTTCACCAAAAATCCACTAATTATTACTAATTAACGAAACAAAAAATAAAAAATGTACCAAGAGATAACCCTAAGTTTGTCTTTTATCTAATCACAATTAAAATTTCAAATAATTTGGTCTACCCATTTCGTCTCCAATCGTATCGCAAAAAGTGTCTACAAAACGCAGCAAAATCGCTCGCGCTTGCAGCACCTTAAGTTGGGTTATCACAACGTGATCTCAAACGTGATGCTTTAGAAGCCAAAATTAACTCAACAATTTTACAGAAATACCTAGTACCTAAGTGTACCTACTTCTTAGACCACCCAATACATTTAAAAAGGTTTCGCATCCTCCTAACAATGTTCAAGAATAGTAAAATTGTCCTGAATGTAACACTCCCCCCCACCACTACACACCTGATCTCTATGTGCAGGTGCAGAAGAAGCCCGTGGCCTTGAACGACGTGGAGGCCGGCTCGATGTTATACGCCGCCGTCACCGCTTGGTCGGCGCTGAAGATCTCGGGAGGCATGTATCTCGCCGGCGCTCGAGGGCAGAGGGTGTTGGTGCTCGGGGGCTCAGGCGGGGTCGGTCTTATGGCGGTGCAGATGCTGAAGGCATGGGGATCTCAGGTAGGTGAAAACACCTTCGTACTTTTCCAAGTTATAAAATGATTTTATATGAAACGTTAAAGATAATACCTAGTCTAGTAGTTACGTAGGTAAATGAAATGTTCGAACTTCATTTATGTTCTTGATGACATTGCAAAAACGAAAAATAGCAAAAGAATATAACTCATTGATTATTTTGATTGTGATTGTGTCGATAGGGTTTACCGAAGTGCTCGACAAGGTATTGGGATGTGAACCAAATAAACACTGTACCTAAGTATCTCGGATGTAGAAGACCCTATTTATTATGGATATTTCATTTTCAATGATTCTTGAGGTGAGCTCATAAACCAGTCTTGTAGGTCTGTTTGTTGAGTTTGCTCTGAACTGCTCAAAGTTGCTCCGACTTGCTCCAACTTGCACCTTCATGTAGTTAGATGAATACAACCTGTTCCTTAAGCTGCTTGGAGCAGGTCCGAGCAACCCGGCGCACAAAACTAGTAATTCTGTTTTTATCTAATCATGCGTCTACCTATTTGTGATTGTGACACTGTCATTTTTTAAGCAAACAGGTACTTCAATATAAGTAGCCTAAAAAATCAGAAATAAGTTCAATTACTCTTTTCCAAAGAGAAAAGGTAAACTGAACATCATACTGAATTTATTTATTGTCATGGATTGTGTGTTATTTTTCTATCCTTCCAAAAGTTCAGGAAAGGGGTGGGGCCCCCTGGTGGCCAATTCTTGAGATTCACGTTTCGAAACCATTTACTTTTTCATCGTTTAAAATGTAAAAAAGTTGAATGCTAAGAAATCTGTTTCAAGTTTTATACAATGCAAACGTAAATGGTTTCGAAACAAGAAAACTAAAGAATTGACCTGGACTGTGGATGCCCATATGAATGGGGCACAGCTAAAGTGTATTATGGTTGATGCACTGTTGCCAGGTGGTGACCACGTGCCGCACCGATGCCATGCCGCTGCTGGAGTCGCTGGGAGTGGATGGCATCGTGGACTATACTCAGCCCGACGCACAGCGCGTCATTCGGGCCGAGGGAAAGTACGTGGCACATTTCTGTTTATAGCGGCCAGCATGTGAACAGAGCAGTTGTCTGATTTTCCATTTCATGAGATTGGTAGTTGTTTGTTCAGAGTAGTAGTTTTTCAGTTCGTTTTGCATGAGTAACTTTGAGCTAGGTACATTGTTTATTTCCTGCTTATATTGAAACAATTATGACAGGAAATGATATAGAACAGAAAATTCTGCTACAATGACAAGTAAATATTTTTCAAATTTTATGAAAATATCTAGTAATTTTCTGGACCTTTATCTACTTGTCCCTTATTTACTTGGTGCTACGATGGTGCTGAGTTCAAGGTCGGTTCTACTATGTGCGTTTAAGATATAGGTAGCACTGGGTACCACGGTTCTAAAGTGACCAGCAGTCGATCTGTGGATTGGAAAAGGGTCATTTTATTTTCCCGTCCCCTACTTTACCTGCCCCATTGTTATGCCGAGCCTTCTCTTGGGTTGAGCTCACTAACAGCCTGATGCTGAAAAGAAGTTGCGTCCGCAAGTAGATATTTGCGGGTGTCAGTCCTCTACACCACAAGACCGTGTGCTAATAATCTTATGGACGGAATCCAGTAGACTCTGGGCACTTGCGTCAATAAATCTGGAAATACTTTTGAGCATGAGGCTTCTAGGGGTTTGCAAAATACTGTTTTTTCAAGAAAATCCCAATCCTGAGATCGGTTGCTGTTCACTATAAGAAGCATTAAGCGATTAAATGCGTAATATTAGGTAAGGACCCTGGACTGGAGTAGAAAACCCATGTAACGTGTGTCTTTTCCCTAAGTACTCTTATATAATCCTAATTGCTCTTGTAATGGTACACCAGTGTAACATGTATTAGTTTCTAGTAACATAACATAAGATAGTACATAAGATGCAGAGTGAAGCAAAGTGTGCGTGTGCGACAGTCTCGGGTGTCAACGACCTCTATGGTAGTGTCCAGTGCGAGGGGTTGAGGGGAAGGGGTGTGTACCCCTCGTGCGAGAGCTGAGGAAGCAGGGAGTACGTTTTGAGACGAGGACCGAGGGTGACGGACCTGCGAGGGCCGTCCGGTGGTCAAGAGAAGCCTCGCGCCGAGAGCGGTTTCACGAGACGCCTGAGACGCTCGACACAGATCCAACGACGTCGCGTCGCTGAGGAAGTATTCGCCGTCGACTTACCAGGGAACACCTCTACACCGCGTGAGTCCCACCACTGCTGAGGCCACGCATCAGGTCAATTATATTTACGTCACATATCTTCACGAAGAAGCTTTTTAACGAACTTGAACCAGTTACGTCACTGCGCGTCAAGGGCTATCCATCACCGTATTTTATTCACCTGAACTTTGTGTACGGTGCTGATTGATAGATATTTCAAATTGTGTGCATGTAAATTAGATTAAGCGTATATCGATTTTAGAGTGCTTACGCGCTTGTGAGCACCGCAGCGACATCCATTGTAATCTTGTTCTGCTATTGTCAATTAGATTTGTTCTAGCATATTTTGTTGTGTCATTTCAAGGACGAGGGACCCCATATTCCTTTCTAGGTATCCTACTAGGAACCATTGCACTCTGTGATGCTAAATGATGTTTTTCGGAAGGTACGACCTGATCCTCGACTGCGCTGGTCTCGGAGGCGAGGTCGCGCCGAGTTTCGCCGACTGCATGAAAGGCTGGAACTTCTCCAAGTTCGTAACGCTCAAGTCGCCCATGCTGAGGAACGTGGACAGCTACGTGAGTACCTACTGGTGTTACTTTTATTTTAACTATGTATGTATATCGCTCAAAAATCTCGCTCGATCTCGCCCAATTTTTTTTTAAATCTCGATCTCGCTCGAATTCGAAAAATCCAATCTCGCACAGCCCTAAGCCCTTTTTCCATGGACGCGATGTTTTGCCGCCGCGTCATGGTATTTCCGACTACCCTATTGGTGCAACGGTTGTTCAGCGGTAACCCCACATGCGCACAACTCTGCGTCAAAAATATTTTGCGTCGGTTATTGAAGTTGGCTCTACTCCAGCAGCGATTCGAGTGCTGATTACCTGAAAGACGAACATGGCGGCAAAACATCACGTTGCGGTGAAAAACTGGAACCATGGAAGACGGGTTTAATACAATGCCTAGCATCCAATGTGCCAGCGAGTGATGACGTGATATGACGTGATGATGTGATATTCCAGGGTCTCGTGGGCGGCATGATGAAGAATGCAGTCGACCTGCTGACCCCCAACGTGCAGACTCTGCAGGCCAGCAGGAGCAGCACCGTGCGGTGGGGGTTCTTCGCACCGCTGCCCCAAGCGGTGACTGACATCTCTACACTCGTCAACGAGGGCAAGGTACGTCGGAGTACATAATTCTTTGGGTTATTTTATTAAACTGTCAGTTGAAAACTGTCAGTTGAATTGATTGTAACTAACTAAGAGTTCATGGAAAAGGTTTGTTGAGATACTTATTGTAATTATTAAAGCATTGGATTTACCGAATGTGCAAAAGTATTGATTAACTAACAGAGAGTTAAAGCAGTACCTATTTATTTACCTAAGTCCCTGTTGTTTTACTATTACAATAACTAGTTTTACATCTATGATAACTCTTCAGTATTGGTGCTAACAAATATTTGAGTCGCAGACAGGAAATTAAAATACATATATCTAAATTTGTGATGACTGATTGGCTTTTTATTAACTTTTTGACTTTCATACTGGAAGTCATAATGTACTCCAGTGTATGCTGTTATAGTCTTAATTAAGCGTGAAAGGGTGCTAATATCTGACTTTTAAAATGATGCTGTGAAGACAAAACTAAAAAAAAACACTTGAATAAACTTTGCATTTCCCGTTACCTTATGCAAGCCTCTTGAGCATGATAAAGCCAGCCTCATTGTTGGACTTTTCAAAGTCCTTTGGAAAAACCGTCAACAATAACATGGTCTAAAAGTGTCCTGTCTTCCCTCTCAGATGTGCCCGATCGTGGAGAAAGTGTTCCACTTCGACGAGCTTCCCGCCGCGTACGAGCGCGTTCAGCAAGGTCATCTCCGCGGCAAGATCGTCATTGCGATGGACCGCTACGACACCGACAAGGAGTTCTCTTCCAACCATTAGCTTTAGATCTTCCCGAAGGGCTCTTCTGTGATTGGCTACACATCATGGTGCAAGCGAACGTGGCAAATTCACGACTACGAACACCATCCTCTGCGTAGGTTTCTGACATTCCTGGTATTTGATCTAGCTAAGAATACGCTGTGTTTCATCTTTTGATAAGCGAGACTTTGTATTGCATGCGAATTAAAATGCATGTGAAAGTTGCTGCTCGACGGAACACGTTGGCTGAGTGGTTAACGCTCTGAACTTGTATTCCGGAGGCCCGGGTTCGATTCCCACGGCCGTCCTTCCTGACTGGTGTTCCCACCTTCCATCCTTACCTACTCTTCATCATCATCTCCCAATCATCATCATAATCATTCATCCGTCGCCATTAGCCTCGCTGCAGAACAGTGCGACGTTAAGCCCCAGACAAAAAAAAACTTTTGAACCAGTGTGAACGTAGCCCGTGAAACCAGTGAAAATTTATTTTAAACAAACTAGCAGCTAGCATCACTAGCATCACTAGCAGCGGCAAGTTTGAGAAACCCTTTCAAACCTGGCGGCAATTATGTGAATCAAATTTGAACACCTGCACATAGCTCCAAAAGCGTACTTTTTTTAAATTTCGCGGGTCACCGGCTGGAAGTCATTCGGTGCAATCCTAGACCAATGCTTAGTGAAGGCGGCCCAGGGTCTGGTCCGCCTTCACTTAGCATTGGTCTTATGGGAGTGACGTCATAATGCGCAGACCGTTTCCAATCCCTGTAAAGTGTGGTGATCATAGACGTGACAGCTGTCAGCCGATGAGAGAGCTGCTCTCCACTCTCGCAGAAGTTGACAAGTGTGTCCGGTGTTTTAAACACAATTTTCACTGAATTTTGAGATGATTTTTGAAGGTTCTCTTCACATCCGTTTCCATGATCTGTAGAGCAGCAACTTTTACTCACATGCAATACAAAGGCTTATCAATGGATTATACAGAGAGCGCATGAAGCTCAGTTGAGGTGGTGAAATTGTCATTTGCCACGTTAGCCAACACGACTGATGTGGCTCACCTTGGCCAGGGCTAGGCACTAGCTGTTGATTAATGCAAGGTCGTTGAATTACTGTTAATGGTATTAGGAAGGTAGATAGGAACCCAAATAATTTATTGTTGTTGTTCGGTATTATTACTTAAGGTAGAACCACCATAACCTCAATGTTTCCGATTTACTTGAAATTTTGGTGACTTATTGATAATCATGCAATACACAATCCATGAAAAAATAAAACACTTCTCGTGTCCAGTTTCTGAGATAAATTGATTTGTCTCCCCCATGTTATCTTATGGGGGAAAAAGAAAATCGTGTCATTTTTAAGCTAAAATGAAGATCTATTTTTTTTGTCTCGATAGATTTGAGCAAAAAACTTTTTTTATGGTAGACATATGGACATACTATCAGGTAAAAAATTTAAAACAATAATAACGTGTGCTATTTTAAAAGTTATATACCAAATTCGAAATGATTTTCCTATACCTCCCATGTTAAAGTTTTGTTCATCCTCTGATAACATAAAATTGAAAACTCATTGTTGGACTGGAGTTGCAAAATACAGGACATTAAATGAGTCTGTTGTACTACTTAAATATATTTTAAATGTAGGGAAACGTTTTTCGAACTTGTAATTTCAAGAATATTTTTTTTTTGTATATGTCGATCGATTGCTCCACCTTAATAGGTGTAACTCTTTGAGTGTAACTCATCATGTACTTCCCTCCTTGATTGGATAGGCTATTTAATTCCCTATCATGATCGAGATTTCTATTTCAAAGCAAACCAATTTAGCCCATGAAATATTGGAAATTAAAAATTGTACTAAGCCAAGAATGTTAATCCGTATTTGCTCTTCTAGTTATACTCGAACATGTGCTAAAAAATCAGAATGCTTTATTTCCGTCCACTACCTATGCCCTTCATGGTTGTGGACTACTTTTCGTTGGATATCTAGCCAATGGTGCATTGTCTTATTATTTTGCTTGTAACACAAACTGACCCATCTATTCGTTTCCAATTACCAAAATGTTTTTTTTTTAAGTAGGTATAATGTCTATTTGTCTTTTACTGTACCTAAGCATGACCTAAGTAAGTAAAAATGAACTATGTACTACATGTAAGGGATTTAATAATTATTATTCCTTTCATCACATCTTTCCAATGCTGAAATTCCCGCCAACATTCAAATCATAGATGTTTTGAAGGTCAGCTGCTCAGCTGTTGAGAAGAAAAATATGGTTGTTCTCTAGTAGGGTATTGAGTTCTTCTATAAATGTCTCGCCATCATGATCATGAGAATGAGGACAACTCGGCTTTATTAAACTCGATATTCTTGGGAGAGGTATGATAGATTTTGTATGATAATCGTTTGGTTACTGCTCCATTTAATCAACACCGGCTGGTATAACCTCACTTTCTACAAACTCATTTCAGGTTGCTTCAGTTCAGAACTATGGTGCTTTTGTCAAGATTCCCGGGAGCCGTAACCAAGGTTTAATTCACCGTACTCAGATCTCCAACTCCCCGGTTGAAGATGCTTCAGATATCTTGCAACGCGGAGAGAAAGTCTGGTGCAAAGTCATCAGCATTACGGTGAGTGCCAAAGCTTGAAACTCGCTTGACTACTGCATTGTTTGGTAGTGTATCATCGTGACTTTTATCTATTTCAGGAGGATAATAAAATTGCGTTATCTATGAAAGTGGTGGACCAAGGCCATGGCAGAGATCTAGATCCAGCGGGAGTGCAAATTCAGTGAGTCATTTCAGTATCTTGTGTTGTAATGTGGTGGCATCTAACTTAAAAGTATAGTGACATTTCTATTATGTTCTCTTCCTCAATAACCTATATTTTTGTGTTTGGTTGTCTTGTCTCTGTAGCCAAGACGAGCAGCGCAGGAAAAGTTATGATCCAAAGGGACGCAGGAAAGCAATCGAACTCGGCGCTGTTTTAAACACGGTTTGCTCAAAGTGTGGCACTCACGGCCATCTGAAGAAAGACTGTTTCAAGGTCAGTAAATATATAACTAGGAAAACGCTCTGAGTAACGCGTTGATGAGCGAGCACAGATACGCGGAACACCTCGAACCGAAATTATGTCTATCGAAAATATCATTAAAAGCTAATAAATCTTAAATTTCGTCAGACTTGAATAAAAATCTCTAAATATTCCTAAAATGTTAGTATCAACCCTTATGATTGAACTGTTCCTTGTTAATATTCAAAAATCACAGGATCTCTTTAAAAAAATATACCTGGGACCACTCAAATCATATGATATTAGTGTGTACACAATATCAGATCAATCTGTTGAACGGTCATTATTAGTTTCATTTCGTTTGAAACTTTCTCCTCTAACTACCTTGCCTTGAACTGAAGATTCGAAGTCGCCGTGAATTTGACAGCCAACACGCAAAATGTCACTAAAATTACAAAACCTTTTGAAAATAACTACAGATTTGACTGAAAATTGGCAAAAATACCTTAAATGTTGGTACCAATGACCATGCAAAGTTTTTAGTTGATCGGTCAATCGGTTCTAGTTTAAATTTCAAAAATCACAGGAAAAATGGTTTCAAATTTGAACCAATGGGTGGATTTGGCTGAAATTTATTATGATTGGGTACAATGTTGGTTGCAATGTCTTTGCTTAATTTCAAATTGATCAAACCAACCAATCGAAAGATAATTTTTTTAAAATTTGCACCAATCAGGGGATTTCAAAAAAATTAGGGTCTGCAACAATCAGAAATGTTACGTACTTGTGTGCAAAATTTCAGCTCGATCGAAGAAAAACTCTGACCTGTATATCGTCAGTAACAGAAAAAAAAAAAAACAAAAAAAAAAAAAAACAGAGGTCCGTGCCAAAAGAGCCAAAAGGAGACGCTCGCTTCGCTCGCTCAATAATAAGTTTCTTTTTTAAATGAAAATTCCTTCTTTGCTACGGAACTGTCATGAGTCATGTCATCAGAATCATTACTAAACAATCTTATCTTGAGGTCATTTTGTGGTTCTAAATTAGTAGGTAAGAAGAACTTCCCAATTTATTGAAATTGATTATTGATGAACACCAAAGATGTCGAGCACGCTCGGTACCTATTTTAATGCCAACCAACTTGCCTACATTTTGAGTCAGATTAGTATCGTAATTCAAGCGTCTCTACTCTTTCAAAGGTAATTAAAAACGAGTAAAATGTGAATTTATCAGACTTTTTGCGACTTGAACAGCAGAAGAATTAGTACCTACCCACGATGAAAGATGTTATTGCCTACAGTTCAATTTTAAAGTTTTCTTTTTATCAATTATTGCCCCCCGACGGCTGCCACCTTAGCGCGGTGGTGGGGTTTTTGTTGGTCAATGATCCATTGCAGCTACGCCGGCGAGCATACGCTCATGTGTAAGGGCTACCCATGCCGGACAGGTCAGTGGTGAGGTCCAGACAAAGAGCAGCCAGGGTCGGCCTAACCATGCCCTCCTTTGAATTAGCGGTCCCCTCGGGCTGGCCTTCCCCCTCGAGATGGTGATCCCCCTGAAATCGGGTTCCGCCGGCCCAAATCCTGACACCCCCTGGTCCGTCCCCATTCCGACCTGGCCTTCCCACCAGTGCTGGACTCCCCTGGATCGGGCCCGTTAATTCGACCCCTCCCCATGTCCTCCAATTATGATCAACAAAGTTAAATATAATAATAATGTGCGCAATATAACCTCGTCGTTGACGCGCCGTTAAACCAAACTAATCAATCAATTATTGCAGTAGAATTCAAGCATTATTTTGTCATCTACTCGGTATCCCCTTCAATGTTGATTGAAATGCATGTTAATAGCGTTTGTTCATACCTCAGGGTCCCGACGGCAAGACGTATGAGCTGATAATGGAAGATGATTTCCCCACCGCGCCAACGAGTCTGCCGGTACAACCACCTGTTGAAACTCCCACCGAGAAGCCAAACAAACACAAAGACAAGAAGAAGAAGAAAAAGGTGAGCATCTGAATATCTAAATTCAAATATTGGGGCCACACTGCCCTAAAATTTATTGTTAAATCCCTAAGTTCCATGACTAAGCAGATAAAATGGTTAAGGCAAAGTTGTATTGTTTTTGTGATGAACGAAGTTATTTGCCTGCATAGTGGCTTTTGCCAACAGTCTGTGGCAACTTTTTTCTCTCACATCTGTCTTTTTAAAACAACGTTGTTAAGGGTTTTCAAGTGATACCACGTGACTAAACATGTAAAACACAAAATTGGCCAAACTATTGTAGTACATAAGAGAAAGATAGGTTATGTATATTCCTCATTCCATAACCGATTTTACAACCCACTTGACTTTCACCTCCAATATTCTGGCCCCGCTTTTATTTTGACAAAATATTGCAGTTGCATTAAAAAAATCATAGAAACCTACTAAGTTTTTTTTTGTCAAAAACCTGATCTGGCCACAGGCACCAATAAAATGTAGGTAGGTTTTTTAGGCGAAAATTCCGGTACCTTAGTACCTACCATCTTTATTGCAGAAAAATTGATATAAAAATACCGAAAAAGAACTTTAGAACGCCCTAGGTATATTCATTATGATTATTCATGCCAAGTTTCAGCTTTCTATGGTCAACGGTTATTTAGTTACCTACGGTATTTTCTGTGAATCGTCTTTGACCAGTTTGGATTGTCCCAGATATATTTTTGACTACCCAAAATGGTCTGATTTTGCTAAATACCGATCTCTACTAATATCTTCTTACAATATTTCCCCCCTTGAATCTCCCTATTATTTTATGAGTGCCTGAGTTAGCTCTACTTGGACCCGCAACCATTTCATTGTTAGAATCTTGTCCAGTATTAGTTCCAGACTTCAGGTTGAGAACTGAGTAGCTCAGAAAATACTGATTTTAACAGTGAAATCTAATCCACAGATTGCCAGCTGCCTACTTTTTATAACATATTGTGAAGTACAATTTCTTCTTTTCCGCTAGCACAAGAAAGAGAAGTCCAAGAAGTCCAGCAAACACAAGAAGAAGAAAAAGAAGAAGCGTCAGTCGAGTTCCTCCGAGTCCTCGAGTTCGGATGAGAGTTCCGAGAGTTCCGACGACGAACCTCGTAGACGCAGTTCGACCAAGGAGGGCTCCAGGAAGCGGAAACACTCTCGGTCGACGTCGCGACATCGGGACAAGCCCAAGAGATGATCGGAGAACTTCACTTTACCTCGTTCTCGTCACGGTAACTCACAGTCATATATATATGTCTCATTCGTCTTCATTGTCATTTCAAAGCTAATTTGGTTTTTGAAAGTTTTTGTAGAGAGAAGGGCTCAACGATTTCGTTACCTACATTGATGTTACTACTTTACGCAAGGTATTTAAGGAAGATATCGTTATTGAACTGCAAATCCACGTAATATGCACTTTTCTAAATTGTTCAGAAAGCACGAAAAGTGTTAAAGGTAATCGTATTAAAAAACATTTCCTGGAATCTTTTCTAAACATTAACGATTATGTTTATCCATTACCTCATAATTAGAATGAATATCGTTGATTTCTTTAATTACTGAAGCTCATCGGTTCATAGACAGACATCAATTTGATGGTTTGTGAGTCGTGGGTTATATCATGTTTTTTTCATATGTTTTGAAGACCGTGATTTAGAGGAATGTATTTGGTCCAAACAACACAAGCTTTTATATGAATATGAATAATATGAATCAACATTATTATATTATCAACAAAATGAATAATTTATTTCCCATATTGTATTGTTAAAAAGTAAAAAATGTTCACGCATCTGGTTTTGCATTTGAGGTATGTAACAGCACGAGAGTTCAATCATTAGGTATTGTTGTCAAATCTTGTCTCTAAAAAAAAGGAATCGAATTGCAAATGGTATTTCCACACAGGGGTATAGGCAAACTTTATTATTGTTGTTTACATTTTCTTAATTTATTTTGATATAAAATGACTACATCGGTGAGTTTGTAATAACTAATAACTTGTCATCAAAAGTGTGTTCGTACTCCTACTGTTGTGCCGCTACATTACTGCTAAGTTATAAATCATTCAATTGGTGTCGTCTTTATTGAGTGGTAAAATTGATCTCTTAAACTTCAAGTTGTAATAAAGGATGTCACTCTGATAATTTGTATTTTGTTACTCGAAACAGCGCTATCGTCCAGTTCGGTGTGAATCCCTCCGTATACTCCCGGTTAAATCTGAAACAGGCGTGACCTTGGATTAGTCAACTCTATGAAGGTCGACGTTTCAAACTTCGAAGGTCCGAGCAGTCGATTTATCTGGAGCCTGTTGAATATGCCAAGTTCCAAACACAATTTTCGCAAAGTTCACTTGGGAGATATTGGATTGGCGATTCAAATCGTTGGGAAACTTTGCAAGTTTGAAACGATTTATTTTTTATTTTTGTTATGTTTCTCAACACAATAAATTAATATGATTTTTTTTCTAAACTTTTGTCTCTTACAATTATTTTCTTTGAGAAAACCGTAGATTTCTTGGCATTTTGTAGTAATAATCTGCTTCTTTGCTTCAATGTGGATCATACAAATTATCTGTCTAAACATTTAATTACCTAGGTAGTAGGTAGGTACTTACAATTTTTAGTACAGGCAAATATCGAACTCATTCATTTTCAACTTGAACTTCTTATGATTTTTTTTCTTAACTTGTGTCTCTTTACAATATTTTTCTTTTAATTTTTGATTGTTTAGGAGTGGAACTTATTTTTTCCTATGAACATTTGAACTTTTGATAAGTTCTTTTTAAAGGAACTTCTCCCAGTTTCCGTGGCAATAGACAGAGTACCTGGCTATCATCTCGAGGTACGCGATGACATTATCTCGACCGATGTCCGCCCACTTGAGGGCGATGAAGACCATGTCGATGTTGCAGAACCGTTGATCTGTCAACAAGGCTCAATCGCATTTTATGCAAAACAAACATTTAGGGAAATACATTTATAAGAAATACTTAGGGGCCAGTATTACCAACTACAAGGGAGGTCAACAAACCTTTGGACTAAATTTGAAGCGCAGTCAATCAGATACTTTGAAATTATGGAAGTCGTTGAATTAAATCCAAAGGTATGTTAATCCAGCACAATTAAACTTTGGTAATACAAACCAAATATCAAATACCAAACCCTATAACAAACCACTGAAAACTATTATTGGCCAGCAAGAGGAATTAATCAAATGTACAAAAACAGTACTGAATGCATAGAAATGGTTCAAGTTCACTTTTAGATTCCAATTTTTCCCCAAAAAACGTCTAGGGTGCATGTACCAGTTGCGAACACTTTAATTTTAAATGCTTGGAATTAGAAAGTAAGATGTATTTTTTTTCAAAGTTCCGTACTTACCTAGAAAAAATTCAAGTAATCAAAATTCATATTTTTTCTTAAGATAAGAACATCTTTAATTTTGTATCTTATCTTAAAAAGATGTATTTTCATTGTTTGAAAGTTTCCTATAGAGCAGTAAGGCATAGGAAACCTTCAAACAATGAATGAGCATCTTATTTCTTCCCAGAAATTTTACTGTCTGCACACTGATGCCCATCCGCACTGTGGTACCGGTACCCCTACCAATCTAATAGAAAAAAATCAAGACTTCTTTCCAATATTATATGCAAATAGTTTTGAGTTACGAGTTTTAGGATATCTTGGGAAATATTGAATTTCGTGACTTGAAATAGCTCTCTCCGACTGACCCACTGCGCTTCACCTCGGCTGACCTCTGAAGGTGGTGAAGTGCACCTTGCGCGGCACGGCCAGCTGGATGTCCTCCGGCTTGACCGCGATCTCTCTCCTCATCTGTCCGAGCCACATTGTCTCCATGTCGCTGCGCAGCAGGATCTGCGCAGACCGAGTGAGCAGGCCGTCGAGCTCGCGGAAGCGGCCGGCGGCCACGTGTTGCGACACCACAGACATCGCCTGCACACGTGATCAATATGTCGTCACTTGTTGTGACACGAAACCACGGACATCGCCTGCACCATAACTAACAACCGCTTTTAGTTAGGGTTAAGAAACGCTGTCGTCGATGTATAATGGCAAGCGAGCCTTCCGTGATAGCGTATGGATCAAGTCATATGGCTTATGGATATGGATAGCGTATGGCTCTACCAGCTGACATCGTCTTACATTTTACCAGATTGCAGGGAAACCTGATGCAGTACAAGAATATGCTTCTAATGTGGTGGCATTTTAAATATAGACATGATCAGATCGTATACAGATTGGATAAAAAGTATTTAACATGACAGGACATTTTTTTTTGCAAAAGATTCATTATTATATGTCCGTATACCTTACACCTATTGATTTCTGGCAAGATTAGTTTCACCGGAAAATTGATGTTAAGTGGTACTCCGCTTTACTGTTAGATATAGTCTAAAAGAGACGCTGTGGTCAAGTTCCAAGGCTCGCTTATCGACAGAGTCCTGGTAAATGATCTGATTTAAACCGACCTGTTTGCTGCCTCGGATGAACTCGGCCTCGTCGAAGTCCTCGTCCCAGTTCAAGCGCAGCTTGGTGAAGTCCACCTTGTTGCGCAGCCAGCGCAGGGGATTGTGCAGGTACAGGAGCTTGGGCACGGGACTCCTCTCGTCTCCGTCGGCGTGGTTGCGGCGGCAGGGCACACGCAGCGGTGGGGGAGCGGGGAGGAGGAGCGGGGGTTGTGAGAGGCGATGGGGATTCGCAAGTCCTTGCGAGGCTGTTGGTGATATAGATCCCAACGTGTCAGATATTATGTAAGTAACTTCCTTGATGGTTTGTTTGTATCCTAATAGGTCTGTTCGTTTACCCTGCCAAATCTAGTTACCACAAACTGCCAAAACCTACCACTTTCTACACATCATCCCGATGAGGTGAAGCTTGTGACAGTTTGTAGCAGGTTTTTTCAGGGTAAACAAACAGACCTAAAATTAGGTATTTTTTTTAAAATTATACATCGTTTGTGGTTAATTCACAACTTGTTCGTTCAACAAATCTGATTGACTGAAAAATGTTAGATCGCACCATCAGAAGTCAGTCCAAGCGATCTCTTTGTCTCACTCTAGTAGGTGACTTCACATTAAATAATGTCTTGTTATGAATGAATGACAAGCTTTGGTTGGTATGGAACATGACCAGCAGACTCTCAAATTTGTTCACCGATCAATTTTTGTTGTACCGAGTGTACCTACCTATTTTCCTATGTACCTACTACGAAATTAGTAATTTATTACTACTTTTACAAAAATTAATTTTGAATAATTTGTGTAATAAAATATTGTTTCTACCTATGTAGGTAATTTTATGCTCAAATATTTTCTTTCACTTTCGTGAGCTTTCAATCGAATGACGTAGTACCAATAACACATGTCCTATCAAATGGAACCTCTTTCTGTGTATCCCCTTCTCTTGTGCTACAAGTAATGCCGCGTACCTTGTGTATGTTTGCTGGCGACGGTCAAACTCCTGGATAGACATGTAACGAGCCGAGCCGACCGCCGCAGAAGAAGGTACGTAGCAGCACACGGGGGACATCGGCCAAGAAGCCGAGAGGTGGGAAACATTACGTGAATTTGGAATATGCCTAGCTCCTGACTGATGATGTTTGGAAGCTGGCTGGGAGATGTTATCCCAGCGGTCAGGCTTGGCCGGGGCTAGAAGTGTCAGTTGTACATGCTGCGGTTTTGTTTACAAGTGATGCACGGTCAGGTAGATCAGAAGTGAGCCAAGGTTCATAGAAACGTATAGAAGGGGATTGCATATTTTGACAGTTTCAATTTGTCAAAGTTCTCATATAAAAATTAATTCCTAGCTTTTTGCAGCAATAAGAGCACAACTTATTGTTAGAATGTGTAAAGAGAAATGGAGCCCAACAAATTATAGTTTTCTTGTTTCTCGTAAATTCCAAACGACTTGTTTCATTTTGTCTCTCTGAGTAATCTTTGTTTGGGACGTTCTCTTTTGGGGAAGGTATTTGAGGTAAGTTTTGAGGAGTTTTATTTTTTGTCGGGTGTTTATTTTAATTCAATAAATTTACGTAATATTGTAAAAAACAGAACATCAGCATTTGTATACATATTATTTTTTTATTGAACATGAAAATCAAAAATTTTAATTTTGAGATAAAATGATTGCAGTATTTCTACATTTTGCCAGTTGTATTTAATGTAGCTCTTACTATTAAAATAAACTGTACCACCACCAGAAAAAAATGATATCACAATTTTAATTAAAATTTTAAAAATTATTGACATTGCAATAGGTACAAAGATAAATTCGTGAAAAAAATACTAAAAAGTTTTTTGGTGACTAAGTGACAAATGAGCTGTAAAGATTTGGCCTCAAAAATTGATTACATTGGGATTCTCTTCTTTCTTAATTAGGTGATCAATTTGAAGGTCATTCTTCAACATTTTGAAGGTCTTTCTATCCACCGCCTGCGGGAATAGCTCCGAGTAGTCCTTGAAGCAATTGGCCTGGAATAGCTGCCAATTGGCCTGGAATAGCAACCAATTGTCCGGGAATAGCTGCCAGGCCGGGGATCGCCGCCAACTGGCCGGGAATGGCCGCTATCTGTCCCGGAAGCGCTGCGAGGGCTGGATTGGCAGCCAACTGGCCTGTCAGCGTTATCAACTGGCCCGGAAGGGCACCGAGCTGGGCTGTGAGAGCGGAGATGTCGACGGAGGAGAGGTCTAACGCTGGGACTCCTGTGATGGTGTTTGTGAGGCAAGGTTTAGCGACAGACACTGGACGGCTGTGGCGCACAAGTGAGACATCATCTTGCAGCTTCAATATGGGTACTCCTGACACCACGGGCAAGCAGTTCTGAAAGAGATTTACTTATTTGTTGCAAAAACACATTCGTAATGAAGCTAATGATTACATAGCTATTGTATATAATATCCCTTAGCAAATGTGCAGTTACGGCCGTAATTTGTTGAATATTTGCTAGTTAAAAAAGCTGAAATTCAAAATATTTTTTATTCTTTTTAAATGTACCTATGTAGGTATTACACACCTACATTAAAATATTCGAACATGTTATACTATTTATTATTTATGGTTGTGCGAATCCAGGATTTATTAAATAAAAAAAACAGTTTGGTTGTCTTAAACTTTATTGATTTATTAAATATTATATAATTATATTAAAAATATGTTCCTAAATTTCAAGCGGAAGCAAAAGAATAAAAAAATCATTTTTTTTTTTATTATAAGAAATTATGAATTTGCACACCTAAAAGCATAGAAAGAATCAGTAAATAAAACTGAAACTAAAATTAAAATAAATCTATAAAATATTGAAATAGCTAAATCCAAAATAACGACAAAAAAACTAAAGAAGCAGAAAGATAATGGCAAGGAATCAAATTTTATACTTACAGTAATCAACACCACGCATATGAAAAGTGACAAAAACGTCACACAACATCTCTTCATCTTAAAATCACTGCTTATAGTCAATATATTCCGGTGAGTTCAGCTTACAATTTGCCGTTTTATTCACAGGTTCGAATTAATATAACACATTTCATCCAATCATGATGTAGGAAGATAATTACCCTGGGTCAATTTCATTAACATTATAATATTGTGTAACAAACTTCCTGATGTCAAATTATAATTATGAACGCTTGAATTATTCCATATGAAATATAGAATTATAAATTTATTTCCAGTTGCCAACATCCTGTCTTTTGATCGTAATTGGATAATTACACGTGATTTTATCGATGACGGAGTAACTTTTCTCAAATGTCACATATTTTCAGTGATGTTTTCTGAAAATGGCGGGATGATTGGGAGATGATGATGAAGAAAATGTAATGATAGTAGGTGGGTAGGAGGCGGTGGTGGACTTTTAGTGAGCGAAAAATTAGCGAAATCCATAAATACCTATGTTTAGTTTCATGAAATAACGTTTTTTTTACATAGTTGTTTAAAATTTAAATCTTTACAGTTTACACAGGAAGTATTTTTTAGAGTAAAGAAAAAAATGGGTATACTGTAATTGAAAATAATTTTTGAAAATGTACACAATTCATTTTTTATTCAACGTACAATCTAAATCGCTACATTAAAAGTAGGTACATTAACATTATTTGTAATATAAAAAGTGCTAATTTTGTGAATGATGTAATCAATGTCATGGGTGTAATTGAGCCTAAGTGTCGGAATGAATTCACCAAATAATTATTGGGATCGCCACATTCAATTTCAATACCAAATTATCCTCGGTAGCTCGACTTTCGGGCAGGTAATTGCGTCACTTACCGTCACCGATCCGTTCCGAAATCATTTTACATTTTATATGCAGGAAATTCTCGTGACAAGCAAGATGAAGGCTTGCCAGAAGAAGGAGGATACACTGACGAAGAATAAAAACACAGTTCAGTTCGCTATTTCTAAAAAAAATATTTCCATACTCTAAATTATGAAATGCTAAATCATTTTTTTTTCCTTTCAAAATGCGGATTAAAAATTGATTCAATCAATTGAATTGAATTGATTGATTGATTGATGTCTATCTGACAATCTCATATGACGTCACAGCTAAACCAGTAAATAAGTAATAAGAAATTATTATCTTTCTTGATGTTATCTTTATTTTAATTGATACCTACTATTTCTGTATTTCTTTGTATTTCTTTCTCAGCCTGTGTTGAAATACGACGAAACTGTCCTGTCCCCCAGTAAATAAACAAATATTAAGGTCTGTTACCATAGCAACCAGGGTAATACGTCATGGTGAGGTTTTCCTTTTTCTCCGAAGAAATTGTCGTGGTTTTGCATCTGGTTGCCGAATCACCCTTGAAACTTATGGTTGATCAACTTAGTTCTGCATGTCATGTGACATGTGTGACATGTGACATGTGTGACATGTGACATGTGTGACATGTGACATGTGTCATGTGTCATCAAAGTCGCTCTGCGCACGATCAGAAAAAAGTTTACCAACCAAATATTACTGAACCATACTGAACGCTTTTTTGAATTTGATGGACGGTGTATTTTGGGGAAAAGTATTTGAATTTGAAATTTAACTAATTTCTGCAGTTGAAAGCGCTCTTTAGAAGGCATGTTTGGAGCTTTTTATACAGAAAGTTTCGAGCTTATTTCTCTCAGTGGAGAAAGAGTTTGGTTTGAAAGCCGTCAATCATTCCGAATATTCTTTCCACCTTGATCTAATGATGTCAATCTAATGACTCTGCATGAATCAAGAAGGCTTCGACTTCACAACGCCACTGAAAACATAATTCATGTTTCGCGATCCGAATCGCTTCTTGATTTTATCATCTTGGATCGCCCGAGCTTCGTCTACATCTCTTTCGAGTCCTTGGTCCTCTAGCACGATGCAGGACTGTGGGTTCGGTTCAAAGAGCAGCGTGAGCAGCTGCAGCACGCGCAGCACGGGCAGCAGTCGCAGTTCGGGATGCAAGCCGCCCAAACTCACCAGCAAGCGACATTGCAGCAAGAAGAACAAGAAGAGTGGCAAACGCCGACGGATTGTAAGACTTAACCATCAACTAAAGACACCTACCATTCATACTGTCATTTTCAAGTTATAAATTCTCTAAGTTTTACAATTAGTCGAGCTGAGACACTCCTAGAGAGTGGCCATGTCACTCTCTCTACTCCCTCGTTATGTCATGTCCTTGCTCTGACTTGCGCCTTACGACAGCCGTCTGTGTATTGGAAATGTGTCTCGATCATCCCTACGCTTATACCATCCCGCCATACAACAGAGCGCTGGTATGGGGCTGTGCATAACGGACGTCACGCTTCAGGGGGGGAGGGGGGGGGGGGGGGGTGCACCAGTATAGGTCACAGTTTGACAGGGGGAAGGGGGGGGGGGGGGGTACCGGAGGCAGGAGGACGTCACGTTTTGATGTAGATATTTTCAAGCATTTTAAATTTCAGTTGATACATCGGGACCGGAAATTTCGTTAAAAACGAGAAATTCTGATACATTTTACAGTCAAAAATATTCTATTTAAAGGGGGGGGGGGGGGTAGAGATAGATTTGTGACGTCCTTTTAGGGGGGGGGGGGGGTCTCGAAAAGTGTGACACATCGTGACAGGGGGGGGTGAGGGGGGGGGGGGGTCAAAATATCCCATTTTTAGCGTGACGTCCTTTATGCACAGCCCCTTTACCACTTTACGATCTTCGTTGTATGGCGGGATGGTAAGCGTAGGGATGATCGAGACACATTTCCAATACTGTACACTCGTCGTTCGTTCCTCCTCCTTGTGAGCTGCCTGTCGTTTGACAGACGGCTGTGCTCCTTACCAAGATTCATGGACATCATTACTACATTCATACTAGTAGAGACGGTTGTCTCACTCCTATACCGATAACATTGACCGCAGTGAAGCCTTTTCAGACCCTGTGATTGGGGAAATCTGGGTGGCACCGGTGATTTAAGCGACGTCTATAGCGTGAAGAGTAAACTACTTGATGACCAATCTCTGACGATGGCTCAACCGCTAATTCATAGTTTACACTTGATGTGCCTGCTGGCACGCAGAATAGCTGTTATTTGACGATATTTAATAGTTTTACAGTTTAATTGTAAATTGCTGATATAAAACAAAAGAACATCGTGCATAGCATATAAATGCAACGACGGCTCAATGGGTAAATTTAGCAGTTAGTTCATATTTTTACCACTAGTGCTGATATATGCGCTAACGATGCCGGATACCCCAATTATTTCTCATGTCGAAAAGGCTTCACGTTCATTGGTGGAGTGAGAATACCTCTGCTATAGTGTAGTGTATATCTATATATATCTCTCTGCCGTGTCCTTACACTACGAGGTCTAGTTTTGCATAGAATCTGAGATTTTGATCTCTTGGACACTCGACTCAAATGCCTGTGCGAGGGGCGGAAGTCAAACAATTAATGACAATTCTCTTTCTCGGAAAATGTAAAAATGTATCAAATTGATTGATCGTAAGTTTACGCATTTTTTCCAAATTAATATGCAGCAACATTCGATCTCTTATTGTTTCCCAACTCAGCTTTTGAAAAGGTATAGGCATTATTTAGTCTATGGTACGTGCTCAAGCTCTGTTGTGTTGAGGTTTTGTTTATGATATCACTGAATGGTAGGTCGCCTTCTCTGATAATTACAAACTTTTATATGATACATGTAGAAGATCCTAAGTCATTTTAATTCAGTGTCAAAGCTACAAATAGGTCGAGGTTTGCATTTAAGTTACAAGAGGAATTAACGACGACATAGGTACACTCGACAATTCATAAAACGGTATTTGAAAAAAATGGATTGACTGAAAAAAATGTTATGGCATCATCTGATGAAGTCTATACTAACTCGTCATCTACCTCTAGTAGGTGAGCTCTGATTTCATTGATAATAACATGGATTGTTTGTCAAGGAACCTGACCAGCAGCCAATCTGTTTCGTTCAAATACCGTTTTATGAATTGTCAAGTGTACCTACTTATGAAATCACCGAGGTAACTCGTGGTGTCTTGTCTGTCACAGAACGGCTACATCTGCTTCTACCTGTGCGTGACAACCGCAACAAGAAGATGTCTTAACTCGTGGTGTCTTGTCTGTCACAGAACGGCTACATCTGCTTCTACCTGTGCGTGACAACCGCAACAAGAAGATGTCTTAACTCGCGGTGTCTTGTCTGTCACAGAACGGCTACATCTGCTTCTACCTGTGCATGACAACCGCAACAAGAAGATGTCTTAACTCGTGGTGTCTTGTCTGTCACAGAACGGCTACATCTGCTTCTACCTGTGCGTGACAACCGCAACAAGAAGATGTCTTAACTCGTGGTGTCTTGTCTGTCACAGAACGGCTACATCTGCTTCTACCTGTGCGTGACAACCGACACAAGAAGATGTCTTAACTCGTGGTGTCTTGTCTGTCACAGAACGGCTACATCTGCTTCTACCTGTGCGTGACAACCACAACAAGAAGATGTCTTAACTCGTGGTGTCTTGTCTGTCACAGAACGGCTACATCTGCTTCTACCTATGCGTGACAACCGCAACAAGAAGATGTCTTAACTCGTGGTGTCTTGTCTGTCACAGAACGGCTACATCGGCTTCTACCTGTGCGTGACAACCGCAACAAGATGTCTTAACTCGTGGTGTCTTGTCTGTCACAGAACGGCTACATCTGCTTCTACCTATGCGTGACAACCGCAACAAGAAGATGTCTTAACTCGTGGTGTCTTGTCTGTCACAGAACGGCTACATCGGCTTCTACCTGTGCGTGACAACCGCAACAAGAAGATGTCTTAACTCGTGGTGTCTTGTCTGTCACAGAACGGCTACATCTGCTTCTACCTGTGCGTGACAACCGCAACAAGAAGATGTCTTAACTCGTGGTGTCTTGTCTGTCACAGAACGGCTACATCTGCTTCTACCTGTGCGTGACAACCGCAACAAGAAGATGTCTTAACTCGTGGTGTCTTGTCTGTCACAAAACGGCTACATCTGCTTCTACCTGTGCGTGACAACCGCAACAAGAAGATGTCTTAACTCGAAGTGTCTTTTCTGTCACAGAACGGCTACATCTGCTTCTACCTGTGCATGCTGCGTGACAACCGACATAAGAAGATGACCGACGTGGCCAAAGCGGCCGGCAAGGCCTGGTGCAAGCTATCCGACAAGGATAAAGAAGCATGGAAGAAGAAAGCCAAAGGAGGCAAGAGCAGTTGCGGCGGCTACTGATAGTTGCCAAGTTAACCAATTTCAGGACGTTATTTGCTACATGTTATTTCGGCCGTTCTGAATTTAATCTAAATTCTTTCATCGCTTGCAAATTAACACGTGGTTTCTGTTTTAAACTGTTGTAAACGTGTGGTTGATTTTGTTTAAGTTATTTATTTCCACAAATTTGATTACATGCCCTCTAAATAAATATATTTATTCTTTATTGACAAAAGGTTTCTCTTTATCTATACTTTTCCTGTTGTGCTTTGCAGTAACTATTCAAGAAATTATGCCTAAAATTGAGAAATAAGCTAAATGGAGCAAAGAATGCTGACTTCTATGGTAAAAATTGTAAATATCAAAGATGATCAGGGTAAGGATTGTGAAGGCGTAAGCGTAGCAAGAGGAAGAGTTGTAGAAGAAGAGAAAGAGAACTTGTGAATCGCGTCAGCAGACGAATGCCACAACGTTCAATACTCCATGTTTTATATAGGACTCTCTGCTCCATTCACTACTCCTAGGGAACACGTTTCTATGATGTAGTGTTGTGTTTGTTATAATTGCCATAATGTTGATTGTATTATTTCAACGGATTTGTATTCTGCTAGTGAGGAAGTAAAACAGAGAAGTAAGACTTTACGTGTGATGCAGCTTTACAATAGGTCTGTTCGTTTTGCTTACTGCAGTTGCAGTAGCAGCAGCTTACAGTAGGCCTTGGTAACTCTTGCAGTAGCTTGCTGTACCAACACAAAACGAACGCATTTGCAGCAGGATGGCAGGCTGGCCTTTTCCTATTGGTTGGGAGGTTTGTGAATTTGGCGGGAAGAATGTAAAAATAAGTGAGGTTATGTTCTGCATTTATAGAATTCTTGTCTAATCCCAATGCATTTTTATAAGAATATGTAATATTTCATAACATATAACTAAACTAAACTCTGAAACAAATACTCATTTCCCTCCTCCTTAGGCGTTTTTTCACTATCCATCCATAAGAAACACATTTTACATTTCAAACATGGGCCATATTGCCGCCTACTGCAAACTTACTGCATTTACATCACCTCCCTACCCAGCTGTAAGAGCAGTCACTGCGCAGCTACTGTCAGTGTCAAATCGAACACAATCGCAGTGACGGAACAGCAAGTTTGATGCAAAACGAACGGATTTGCAGTGAGCAGTAAAGTGCAGTAAGCAAAACGAACAGACCTAATGTGCCTTGGTTTATGAAAACTTTGTCCCTTTGTTTCAAATCTTGGTTTAACAGTGAACGTGTAGAGGGAGTTAGCAGCCTGTCCAGGCGCGTAGGAAGGCGCGTAGGAATTCAATTCCACTCCTTATGTTCGTATACATTATAATATCAAGATTAAAATATGCTTAAAAAGTGTCAAAATTGCGTAGAAATTCACCAAATTCATGGCTTAAATTCAACAAATTTCCGGGGCTATGGGGCCCGGACCCGCATTATGCTGGGCGCTCTACCCCAAGACCCCCCATTATCTTCGTAGACACTTGTTTCTCCAGCTCAAGTTCTTTAACAATATTATCCCCCCCCCTCCCCCCCCCCCCCCCCTCATAGCAAATTATGTTCCTACGCGTCTGAACGTGTCAACGTACGCTAAGTGGTCGGCAATTGTTCAATCATTGACTACCAATACAGTATTTGGTAATCAATTGTTCAATCAGATTAAAATGTGAAAAGAGAGAAGTGTAGAATCTCAAGCGTTGTCCCTGGTGCGATACCAAGGTCTGATGAAGATGTAGTAGAGCAGCTCGACTATGCTAAGAAGACTGCCCCCTAAGAACAGCCCAATTGTTCCTCCAGCAGCCACTGCAACAGATAATTAAGTCACCTGTTGATCAAGTATGAAAAGGTTATGAATCATATTAAAATATTAATCATTGGTTTTAATCATCACTGAGTGTATGGAGTAGTCTAAGCAAGGTGTCTCGACAGACCATCTGCATAAACAAGTTGTCATGGGCATGAATAGTGGTAGGTATTGTTTAAAAAGAATGTATTTCATTATTTCAGTAGAAGCGTTACCGCTGATATGCAGTATACCTACGTGAATTATAGCTAGAACGTATATCGCAAAGACAAAATGGTGGGAAATGAAGATTTTAAATCATACGTAAAATCATTAAAATATCGGGCTGCGCACAAAAACCTCATCCTGTTTGTGTTTGAGAGGCCACTACATCGTTTAGAAAACATACAAAAATTTAATATGTGCAAGTTTCAAACATATTTGTAGAGTAGGAATAAAGTTAGAAATGATTGAATATTATACAGTTGTAAAAACATAATAAACCAGATAAATTGATTTGCGTGAAGAATTGATATGATGTTATACTACGTGGGAATTAGGTGAATTTATGTTGTTTGGTCCACCATTTTCCTTGTGGACTATGCGCAAACAATGTTTCCATTGTAATAAAGATTTCTGAATCTGTGAAACCGAAATTAGTGGCCACGTATCTTTTATTTTCTGTTTGAAGTGCTGTTAAAGTTTTATACCGCTGGTAGAAACAGTTTTTTAACGTCTGTCCGTAACTTTTTTCTCATTAATTAAAATATGTTAGGCCAAGTCTTGAAACTTACGCTTTCAGGACGCAAACGCTCTAGGACGTCATAAAGTCCCATTTACTGTAAGAATGATGACCATGAAATCTACCTTTAACTGTTTAGCTTAATTTTGAATAAGGTTTTTTGACTGTATAATATTATCTGTAATAATAATTATAATGTTAATAAATTGTTTCCAATAGATTGCTGGATGACAATCAAATTAGTGGCTTGACTTTATGTGTCAATGTCGATCACTCTAAAAGCCCTATCACACTGAGTTGCAACCCGTGTATGGAACCGGCGGTTGGAAAATATGGTTGGCCGCGCATGTGCAGAGACTGAATTTGGTCAACCCACGGGTTGGGTTGAAAAATAGAGAAGTCTATTTTTCCGGTTCCAACAATTTGTTGTGGTACCACGTGACGTGAACTTACCAATAGGATGCTATAAATATTAGCTATAAATCATATTTATCAGATGAATATTTAACTTGAACATGTGTATGGATAAATATTGCGTATTATTATTAACTTGTACTTACTTAAATATCTTTCTTTCACAAGTAATCACTCTAAATATGAGATTTGGATTGCCACTGTCAGTTTTGTTATTCCCTATACTTTTATTTTGGTTACTATGGCAACTGCTTTCTGCGCAACTCATGAGTGTCAATTGTGAACCAACCAACATCAAACCCAACAGTTGTGTGTGATAGGCAGTTGCCTCCTTTTGCAACAAAAGTTTCCAAACGAGAGTTCCAACCACGGGTTGCAACTCAGTGTGATACCCACTTTACAGTAAATGGGACTTTATGACGTCCGAGAGCGTTTGCGTCCTGAAAGCGTACAAGTTTCAAGACTTGGCCTCCTGAGTGAAAGTTTCAGCTTTTTATCTTTAATAGTTCTGTCGAAGTGACCTCTCAACCTGGTACAATGACGTATATTTTCTGGTGCAAGAACGAATTAACCTACCGACAGTGGCGTCGGAAGTCTATTTTTTCAGGGGGGGCACATTTTGCTTAGGATCTAGGTAGGGTAGGGACTAAATTTGTAAGGGAAGAAATAATACAGTAAATGACAATGTGCTTGGGAAACACGATTGCTCAGAGAAACAATGGGGGGTCTGGGGGGAGGGCCCCCCAGTACTATGCGGGTCCGGGGCGCATAGCCCCGGAAAAATTTTGAATTTCAGGAATGAATTTGGTGCGTTTCTACGTGATTTCACATTTTTTAAACCTATCTTTAGCTGAACAAATAAATGGATGATCATTATCCTCTTCATGTCAGGAGTGCCAAAAAAGTGAGTGCCTTAAAAATATAATGTGGAAAAGTGTCATAAAATTATATGCACTTGAAAAGTGATTAGTTTTTTATGATATATCCGCATTTATTCGCATTCACAATAGGTCCAATTTCAAATGCAGATATTATGAAATTAAATCTTAGACATTTCTCACATTAAAATGCCGCGCAGCGGATTTTTTTGAATTTCTGCCCACAGGCAGGTTTCAAATGATTTTGGTGCATTTTAATTGTAAGAAAACAAACGTTAATCTTTCACTCATATCAGGAATGTTCATATAAATATTTAAAGGCTGGTTTCAAATGATTTTGGTGTAAAATAACAAAATCAATTTAATTTCGTCAGTAGATTCTCACATAACAAATGCCGCGCAGCGAATTTTTTTGAAATTCAACCCTTATCGAGTAATTTTTAAAGATATTGTGCGTTACCAGGGGGGGGGGCAGATTGATACTCTTGCCCCCCTTCAGACGTCTAGGGGGGGCACGTGCCCCTGCTGCCCCCCCGGTTCCGACGCCACTGCCTACCGACAAGGTCCAGCTTGCCTCGCACCACGATTCTGCGCAGTCTCTCTGACGGTAAAGCAGCCACTGAGACGCGTACCACTGAGTAGTCAAATCCGGTCTTCGGACTTCTGCGAACATCAAGGAGAAGACTCAAAGCTCTCGGTGCGTCTTGTCTTTAGATTATATGGAGACGCAGTACAGAACAAAGATATACATGATCACCAGAAATAAAAAGAACATACACTTTATAGACAGACATAGAAGTCAGTGTACTCAAAAAAACTCTCAATTCATAATTACAAAACTTTACAACAAATTTTATTGCTTAATTATATATGACTAGAGAGCCCCGCCAAGTAATACATGACCCAATAAGCTCTCTTTCTGGGCAAGGCAATGCATAACTGAAGATGGACCACCATTAAAATAAAACTACTCTGATATGCTGGCAAAGAATTGTCTCTCGTGTTAATTTTTTTTTCAAATCACGGAATGACCAATCATAAATGCAAATCAAGGCTCTTTTATAGATCTGTGGAAGGTGCACCAAACCCACACTAACCCTAATGTACACCTGTAGTGTATAGCCAACGCATTTAGTTGTGATAAAACTTACCCCCTATCGCGACTACCAGTCGTACACAGAAGTAGTATAAGTTGCCTTAAATACAGATATTTGTATACAGAGGGGTGATTTGCAAGACTGGTTTTATCATTGGCTTTGATCACGACTTAATGCGTTGGCTGTACATACGTAAATTAGAAACAAAGAAAACATGTGAAACTATTTTGAAAATATTTAAATATATCGTGAATAACTCAATATTATTAACCCTCTTAGTGCCAGCATTATTTCTTGTATATATGCGAAGAATGCCAGGCCATATTTACACAAAAGGTTGAGTCACAGTAAAAAGTTGATATCTTTGCTTGTGCTTCACCAAAACTGTTGATTTTTTTTTTACATTGTGGTAAAAGTATAATGAAGACTTGGACAAAAATTTAGTTCATGATTATTCTTATTGTACATGTTTTATTTTTTTATTTGGAATATAAAATAAAATTAAAATTAAAAAAAATGTTTATTATGCCACAAATTTTGTAATGAATTTTTCCCAACAAAGTGAATATATTTTTTAGATTTACTGATATTTTCTCAACACTCATGATTAATTTCATATTTTTGTGATTAAAACTACAGAAGCTATGAAATAATGTATAAAATATATGCCAGCAAAAGTAGACGCCATTTTGAATTGAAAAAATGTCATTTTGCGTCAAAATAGTAAGAAATCTGTACACTACCGCCACCAAACATTTTTTCAATAAACTACCACACTATTACCAACCCAGTCGATCAAGCAGTTCAACATTCCAAAGACATTAAGAGGCGCGAGATTTAATTTAAAATTAAGCCGATATATCGGCCCTTGGCAAGTTTCGCACAAACTCTCAGGGCCGATATATCGGCTCTTGGCACTAAGAGGGTTAAAACATTTTAAGCATGATAAAAAAATATGAACAGATACGACTCAATGAAGAATAAAAACAAAAACTACAGTTGCAATGGTATATAGAATTAAAATGATTTTTATAATATTTGAAACACAACAGAATAAAATGTATCCAACATGATGATCTAATTCAGGTTCCAAAATTTTATTTAATCGAATCCTGTTTACAATTTAATTATCATGTCAGGAGATGATACATCATAGTCTAGGGTATTCTTCTCCGCAACCGACTGGCCTTGTCCATCACGAGGGGGGAGGGGGGGGGGGGGTCCAAAATAAGAATATATATTTGGGACTGAATTAAAACAAATAGGCGAGATTGATAATAAAATGGAATATGATTTGATTTGCAATTATGATGAACGAAAAGTGGTATCGAGATTTAATCGAAGTTCGTCACTTTTTATGTAATCTTAAAAAATTACGAAATTAACTATATAAAATGTTATGCATGTTTCCACTTATCTTATTCTGGTTATTTAATTGTTCGCATATTCTCTGCACACATGAAAACATCAATGAACAATACAATATTATGTAGGTGTACCAACTAAAATCTTTTGATAAAATGTTAGGTTGTGAAGTCAGCACAAAATGTATATTCTTGCTTGCTTGATTTGTTTATATTATAGTCATATCAAATGAGAGACGTTATATGGGAAATTAGGTCCAATATCAAAAGGTAACAATAAAATACACTCTGGACTGAAATGTTCCCTTGTACCCCCCCCCCCCCCCCCCCCCGCATAACCCACCCCAAAAAAGTCAGCATTTATTCACATGAAATTTTGGTTTGCCGTGATTCTAGTCAAGGTCTCCAGTGGAAATTCCATTATTTTCTTCACTGCCAAATGGTTTCACGGCTTCAAACACTTGGAAAACTTAGAAGAAATTGACTATTTCAATGACAATTTTGTTTCTATTTAATATCTCTCTAAATACTTATCGGATTCAAACGAAACTTTTTGCTTGTCAGTTCGCTTGAAATTATGTACAGGAAAAGTCAAGTTTCGTAGAAAATTGTGCAAAATTTCTCGATGTCTATAGACGCGAATCGTAACGCAACTTCCGAGCTCCGGATTCCATGGCCAAATATTGTTCTGGTCGATTTTGGAAAATTAGTTACACCGCCTACTAAAATTCATTTTCACTGCACAATTGAAATTGACGTTTAAAATTAAGACATCAGAAAAAGCGGTGTTTTTCACGAATAACTCGGTAAATACTGAACAGAATATCGCGAAAATGTTACTATAAATCAAGTCACGGAATTATATACATTACTGGCGAGTTTCAACACGATCGGTGGATAACTAAAGATTTGTATAAAGAACGAAATTTTCAGCCACGTTGCTACGGGGACGACGTTCTTCTCTTTTAAGCGTATAGTAAAGGATTGTTTTCCATATACTCCAATTTAAAGTTTAATCCCAAGAAGTCTATACATACATGACGTAATAATAATAATAAAAACTTGTCCAAACAAGTACTGTTTGGAAACAAAATCTATCTATCTATCTATCATGCCATCTTCCGGTTCAGGTTTCACCGGAAGATGGCAGAGCTACGCCTACGAGGAGCTGAGTCTTACGGCCAGTTTTTCAATATTCTGCTAAAAATTAAAAAAAAAAATTGTCATGAAGACAGGCTCGAAGGATCTCTGTCTATGTTTGCTTGTCTTCAATCTTCACTGAAGATCCGATAACAAATCACATGTCAAGCCGTTCTATTCAAGATTGATGGTGTATGGAGTGTTCAGTTGATCAATGGTTCAACAGTGATTGAGCGAGCGAAGCGAGCGTCTTCTTTTGGCTCTTTTGGCACGGACCTCTGTTTTTTTTTGTATTTTTTCCGTTACCTGAGGGTATTAGGATGAAAAATTGTAAAATAAGAGACAATGTTGGTCTTACTGACCATGCATAATATGAGTTTGATCAGATTTATCGAAGACCATTTTCATTTTTCAACCTATCAGGAGATGTTTAGGAGATAAGAGACATTGTCTCTTATTTTACAATTTTTCATCCTAATCAGTTAAGAACTTATGAGCTTATTGACATTATTAATAGCTGTCAGATATGAAGTATCGAAATGAATGTTTTCCAGTGCCAATTGAAGTGAATCTGATTCAATTTATGTACCATGGGATGCTTAGATGATATTTTCAAGTTTCGATGAAAAGCATAATTGAGTGGCTCATATTTCAATTCAATATGGATGTATATGTTTTATGTGCGTTGTGTACGCATTTCCGGTTCGAGAATATGCACGTACCCGTGCTCGCTCATCAACGCGTTACACTGAGCGTTTTCCTAGTCTAAGGTTGTTGTGACCCACAACAGTTGCTGGAATCCAAATGTCCTGGAGAGAACATTCGGATCAGGACAATGACGCCATGACACTTACCCAGAGGGTTTGTACACGAGATTGAGTTCCGGATCTGTACAAGACGGCAGGCATGAGCACTTGAATGTGTTGTCCTTCTTCAGTGGAGTATTCGTCATGTTAGCCAACAGATCTGAAAGAAAATCATTCTTTCTAATGCTTGACTTTAGTCGTCAATACGGACATGTATTTATCATGCGTCAAAGAATACCATTGGAACCGCTACAGTTTGTTCAAATCTTCTTTACAATGACTATGGTGGTGAAGATGGCAACGAAAATGATGTACTACGCTAGCACCAACACAACAAAATGAAAATCAGCTAGAAATTAGGTGGCACATTCAAGTTAGCGGATTCACTTTGAGTAGTTTAGGTTGGCAAAGTGTGAATTCAGGTGGAAGGTCTGGATGGTGATGCTTAGTTACACCCTAACGGCGTTGTAAGCGTAAATTGAACAGCCTGTATCTGTTAAAACATTGAAGTCTCCTTGCCAAACAAATCAGCAACTAAATAACAATGCTATCAAAAAAGGGACGAAGTAATTTTCGAAGTAAACACGATCATAACTACTTATATAAATTTTAATAACCTGACGACGTTCAAAGCAATTTTAGCTTCTGAACTGATGAATTGATCTACATTGTATCATATGCTTTTAATTAATTATTCTCTATATTCCTGTGTATTTATGTGTCTCATGTATTGTGTTTACTATATTTACACTTGTGGAATGTAAATTCTGTTGTAAATAAAGGCTTAAAATAAAATAAAAAAATAAAATAAAAAAGTCAACTTCAAAAATCCTCTTTCCCAAGTATTGAGATCAGCATGTTAATGCATTTGGTAGAAGGAGCTGCCACAGCCCCAAGAGTTAGATATAATTATTACGGTTAACGCAATGCAATGCGATTTGGCTGGTGGTGTGCGACCGTCCCATTCTAAGTAATATCTTAAAAGATAATATACTTGCGTTCGTTGGCTTCAATACACTTCATTCCATTGTAATCGCACAATTCAAGGTCCGCCACTGAAACAATGATGCATTTACTTGTTTCAGATCCCATTCAAAAGGAAAAGGAGACATGCTAAGGAATTATTCTCTTCTAGGTTTCATTTCAAAATTTTCGAAGTTTAGACCGTTGCGTGAATTTCAGTTGAATCAATTTTCTCTTACAAAAAGGTTGCAGCATTTCTGTTGTTTCTCTGGTCAGAGTTATTGTACATTAACATCACCCCACCAATGGACTGCTCCCTTGACGCGGTGGTGGGGCTTAAGGGGCCGCCTCACATTACGAGCTGGGCCCCAGCTAAGTGCAGTCCAGGGTCGACCTAGTTCCATGCCCTCCCCAAATTCGCGGGCCCCTCGGGTCAGCCTCCCCCCTCGAGATGGTGATCCCCTGAAATCGGGTCACACCGGCCCGAAGCCTTCCCCCCTCCCCCTTTCTGTCTACATTCTGAACTGGCTTTCCCACCAGTTTCAGACTCCCCCGGATCGGGCCCGATTGGTAAACCCCTCCCCATGTCCTCCACTTATCATCAACAAAGTTAAAACTTTAATATATCAAGCGTGATACGTCATACCTTGTGGTAGATAGTGCAAGTAGCAGTTGCAGAGCTCGGCCAGCAGACGTCGACGACAATCCACCGTGCACGCCGCGTAGCTGTAGGAGCGGTACGTCGACCCTGGGTCGATCTCGTCGGGGAAGCGACACTGGCGCTGCGACACGGCGAGGTTACGCACGTCAGGCTCGTTGTCCGTCTCCGTCAACTGTACGTGTCGAGAAGACGTTACTGTCCATATGGAACTGTCCACATGTAGCACGCGACCCTCCATTAAACTTCCGAAATGCATGCCATACGGATGTTATTCACGGCCTTCTAGGGTCTTGTCACCGTGACAAGGAAGTTGTCATTTTACACGATCACAGCCCTTTTCAAGACCATGCTGGGTCGGTTGCACACTCAGAAACTTATTAAAGTCAATACATTGGTAAAACATTTTTAATCTTCTAGAGGGAACTTACGACGGAACGGCCTCATGCTGAAAAGAATTTCCAGATTTATTACCGCAAGTGCCCAGAGTCTACTGGATTCCGTCTATAAGATAATAAGCCCACGGTCATGTGGTGTTGAGGACTGATATTCCGCAACTTCTCTAAGCTGGGGGGGGGGGGGGGGGGATAGGATTCACCATATAACAAGATGTAAGACCTAACCCTTCTTACCTATATACTGTTACTGTTTATCACACTGTTTATCTTTCTTTCTTTCATTTGCAATATTGTCTGGCAGTGGCGGCTATTACAGTGTGCAAGGTGTGACAATTGCACACCTGATCATCCAAGAAAATTATTTAAAAGTGCTCCCTAATCCAGGAAGTAGGAAGTTAAATATTTTGTCTAATCATTTTGCTCTCCAAAAGACGTAAAAATGCATCAATTTTAAACTAAAGATACAAAAAAATCCGGGGTTATGCGCCCCGGCCCCGCATCTGCTGGGGGCTCTCCTCTTAGAGTACTTTCTTCTACGTCCTTCTATGTAATTGAACACCTGTTGTAAAGCCAAAAAGCCGCCACTGTTGTCTGGTTTTTCTCTATAATTGCACTTATGATTTGATTATTTATGTATGTATACAACTTTGTATCCTTGGGAGATTTTTGTGTGAATAAAATATATTGAAATTGAAACATTGTGTTCACTCGGCACAACAAAAATTGATCGGTGAACACATTTGAATGACTGCTGGTCATGTCCCATAACCAATCAAAGCTTGTTCAATGTTCATTGATATGAAAGGTCACCTACTAGAGTGAGACAAGGAGATTGCTTGGACTCACTTCTGATGGTGCGATCTAAAAAATTTCAATCAATCAAATTTATTGAACGATCAATAGTTGTGCCATCGACAAATATTCGGAAATCTGATAACTACTCGCAATCAGGTTGCTTGTGCGTGACAAATGTGTCCCTGAAAGATCCCGTAGCCGATGGGCTGATTAGTCCAGTAATTGTGTGATTATACCCAGCACTATGCAACAGTAGGTTTCATTACATAAATCGATTCAGAAAAATGCCCTCTACAACATGCCCAAAATCGCTGTACGGAAATAGGGTTTTAATGACTTTTTAAGTTAATTTCTCATGTTAATTCCATCTTGCAAAAAAACTTTTTTTCATGTAACTTCGATTTTGACGAAACTTGGCAGAATTGTTCACCATCCTAAATAACACAAATAGCTTTCTTAGCGTTTTCCTCTAAATCTCCTCGTTTGGGAAATATGGACCATTGAAAAGTCATATTTTAGTCAGTTTTCGTCGAACCCTTTTTCCTCACAGCGATTTCGGGTGATTTTGGATATGAATTGTAGAGGACACTTTTCTTAATCGAGCGGTATCAAAAACGCTTCTGTTGCAATTAGTGGTGGGTTATGCTGATTTTTTCACTAGAATTACTGGACTAGATGACCATTTCGCCAGCTGTTGATAATCGCGTCTGCATAGACCATGTTCTATGCACTTACCGAGATTATAATCTCCACTTTCTCCCCCTTCATCACATGCAGCGAGCTCACCGCGTCGGTGTTGGCGCTGCGGATCGGAACTTCCTCTGGTGAGTGGTAGAAGATCTGACCTCGCGTGGAACAAGATGTCGGTTAAGGGTTAATGAGATACAAGCGCTCGGCCGTTTTAGAAAATTGAGAGAGAAAAATTGTTTCATAAGTGAGTGTTACTTTTACAGGATGTTCACATGATCAGTCTGATTGTATATTAGTAGCACTTTTTCATTTTTGCTTATTGCAACAAAACCGCGCAAAACGATGAAATTTGCGATACGATTGGAGATCAAACCCGTTATAACCAATTGATCTCAAATTTTAATCTAGTGGAGCGGTCGCTCCACCCAGCCAAGTCGTACTATACACTCACAGTCACTCAACATACCGTAAATGCCTAATAAACTGAGGAGCAGACCAAACACTTTTACTGTAAGCAACAACATGGCATTTTCGGCCTACTGGATCTTAAAATTGGAAAATCTCACATTGTTGTGAAATGTCTTAATTTCGAGCTATGGCCCACCCCACTACATATACCAAATTTGGGAACAATAGGTTATGCCATTTGCGCGCTAGAGGACCGAGAAAACAGTGAAATTACACCACTTTCTGATTCTGAAGATGATGATGATGATGATATCAGGAAACCCTGTTGACAGCGCCACAGCCTAAACGGCTAAACCGATCGACCTGAAACTTTTACCACATATGCACTTTTGGCGTCTGATGATACCTTGCCTCTTGTGATTTTTTGTGCCGCCATTTTTAAACCGGAAGTGACGTCATAACTCAAAAACGTCTGGACCGATTAGAACGAAATTAGCGCCATTCGATTTAGATGGTCATCTATATGAAGTCACAATAAAAAAAATATTATTTTCTTATTTTCTAAACCGGAAGTGACGTCATAAATACGCAATATTTAACTTATTTCAACAAATTATACTTAAAATACGTACATAATTAACTTACATTGTAACATAGACAATACAATTTATATATTCAAGGTAGCAGTGTTCTCGGCCGCCATTCCTGAAACCGGAAGTGACGTCATATATCTAAAACGCCTGTAACGATTGCAACTGAACTAGCTCCTGCGTATTCATTCTGCTATTTATTTGAAAAATCAATTGTGAAAAATGTATAAATAAATTAATGGTACCGGAAATGGCGGCAGGAACCACTAAATGAAACCGGAAGTGACGTCATATATTACAAACGGCATGACCGATTTTACGGAAATATAGGGATTAGGAATTCAGATGGTCGTTCATGAAGGTATCAACTAGATAAAACTAGATTGTTTTCTTATTACCTATACCGGAATTCGGCCGCTATTTCAAAACCGGAAGTGACGTCATGTATCGAAAACGGCTGGATCGATTATAACGAAACTTAAGCTATTCTTCTTGGATAATCATTTTCATCTTATACCAAACGCAACTTTTCATAGTAACCAAATCGGTTGAGGCGTATTTTTTTAAAGAAATTAGTCCCTGCTCGGACATGTGCTACAAGCTGTATGAATAAACTAACAAAAGAAGTGATATCCCAGAAAAAACACTCCGTGTAAAAATACCAGCCAAGTCTCTTTAACTATAAAAAAAAAATAGAAGAAATCTAAAAATTCAGCACTGAAAAGGAGTGATATCAAAAAAGGAGCCAAGTCAACGAATTTTCCAAATTTTAATCGTACCATTGAAATAAAAATATCAACCCCCGAGAAATACTTAAAAAAAGGACTTGGCGCATCGTTTTTTTAAAGACATTTTTCTATTCTTAAGCTTATGCCACTCACATACTACGTAGTTCAGAAATGCCTAGAAAAATTGGGACAAAACTTTCAAATTAAATATTGAACATTCTGTAAAATATTTTAAATTTAAATATAAGTACGCAAAAAAACATAGCATTGTCTTACAAGCAATAAATACAGAACAGTTGTGTTTGTGATTGGTAGGTACCTATAGTTTTGTGGGTACATCAACATACCTACCACAGCATTATACTTTGAACCTTCTCGCCGTGTAATTAATTGCTATTAATTAACATATTATACCAAAAAAATTCATAAATTACATAACGTATTACTTTAGATAAAAATCTAGTCAGTAATTATTTGAGCAGCATGGCTCAGTGCACTAGTCACTTATACAAATCTCATTGACGGCCTTCTTGTAATGAGCGCTTTCGCTATTTCCCTCAGTCACGATATTGAGAAGTATGATTGATTAATATGACCCTAGAAATAGTGGCAATAACGAATAGACTAGGCCGCTTCCGTTTATTCGTTATTCGTTTATCCGTTTATTTCCTCTGAATATTGACAAAATACCAAAACTGCCAGTAGGTAAGAGTACTAGTTATATTAAAACGTAGTATGATTCGTCGATAATGAATGTGATATACTCAGGAAAATATACTTGTAGAGTTCTTCCTATACTTTTAGGATAGAAAAGTGTCTTTAAAAAAACGATGCGCCAAGTCCTTTTTTTAAGTATTTCTCGGGGGTTGATATTTTTATTTCAATGGTACGATTAAAATTTTGAAAATTCGTTGACTTGGCTCCTTTTTTGATATCACTCCTTTTCAGTGCTGAATTTTTAGATTTCTTCTATTTTTTTTTTATAGTTAAAGAGACTTGGCTGGTATTTTTACACGGAGTGTTTTTTCTGGGTCATGATTAGATGAAAGACAAACTTAGGGTTATCACTTGGCACATTTTTAAAATTTAATTTTATACGGCACCCAGAGAGACACGAAAAAAGCTAATTTTTCACCAAAAATCCACTTATTATTACTAATTAACGAAACAAATAAATAAAAATGCCCCAAGGGATAACCCTAAGTGTGTATTTTATCTAATAATAATAATAATAATAATAATATATTTATTCAGAGAACCATTACATGGTTATAGAACGAGTCAGTAGTTTGTACACAATTATTTACACAATTTTATGAATACATCTAGATTAATAGGTTACGTCAAGACGATAAATAGTTTATAATAATTCATTAATTCAGCTGGTGTAGACAGCGCTCCTTTCAGATATTTGCTTCTAGAACATGATTAAGTCAGAATTAGTAAAAAGTGAAGATTAAAATAGTTTAGGACTTAGGTGACACATTCATCGAGGCCTGCAGATAGATATTCTTTGGTTGAGTACGGGGACATTTCACACAAGTATGTTTTGAGGTAGCTTTTGAATTGCACTGTTTTACTTTTAATCTTGATTTGGGAGGGTAGATGATTGAATAATATAATACTGGATAGTGCTGGGTTTTGTTTGGACAAGGATAAGCTGTGGTGTGGAATATGGAAATCTTTACTATTTCTTGTTTCATGACTATGTATGTTGCTGTTTAAGGGATGGATGTCTGAGTTGTTTATTGCATAAATGATGGAATTATAGATGTATAAGGCAGGGACTGTAAGGATTTTGAGGGATCTGAAAATTGGTCTGCAAGTCGTTCGGCAGGATACTCCAACTATCGCCCGTGCAATTCTCTTTTGGATTATAAGTATTCTTCTTGCGTTGTGTGAGTTTCCCCAGAAGATGATGCCGTATGACATCCTTGCTTGGACGAGTCCGAAATAAGTCATTAGTAGGGTTTCTCTTGTAACTTTCAAACGGAGATTTCGCATTAGGTAAGGAAATGACGATATTTTCTTGCATATTGTATCTACATGGGCGGACCAATTTAGTGGGGGAGAGATTGTGATTCCTAGGAAACGAATCTCATTGACCTCGGCGAGACTTTTATTCTTGATTTTGATGAGGAGACTTCTATCTTGCGGGCGCTGGGCTGTATGGAAATTGATAAAAGCAGATTTGGTGTTGTTAATAATCAGGCCGGCTTCCTTGGAAAATTCTACCATATTGTGTACGGCCATGTTCGCTTTCACTGTCGCCGATTCCAAGTTATCCGCAGTGAGGAGATGACTCGTGTCATCTGCGTAGATGGCAACTGTCCCTTCTCCTAGTCTTGATGGTAAGTTGTTCACGTAAATGATGTATAATAGCGGGCCTAGCACCGTCCCCTGTGGTACACCGATGTGTACTGTCCTCATGTCCGATCTCACCTTATCCTGTCCTTCTGTGATCACTTCCACACACTGTTGGCGGTGTGAGAGAAATGAGTTTATCCAATTCAGGACAACGCCATTTATGCCCATTTGTTTCAGGATGCGTTCTAGGGTTTTGTGGTTCATACTATCGAACGCCTTAGTCATGTCGTAAAACAATCCTACGGCCGAACGCTTATTATCCAATGCTTTGTAAATTGAGTTGATAAATGAGTCTATTGCTTGAATTGTTGATTTACCCTGTTGAAACCCGTATTGTTGTGGAGATATTAACTTCTGACCATTTAGGAATGTCATGAGTCGTCGGCTTAATGCTATTTCGAATACCTTCGAGAAAGCTGATGTTAGAGAGATGGGTCTGTAGTTCCCGGGTTGGGATCGGTCGCCCTTCTTGAAGATTGGTATCACTTTTGCGGTTTTAAGAGTGGATGGGAAAATGCCTTCAGCAAATGATGAGTTGATGACTTCAGCTAGGGGTTGACATATGTAAGCTGCACATTTTTTGAGTATGATTGGGGGGACATCGTCCATTCCAGCTGACTGCTTGATGCATTTCGTATGTAGGATGTTCCAGATTTCTGCAGAATCCACCGGGAAAAGGAACATTTGCTTGGCGCAGTGAGTACTTGGGTTTGCTGGTGATGGTTGGGTAGCTCCATACTCTGTGATAAGTTGTGGTACGACATCACAGAAATAATTGTTCATAATATTAGCACAGACTTTCTCATCATTACAGGGGGCTGAGTCTACTGTGAGGGTCAGTTTGTGTCGCGGAGTCTCAGGTCTCGATGAGTTCTTGATGACGTTCCATGCACCAGCATGCTTGTTACTCGCCTTGGCAATGATGTTGTCGTTGTGAGCGCGTTTGGCTTGTGTTACTTTATTAGCGTGAATCTTTTTCTGCTTCCTGTAATTCTCCTTGGCATCATCGTTATTTAAGTACAATGTGTCAGAATATAGTTTCTTCAGTGCTAATGAGGAGTTCACAATGTCTTGGGTAATCCATCTTGGCTTTTTCGCTTTGGTTTGTTTTACATGGGTAGATTTTATAGGGAACGCTGTATTAAAAGCATGCATGAAACATCCAGAGAAATCTTGAAATTTTTGCTCGGCAGTTGATGCAGCATACACTGTATACCAGGATGCTTGCCCAAGGAGGTATTTTGCATATTGTATTTGACTGTCTGAGAATGTTCTTCTTGATACTCTCGTAGCTGTCTTCTTTTCCTTCATCTCGATACCATTAGAATCTTCGAGTGTTAGTAATTGTCCGTTATGGTCTGAGAAGTGGATGACAATTGATTTAGATGTCAATTTGTCTGAGGCAGTGTTTGTAAATATGTTGTCTATGGTGTTGCCAGTGCCATTTCTTATTCTGGTTGGGTTAGTTACAGTCAGGAAGAGGTTGAATGATGCAGTTATTGAGAGGAGATTTGCGAACCCCGGAGATGATCGGCCTTTAGACATGTCACTGTTTGTATTGATATTGAAATCACCCGCGAGAAATATGTCTACGCTTCCTCCAAATTTATTTACTATTATTTCTAGAGCAATTTCAAGTTGTTCGAAAAATATTTCTAGATCGCCGTCCGGTGAACGATACACCGATATGAAAACTGCAGCTGGTTCCGAGCTCGTTTGTTGCACAATAGCACAGCATTCAAAGTTTTTTTCAACACTAAGTTTTGAGATTTCTGGGATGTCCTTTATGTTAGATCCAATCAAAGTTTTGACTATGATTGCCACTCCGCCTCCATGCTGTCTTAATCTACAGAAATTACTGGCGATTGTATAATTGGTGATGCAGGTGACGGTGCACTCCTCTGGCGAGAGCCAATGCTCTGATAAGCATACTATATCTGGGGATAATTCATGCAGCACAATCTCGAGGTCAGGTACCTTGTTACGGATACTACGAATGTTGAATTGAAATAAGGATCGCGTATTTGGGATTTTCAGTTTTGGAATCTCGTCAGATTTACACATTGATTGCTATGCGTAGGAAATCCTGCTCTTAAGAATGGAGATCATTTTTTGTTTTACTGGGCAAATATTATCTCTGGCATCATGATAACAATCCACCTTGTCACCTGATCTGTCACAGTTTACACACTTGGGGTGCCGAGCGTTGCATGTCTTTTCCTCGTGGTTACCGGCACAATATAAACAAGTTTTATTCTTGGTGCAATTTTTTGCCATGTGATTGTACCCCGCGCATTTGTAACATTGAGTCACATTGAGATGGTCATATAACTTTAGTCGACGCCAGCCAATGTTTATCTGACCTTCTTTCAATAACAATGTTCGCGAGTGAGCATCGGCTTCAATTACTACTGATGAACTGGTTTTGTGATTCAGGGCTGTGACGAATTTCAATGCAAACCCAGGGGCTGATTTGTCTAAGCTGTTTTGTATTGCTATAGAGTGAAGAAATTCTTCTTCATTCATATCCTCTAGTGAAAAGTTCATTATTCGCAGCCTTGGATTCATTTTCGGTTTTATTTCTGTGGAATATTTGTCGCCTAATAGATTTTGAACTTCTTTGACAAGAGTGTCAGTCGATGATTCTGCGCACGTGATGTGCACTGCCCCTGCTTGTCATGGTGCAAGCTGTAAACTCCTACTGCTAGTTTGGCTGGATCTATATTTTTAGTTATATCTAACTTTGTATTTAAGTTGTCATCGGGGTTCTTCGGTTTTATGCTAATTGTCCCTTTCTTTTCGCTTCTTACTGCTGTGGAGTATGATTTAGCTTTCATGTTATTCAGTTGAGAGAGCGGTGGAGGGGGAGAACAGAAACTAAGTGATTCCAGCGACCTAATTTTGTCTGCTTGAAGTTTATTTTCTGCCTCTAAACTTCTTACTAGTCTCTGAAGGATATTATTTTCACGAATTAGCATACGAACTTTTCCTGATTGTTAAGCGCTAGACAACCTGAGGAAATTCACTCGTCGAGTCGTCGGCGCCGCCCCCTTCGTTGTTTACGTCCGGTCGATTCTTGCTGACAGCTGATGTATCCCCTTTTAGAGCACTGAAATTACTTGCTGCGGATTTCAATCTGCCGACAAGTTGTTTCTTTTCTTCCTGTACTGTCCATTCCTAGCTTTTTAAGTTCTTCCTGCAGTTTCTTTTACTTTGAAATCGTTAAAATTGAGGAGCTCTACTTCACCGACCTTTTCACTATCCGCCATCTTGAATGATGAATGATATTAATCTCGATAATATGTCAAATAATTTGGTCGACCCATTTCGTCTCCAATCGTATCGCAAAAAGTGTCTACAAACAGCAGCAAAACGCTCGCGCTTGCATCACCTTAAGGTTCGGTTTCATTTCAGGTCAAATATTGTAAGTAGATGTCAGCTGAGACCGATATTTAGCGAAATCAGCCAATTTTGGAAAGTAAAAAAATTCTGGGACGATCCAAACTGGTTCAAGACGATTTACAGAAAAGATCGAAACTGAATAACCGTTCAACATAGCAGGCTGAAACTTGGCAAGAATAATCATTATACATGTACTAGTGAGTTCTAAAGTCCTTTTTTAGATTTTTTGTTATTAATATTTTTCTAAAATAAAGTCGGTAGGCACCGGAATTTTCGTCGAGAAAACCCACATTTATTGGTGCCTGTGGTCAGGTTAGATATCAAGTTAATGGCAAATAGACACTAGTGCCATCTTCGCCAATTCATAACGAAGACAACGAGCCTACTTGTAAGTCTGTAGGCGATCTCTACGATTTTTTTAATGCAACAGCATATTTCATTAAAAATATTTCGGGACCATATTGGAGGCGAAAATGATGGGTTGTAGGATCAGTTATAGAATGAGGAAAATACATTATCTTCCTCTTATGTTGCAATAGTTCGGCCAATTT